>OY776665.1:18074463-18674463 GCA_963675795.1 Crossocerus cetratus
TCGAAATATAAACGGTCTTTCCTAGGTAATCGCTAGTCACGAAATACAAGATCTCAACATATGAAAACCTTGCGAGGACTCCCGTTACCCGACGCCCATGTTAATATCACGTATTGTACTGTACCATTTTTATTTTAAATAAAGAAGCAAGTGATTCATGTGTTTCGAAAAACATGACGTCGTATGATTTCTTGAAGCATAAGCCTGGAAGATTGTTTGTATACCAATCTCTATTCGCTTCAGTAAACGTGTGATAGTGGGTTTCGTGTCACTTTAGAGTTCTTCTTTTCTTTCTTGCTGACTTACTTCGCACTTTCGGTAAGAATAATTCCTGCAGTACATTGCTATCATCCAGACAAGTTATATCAGGTTCTTGTTGTGACACGCTAATTAATTCCTGCGTATTAATAGGTGTGATATCCAGTGGATCTTCTTGCGTCTGCGATAATCCTTTATCAGTCGCTGTTTCCAGCCAATTTAGCACCTTCTGGTGAGGCGGTGCCGTCATTGGTAAGGGGACTTCCTCACAAACATCCCATACCGCTAATAATTCGGGTGCTAATATATCTACATACGAACTTAACTTGTCAATAGACTCTTTCCAGCTAGGATCGAAAGAATTCTCTCGCTCGAATGGCTTGGGTTTTAGGCGAAGTTTTCTATTTGTGAAACCTATAAAGAGGACATTTGTTCTTTATCTGGTTTACTGAGCTGTACAGCGGAACCTCGATTAATAGTATAAAGAAATGGATTTTGTTAGCAATCTATGTATTCCAAATGTTTTTCGTTCATAAAGCTGTGCGCTGACTAGTTGCGCTACTGCATATAGACTGAACTGTGTACATAGAAGGCGTTTGAACAACCGAATTTTAAGACAGCAGATATTTTGGATAACGGAGCTTTGGGTAAAAGAGGTTCTACTGTATCTATAAGTGTATTATAATACTTACTTTCATACACATGTTCCATACTAGTCTTGTGAGACATCGTCAAAGGCACTATGGTTTGTGGTTGCACCGATATCGCTTTCTCCCAAGCATTCAACGTGCAAATTGATTTACAGTTTATAGGAGAATGCTTGTTCTGTGCACTCTCGTGTGTAATGCACTGATAAAATACATCACCTGTGACGAGTTCTTAATTAATGTAAGGCTCATTACTTTTATAATATTCAAATCATATACATATAACACACCAATAGAATTTTGAGAAAATGTAAAAATGTGGCCTGCTGCACTTGATATACTAGCAGAACCGATGTTACACAAATCGAATCTACTTCGTAAGTATGGATTCAAAGCTAGTCCTTGTTTTTGAGATTCGTCTAATGAATCCATGATGCTGGGTGGCGTGTACGGAAAATTGAACGAGTGTGAGGATTCCTCGCTGGACCAAGTATTTAAAATGATCGAACTTTCGCCGGATAATTGGCTCGCGATATATACAAATTCTTTATCATGCCTGGAAAGAATTCTTTACTTAAATCTGATCCATGGAAGAATTATTTAAACAGAGACAATTATCTATACCTATTTATTACAGATCCCATGATTGGGATGCTTTTGAACTGATGCGTCCATTTTTGCTGTACACAGTCTTTGGGAGATCTTCCATCGCACATTAATAAATTGTGATAACTACTTACATATCTGCACGTGTTGTGCCTACTGTCAAGGTCTAGTGAAAGGCTTTCACAGCTCTCCAAACAATATTTTGGGCACAGTGTCAGAGATGGTTGATAAAAAGGGAGCTATTTAAAAAGGAGCATAAACCAATAAATTTTCTAAATAGAATGCACTCCTTGCTATTAATTTTTACCCTAATATCCAGGTAGTGAATGCAACATCTATCCATGAATATGATAATACTCGGATCCATATTTTGGAATTTGACACTTCCCCAGGAATCAGGGAATACTTTCGTTTCCATAATAGTGCCATTACTTATGTATTTCCTGAATAATATGATAAGGAAAATCACGGTTATTGCATTAAATAGCTTGACAAATAATTTGAAAAGCATAATTTACAAATATTTACATTCTTGTTATATCGCGCAGGGTTACTTCTCTCTTTACGTTTAGTGTGCAAAACTGGTGTTGATTTGCAGGACTCAAGTCTGCACCAATAAAAGGAATTTGTGTGTTCTCCCTGTGTATTTCAACCAAGTTATACCTATTCTTGCATTCTGTGAGGAGATAGAAGTTGCAATGATACTTGCACCTTCCCAACACCTGATCTGTCGATTGAAACATTATATATTTATTACTGCATCTATTATATATATATTTTTTACCATCTAATTATTTCTGCATTATGCTAACTTACGTGAGGTGCTCAGAGCACTGTGCCTCAGCTCGTACAATGAGCTGTCAAGTGCACATTTCCCTGCATTTACTAATGAGGGTTTCCATGTGAAATCCTCCAATTCAATTAAAGGAACAGCCACTGCATATATCATGTGTTATTAATCTTATTTGCAATAACATCATCAATTAAATACTGTCTATTTAAATACAATACCTAGTTCGCCCATGAATGGAAATAATAATAGATTTGAACCATTGTGGTTTATATAATCTACAGTTCCACCACTGTAATACCAGTTGTATGTCTGAAATTGTTCCAAGATTTAGTATTACAGTCTATATTTTTCAGCTGCATTATTTTCTATACCCCTTGGAAATAAGGATCTGGATCCATGTCCATTATCTCAGCTATGTCTGCCAAATACCTAGGTATACTAGTAGTGGTTTTATCTGGATCACGAGTCCATTTGAATTTCTTTTTATTCATGACATCAAACTCTGTGAAGAGAAATTATTGTTTAGTACCCTGGCATCATTTGTTACTTATGCTAAGTTGGTGCTAGACTCTGATACCTTTCTCATTTTTTTTGTAGTAATGCCTTATTCGTTCCATGTCGTCCTTCATATGATTTTTAACTGAAAGAAGTGTTAAAGCTGGATCTTGCTCTTCTATCACTGTATGGGTAAAAGGCAATGAGAATTTCTTGATTCTATGCTGATAATCTTTTTAAATGCAAGTATAGTGAAACCTCTTTTAGCTGAAATGCTATTATTTGAATGCCTTGTACATGCACAAGTTAATATATGTCTAATAGTGCAATTGGTTTCCAAATAGCTTTAGCAAAAAAGACAAATTAAATTCAGGACTGCTCTTGTTAATATTTTTGTTTTCCTTCTTTAAGGACATCGTTCGCATAATGAAGGTATCACTGTACTTCCAACAGACATAAACTATTGCTCTCACCATCCCTTGGTAATCTGGCTGGTGGCAGTAAAGGTCTAGGCAAGTCACAATGATACGGATACTCCTGATATTGTTCTACTAGATTCTCAACATCCCAATCCTCTACCAGCGACTCATTGTGCAAATTGTATCCCGGAATCATGGAATGTGGATAGTTTTTCAAGAAAGATGACTTCAATTTGTCACATAAATTCGTTTTCGCGCGTTTGTATGATTTCGAGGTGAAAATCGCCGGATCACCCATTGTCGTGTTGTGTGTAGTTCGATGTTTAATGATTTACAAAATCGAACTATTAAATCTTTTTGGTTCAGCATTACACAATGTTACTGGAGACACTGATTGACACTTCGTTAACTCAGGATACGCGAAAACTGAATAACGAGCAGAACGTTAAAGACTTCGTGGTTACTGAATGTCATTTCTTTCAATTGTGATGACATTCGATGCGTTCTGCCGGCAAGAAATTGGCAGTCTGTCTGCTGGACAGATGGATATGGAGTGATACGGAGTTTAGAGAACAAACGCACGTGCTTCAATGCCTGGTTGAATTTCAAATGTCAAATCGAATCAGCAGAATCCATTAGATAAGAAACACACCGTGGCAGAATCTCGCAATGAACGCCTTTGCAGCGCTCTCTGGATCTCGTTCGTTTTAAATCATCTATATCATCTATCACGAGAATATCTATATCATTCAATAGTCTTTCTTCTGCTATCAATAATTAAACATCTAATACAATTCTTCGGGTTTAACTATTCAATAATATGTATCAAAATATCTACTTTCCATTCAGGTTTCCTGAATAGAACCTCCCCTCTACTTCCTTTGCTTCTGAAACCGTATCGAAGTTCGATTGAAGCTTTGTGAACGCACCCTAAGTTCAACATAACGAGCCGTCCAGGCTCGAGCCACCAATATATATGCAGACAGTGGTATTATATATCAGTGGTTCGAGCACGTCGAGGCCAGGAGTCTACGAGAGCAATTGCACACGCTTTTTCCCACTGTAATAAGTGATTTCGTACACCAACGAGCGAACCCTTCGTCTCAAAAGAATACCAAGCGGTAAGTATAAACGTGGGCAACGAATGACATTGTTACTATTTGTCGATCGCTGGCTTGGTCAGTTCGAGCGTCAGCTAGTCCCTTATTTCTCCTCCCACCTGCATTTCATTCGCTTTCAACGTCGAAATCATCGGACTCAACACAATGTTGCTATTACTATTACTATTGTTTACTATCATTATCAATAGTGACGATTTCATCGTCACTCTTTACTTGTTGATGTCTTCCTCGCAAATTCCACGAGGGACTAACCTTAAATCTCTGTTGACTACTTGCTCCCAGGATTTTGGAGCAATTTGTCGATGATTCTGTTTGGTTTATTTATGACTACATATTAGCATTGGCAGAAACATTAGTTGAATCATTAGTGTAACGATTAGTTTTACGGTTACTGTTGTTGTTAGTGTTGCTCTTATTACTGTTATTGCTGCAGTTGCTATCACAGTTGCTATTTCAATCAATGTTCATGTTGTTTTTATAATTAATATTGACATTAATGTAGCAATATCGGATTTAATTTAGTATTATTAACGTTACTGTGGCTGCTACAGTAGTTAGTACTTGAATTAAGCTTAGTGCTGTGATTATGATTAATATTAGCGTTGGTATTCCAATATTGCATTTAATGTTAGTATTCCTTATTATTTATTGTTATACCGTTCATATTAATTATGCAAGGACATAACCTTAAACCGCTGTCCCCCCGGTTTTTCGTTGTGATTTTGATTAATTTATTGGGTTACGATAACGAGGAAACGAGGCTAATCGGACTAGGATGGAAGGTCTTCTTAGTAGCCAAGTGTGGGGGTGAGGGAACCGAGGAACTTCGATTAATAATATCACCGGTTATACTTAGCCGATTTTCACGGAACTGGGCTCAAACGAAAACTCCCCCCCCCCCCCCCCGATATACATGTATTATACACTGTTTGAAAATGCAATATTCTCATAGAAATTCGGACTAAAAGGCAATCATCTCGTCAGACTTCTGCGCAAAAATTCTGCCACTATGTAACTGTAGAATATCCGTAGAAACAAATTGAAACTATACTTATAGAACTATGTTTATGAAAATACGTAATGAAACTGTACATTAATGGCAGATATTAATAATTAATATAAAAAGGAAGCATATTTGGACAATAGCCGGGCTTTCCGCATTAATGTCTCTGTTGATTTTGAATCGATCTTAATGGCGTTGGCCTTGAATTCGAGATTACTCTTTCGCTTTTCGTTGTACCTACAACTCATTGTTGTACAACATTTTCACATTGAAATTGAGGAGTAAAGTAAAGTCTCCTTTCCCGGGTCGATATACCGGGTGTCCCAAAAATAAGCTTTCCCGTGTTGCGTTACTGCTTGAGAATTGGTTAATTGTATGTGACATAACTCCAAGGCGAGCGATAATTGACCGAATCGATTACTGCCTGTATATATACCCGTATATATACCCATGACGATAATAACAGCATTTTGTATGAAAATGACCGCAGATGGAAGCCCACACGGTACTACTGGACTTCACGGTGTCGGCATCGGCGGTGCTCGAACGGCAGTCACAACTGAAGTCGTCGATCTCCCGCGTCCTCGGGGACTTCTTCCAGGAGCTCAAGTTGGTGACCGATTGCGCCTTTGACAAGGGCCTCCTCGTCATCTACTCGGGAGTGCGTAACAGCCTAATCACCGTCCGAGGCTATAAGGAGGGCCTGGTCACTCTCAACGTCGAGTACTTTAAGCACGATGAGGAGGAAGCCCTGCTGAATTACGAGGTGGGTGGCGAACGAGTTGCCTTTACCTGACACCGATGTTTGCATTCCGACGGTCGCCTTCGACATCCGAGATAATTGTGATTAATGGCCGCTAGTGCTGGTGGGGAGATGGGTACTGGTGGTGAGAGCTTGTATTGGTGTCATGAAATGAGCCGATGACGATTCAGACTGATATTGTTAGCCCTTTCGCTACGAGGAACCAAGTCACTTTCTGTGCAAAACTGTCTTTGTGCACGAATGTTGCTAATGATTTTTATACCCTAACGTGTTCCACGATTGCGTTTCATTTCAATTGGTAATTTTGTCCTACTTTTTGCACCGGTCTGTCTCCTCGCCGTTTCTCGGCGGCGTTGCATTCAATCTGTTGCAGAGTGCAAACTTGCGGCTCTGTTCCGTATATCGGTGGTATACACGCAGCTCCGAACACTGCCGTAGCAAAAGGGCTAATGTTAGTGTTAATATTGGTATTTTTGCATTGCAGTAACACTGGTACAGTTGTATTATTACCGTTCCTGTCGGCCTGTTACTGTGGTTTTCTTTTTATATGAATGTCACTGTTAAGGTTGCGTCATATCGCGATTAAAGTATAGTAGGAAAAGTCAAGTGATAGCGGTGTTTGGATTGTGCGGAACTGTTTGGTTTTTGCCGCGATAATTTTGATTAATGGGCTGGTAATGGTGATAGTACTGTTATGAAACGTTGAGATTAGGGTTGGAAGTATCCCTGGTATTTCTATTGCTATCAATCTTATTACTGTTACTCCTACTGCTACTATGATTACTGGTACTGAAACATCACTGTGACCGTTACCGTTACTTTTACTATTACTGTTGAACTATCTTCCCAATGGAGGAATAGCGAGGAACTTTTTGTTTGCCTGTAGGACCGAATACTTTCGTACTATTCGTATTACTATTTTGTCTGTATCGTTCTCGACATAGCAGTGACTTTTGTTGTTGGCTACAGAAAGGTTCTTGTTGGACTTCTAGTGGGAGAATATCTTTACTGTTACTGTTACTGTTAGGGTGAGTCAATCAGCTCACATAATTAATACAAATCCTGCTTTCCTGTTACTGTTACTGTTATAGCGGAGAAAGTTTTAGTTATACCCCCGACGGTAACTACATTCTCGTAAAGAATACATGGAATGTAATAACGCTTGATGGGGTCTGCATAAACCTCTCCACTCTACTGTTACTGTTACTGTTACTGCTACTGTTACTGCCACTGCTACTGCTACTGCTACTGCTACTGCTACAGTTACTATTTCAATTAACATTACTCTGACTATTGCCGGGAGCTAACGTCATAATAATAATGAATGGCGTATGACGATGACCCAATAGCAGTGGCGCGACCTGGAGGCCGAGCTGGCGCTCGCCCTGAGCAGCCAGCGCAGCAAGCGGCTGCCGCCGCTACGACGCGGCACTATTTACGACCTCTATCTCACCCTATCAGGTAGACCCGATAGATAGATCGATCGACCAATAGGCCAATTGACTGTCGATCGTAGACTATCTAGACCCCCACAGCAGTTACCGCACACTGTCGCTCCCTGAATCTCTAACTTTGACTTTCGCAAAGAAAATGGAGGCACACAGACTTAAATTTAGAGAGTAATTCTTTCAGATGATACAGTTGTTACAACCCATTCCATCACTGCAGTACTTGAATTACTAATAATAAGTTTGGTTGCTGATTAGGAGAAATTGTAAAAGAAAGGGTTAAATCGGTGTATTGAGGAAGGCCAGGGGCCATTATTCGATGATACAAGAAGAGGAACGGGAGATGCGAGGATTGGGGGGTGGATTTGATAACAGGAGCGACGGTGTGCGAATCTAGACGAGAAATCCCCTGAAACCGTTTTCTCCGTTCTGTACAGTTTTCTCTTCCTTTTTCATCCGTTTGTTTGGTCTGTCTTGAGTTTCGTTTTGTTCCTTGTTCTTTGATTCGCCCATTTACGAATGTCGTTCGACACCGTTGTCGATTGTTGTTGGTAGTCTGGCTAGTAGACAACTAATGTGTTTTGTTGCCGGTGAGAGCTTAGTTGGCACGCTCCGTCCTCGGAGTGGCGCGCCGGGCGACTTTGTGAACCGGGTGTCCCTTTCATGCTGGAAGGACCTTGATGGGACTCTGTCTAGAATTGAAGCTTAAACTTCTCTTTCTAAACACACATGTAATTTTGTTAAAGATTGGCGAAATATTAGTGGAGATAATTGCAGCTAAATTCATCATTCGTGATAGAATATTACTATAATAATTTAGGTGTAACCTGTCTAATTTCAATTATTACCGTCACTTTAAGCATACATTTTCGGAATCATATTGGAGTGGGGTGAAAGTAAAGCTTGTTGCTTTACTGTTGAATCTAAGCACGAATGCAGTTGCCGAGGGTTTACTGAGTATACTGAGAAATATATCTTAGTACAATAATAGTAATTCGAAGTTAACGCCGCACTGTCGCCCGGCTCGCCACTTGCCCTTCTCCCCAGCACTCCGCTCACTGCTACTTCCCGCACAGCCGTTTACTCACGATGACTCGTCAGCAATGACAATTCATGACTCACCCGACGAGAGTAAAGGAGCATCAAGGGCGGAAAGGAAGCGGATATAGAAAATTTGTGGTCCAGTTGTTCCGTAATATTTGTTTTTCTTTTTCTTGCAATTGATCGTAGACGAGCTTAGTACAATTGGCCGAACGGAGAGAGACGGAGGGAGAGAAAGAGAGCGAGAGAGAGAGAGAACTTTTTGTGCGCGCAACTCTTTCAGGGGTTCAAACGTCTGCGCTAGTGCAATGAATCGCACGTTAATAGGTTTTGCAGCGTTTAAGGAAAGCCACAACTTGAAGAAGATGAGCGAATTTACTGCCTATCATGATTTTCACCCACTTCCTTGCGATCTTAAGGAGCGAATTAATTGAAGTATGTTGTCCGAGTACTAAGAAGTTAATGAAGACACGGAATAAAGGAATTTGAAGAATAGTATCTACATTTTGAGAATAAAATTATTGATGTTGGCTCATTAGACAAGCATAATTTCTAACTATGTAAAAGGTTTACAAAAAATCGTATACTTCATTCATTTAGAATAATAAGCGGACCGTTTAGAGCACGGTTGTGGCTTTCCTTAAAAGATGCAGTCATCACTGGAGAACGAGGCATTTGTGACTTCAAGTGATACGACTTTCCCGAAATCACGATTACCTGGATCTTGAGGACGGCGCTGATGAGAACTAGAGAGAAAGAGAGAGAATGAGAGTGAGAGATGTGCACTAGTAGAGCCACCGAATACCGGTATCGGCGCGCTTACATATATATTGTTCCATAGACACTGTTGTTCTATATTCTAGGGAGCGTGATGGAATTCTTGTACGCCATCGCGTAATATACAGGGTGGACCAAATGTCAGTATGGGTTCTCAATGCTCGTTGAAATGCTTGGTGCAATGCGTAGTCTGATATGATGGCTTGACATATTTACGGTGACTATCATAGTTGCTGTGGTCTCTGGTTTTATAGTTATTGTTACTGCTGTTGGTACTGCCACTGGTATTTATACTTCCACTATTGCAGTCATCGTTGGTTTACACGTTACTGCTACAGTTATTGCACCTGGTAATATTACTATTATTGTCACTATTGCTTCTACTGTTGTATTTACTGTTGTTTCTAGTGTTACTATTACTGTTCCTAGCACTACTACTGTTACTGCAACTTTATAATTACAATTAATATTGCTCTTTGACGTGACACTAGTACTTTGGAATGCATTTCAATATTATACACTGCCTGGCAACAACTGCATTTTTTACAGTGTTTGCAATTGCAACAATTGCCGCTATTATTACTGTTATAATCACTATTACTATTCATGCTGCAATCACTTACTCCAAGCTCTGCTTTTCGATAGTACTATCAGGATTACTCTCCTCGAGAATATTCATACTACCGTTATGCCTACTTCACTATTAACATTGGAATTAATATTCCTCATACGCGCCACTGCTACGTTAAAACGCTTCGTACACTTTCAACGAGCATCGAGAGTGCGTACTGATTTCCGGCCCTCTTGAGTGACTTTCCACCCCCCTTGTGTACGTTGATCATACAATTTTGTTCTCCGATGATTTCATGCCATTAAGTCGGCCGTACACTTATAGGGTGGTGCCTTTGCCTTGGGACCCATGACGGTGCAGTTACTTAACTGACTTATATATAACAAATAATTATCGACAAGGGACGCACACCGTCAGTGATATTATCCAACTTTTGCAACTGTTTTAATCTTCTAACTGCGAGAGTACCTATTGGTGAAAATACTTTCTAAATCCAAGACAAACGCATCCTCCTGTACGGGGCGAGACAGTTGCCTTTGAGTCTCCAACTGTCCAATATAGGCTGCTACATACAGGATAATTGTAAATTATTTAGTACTTCTAATTTTGTGCAAATCCTAACTTTTTCCTTAAACCTAAACACTATATAACATAGTGAATTATTATATACGTGCATTAAATATTCATCAGACATGTATCTATGAGAAAAAGTAGAGTACAATAGACCGGATTCAAAGGCAAGTGTATCACCTTGTATAGTTCTCCGTCAGTTTTGAAACGAGTGAGGCGCGTGTCGATTTTCGAAACTGACAGAAGACTGATGGCCGACTATACATGCCCATCCCCCCAACCTTAACCATAAAAAGTCCCCCCGCCCCAACCCTGACCCAATAACCCCAGACCCCTGAAAGAGCTGAAGCAAAGGAAACTTGATTGGCATTGAGAGCAGGCGACGGAGAGATTGAAAGAAGCGCTCACTCAGGGGGTAGAGGCGCGCCGCTCGAAAGCACTGCCGGCTGTGAGGCGCGGCGGCGCTTGCGAACGATACTTCCCGACCGCCGGTAAGAGAACAATTTCCTTCATCGAAATTCCACGGCACCTTCCGTTGTATATGCAATAGAACCTGTCTCTTATTCGAATCGCTTTATTCCAATCTTCTACCATTCGAGCACTGTGTCATATTGATTGTATGGGTCTTCTGGACAAATGTCAAGCCTGGCATCGAGGAAGAACACAACAGTAATATAAAGCAGAGTGGTTGAATAGTAGCAAAATTCAGATAATGCGACGAGAGTAAGGGAGGTACTACTGTACTTGGGTTGGAAACCCTCGCGTGCCAGCTGCTGCAGTTGGCTAATCTGTGTGGCGCGAGATTCGTGCAACATCAGATTTGAGTTGTCGCACACCACGAAGTTACTGTATTAACTCAGGGATTATTTAAAATAAAGTAATATATTATACAGTAGAACTTCTTTTACCCGACACTCTTATTGAAACACCCAGTTCAGCGCATGTATAATTTAATTTCAGTACATGTCAGTGTTATTATTAACATTGATGTTCTCTGAAAGTAATTTCGGATAATCGATGTTCTACTGTTGACCTAACATTGCTTATTCAGAAAAATATATAACTAGCAAACCAAATCAAAAACCGAGAAATTGCACATTGCACGCCGGGGTTGCCTGTTTACAGGTGTTTATGTCTCGCATTTCTAACTTGTTATAACTAACGAGCGGAAGTTCTCCTTAAAAAGTTGTTTGGCACGTTTTTTCGATTCGGCCTAAAGATTGGCAAGCTGCAACCGCATACACTCGAAGGTTTATACTCCGTTTACAGCGTCTGATGCAGCCATACTAACCCTCCATGCTTCTTTTGTAACTACATAATCTCACGCTCTTTACACGAGGTCTCGCTCGAGTGGATTTATTGTGGGAATTGAGGACGAATAATCACGGTCAATGACTTAAAATCGATTATTGGATTTTTGTCTCTAATTTTACTGCAACATCTTAATGATCGGACGAGCATTGTTGGAGTAATTCCGCTTGGAAGTGACTTACTACTTTTTGCGTGCTTACTAAGTCATGATTGTCCTTCGAGTTTGATTAATCGTATTTTCGTAAATATTTAATCGATTTTAATGGACTGGTCTAAAATGAAAGTTCCTACCCCGTTTCATCTACATACGATATACTAGTCGATATAGTAATCCATTAATGAAATTTTGATGACCGGTCTGTTCTGTGATTTGATCATCTAAAATCATCGTTTTTTTCCCTTCTAGGTGTATGTCCGTCTTTAATCTGGATCAAATTCGAAATGATTTAAATGGGACAAGTGTTAAATTAAAGCTCGTTCCCTTCCCTTTAGTCTCGCACTTAACACAGTACACAAAGAGAGTACGTACTAGATAGTATCAGAATGGTGCACCGTGCTAAACCCGATTTCACCCTCACAATATTGACATTGATCCTAAACGGATACGAATGAAATTCCTCTCCAATTAAAGCTACGCACAGCCCAAAATCGAGATTGGCATCGCAATAGAAGCATGCCATAGTAATTCCACTCGAATGCGAGTCCCCCTCCAGTTACGTACTAGCTCCGCTTCTTCGCCTTCTTTTTCTTTCGACAAATTCGTGTTTTTCATTGGTGGGAGGAGGAGAGAGATACAAGGAGAAACAACATTATTATTAACATTGAGGGGTGTTGGGTTGTTGGGTGTCAGACGAACGATTGCTGGAGTATGACATCGACCGCTTGGTGTTCGACGCCAGGTCCCCATATCAGAAGGTTCAGATCGTCCACTCGAAGTCTCTGGGCAACCTCCTGGTGCTCGACGAGTTGCAAAGTACGTATTAAAGATATTAAACAGTGTCGATCGGACGTCTTCGAGTGCAATTGGAAACTTAGCATTGTTTAGCGTACACGAGAATTTAAATAATATTAATACAATTTCATTAAATGTATTCGGCATTCGAATGGAATGCATTGAAATTCGATATGCAAAGTTTTTGTAATAAATTCAATACATTTGTGCAGTGTAAAAGTCAAAGATTTATTGTGCGCGACGTACCGGGTGTATAATGAAGTTCGTTTGCAGATATGAGCGAGGCTGACCTCATCTACACCGAGACCTTGATGCAACGTGGGAAGGAAGATTACACTGGCAAGGAAATAGTGATTCTAGGTGGCGGTGACGGCGGCCTGCTCTGGGAATTGCTCAAAGAGAAACCTAAGTTTGTCACTATGCTCGAAGTAAATTCCCCACAATATATCCGTTACAGTTCGCTCTCAAAGAAAAAGTGCTGTACCGAATTTGTAGAGAAGAATCCGATCTACAATTTTTGTCCAATGATTTGATCGTATAGCTCTTATAGCTTCCGTCATAAACGGGCTCGAAGTAACTCCTTACAGCTATCAGTTTCCAATAATATCACTCAAAACACCGATTTTCTCCAAAATTGTAAGAAACATAGAATATTGTTTTCGGCAAAACTCGTAGGATAGACCGGAATCTACAACTTTGGCTACACAATTTTTCCATATGGTCAATTGAAAGAGCGATGTTTAGGAAATATGAATTTTAGTTAGACGACATCGTGATAAAGGCGTGCAGCCAGCACATGCGCAGCATCTGTGGTGACTGCCTTGACAAGCGAAAGGGAGAAAATTACGAAGTAAGCATTGAATTTCCGTTCATATTGAACAAAAATCAATTTGCAACCATAATACAATTGATCTTAGTGATTTCAGTTTCGACTTAAAGCTTAATCATTTCTCTTTGACACGAACAGATTATCGTTGGTGACTGCGTGAAGGCTCTTGCCCACATGATCGAGGAGGGCAGACAATTCGACTACGTGTTCGGCGACCTTACGGACATCCCGATTAGTACGACCCCGAACGGTGACGCTTGGGACTTTATCAAGCTCATCCTGAATTCCTCGATGAAGGTGCTCAAGCCCACCGGGAAGTACATGACTCACGTAAGTTACTCCAAAGTACAATAGAACCTGTCTTATATTAGTGTTATATTCTTTTTTGATGCTAGTATTAATTTATCTCGCATATTCCGTTGTTATCGTGATTACTTACCCATTAACAGGGTAACGGAGCCTCGTGTCCAGAGTCACTAAAGATGTTTGAAGAGGTGCTCTCAAAGCTCTGCGTGCCAGTCAGTTTCACAAAGGACAGCGCATTCGTTCCGTCGTTCTTCGAGGACTGGGTGTTCTACCAGGTGAAGACAATTACTATTATAAATTATTTTGTATAGAATTAACATCGTGCTGTCCAAAATACTTACTGCTAATTATAGATTTCCTATCTTTAAGGTAAATAATTTTCGTTTCCGAATTACTGCTATAGAGACTTCAATTCAGTGGGATTTCTCTTATCTGACTCACATTATGGGAATTTTTGTTAGAAATTTTGATGCTGATCTTCATGTTTTAAGAATAACATAGTAATTATATCAGTGTTCGAATGGTATAACATTCGGATAATGCGATTCACATAAGTTATTCTTCTATATTGTACTAACACGAAATCTCTTTTTAAAGGTGTCATTGAAATGATGCACCGCGTGGGGTGCCAACGGCCCCCACCACCGCATCGCCCACAGTAATCTCAATTAACGATGACAGAAGACGAAGAGATTGCGATGTAATCATCGGGGTTCGAAGCCGAGCGCCGTGCGCTAAGAAGCCTGTAAATACTACTGGAATTGAACGCCCCGTGAGACACCGATTAAAGAGACTTCATTTTCTAAGACCACTATTTTTCTCATTTAACCTGAACTCCATTCAACTTTACCCTCTGATGTTTCTAAATCTAAACGGTAAACTATACGCTATTCAACATTCAAGCAATTAAATAAACCCACCAAGAATGAGCGGGAATGATTTCAAAATGCTACGGGAAACGTTAACTTTAAATGATTGAAAACAATAGTTCAAACAACTCACGGTATATTGTAATGAAGCAAACTGCATTTGTTCAGCACAGCATTAGTCGAACAATAGTTTAAAACAGCGGAAGAAAGCACGCGCGGAGATCTGTCCAAGTCAAGCGATCCGAGCGAACTACGCGGAGCTCCATACAACTGCCTGCTGAGGAAGGTCCCCCCCACCTTACCTCACCATGAGCCCGTAGGTATCATCCTTACCTAGCTCGACCACAGATCAGGTACACGTGGGTAGGTAGGCAGACCAGGTTCCGTACGTGGCGTGTGCTGGTACCACAGACCATCTGGCGGATGCCAGTGTCTTCGAGTTTCCTGGGATTCGCCGTAGCCGCGCTGAAGGGGATAATTCATAATATTGTGTTCGGTAAGTCTGCCGCACAATAGAAATAAGCTTTATGTTTTCAATGTAAAAATTATGATTCTCTTACATTTTTGTATTACTCAACTATTCTTTATTTCAGTATCGGTCTAGAGAATCGTTAATAATTTAATTTGATTCTTGTTAGATGTTACATTTTATTTGAATTCACCTGATTTCCATTTGCAAAATATAAATGAATATTAGAGTAAATATTACAGGGGAAAGAATAATTAGTTTTCTTTGGTCGAACCTGATTGATTTATGCAAGATTGGAAACTTTGATCATGGACAGTCAAGAAACTAGAACGTTACAATATTTGAATCTATTTTTCGACAGAATGAAATTGGTGCAATTTTCTAGTTCCCCAGTAAAATCAATTTGCACCGGGAAATCGAAGGATTATCCAATACACGGACTTTATTGCATAGAATTTATTCTCAATGCGATTGCCTGTGCCAGTTGCATAAATTGTCGTTTCCACATGTCCCTGCATGGGAGTTGTCTTTGCCACGAGTCGTTGGCGGCCAATTAATTAGGCAGGGAATTACAATAGGATTTGTAATGTCAAAGCTCCTGCTTTATAATTCAAAGCGTGTAGTGCTAATGCCCTAGTGTTAATGTTGCTGGCAAAACAGCAGTGCGCTTGCACAGTCTATTGTTAGGGTCAGCTCGTTAACATTGCAAACATAAAGCCAGGTGTACACATGCAGAAACGGTGTATGATCAGTGCAGGATAATGTGCGTACCAGTGAACCGTTTAATGACAGTTTGATAATGACGAAGACAAATGATTGCTCCCTGCTTCCCTAGAGAGAAACGGGGTGAAGCGCAATCTACGCAGTGCAGTTATAAATACTATTACCAGTTTTCGAAGCGTCATTAAGGCCGTAGTTCCAGTTAATTTTTAATTGACAGCACTGCGAGATTTGATCTAATATGACGAACAATTAACCTAATTGCTTGGTTTGAGTTTCAAGGGTTTCTAAAGTGTACTCCAAATTCAGGATACCAGTTAAATTTTATTTGGTAGAATATCGCTTTTTGGCAAAATATAACTTTGTCTAATTAGTTGTTTAATTTAAAACAACCTGCTTAATTTAAATTATATTGTACAATATAGCGAGATTGAGCATACCTTTGATTTCATTGTTTTTTTGAAAGATAAATGTTAAAACACATATATCGGGCATTATACGTGTTAAAATTAAGCGACGCTAATTCTAAGGAACCCGTTTGTTACCAACTTCCCATAGGGCGTTTTGAGGAAACACGCTACGGCTACACGGACGGTAATGAGTGCATCACGAAAAACGCATGTAAACCCGCGTGAAATAACCTTGATGGTCGAATGCCAGCGGAGGGTGGGATTATTAAACGAGCGCTATAAATAAAAGCTCCCGTAGCTTGCCGGGAAAAGTAGTTCTCAGGGGCCTGCATTTTTCGCCTGTTGGTGGGAAAGAAAAAGTGGGACAGCTCTCGCGGCGAGCGAGATGGGAACACTTGATTTTCCAGAACTAATGAATATTCCTCGCTTCTTTTTTGCCAATCTTTGTCTTCGCCTACTGTACAGGGTGATTCACTTGCCTTTAAATTAAAACTGGCACAATCCATTTGTTTACCAAGCATGCATGTAGCATGTAGCTATACATGGCCAATTAACGTATAATGTGTATAATAATAAACAATATTACACGTATAATGTGCCCCATTGAAAAGCATATTTTATTGTATTATATTATACACATTTGACTTGCAATATAATCCTCTATGCACCTATGCATAAAGAGCAGATAAAAGTTGGAAAATTCGTGTATAGTTACAATTATAATTTATAATTATCTTGTATATAGCAGCGTGTGCACGCCAGAGTGGAGGTTCCAAGGCAACTGAATTACCCTGTAAACCCTGTGCGGCTCTTCCCGGATTTCTTACCCTTGGCTTGCATTTGTCAGGCGCTCTTTGCCCCTTAATCTATTGTCTCCCTTGGTTTTTCGAGCGAGAGCCCGGCTCGGCTGCGCTGGCTAGTTTATTCGTAGAATTATTCTCGCCGATCTCTCGAGGCTTCTGTTATATACGTGTAAGACATATAACATCATACATACACGTCCAACGTATATGTGTAGTAATTTCTTATGTTGGAATTTCGGAAAATACGTAGCAGGACAACTGTCTTAAGGCATCAAGTTAATTCGATTTGAAAACCTTGTAAAACACATCAAATAATTAATTACTACGCGGGAGTAAATGAACGAATGTGGCAGCAAATTCCTACACAGCGAACAGGTAGAAAGCCAGTTGATTAACAATGAAGATATCAAGTTGATCCCAATTACAAGCGCCGCGCGTTGCATAAAATAATTAATTGGCTTGCGGGGGTGTGAGTGTCGGCCCAAGTAGCCGAAGGTGTTGTCTTGGTGGACGGGGGGAGAGAGGCGAGGCGGTTTAATCAAGTTGGGGAAGTTTGTCGGTGGTGTTGGCCAGTGGAGGCAGTGGCCGGCTGGTCAGTACATGCATTCTATACTAGCCCGGGGAATTTTGTGGGCATCGCGCGGTCAGCCGCTCTAATATTAATAGCTCGGGTATGAAATTTGCTTAATCATGACTAACGGGATGACCCGATGCCATGACAATGCTCCGCCAGCGCTTGGCATACATCAGACTCGTCGATTCTGCCCAACGAAACCCTGACGAAACTGGTTGGCCTGCCAGCCCCACTACACCCATCATAATTCACAGCGACGATGCATTACGCTTACCGCCGTTCCCTATTCGTTTCAGTCGTGGATCCGCGCCCTCTTATCGAGCACGCCCGGGTGTACTGAGTAATTGATGATTCACAAAAAGCTGCTGCAAATGTACAGATATTAGCAATAATTAATAATTTGCAGAAATGCGGGCATTTATAAAAGTGCGAAACAGCAAAAAGCACCCCATTTCCGTCTGGCGGAAAGTCGGGCAGAGTAAAGTGGACCGACATTAATATTTTTCAAATATTTCGCGTAATTGTTAGAGTACGTGAATTTCTCACGTACTTTTTGTCATAACGTAACACTTTGGAATGGGATTCGACGAACTGGATTAAAGTGCTTAGTGTTGCACTAGATATTCACATATTTGTCAATATAATCATTGTGGGCCTTTTTTATATAAAGTTGAGGTCAGCTCAAGCGTCGCAAGTTTTTCGAGGAATAAAAGTCATAATATATCCAATTAGATTATAATATAAAATGTCCAGTATCTAGTCTGTACCTTTGCCGACACACGTTTTAGCCAAAAGGGTTGCGCACATTTGGCTAATTTAATTGCACTCGTCGGGAGCTTGAGGAGAGGCTGGCCGTAATCGTTGACCATTTCTCGTTGGCTCGCTGAAAAACGTGGAGGCACAGGGCGGCGAAGGGCTCTGGCCATCACGCAGCATCCATGCTCCGCAGGCTTCAGGCGGGCGGAAGGCTGCCGGTGTACCGAGAGGGTTGTTTGTCAAGAGAATTTTCAGCGGCGAACACGGTGCCGCCTCGCCGGGTATTACGGGGTCGCAGGATTAATTCCCAACAAAAATATGTGAAATATTTTCGTCCACCGCCCGGAAATACACAAATGTACAGGGTGATTCACTTGGCTTTGAATCATCACGTGTAGGCTGCCTACTAATTATCCAAGAATTGTAACTGCACACTAAAGCTTTTAAACTTTTCTCTGTGTGATTGTACATTATGTTACGCGTACTGTTGTACTTGCCCTTAGCATTGTCGAGGTCCATGTTTCATCACACGTATGTGTATATAGTATATTACGTGCATTCTACATACAATATAATATTTATAATATAATATACGGAAACAGGAAGTAGAAAAGAGTTTG
The DNA here is from genome assembly GCA_963675795.1 of Crossocerus cetratus. Lineage (NCBI taxonomy): Eukaryota > Metazoa > Arthropoda > Insecta > Hymenoptera > Crabronidae > Crossocerus > Crossocerus cetratus. The sequence goes on from OY776665.1 coordinate 18,093,595, forward strand.
GAAATATTTGTCTATAATAGAAATTAGTAAATAATTAATAATTATCTTACATGCAGCAGCATATACTGAACAGTGCCGATTTAGAAGTAAATGAATCAACGTGATATTATAAATAATATATATTTGGGGAAGAGTAATACAATTTTTTCATAATTAAATTTAGTAGATAATTTATAATTATTCGATATATACACATAAGTGCATACAAAATAGTTGTGATTTAAGGACGGGTGAATCACCCTGTACATGCACAGCGGCGCGCGCGCACTCATACGCAAAAGTAAAAAAGTCCGGGCACACATCGTTTGTTGAGCGGCGCGCTGCTACGGACAAGCCGTGTTTTGCTTTCGGATTGCGCATCAAGATTTTCACGATAAATTGCCTCCGTTGGAAGAATCTGTTCCTCCCCTTCGCCCACTCGTACGCGCTACCCCTTTTTTTACCACCCCCGCCTTTCCCACCGGTCCTTTTGCCGAATGACGTCGCTGGCGCCCCTCGCCGCCAGCCTTTGCAAACGATTTTCTTTTGACCGGCGAGACTGATTGCCTCGAATATTTACTGGGCCTTTATTAATATCGGTGCGCTTTCTGGCAGAGCGAACGTAGTTCCGATGTTCTACCTTGAGCTTTCGGGTTTTTGAATGCAATCGTTTGCTATTGTTGCGCCGCGATTGCGCCAGGGGATTTCGTTTTTTCTTAGGCCAGGCGCCCATATGGAGTTATTCGATTGGGCAACTGAATACAGTAGAAGCTTTTTCATTTCAAACGTTGCACACGTTCAAAAAACCGATTTCCTTTAAATATGTTTGATACTCGTCGCCATGAGTGACGCGCGATATGTAAATGCGAAAGTAACGTCATTGCAGGCATTACCAGTGCTTCTTATTCCCAGGTGTGCGCCTGCCATTGGCACGTGCCGGGATCTTGTGGAAAGCTTGCCAAACGGAATTCCCATTGGCCCGAGAGGGAAGAATAGGGAGCAGTCCGAGTCTTTCAGGAGTCTTGGCGATGCTCAATTCAGGCGTGCATTCAGAGCTCAGTAGCTGTACAGCCTCCCTCAGCCTTTCTCGGATCCACGAAATCTGATCTAGTCTTTGAACGGAACGTTCATTCCTTTCCCCGTACAGAGTCGCTCGTACGTTCATTTAGAACGCTGATTGCTGCTAATCAGAAGTAGAGAGCGTTCTTTATGGGATGTTTAAGTAAATACTCATTTATTTTATGTAGAAATGCATAAGTTTGGCTACGGAAAAATTATCTGAATTGGCAAAACTGGTTATGTAAGGTGTTTGATGGGTTGCACATTTTTCCAATGACGATAATCGCATCTATAAATAAAAAAATGGTATAATTGTACAAAAAGCGCTGCTTTTCCATCACAAGGGTCCGTGTTTTCGTATTTCGTATTTCAGCGACTAAAAAATCGTAAGTGTGCGTCTAGCCTGAGACTTCCGTAAGAGTTGCTGGGACGTTTTCGCCGGCCGCTTTTTGCCGGGGGCGAAACCGGGTCGCGATTACATTCAAATTGCACTTTAGACTAGAACGCCGCTGCAAGGGACTAGATGCCGTGGTTGAAACCCGGCGGTGCAATTGGGGAGGTGAAAGGGGTTGCGGGAAACCTGGCGAAAGAATGGAGCGGGAGCGAGCGAAAGAGCGCATTCGCCGTAATCGAAGTATCGCGTGCCAAGCGCGCGGGCGCGCGCGCGAGACGATAATTCCATTACGCGAGAGAACAAACGTAGCTACACAGGTAGCTGCGTCGTTCTACATCTACACACACGTACGACTAAGCCACGGGACATTTTTATCGGCTGGCATCAGATATTTCGCCGATCGTGCGGTTGCCACCCTTTCCTTGTAGTATGTACAGGGTGATTCACTTGCTTTTGAATCATCATTGTTATTTGTACGCTGCTGTATACAGAATTGTTATATATTAGCTATTCAATCGGTTTTGTGCGGTCAGCACACGTATGCAGTTAATTTAGTAACATCCCGAAACTTTCCCGTAGATTTACGTTACGTACGAAGGAAAACCGCATCGAAATTGATAAATTAGTTTATGAATTATGAGGTAACAAACTTAGACGGATTTTCGTTTATAGATGTAGAGAAAGAATGGAGAAAGAGATGAAGAGGTGAGATGATTATCCAGTAATTCAAATGTGCAAAGTGTGGGGAAGATTTCGAAACAACTGGTGTATCATTTAAATTATCAAATAATCCATAATTATTCTATATGATGCAGCATATACATGACAGTGGAGGTGCGAGATCGAGCGGAATCAGCCTGCACACAGTGTACGTAAAAAGGCGGCCTGCGTGCGATAGCCGAGTAATTCTCGTCGCGTGGGAGAGCATCGTTTCGAGCAGGCATAAATATGTCTGGTGAGGCCAGGTAGACACACCGAGGCCGATTACACGAGTCTGCGGCGGCGGCGGCGGATTCTCGGGGAAAATTTCGAAGCGAGATCTTCATCTCGAAGCGAATCCCGAGAGAAAGCTGTGCCGGCGACGAGGGTCGCCTCTGACGTATGGTGGCCGCATGATTATAACCCCTAAATTCCCTTCCCCTACCTTCCACGCTCCATTTTCGCCCGCCGCCAGACTTTCTTAATCTGAAGGCGTCTATTTTAGTTTTTTGCTACCAAGAACTCGTACCATAAGTGGCTTACTTTATTGATAAGAGGACAGGGTATTGGCTTTGTGAATAAACTATAGATGAAATGTAATTTGTGTAATATTGGATATTTTGAGGTTTTGAGTTGATAGCCTAGGTTGTTAATGATTTCTTATTAGTCAATTTGGTATCTCAGGCTGTTGGCCAATCTCTGCTTTACAGTAGAACTGAATTTAAGAAGTAGAACCGCATTTTCTACTATTCAAATACTGATGCAATCATACATTACGCGATCACAGTCTTTAAGAAATGTATGAACTAGACTTAGAGGTCTTGGGTTTAGTTCCGACGTTTTGTAATTTTTTAAACGTTGGAGTTGAGCGGCTGTTTGATATAAAAGTATAGGAATGCCTGCGTGACATCCATACAGATCATCCGGCGAAGGTATCCGGCAACCCTCTTCACTAGGTCTGTTTAATAATTTTTGCCGTCGCGCCTGCCGAGAAAAAGGGGCATTGAGGGCGGCGTGATCGCCGGAAACGAGTGTTCCCCCGTCCACCTCATCGTTGAAATGAATTTTTTTCCTCACATTTCCCAGTTACATTGCGCACGGTGCTTGTCGGCTGGGGTTGGGTAGCTTGTAAGTACATAGGTGATTGTACAGGGTGGTGTTTTTACCTTGGGATCGACCATGCCCCGTTCCTGATAAGCAATATGAATTCCTTAATATTTTTGGTAAATTTGCTAATTCCAATTGAACAAAACTAATTCTTATGCTCAAGATCGTTAGTATAATTTTTGGGTATGTTTTCGCTTTTAATGCGAATCACCCAGTAGGTGGCGGGTGGCAGGGGTTGGAAAGTCGCGTCAAACGATCGGGTGAATACGCAGCTTTTCCTTTATATGCCAGACACCGGGGTGTGCCGATGCTCGGGAGTGCTTGGTTTCATATAGATCGTCGGGGAATTACAAAGCTCGTCGAAGCGCAGTCTGGTAATAAAAATCGGCTCTGCGTATCTGTCCATACGCGCGCGCCACGCACGCACCCCATTGCCGGGCTCAAGCTCACCTCTTCCTCCTCTTGCGGATGCTGCTCGTGAAGCATCTCCACCTGCTCCTCTCTCTCTCTCCCTCTCTCTGCCATGGCATTCATCGAGTGACGATCGATTACAGTGCTCGGCTCTGCGGACAATGGCATCGGGACAGTGCGAATTTCATTCTTTCCTGTCGTTTCGCGACAAAAGCTCTAGCGCGATGCCCATCTCTTTCTGTACAGCGTTATTCAGTTGGCTTAGAATCGCCACTGCCAGTGTATACTCTGCCCTAGATTAGTTTAATTATGTACGAGTTTTTCTCAATTTTTAACGGTAACATACAAATTATATAATACAAAGCAGCAAAATATTTTCTCCAGCAAACTATATTGTACGTATACTACATCGTGCAATTATATGCATTTTATAAATATCAAATATGCCGGTATATGTATAATTACAAAAATGTCAGTTAAAACAATGGGGTGCGACAGGGTGGTTTATAAATGTAGCCATCACGTTGGGAATGAGATGCAGGTGACACTGACTATGTTCAAAATTGTCATTTGGTTTTTCCTCTTCCAAGAAAATTAGAAAGATTGTATGCCAGTAAGCTGCAACCACTCGAAAGGCGGAATTAGAGCTTCATAACGAAATTTTTCGCTAGACAAAAGTCTCATGTGCCATGGAATTCCGAGCCAAATGTACAATTTCTCTGTCTTATTCTCTATAATACGACTTTATTCCTTTACGGTATTTATGAAACATCCTGTACACTACGTGCAATACATATTTCTCTTTCTCTTGTCGCGCAAGTCTTGCGTGAATTCGCCCAGCCGGCCGGCATTCTGGAACGGGGAACGTGGAACTGGGAGAAGAGAGAAGGGCACACTCGGGAAGCTGGCCCACGGGAACTTATTCAAAGGGTGTTATTGCAGTCTGACCCTATCTCATTGTTTCGCTGCGCATTCCGATATTAGGCCATAAATTATCCGACAAGCCGCTCGGCCACCGACGCCGCCCGGTAAAGATCGATTTTAATAAAATATGATCACCTGAGCGTTAACCGCCCCTGCACATATTCCCTCGGACATATTATACCCCATAAATATCGGCTGATCAGCTGGAGAGTCGAGAGTTATGCTATTCATTCCTCTATAAATTGCCGAGGGCGGGAGAAAGTCTTTCCACCTCGCTTGTGTGTATTATCACGGGAGTTTGGAATTTGTCTCGATTGTTATTGTTGATTCATTGGGTCAGTGACTATGATGCACACTTCCTTTTGAGTCAGGATCATTGGAACCGTGTTTTGCCAAGATTTGAGAGTAAAGAAGAGTGAGGAATCATTCGTAAATAATTAAAATTAGTAAAGAGCGGAGAAAAGACAGTGAAAATCAAATATTACCGGGACAGCTTTTAAAGCAAAATCAAGAGAGTAACAGAATAAATTAGACGGAATGTTCTAAAGTGTTCTAAAACGGATCAAATAAAAAATCGAAGATTTTGAATACATTAAAGGGCGGAACCCAAATTGTCTATTCAGGTTGAAAGCTTAAACAGGTGATCAAAATCTTGCCTTGAGGGATCAACTTTAAAATTCGCCGAAAGAGGCTTTAGAATAGAGTTGAAAAGAGGATTCAACGCAAGTGTCCCAGAAAAACAAACAAAACAGGGAAATCGATAGCTTGCATCGAAGTGTTGGCCGAAAAAGTAACAATTGTAAAAGTGCTGGCCATTGGCCGCGCTCCTTCCATTCGTGTACTGTAATTGCTTTAGCTTGTTAATTGTTTTCGGGCGCTGGGGAGAAAAAAGGTTTGGCGGGAAAACCGATAATGGATTATAGATTCATATCTAATCACTTTAGCCAGCGTGGCCTTCAACACGCTAAAAACGCCCGGATTTCGGCGGATAAAAGTGCTTTCAGTTTTTCATTAAATTTTATTGCGTTGATGGCGGGGCTTCGTGCGATATTGAGGCTTATAATTGGCCGTGAGCAGGAAAATTTATCCATTAGTGCCAATTAGGATCAATATTCGAGAGGCTTGCGTACACGCATGTCGGTATTGATAGTTCCACGCAGGAATATGTGTGATGTGCAAAGTTTTATTTTGCGAGTATAAAGCATTTTTATAAGCTTTTTAGGAAATGCCTACAATTTTACATATGTAATCATGTCATTGTAATCTATGATAATTTCCCCGAGTTTTACTGACTATTATTGGCTTGTAAATTGTATGTTAAAGTAAATTTCCTTAATTCTAAAAGCCTTCAGCTCCAACTTTAGTTTCTAACAAAAATCAGTGTAATAGAAGTAGGTAATAAAATTTAAAAACAATTCCTATACAAATTTTAGAATGTAAAAAATCTAGAATTGTATTAACTTTTAAATTACACTAAATGCTTGGAGGTTGTAACTTTTAAACGCACTAGTTTTGCAAAAAATTTAGTTAAAAGAATGGGCAAAAGTAGTCGACTGGTAAGTTGTCGAAAGAAGCTTCCGTTCCATATAGTTTGGAGCGAAACACAGAGGTGTCGTCACAGGTCCAAGATCGACGCTCTCGACTAAAGGGAAGCCGCAGTTAACTAATCCACCGCAAACCCGACGTCCATTTATGCTCTGCAACAACATAGACTTGTGTGCAAAAGTCTACCATAAAAAATGGCTGTAAACAATTACAAATTAAGGCAGTTGCGTTAAATACTATGTGAAATTCAAACACAAGAAATTACTATCTCGACTACACTCTCTGCTGTACCTTTTAGTGAGGAACGTTTCGTTACTTTGACAAATCAGTTAATAATACCTTAGAATACCTTTCCCAATATTCGTATTTTACTACTCCATAATCCGGTAGCTACCTGAGAAAGCTTACAAAAGCTATAGTTCTTAATTAAAAGTATCTGTTTTCGTAGACGGTTAATCAAGTTCAAACTTTATAAAGTCTTAAGTAATAATCTCTTTAGACGTCTGAAGAATTACAGGCAATTGGTAAGAAAACCGGTGTAGCGCAACAGCTGCTTTAATAATGACTAATTACTAATGGAGAATAATTCATCTTTCTCGGATATCTTGAATCACTTTGGGATTCTATGAGAGGGAAAACCGGGCGAGTTCTTCCTCCAAAGTCCATTATTCGCTGGCTCCTGTTGTTTCCAGGATGAATAGGTGCACACCGGGCGAGAGGCACGCCAACTGACCATTATGCAGATTCCAAATGATTAGATATATCGTCGGTTCGAGCTGATAAAACCCGCATAAAGTAGCCGCCGCGTTGCTGCTCCCATTCATCCTCCTCCTACTCTCCTCCTTCATTCGCGATTCAGACATTCTGGAGTAACGAGGCTTCACTCATCGAGTCGAGACAAAGAGTGGGCAATTCTGATGAATTCCAAGTCGAATCCATGGAAATCATTGATAAATTGGAATATTTAAATAATCAACGAATAGAGAGTCGGAATAAATAAATCACAGCACAAATACCTTCAAATTGCACTGAATGGAAATCGGGCTACAAACAAATTCCTGGTAATGGAAGTCTGAGTGCATTAAAACTCAAAAGCATGTGATAGTTCAGAGCCACCAGAATTGCAGCAGTTTTAAAAAAATTGGATTATTACAGTTCGATAGTTCACATAGCTCGGATAGCTTGGAAATCCGAAGCAAAATCGGCAATCTAGTAATAACAGGAAGTTTGAGTACATTAATGTTTAGCTTGGAAATTCGCAGTTTCGCAGCATTTCGGGGAATTCATTCCTCTATGTTACCAACATACACTTGAATCAATGTTGCCAAAAACAGTTCCACAATGTTTACATTTTCTAGATTAAAATAATTCTAGGATGAGTTGCACAATAATCGTTATCTTTCTGTTTCACGCTTATCTTTATATATTTTAAGAAAATCATAGAAAAATCACAGCAGAGTATTTGCATAATAGAAATTGCAGTCAATGTTATGCGTTAAAATTCAGCACGCAAGATCCACTTCGCCGAAAAAACGTCCACTTTTTTTTTCACACAAAAAGGAACTTAGCTCACTATTGCGTTTAGCAGATTCACTGGAGCTCGCTTAATTGAGAATTCCCATTTAAACGTCGTGGCTGTTGGGACTGAACGATAAACCGTTCTTCCCTTCTATCTGCTTCCTCCTCTTTTGGATACTTTGGCTGCGTTTAGCTGGCGAGATAATAACGAATTATAGCGACTCTCTATAGCGTCGACTCTCCGGCGTAATATGTCCCAATAAATTCTCGAGTGGTCGCTAAAGTTCCTTTAATTCCCCGAAGAAACGGTCTTCTCTCGACGACATTTTTCGCAGCGGCAATCACCATAACATATACTTGTGTTCCTCAAGTAACCAAAAAGTGTATTAATGTGAGCTTAAAATATTTATTGAATTAGATACCTACACAGAGATTTCCAAGTTCCCTGTTTTAATTCCAATTTAGCATCTGAGTGAAGGCAGATATCAAATACATGCTGCTAATAACAATATATATTATTAAATTGACAAAGACTAGTACTCAGCCAACGAATAATCGCATTTAATTCCATTACAGCTACCATATCCATCTTAGCAATTATAAACAATTTCTCCGTACTTCCCAGAGCGAGCATGTGAAGTTCCGCGGCCGTAGGCGATGATGCGGTACTATCAAAGCAAAACCGAAACCTACGAAAAACCGTGGGCCCTTTATCTCCCTAAATTGGCGGGAGCAATTTTCCAGGAGAAAAGTGCAAATCGCTCTCGAAGATAAGAAAACGTATTCGGCAGCAGCGGCGGAGGAAGAGGCGATGGTTGGTCGCGTTAGTTTGGAACTTTAAGTATTCAAGCTCGCCGTGCGAAGAAGGTACTATCCAGTACGGTACAGGAAGTCGAGAAGGGAGGCGCTGCAGCGGCGGGAGGGCCAGCAGAAGCCAGGGAAGAGGGGAAAAAAGTTGGGGGCCGCTTCAAAATGTTAATACGTGTAATTACCCGGCAGGAGTGGGGAGAGGGTGGAGGTTGGAGGCGACCTTAATCTTAAATGGCGCGGTTGAAGGGGTTCCTTCTTCTCGGATGTGCACGAGGAGCGCACGGCGCCTCGGAGCCGCTGGAGTACGTTTAAAAATGCAGATTGCTACGTATGCGGTGACCTAAGAGGGCCATAGTCAGCTGAATTCTAAGGAGGAGAGTTCACTTATCCCGTCATCGTCTTCGACGTACTTCCCTACCTTGCTTGGTTGCCTCATTAGCGATGCCGCCAGTGCCCGTCTAACATTTCATGTGGGTCGTATTTCAAGAATGATAGACGAATGATGCGAGAACGCTTTAGATTGGCTTTATTTCTATGAGCCACACTCTTTCGACCTTGGTCAGCGCCCTGCATATTACTTTTCTTATGATTTCTCTGATATTTTGAGATACATAATAACATGCATAACGTATTGAACACGATTGACCGTCCAGGAAGCAGACACTCTCGATTTAAAGCTTCTGTACTCTTTTTACACGACGCTCACTACAAAAAGCGCACTTTTAATTTTAGTATCAAAACGGATTCTAGAAAATATCCGACGCTTCTGCGTGTCACGGTCGATCGTATGCAAATCTAGCTAAAAAATCAAGCCAGCATTCCTTCCTTCTCCCTGGAAATAACATAGTCCCATTGGCTCGCGCAGCCTGGACAGCGATCGGGGGGAGTGCGGAGCACGTATAAGCAGGACACGTGTGCATGGGATCGGAGAGAGCTCGTGATCCATCCCCGCGGGAACGGACATGCTCGTCGTCCGGCGTAGCTGAACGGTCGGGCAGACTACTAATTAATCAAGTAAAAAAGTGATTTAATTAGCGCAAAGATACCATATCTAATTACCGAGAGCCGAGGAGCGCCGCGCGGGGATGCTGGCCTCGCTCTCCCCCTAATGATCCCATTGCAAGGTGTCTTTCCGAGAAGCGCCGCCGCCGCCGCCACCATCGTCATCGGTATTTCAACTTTCGCTCAGAAATCCTGCCAGTAGCTGTCGATGATCCATGCAACGCCGGCCTGGAAGACGCCGCTCTGAGAAAGAGGGATTCCAGCGGGAGCGTGCGATGCTGGCCGAGATAGTTTTGCATGTAATTTATTATGTGCATAATTAGGATAAGGAATAACTTAACTACTCTGCGTTAGAGCGGCTAACGAGGGAGTATCGGCGACGGTATGAGAGAGATACTGCCAGAGAGATAGTGCGTCGGCCGTGTGCCACGGTGAGAGTGGTATTTCACTCGAGTTGCCACTGAGATCGTGCGCAAAGGTCGTCCACGGCGCAGCCCTCGTAATCGCTTGGTATTAGATTTGTTGCGTCGCATGGGATGCAACCGTGTGGTGGAAGCGTGTTGCGGGATCGTGGATATAATAAGGACAGTAATGTTTTTCCTTGAGGAGTCGAAAAGTCGTGGTTGAGCCGAAGCCAGATAGCTCAGGAGAATAGTACATTTATAATACTGATAAGATGTCGCAAGGAGACTAAGCGTATATACATAGTGTCGAGGAGTCAATGATTTGCACTGAATGGTCAATTGCCTTAAATAGGGCCAGGGGATGTTTGACAGTACAAAAGTGCGAAAGGCGACAAACAACCTGGTTGTTAATTGTTTTGAAGTAAGGAATTTGGGGTAGTCAGTGGTCATGCGGTGGGGACGGTAGGGTTGCCTATTTTGATGGCCCCTTCTTTTAGTGTGTAACCAAACCATCTGCTTCATGAATTGCAAACTTTATAAACAGTTATGCAATAATCGTCTGCACGCGTTCAGACATTTCCAGACAATTCATAGGAAAAGTGGTGCAACACGATAGCTCCCTTAAATTGTACTACTCGGATAGCGGTATTGCGAGTATAAATCAAGCATGGCAATATATTGACAGAGGAAATCGATAAATAAGACTTTCTAAATGGGTAGAGCGCGGGATCGTCTTCCATGTCCCCTTCAGGCTCGATATAATGTAGCGAGCGCACCAGTCCACCCCTTTAACTTTGTCCCCTTATTCTCCCGGCCGGCGTAATGGCTGCATAAATTATACAGCTTGAAATATGCTAATGTCAGGCTCGACCGGCAATCCTACATCGGGGGATATAATCTAATAAAAAAGTCGACGAGCCGCGGGGAAATTTTAAGAGTTACGGGCATTCAATAACAGATATATGTGTACAGGGTGATTCACTTGCCTCTAAAATGCCAGTGTTGGATCTACTCTACTGTACATGGAATAATTATAAATTGTTTAGTATTTTCGCGAGCTTTCTCTGCACCCTGTATATTATACATAATATTATATCATACACTTAATATACTATACGTTATGTTTGATAGAAATTGAAGTAGAAGAGTTTTGATTCAATAGCAGGTGCATCGTCTTCTGCAAGTAAATGCGTGGTGTACACCTTGGGGGGTTGGTAATTTGGAACAGCCATTCTTGAGTGTACCAACACATTTTTCAAATAGCACGTAATGGAAATTTCTGGAACAGAGAAAGTTAGGGATTACAACTAGTTTCCCCTAGTACGCCTGTTGGACCACTTGTTGTTAGTCCAAGTCTAGAAATCTAGTTAAAAACCTCTGCCGGATACTATGAGTGATATACTAGTAATTTCTTATCTTTGACTTTCGAGTATTACGAAGCACAAAAACGGTCTTAAGCCAATCAGGCAAAATTCGATCGACATACCCTGCTGGCAGCATTAGCATTCCTGGCATTTTGAGAAAGGCAGGCAAAACGGGCGGACAGCAGGGCACGAGTGAACGAACCCGATGCATCTATTTCTCATTCCCCCGGAGAATACACAGCTTCCGTGGCTTTAATTCAGTCTTAAGCGGAGTCGCTGCCGCCGCCGCTTCGCCAGATAATAACTTCATGAATATTTATAACGGGAACGCGCGCAGGCCGCCGCGACGCCATACCGGCCACCTTTTAGTATTCGAGGAATTATTCGCGTGCGTATCAGAAAAGTCACGATATCGTTTCTGCGGCCGCCGCGGCTCCCAGTTTACAAGTTAATCGTTCACGCTGCTTTATCGCGAAGAACCGGCTTTCTAGAGGTGAAGATGGAGGGTGCGTTTGGGGTGGACGCATATATATATTAGTATTAACTGCCAATAACCGATACTCACACCGTCTGGGTTGACGATATGAGTGTACTCTACCGATAAAGGTGCCCAATTGAAATAAAATTTTATAAACATACATACACGTAAAAAATGTCAGGCAATTCACAAGAAAAATTGTGCGTCGTGACATATAACTACTTTAAAGAATCGACGCCGCGGTCCTCTCCAATTTAAGATTTCACTGGCTGCTAATTGAATCAGGGGAGGCCCAGTCCGAATTAAGAGATTCATTCTGCTCTCTGCATAACTCGAGGCCAGACGAGACGACGAGGGGCGAAGGGGGTGAGTTGGGGAAAGTGCGCTCGTGTTAACGAAATCGGAAGATTATTGTAGTGAAGCTCTCGAGCGAGGGTCAGCCGAGCGAGAATAACGACGAGCCAGTTTTCGTTTGCCATCCCCTCACGCCGTCCGCCACCTCCCTCGCTGAATAAATCGCCACTTTTGCCTGGCAGACGATTCCGAAGATTATGACACTCATAAACAGAGCAAAGGCAGATACCAGGCGCCCCTTTCTCGCCCCTTGCTGTCGCTTTTCCGCTTGGCTGCTGACTCCTGTTTCTCTATACAGTGAAAACCTCGGCCTCTGTCTACTTTACGAGACTCTTGAACCCAATCCTGTTAAATCCTCAGCATTCGCCATGTAATTAGGGTGCGCGATATCTTTTACACGGCCTGGCAGCTTGTTGAGTAGACGATGAATAAGTTTGCGGAATTGTGCTTTGGTAAAGCACAGAACCTCTGGGCTACATAGCATCTTAAATATTGAAATTGAAATTTCTGTAGAGTAACTTTTATCGGAAGCTCTGTTAGCCGAAATAGTATACGAATACTATGTTAGTTGAACGTCTTCTATGTACAAAATGATTCACTAGATTATAAATTATCTAGAAACTTATAATTAAATTATTATATGCTTTTCACCACATCAATTCTTTAAATTGGATGGTGCAGGGCTAATTAAATTGGGAAAGTAAGAGGTTAATAAATCAATCAGATATTGAATAAATGCAAGTAGCATCATACCTTGTTAGCGGAAACTGCAAATACCAACTGCAAAACAAGTCTAAATTGTATGCCAGGCGTAGCTCTGGAAAAAGCTTCGAGCGGTAAAGAATTAATTTCATGGTACAGACATGCTCGATCATCCTCCGGTGCAAGAATGTTTCTTTAATAACAGCGGACGTTCATCCTCTCACTGCTTTGGCAGGAAATCTAGTTTTTGCATTTTTCTCGATAGCCATGGCAGTACCGGAGTTCCGGCAGTCTCGGAAGAACTAGGTATCATAGAGCAAACTCGATACACACCGAGTTCGTACCAAGTCGGGGAGGTCGTTATCCCGGTTTTTGCTGTGCGGCAGAAATGAGGCGTCAAATGACTAAAAGGCAGCAGCAGCAGCTCTGTCCGACGCAGACCGCCGGGGCCATTTGTTGCAGAGTTTCTTTCCGACGACCTCCAATCGAGCTTGCCACCGAACTCCTTCGCAAAACGCATCTGCGCTCCCTGCGCACCCTGTATAGGGTGACTCGCTTGCCTTTGAATCGCCACCCTTGATTATACAGTATTGAACATACAAGATATTTGCAAATCAGTTATTTTAATTGTGTACGAATAACTCACAGCTTAATACTGCAGTATATATACAGAGTGAGTCGAAGTAAGGAACAAAATTTAACTAAAGATTGTTTTCATGCAAAACCGAACGAAAGTGTTGATGTTATTTTACGAAATTCGACTTGGTTTGTTAGTTATTGTCATTTGCAAAATGATAGAAGTTGGAGGACGCTTTCTACTTTTTTGTTTGGCTAATAGAATATATTTGATACAATATAGTATAGTACAATATTTTCTCAACCAGGCTGTATTACATATATAAAATAGTGGATTATATTATATTATATTATATACTTATAGAAATATATTAGGCTGATATTGCTTACATGTCTGGTAAAACGTGGGACGCAACAGTGCTGATTCAAAGGCAAGTGAATCACCCTGTACATACGTACATACACTGACTACGCTCGATCTCTCGTGTTTCCCCACTGCCGCTCAAATCGAGCAGTACGAACTCCCACACACACACACGCGCGGAATCCGAGGTTTACCCCTGCGCCGGTTTTTTTTCACGGAAAAACCCTTAGTACCAGCTGCTCTCCGCCTATTTGTCATTCCGACCGAGGATTTATTCTGCGACCCCGTGCAACTCGGCCCTGTTTGGAAAGTTGGCGAAAAGATCGGCTGTTTCCGGCAAGGCTGCATTAGAATATTACTCGCACTTTTTCCTCGACACTCGCTTCCGCTTGCATTAGACGTGTGGAGTTGAGGGGCGGTGAAAACGCGCTCGACTTCCGCAGTCGACCTGTTTACTGCTCTTAAATTGCTCCGTGCTTTGTGTAAAGCGAGTTTTGCATAGAACTACATTTGTTTTTCGATTTTCATTCTGCTTGTTTCTCACTTTTCATACATTTAGTGTGTAAGATGGGTGGGTTTTTTTATAGTAAACTTGCAAAAACTGTGCTGATGTCGCATTTAATTTGGCGTAGAATTTTAATCAAAGTTTAATATTTGTTAACTTATTTCGAGGAGGAGGAGGTACCCAATTTGCAAACCATATTTTTGATGTTTGTTCGGGGATAATTTTGCGGTTGAATTTTCGTAATTTGTTCAACAGAACCCATTCTTATTGCAAAATACCCGATCGATTCGTCGGGTCAAGTGGAATAAGACACCGAACTCAGAGTAAACTCCGTCCCTTTTTAAGTTTTTAACTTATAACTATACCGCCTCCGGAATAATAGACTTTTGGTCAGATATTATTAAGCTATAAACAAGAAAGGAATTATTTTATATCATCTAGCGCATTATTGCATTGGCCATGTTTGAAGCATTTTTCTTTATTTCGGCAGTGCACTTTTGTCCGCGTCAGCCGATGTTTCTCGCATTCGAGTGCTCCGCGTCCTTTCACCCTTTGTACTCACTATCGGCAATTCATTACTCGACCAACTCGATTTCCCGCAATTTCTCTAAAAGCCCATTATCGAGTGTCGCGAAAAGGTTTAATCATCGCTGGGAAGCAGAAACAGCGCAAAGGCAAGTCGCTCGATCGGGAAATGGATATTACGTAAAGACCAGGTCAATCGGTGCGAACAAGAGGCCGCGGGGGTTGGGGTTGGTTGGTGGTTTTTCCAATACCGGGGAGGAAAGTGGTCGGTGCAGGGTAGAGGGGGCCTAAGAAATCCAATACTTTCGTCTCGGGTAGTCAGTTTCCTGTCAGACCTCATTACCGTTTCCTCCCTCCGAAACGATTGTGTCCCGATAAACACTCGAGTGCGCGACGAAGGAATTGCTGGTCGTTAAGCGCGCGCGCGTCCGCGCAAATTATACGGAAGAGACAATTTGATGAGCTCTCTCGCGTCCAGGAAAGAGAGAAAGCGGGCGAGATAAATTTGTCAATTTTAAATACGATTACGGGCCATCTAGTTGTGGATGGTGGGCCATTGCTACGGGGGGAGGAAGTTGTACCCGGTGGCAGGGGGCTCTGGTAGTACAGAGCGGTAGTAATGGGGGGAGGGGGAGGAAGGGTAGCCTTGGAGCAATTATTTTCAGGAACTTGCCACGTTTCTTTCGCCTGTCTTCATTCTCCTTCGCTGCGCTCTCTGGGCAATCCTCCTACTTTTTTCCACCCTCCCACCCCCTTTCCCTCATCGGCTTCCGTGTTCCCTCTTTTATCTCTTTTTCTCGTTTCTCTACGCTTGTGCCGCCTTGATTTCCCTCGCTGGCTCTCCTCTGTTTATATCCCACCCCCGCGAAAAAATCCTCGACCTCCGTGGGCCGGGAAGGGGGTCGAGGCTGCCGCTCTATCTCGGGCAAAGTTTTCGCAAATGAAATCCTATAATTCACTCGGCGAGATTGAGCGCACAGACTCCCCCCCTCTCTCTCTCTCTCTGCCTTGTCATTACTCGGGGATAGGATTTCGGCTTGGCTCTGGATGCGCTTTAATTGGAGTGCGACTTTTCTTTAAGTTTACGATTGCCCGGAATCGTTTCTCGAACGCTGCTTCCGCCTTACCTCTTCAAATCGAAGATAAATTTATATATCCGCGATATATATTTGTTTTTACCTTTTCGATGCTATGTTGAAAGTTGGGTTGTCAACTCTTTGAACTCGGAGTACCAATAGCTTTTAGGTATACACAACTTATATAAATCTGCCAGATGTTAACAAACTGTTCACCTGTCATTCATTTAAATCAATAATTCTTGGGATCAACAGAAAGATGTTGTTGCGTGTAGTAATGGACGTTGCAGTTTTCAGCTCGGTTCGCGAATTGCGATGATTTAAAAGTTCACAGAAAATAATAAAACTGTAATGGAATATACTTATAACTCTTGACGTGCAACTAGTTGAATTAACAAACGAATCTGCATACTGCAACATCCTTTGATTCATGCAATTATCCTTGCCTTACGAGTCGTTGACTTAATTCAATGATACATGAAGGTTTCTACCCTGTATAGCATTAACAAAGATACACGTAGCACGATAATAGGTTGACAAAGTCAGCAATGCTCCGTGACAACGCAAACCCAGTCCGTCTACAAACGAACTTGCCGCTAGAATGTTTGCGGTAGAAAGAACAAATAGTCGTTTCGAGGATTTCCAAGGCTTTCCTCGATGTGGTCTTGGGTTTATCAAGTGCCATTCAGGTACAGTGGAACGTCGATTATAGTGTATGATTATAAATCTACACATTAAACATGTGTGTATATAATTACATATACGTCTGATAACAAATAAGGTGCGACAGTTCTATTTCAAAAGGACATGCAGTACATGTTGCTTTTATCCGGATATTAAGTGATTAAAAACTAATTTTCGACCCGTTCAGTAATCAAAGTACTGCTCGCTTATATCTCTTATGGGCGAAAGTAAGGAGTCATGTTGCCATAAACACGATACGGGGTCAGTTCTGTAGTTAGTGTAAAGGATTGGCAGTTGCCAGAGTGCTTTTATTCGTCGTCGCTTTGCAGACCCACTTTCTAGCAATCCGTGTACATAGCCGCGCCCCAGTTGCCCAGTGTTGTGAATGGGTTCATGCAATCATAGAAAAAGCTCCGGGTACGCTCAGGTGATCGTCAAAGTAAACAAAATCCGAAAAGTGTGCACCAGCCGGCCAAGCTTGCCCGGCTGTGTTTAGTCCTCCAAGTCACTCTCGCCCTCGCTTCTGCAGAGAGTGCCGAGCGAAAATGTATCGTGCGACTTTGACATCTTGAACTGGATGGAATTCGCGTGATATGCATCGTGACACTTTACTGAAACTAGATTTCGGATTCGGACGTTTGCAAGCATTAAAGTTTAAACGGCTAAGTTGGTTTAGTTAAAGTTAAAGTCAGTTGCACTATGCAGACTGGAAATGTATTGTGTGATTTTTATATCTTGCACTGGATAGAATTCGGTTGATATGTTTGCTGATGTTTCCGTAGAACCAGGTCAGGTATCAGATTTGTACGCATGCAAGCTTTAAAGATTAATGCTATGTCAACTTGAGTTATCTTTTTGGTTCAATTGTTTTAATAACCATAAGTTTTTGGACCAATTTCCTTATCGATATCTCAAACCGAAAAGGGGCCTATTACTCCAAATTCAATGTATTTTCGCATTTAGGAACTTACGGATAGTTTAAAAACTCTTTTTAAATTTTATATCAAAAGAGAGTTCCTACTATATCGTCGTCGATTCATGGTGTACTATTCCGTTGGACTTAACGCTTCATAAGAAAAGAAGCCAAGTCTCATAAAAGCAATACATTGTATGCACTTGGCCTCGGGTGACCCCCCAAAAAGAATTCTGCCCCGATGGCTTCCGCACCGATTCCCTTCGCTCAGTGACCTCACTGGCCTGGTCAATACAGAAGAAGTGAGTGCGATAGTGTATATGTCCGTGCCGGCTGCGTATCTGGCTGCACCTGCGATTGTTTCATCGCGTGTCTGCGTGTCTCTCGCGATCGCCGGAGTTCCTCTTAATCCACGCGGCCGCAAGCATGAATCGTTCACGGCAATTTGGAGCCTGGGATTCGAGATTCTCCGGTAGCCAGCTTCAAGGCGATTTCTTCATCCTGGTTCTCCTCTGGCTCGTCACGACCTACGCCGCCCTGTACCTCATTTGCTCCCTCATTTGGATCATTTACTACCACGCATCTCTATTCCTCATTTGCGCCTGTGCCTGATGTCTTCCTTGGGGAATATCTACTTCGAGGTGAGAATTGTGCTTTCAGAGAAATGAAGAGCTTACTTTGAGGGAGATTTGTCCAATGTGTGTGGGGTTTAATGTTTGCTTTCTCGGATCCGCCTGTTCTTCGTGTTCTTGTGTTAAATGTGTACGTGTGTGTATCTCGTGTCGATTTAATTTTCAGTAATTGATTTCCTTCAACGTGCTTTCTCGAATTTCACGGAATCTCGTGTTTCCATGGTAATTTCGTCCTGATCCGCACTGATTGAATGACATATGCTTTTGGGGATTCTGTTTCCAGCCACGATATTGATACTTTTGGCCTGCCGACTGTCGAATGTTTCGTAGAAATAAATGTGCCTGGGGATGGAGGTGCGCGGATCATCCGAATTCGGGTGAAATGGCAGTGTTAATATTGATAATTTCAATTTATTACGAAATATTGACGTTTCATTACCAAATTCGAACAACACATTGGACATATCCAAGTGCGTTTCTTAATTGATTCGTAAACTAATTATTTACAATAATTCACCGAATACATTTCCGCCTGTTTTCCATTCAGCGCCCGCGGACAACAATGGAGCCTCGTTCAGAAGATCCCGAAAGCACCACGTGCGACGTCCGATCCTCTCGCAGTCCACGCAGCCCCGCCACCAGCAGCGCAAAAATATTTCTCTGGTAACATTCGATATTACGGGGATGACGCCCTCCACGCACATCGTATCAAATGCACACAGGAATGCGTATGAACAAAGCGGGAGAAAAAAAGTGCAGCAGCCGCCGTTGCGATTCATCGGAAGAAACGTACGTTCGAGGGTGGTACACATTTCGGCCGGGTGTTGCCAGATAGATGATAGCCGGGGCCCCGATCAGTATCCTATACGTTTGCACATTGTATCATCCGTGCATTTGTCGAAATGCACAAACCCTCCCACCTTTGTCCTGCCGGTCCGAAGCGAGGCAGGCTATTATTTTTCAAACAGCAGTGCTGAAACGAATAGCTGCTATGTGACTCTGTCCGACGGATTATTTTGTATCTCTCTACACCACCCACCCTCTCTCTCTCTGCCTCTCTCACACGCTTTCTCACTTTCTCTCTCCCACTGAGCCTCGCTATCTTTTTTGCCAGCTGTTTTCCCGATTAACCGTTGGCCTTCGTCGATGTCCGCGGTGCTTGAGAATTAATATCGAAGGGCCAAGAGAGAGTGTGTGTGTGGATTTGTTTCCCGTCGGTCCTTTGTGCGAGGGATTAAAAAACACGTCCCTACCTGGCCAGGGGATCGCTAATGAACTAGGAATAGTTAATAGTAGCCGGTGCCCGGTGCACGTTTCAGTGCCTAATGCTGGTTGTACGAGCTCGATTTCGACATTGTGTTTTTGAGGTTTATATGCGAAAGTCGAGGCAAGTCGGCTCGAGTCTATACACTGAATATGTGGCTGTAAGGTTTATTGTGGGCTGGAGAGTTGGTGCTGCGGAGTTGCCCCGACTCGAGTTTAGTTTAATTATCAAAATAGGCAATTAGAATTAGTTACGAACTGCGGTTTTCTACTGCTTCGAATGTATGCTAGTAATAAACTGTAACTTTTCGAGTTTAATTGTTAACATAGGTAATTAGAATTATTTTAATAGATGCTATGACTAATTGTAATTCAAGAGAAAATTGCGTCTGGCAATTTTTAGCTGTAATGCGAGAGTCACGTCTCACAACTAGGTCAATTGAGCCATTCTTATGATAATTCATTAAAACTAACGATTGTACTTCATTGTTGAAGGTAATTCAAGCTGTTCCTCCTATTTTTATTATCCATATCGAATCCCGGCCCTATCAATCTGCACTTGGAATTATAAAGTCTTCGATTTCAGCCTTAGACATATGGCTGTACTCAAAGATATTCATTTTATGACACTCTTTTATACACTTGCAGCCTTTTATTCTTATACTAAAATTGAAAGTATGTCATTTTTACCCGCTAGATATGAAGAAGACGTGCAAAAGCTACATTTTGTAATCGAAAGTATTTGCCATTATGAACGTTCAATTAGTTTCATAGTATACGAATGGAGCGAATACTGTTTTCTCTAATTTTCATAAGTTTTCTTCCGCCCTATCGTTCCAAGGGGTGTCAGCGTATCATACTTTCCATCTGCCGCATACCGGCACTTTTCCGAAAACAGTTTGAAGCCTGAGCGTTTGTCAGATGCAGCGAGGGGAGTGTCCGAGGGTGAGGTGACGCTTACGGTTTTGTTAATTAAATTTCAAGGATTAACCTCCGTCGCCACGTTCGGGGCAATAGTTTCTCTTCATTCTGGCCAGGGTGGAGAGAGTGGCGGGCACGCGCGGGCAGTTGGCCTGCCTCATGGAAAAAGGAAGTGTGCTTGCAGCCGCTGCCTTTTCCGGCAGGGCGCACTTCAACTTTTCATGTGGCCGGCGCAGGCCACTCTCTCCCTCTCAGGCTTCCTCTGCCTTTTTCTCCCTCGGCCTTTCGTCGACGCCATCATTATCATCGGCCTCCGCGAAATTAGCGAGTGCTGGCACCGGCACCCGCTTGTTATTCCTCCAGCCGCTCCCGAATTTCGTCCGGTTAACAGTCAACCCTTTTTCTCTCGGCTCGCTAATTGCTACCGACACAGCGGTGCCACTCTCATTTCGCAAAGTGCCACCTTTTTGATGTAATCTTTATTGCCACTTCGTAAGAACTTTTAGTGAGCCGCACTCTCCCGTGTGATGATTATATCAATTTTGCCCTCTTTTCACGGCCGTGTCAGTTGACTTCGCGTCCCTTAAACACGTTCAATGTGAATACATAATTGTAAACTGTCGTATATCACGTCAATCACATATCAGAGCTCATGCTTCAGAAATTGTTCGAAATTAAGAACAGGGATAAAGGGCGTTTGACATACTCGGCTAGAGCTGGGATTGATAATTTAAGTAGGCAGCTCACACATAGTTAATGTTGGTCCTGAAATTAAGAGTCTGCCACTTGTTCCACTTAAAATCCCAATATTCTTCTTTATACGCCACCAAAATTTTAATCATTTCCTACGGAAGGTTGTGTAGCACGAAAACTGCCCTAGCGTAAATCAGAATTCAATGAAAGTCACGGTGTAGCCATGAAATGTAGAGTGTACGCAATGCGCCCCTATCAAGTTGCAGGCATCGGCAATTTCGAGCGTACGAGGTCCGAGATGAATCAAAGCCGCGGCCAAACATTCGCTCGCATTCGCAGAAGGCTCGTAAACCGCCGGTAATTTGCTCTTAGAAAGCAACAATCCAACAACCGGCGTATATCTTTGTCGGCAAACGAACGAACGAAGCCGGGCGAACTCTTGTTTGCCGTGATCTCTCTTCATCTCGGTGTAGCCGGGTTTGCGCGGCTGGTGCTACATGCTACTCTCCACAGGGGTATTGTCCATGGGGATGATACTAGGGCGGAAGCGGAAATCTCAGAAGCATGCGAACTGCCGCCGCAGCCCAGAGAGAATGGCCTTCGTGTGTAACGCGTGCACCGCGTTCGTCTATCTTTCATCCATCTCTCGTAATTCCTCCCGGTAAGCTGGAACTGTATTACTAGGGCGAACGGCTTTGTTCTGCGCAACGCACGGGCCAACGTAGACTCACCTAGGCGATATTAAAGGAACACGGAAATCCCTTGCAATGTCTGCATTCTATCCTAGTCACTGGTTCGAGGCCAGGAATTTGTTATCGCATTTATTTAACCTTACAGTCCAATTCAATAATGTTCAATAACGATTAAGCTTGCAAAAGTAGTGCAATATTGATATAGTTCTGCCTCTCTTTTATCCGAAAATTACATTTGCAAATTACAGTTTAAATTTACATTAATTTCGATGATTGCCCTATTTTAAACAGTGTAGTGTCGAGTTGTTGCTCAACTTTAATCTCATTTCTAATCAGTATGAATTTGTAATATCGAGTCAGGCGCTCGGGTGCGCCGCAAATGGCGAATTACACATCTCATGTTTCATTCGATCTCGTTTTAATTAGCCGAATCAGTAGCGCTCGATTTAGATGTGATCTACTAATTAAACAGGCATCAAGCGTGCAACCGTCATGACTGCACACATTGGCTGACAGTTAATAGTGCGAATCAGGCAGAACTTGATTAGATTTTGCGAAATTCGAATCATGCGCCCGGCAAACGTGCATGAATCCTGGGGGTGTAAAACGCTGACAGTACATTTATCCCGGGACGAGAAGTTTCATTGGAAGTGCGAGGGTTCCTCTCGTAAAGATACAGAAGTCTGAGCAGAATGTCTCGAGCGAGGAGGCACGGCAGGGTTACTGCTCTTAAAAATGGAGAGGATCTCAGCCGTACACTTTTTTATGGACCTTTGTAAAGCCTTCTGCTTGCACTCTCTGGGTTAGTGTATAAGTTAAGATTAAAGGTCCGGAGTAAAGCCCATCTGGAGGGGATTCATATCAGTGGTATGTGCGTGTGCCACTTGCTACTTTCGACAGAAGTTTACTCATTTTGTCACTCAACAGAAAGAATCAGAGTTGTTATTTTGGCAAATGGTGAAATTAGGACGTATTAGTTCAAGCATATACTTGTGATACTTTGCCATGCAATTATTTAAGTAGTATTATCCATAGTTTTTTGTACGTAATCGCAGACGTCACTAAATATTAACCTTCGAAACTTTATATAGTTTTTTTAGTTAATTTCAAAGAAACTTCAGTTTTGCTATATTGTACATTTAAAACTTGACTCATACGCGTAATAAAAATATACAATGCCACGTTTTACTGGTACTAATATAGTGATTTCCTTTTGAAGCTAAAAGTAATGACACGTCGTTCATACAGGTGACTGCACCTTCACACAGCAGATTTTAGAATACCCATTCAAATGGGAATGTGACTTATTTGCATCCTTAGCGCGTCCCCATCTCATTCTATCAACGGATTCAAGCATTTTCGCAATATTCGTCGTCAGTCAGGCGAGCCGATCATATGAAATTCCGACGTACCCTATCCCCTGCCTCGGTAACACGGAGCATTTCTATACACGGGATTTTAATTCGAGCATGTCATGCCTTCTGAATGTGACGTCTGAAAGGAAATCTTTTCATCTTTCGAAAGAATTTCGTCGCGATCCGTCTATCGTCTTTAACCCCTTGACTGCGACATATGCTTTCAAACTCATGTAAAAAATGTACTACATATGTATAATAATGAAATTAGGTATTCCCTTCTTTTCTCGTAATAGCTCAATTGCTAAGTTAGCCTCTTGTAATATGATTAATTAATTCAGTGTTATATCGAAACCTTGTTGGAAAATTCTAAGAATTTCCCACAGCTGAGACTCTGTGGCGAGAACAATTCGCCTACTGAATTCCTCCGAAAATTTGGCCGCAAGAACAACTGCTCGACGACTTCGGTTCCACGCACCAACTATCGAGGCCCAAAGTATTACAACATAACATCCGGCAGCCAATTCGAACAATCCACTAATGCACGCACTCCAATCCCGGCTGCGGTGGCTCCGCACGAATAAATCCATCTCGGCGAATAAGCGAAACACGCGTCCGCAAATACCTGTGGCCGCAGCCGGCAGACGTGGCTGCGTGTGTGCGTGTGCGATGCGACTAATCAGCGAGCCGAGGAATCGAAGTGAAGCTCAGGCTGAAAGCTCGCCCGTCCCGCCGGTCGAGGCAGGGACAGAGCAAAGGGGTAGCAGAAACGGGGAGGCCAACCGGTACAGGAACACAGAGACGCGCTGCGAGTCGGCTCAAGCCAAACAATGACAGGGAAAAATCTCACGATGGACCGCCGGGCTAATAAAATGAGTACGCGCAGCGCCCGGGATTATTTACGCCGACTGCACTTACATTCAATAAACTACAAGGTATTGGAGGACCGTAGCGTGCAGCTATGCCAGTGGATCCAATATGTTTTGCTATATTGGATGCAAGTGCGCCACGAGCACCAGTACAAATAGCGAGGGAGGGAGATACGTGTCCTACGTACACCGACGACCATAAGTACTGGGACATTGTCTACTTTCCTATAAAAAAAGGAAATAAATCGGTTGCACCGTGTGCGGCATGCATGTGGGCAAGTTTGTCCCCACCAGTTTTACTGCATTCTAGTTTGATCCGCAGATTGACTATTGTATTTATAGTGGATTATTATCTGTAGAGTCAACTGAACTCCACTTTTTATCAGGCGTTGTATGTGTATTATACTTGAACCCGAGATTATTGGTTGGTTAAATAGTTCGCGTTATTTCCTCCGAAGACAATTATTCCTAAAACACTATGAACTTTATTCTGACCAGCTCAATAGTATCAGTAACAAGTTTTACAATATTTGAGAGTTTAGTGACAGATTCTAACCCTGTGAAATACTTAGTCTAATCATTTAATAATAATTGTATAATTTGTTATAGGCGAAGAGAGCTTTAAATTCGAAAGGTAAAGTATCGGTTGAATTTTAGGTTTCATAGGGTCGAAGCGCTTAGTCTATATGCAAAGCTCTTCTAAATAATAGTAAATAATGTAGATTGTTTCCCTGGTTCCAATTAGAAAAGTAGTGTATGGTTTTCATACCGAATCACCAAAGTAGCACTTATGAGCCCCAATGTACAGTGTAGAAGGGTGTATGCAGACTCTAGTGCAGGGAAGTCCTTTAAACCAAGCCGGAGAAAAATGGATATTCTTGCTTATATTCCGATGGGCAACACGACGCCCTAATAAAACGTAATAAAGCTCACCGGTATCGTGTATCGAGCAAATATCGGGGAATTTATCAGAGGACGAGCGCAAAAATCAAACCCACCTATATGCCCGGCGAGGCTGCAACTTGCCAATGGAAACTCTGCCGGCACTGGATTTCGGTAAATAAAGATCGCCTCTCTAAATCAGACGATATCTGATTGCAGCCGGTAATGCTCGAAGCTGCTCGCTTTAATCGAGCACGCAGTCACTCGTGCACGGGCGCCCGGTCACCCTGAGAAGCCCAACACCACTCAATAATTCAGTCAACTTGCGGAAATTAGTTTGTGGTGAGAAATGAAAAATAGCTTCACACTGGCCGGCGCAGACCGCGGACCTGAAAGCCGCGTTAGCAGCCAGCAACAAGTGAACCGAATTTGATTAGACTCTGCTCACCATGTTTTTTATACAAATAATGGGAAATGGATGTATCGCGTTAGGTCACTCGTGCCTTAATGAAATTAAACCTGAGCCATTTTAACCTGCCTATTGTACACCGAAAGCTTAAAAAAATTACAACTTTTGGTCAAAAGTACCCGGCTGGATAGACATTCAAGCGAGTTCAAACTCTAGAAATCTCCCTCATTAATTTGAGAAATTCCCAGCAATCCCTAAGAAAAGTGGCGCAGCGCAACGACTACCTTAACAGGCCCACGCATTAAATCGAGACAAATATCCCCGTACGACGGGAATACGATGCACCGCGGCGATAATCGAAGTCCGAGATGGCGCGATAAGTGCGCTAGGCGATTTCGAATGGACTGGTCGAGGATTAATAAGGTCGCCGCGGCGATCGGCGCCCAGTGCTTCCAGGACAAAAAATCCGGCGAAGGGCCTTGTCCGCAATTTGTAAGTGCTGGCACACGAGGGCAAACGTATAAACAAATGGGTCGAGTGCGGGTCCTCTCATTGCTGAACCCTTTCTCTCCCTTTCACGCTCTCTCGCCTCTTTCCGTGTAGTGGCAATCGCCTGCGTCCCGTCCGAAAGAGCCCGCCTGCACGAATTAACCATTATAAGTACCGCGAGAGAGAATGGAGAATAAGAGAGAGGCAGAGAGTGAAAGATAAGGGGTGGGGGTTAAGGAGCGCATTGGTATATCGGATCATTTGTAAGGCAGCAACGCCCGATAAATCTCCATCCTTTCATTACTATAAATTCCCGGGCATCCTGGATTTTTGCTCCCTCGCACACTCCGTATTGCCCTCGCCCTTCCTCTCGATCGAGAGCACCGTCTCTCCTCCTCGCACTTTCGACGGGCCGTTCGGCCGAGGCAATAAATGCTACGCGGATGTATAAAATTCAGGCTGCAACTGCGGCCGTGCTGTATATAATCACAATTAGCGTCCTATTAGGCACCGAATCTGCCTCCTTATTTATGCCGGGCATTAACATACCTACCACTCTGTAAACTTATATCACTTCCATCATCCCCCGGATGCCCGCTCGCACTCTCGCGCGTCGACGAAAGTCGACCTGGACGCTCGCACGGAATCGACGAGAGTCGGCGAAACTGTCCGAGTCGTACCAGTGTAACCCACCAATGTAATGGTCTCATTAGACCAGCTTTTAATCGTGGGTGTCCTTCGAATTATTTTGCACTGATATAACGATTTGAAGTTTGCTTTCAAAGGATGTGATCTGGCTGGACTGCAGAAATAACCTTTCAAGTTCCAGGGATGGATTTGAATTCAATAGAACGAGAAGGTTTTAACAGCGTATGTGTAGGTACTTGCGTTTGTGAAGGAGTTGGTCTCGGAAACTACACACTGGACGTGCACCTTTCACCTCCAGAGCATCCTCTCTTTCCTACATACTTATCAACATGAAAGCTTATTCCAGCTTAGAGGATAAAGTGCCGAAAATATTGGCCGTAATTGGTTGGAACGATGTGCCGATGTCCGGGTTACCTGGGTCAAAACGGGTTTCATGTCTGCCACCAGATGTTTTATCGTACTATATTCGATAAAATTCGAAACCAGAATTGCTGGGCAATGAATTACATGGAAAATAATAATCCGTGTTATAAAAAACAGCTGGTGAACATTCCAAATTAATCCTGTTGTAAGACTGAACAAAAATGGTCCGTTTGATAATTTCAGATATTCTACGTACATAAAACCTCACCCTAAGTTTTTATATATTAATATAAAAATATATTATGAGCTCGACAGACATTTGGTAAATTTGACGATGAAGCTTACAGCGATAGCGCTGATTCCAAGGCAAACGCATCAGCCAGTACCAACGAGAAAGTATCTCATGGAATTTAGTGTGTTCGTACGAAGCCGGAGCAAAAGGGACCTTGGTCCATTCGGTGAAGACGCTGAGGATGCTGCGGCCCGGAGGTCAGGGCCTCGGCCACGGTGTATGCATCGTGAGGACCCCAGCAGGGTGTCCGTACTGACTTTCCCCTGTATTAATAACATGGCCCGGCCACTACCAGCTATACATTAAAGAAAATGATCATCATAATCGTGCGTATTACGTCCGCCGATACAACCAGCGCACGCTGCATTCTCCGCTCTTCCCTTCATTTCGCCGGAATAATGCCTCGGCGAAAGCCTCCACGTAGGACAAACGAGAATCATCGCTTCAAGTACCAATGCAGCCGGCAATATCGTTTTCATCACGACAGACCGAGTCTCACGACTCGGTTAGCCTAATTTAGTTGGAGAGTCGGTATTTTCTTGGGATATGTACAGGCTGATTCATTTGTCTTTGAAAGTTTGTTCAGGATAATTAATATTATCTAGAAATTTGAATAATACACAAATGTTTCCTAGCTCTTCAGTAAATCGTATGTGATATTGTTTAATATCGTATTATATCTGCAATGCTAGGTAATAATAATCTGTTAATAATAAAATAAATCTTCATAGAGAGCTATGCTCGATTTTCCGTTCAGTGCTCTTTGAACATATACAATATTTTAGTGGAGCCATTAAAGTAAACTGTGCAGAAAATGTTAAATAATAATACAATGGCACTGTATACTGAAAACATTCCAAGGTTTATTGTTATTGCCTTATATGTGATTGGAGTTCGGCAATAATCGAATGTCGCAGGGTAAAGGTTAAGGTCTAGACAAGTCACGTGGCATTCACTCGTATGGAATCACGCCCGTCTGTATTCCGGATTGTCCTCCGATTTGTTGCTATTCCTATCTCCTTCTCTTTACTCTAGACGGCATCTCTCTTTCTCCCTCTCTCTCGCGAGGGATCGATCGAGTATGTGTTCTCTGTCGGCGAGAGTGTCGTCGGCGCCTTTATCGGGCTTGGCCGTCAGAGCGCTTTGTTATGTATTTATGTGCATATTCGCCTATTTGTCGAGAAATTCCAGGCTCGTGTTGACTCTAGGACTGGCGCACGACTCGATTCTCGATCTCCGTTACATGCACACGTGATTTCAACCGAGTGCCCGGACCGACTGTCTCTTGTCCTCATCTTTCCCTTCCTCTAAACATGTGTGTCCTTTTACGTAGGCACGAGAGAATATCTGCATCCATACCCGTATGGTTGCCCTCCATATGTGACATTTAATAGTAAGAATAGCTTCGATTCTGGTTTCTTGTTTCCTTAACTTAGGGAATTATAATCAATCACTATCCTTAAGTCGTTTAATGAATCTGTGATGCTTTATCATTTGAATTATTTATGTGTAGTGTATTGGTATTGTCTGTGTTGTTCTGCTAATGTTTAATGTATAAACTATCATATATAATACTTAACAATTGGTTCTCTTCAAATCCTCAAACGTTTAAACATCAAAGATTATTAGTTAAACGAGGTCGTAGTATTGTCTGCCAATTACTGATTAAACAAGGAGATTGGAAACGCCGGAATTTTCGAAAGTTTAATTGGGCAAGCGGTGGAATCTGTTTCCTCGTACTGCTGGCCACTGCACGAACTTAAAACGAGCTAAGAAGAGTAAAGGCACACACTGATAAGTGTAGAGCGACTGTGGGATTTGAGGATGTGTGCCTCGGGCGGTCTGCGGATGGCAGACTTTTCTCGGTCAAGGAATAAAAAAGGGAAGCCTTAATCTTGTTAACATTAAGCCGAGATGAAACTAGGATACGGGATATATCATGCGGAAATCAGGAAGTCCATTATTATTCAAATGGCTTCCCTGGCACCTTTCCAAATCGTCCCAAAATTTGAAAGACTTTGAATTCTAGTTTAGCTGAGCGTAACATTAGCAAGTTAAATCCCACGTTTATAATATAACTAGCGACGGAAGAGCAATTGGTTTTTAAACGAAAAGCATTATAAACTCTAAAAAGACATGTCGATATAGGATCGTTAAGAGACACCAGTTTTCCCAGCATACTTTATGAATTCGAGCGGTCTGGCCGACAATTTCCCGATTGTCCACTTCCACTTCTCGCACACTCGTCCGACACCGTTGCTCAATCTACTTCCGAGAGTTTGACCCGTGTGACACACAGACGCACTCTTAACGTTTATACATCCCGCTATAACCGAAGCATTGATCTACTCAAGCTATTTTCTAATATCTAACCTGACGAAATGACTTCCCGAAAAGCAGATAATGATATGTATGCAAATACAATTGCAAGAGTAAATGAAACATATATGTAGAACAACTATCAGAGTATGCCACAAAATTAAACGATAAAAGTATCACAGATTCATTAAACGAATCAGAGATAGTAATGCAATGATAGCAAAACATTAGATTTCACCGTGAATTTGCTTTAATTCAGAATCACGTTCTAGATACAATGTAAAAACGAACGTCGCGCGATGATTTGTAGCTCATCAGACTAATGGTGTCCAGTGACACCGTCCACGCAATTTCTGCAGGGCGCGCGTATTCGTCTCACGTTAACGACGTGTCGACGAGTCGCCCGGGGTAAATAAGGTCGTAAATAAAGGCGAGTGTCCGATAGCAGAAGCACGGAAAAATTTGTCAAACCAATTTCCACCTAGGACGCCCGGCACCGCCGCCCTCAGCAGCCTGTGCACAACAGCGTCGGCAGTGGTCCGTTCGGTCCGCCAGATTTATTGATTGCAAATTGCACGGCGATCAATCGCCTAATGGTAGCAGAGTACGCGCGCCGGCATGTACTTACGAATCAATGGGAAATATATAGCCTTATTAAATCACCTCAGTGCGTCTCCGTCGGTCGGAGGAAGGACGGTCGCCCGCCCGTAACGAAGCTACCAAACTGTGATTAACCTTTTCGCTACGACAGAGTCGGCCACCAGTCTGCAATTTCCGGCAAATTGAACGGAATGCCGTAGACAAGAAGTACGAGCGTTTTAACTCGAGTGCCCGCTTGTTCACCAAACTATGGAATTTTAGCATAGACCGGCTCAGAAAACAGGAGAATATTAATAAAAGGAATAAAATGAAATGATAGGGCATGTTTAGAGAGGAAGAATTAATAATGTTGACCAGCCAGTTAGTTAACCGTAAGAAATAGACTAGGGCTCCTCGAGGAACTTAGGAAATAAAGGTACAAGTCAAAGTGGTGACACGTCCCGAGCATGGAGGGTGAAAGGTCGGAACCGAAGGGAAATAAATAAGTCAGAGGCCCGGAGGGTTCTCAGGTAAAAGGGACGAAAGACTAGCAGAGGAGCGCAAGAATAACAGAACTCGAAGTGCGAAAAGATCGAGAGGGTTGGTGCGAGAGCTGACACACGCATACGTACGTATATATACAGGGTGATCCACTTGCCTTTGAATCAATAGTCGTACTCCATCATTTCTCAGGGATAAGTGTATATTACTTTATATACGCACTAAATTATGGAGAATGAATTCAATATACAAAACGCTCGGAGACATTCGTACACCATTGAAATGATTCATATTTTAAAATTATTTTATATCCAGCAGTATGTACCCGACAAGATGATTTAAAGGAAAGCGAATCATCCTGCACACTTAAACTAATATTTATGAATAATTCAAAGTTTTTATTAATAATTATCCTACATATAAATAAGGTAGGCAGCAGTGAATATCGGACAGCAATATTTCAAAGACAAGTGGATCACCCTGTATGCGTGCTACCATTCATGTTGAGGCCTAGAAATTCGAGGTGAAACTCGTGCGCCCTTCTCCCATGCTTCTACGTCTCTCCACCTTCATTCAGATGTAAAAAGCTCCAAAGGAAAACGCATTTTCTTCTCAGACGCTCGCTCTAGCGCCGTCTGGCGATCGCTGCGGGCGCAAGACTCACGAGAGAAGACCTTTTTCTGGATCAACTCTCTGTACATGCATGCAGACGTATCGGTAAATAGGCTTTCTCCACTGCCGCTCGGATGCCGCCGGTGCCAGGGGTGCGAAATCAAAGCGAGAAGTGTCGAGAGACCGAAAAAGCTCGGGCGCTTTTTCGTTTCCCTTGTAGCGCAAAGAATCACACGAGGTCTGTCTTTCGGTAGCCCGGCACTTGCTGCTTTGATGTCGCGGGATGAAAATTCGTGGTAACCATTAAATGTATGATCTATTAGGAATTTAGGAATAATCAGATATTCCGAAGGCAAAGGGAGGCAAAGGAACGAAATATTTTTCTCACTGTCTTGGAACTTGGAACAAATAGCGAACTAATTTTTTCAATTACTTAACAGTTACATGGGCGGACGAATTCGATTACATTTATTCCAATTGTGATATATAAATTTAAGTAATCAAGGATTTCCATGATTATTCTAAATGTTAAATAATAAGAAAGCGGCAACAGATTTCTTTCCATCAATTACTTTGAATCGAAACTAATTCCAGGACATTCGGCCGAAAGATGGTTAATCGTAAGCTGATAGCGTCCAAGCATTTACATAGCAGATATAGAAGTCCATATTCGTGTCGAGAACTAATTTCCTGGGCAATCTGATTGCCCGATTATTGATTTCTGTGCTCGAATCGAATCACCCGCAAGTTCTGGCGGCAGCCAGGATTAATATTTTACAGCGTAAACACTGAAATTTTCATTTTCAGAAACCAGTCAACCGTCACAGAAACGGTGGCTATAACGAAAACATATATGTATGGGCGGACTGAAACTATACATCCTCCGCTTTGATTTACAAGCCCTGACTATAGATAAGCAATCAGACTCGTGCTAATTGTGCTAAATAAACAAATTTATGGTAATGTGATTGTAATAATACTGTAATTATTAACTAGAATAATTAATGGGTACAATTAGCCGTAATAAAACTGTCTATGGATTGGTAATAATTACTCCGATTGGTTTCCTTCTACAAATTATAAACGAACACCTTTATACCATAGAATAAATGTACTTCTTTCTTTTCTAAAAATTAAAAACAAAATATACGCCACCAATTCAGAATATTCCCTTTTTGAAATCAGTTAGATATAAAGATTTAAATTTCATTGAAAGAAAATGAATATTCTTCCACAAACTAGAGAAAAGCCTTTAATCAGGTTGTTGCAAAGTGCAACAATCTATACCGACGGCTACGTGGTTCAGTGCAGTATACTGCAAGGCTGATGTGGTTCGTTCTGATTTCCTTGACAAGAACGTTAACGTCCTGCCAGTGTCGCTTTAACTGATCATGATTTTCCTGCCAGGTATACGCTATCTACGACCCACTGTGGTAAAGGAAGAACGAGCATGTTTATTGCGCATCTCCAACCAGTATGCAATCTTCCGTTGTGAGCTCGTAGCTAATGTTTCCCGCTGAATTGTGTTTATGAAGGGTCACTGACACTCTGATGTCTGCACACTGCCGAGAGTGTCGCCGCACTTGCTTACTACACTTTTGGTGGAAATGGAAATCGTTCACTGTTTACGGCGACTGATAAATACGAAAATCAATTGCATGCGAACGTTTCCGTTAGCGAAAGCAACACCTGAAAACAACTGGAAAAACAGGAGGACCAAGAAATGGTACTGTAATACTAAATGCAGAGACAAGTAAAACTCGTCAGCTACCAAGTGCAAACAGAGCAGAATGAATTGTCTAATGTCAAAGAACCGTGCCAAAAGCCTCTTGTTCCGGCAACTAAACTAGTGTTATGTTTCCGGCAGCCGGCAGAGTCGCAGGAGGAGAACGTTCCAATCACGGTGGCAGCCGGCGCGAGAATAATTGATTTAATAATGCGAGCAGAGCTCTTCCTCATGCGCAATTGTTTCCTCTCTGTCGGCTCGGCTCCTTCCTCGAGCTCGTCTTCTTTCTATCCGGAGGACAATGCGTCCGAGCGAGCAGCTTTTCCAGCCAGCCGTAAGGGGAGCACACACTTGCTTTCCCCGTGGCATCGCTGAAAAAGGTAACAGGTGCGGAACGAGTCAAGCGGCGCACAGCTTTCTGCCTGTGCCTGTGCGGGTGCGCGCAAGGATTGTCCTGTGCGTCTGCCGCCTTCTCTTTCCTTATCTTGGCAGGCCGGACAATGTTAATTTATCGGCTCTGCCGGCGATGTACTTAAAGAGAATGGCCTGCGAGCGATCCTAGACGAGCACAATGCAACCCTGCGCTCGTGCACACACACTGCTACCCCGTTAATATCGCTGACAAGTAGAGCCCGATCAGGGATCCCGGGATAAGCATCCTTTGATTCACAGGACGAGTAGCTACGCTTCAACTTGGAAGGACACGTCGCCCATGCAATTATTGGCGAACGTGATTTTTTTCACATTTTCGCTATTCCTCTTGGACAAATTCATTTCCTTGATGAGGATATTATATCATTAATTGGACTGATAAGTCTCCTGGAAGGAAATCGAACCCATGCATACATCCCTGTTGCAATTTGTCCTCTTTTTATATTAACTCATGCTGATGCAGCATAATGCAAAAGATGATGCAATGCAATGTTGAGCAATGTCTGTCTGTAAATACACCTGTAATGTTTGCTACTGGATCAGGGAGCATCACGATAATCTATTAACACCTGGTTTAGGCGAGCTTTCCATCAATTAACAATGAGCATACTAATTGCTGAATTAATTATACCGTTAAATTTCTGCAATTAATATGGTTCCGTTGTTTCCTGTCATTACACTTGTAAATCTCATTATCCGACTTTTCAGAGAAAATTCAGGGATAGGTAAATTACTAGTCTATACAAAATAACTTTATAGAAGAATAACTCTGGCACTAAGTGTGCGAGCGACAGGTTATCACTTGCCTTTGCATAATCACTGCTGCGGATGTAATACAATAAACAGGAAAATGGTAAATTATCGAGTAAGTTTAATGGTATACCAATGTTGTTTCAATCTTCTCTACCTGAATATTGTCCATAATATTGCATTGTATGTAGAAAGCACATACTATAATATTATTATGTCTGATACAAAAAATGGAGTGCGCCATAGCAGTGATTCAAATGCAAGTGAATGACCCTGTACGTACACGGATGCTGCAACAGATGCGTGAAACTCGGGCGGAATGCGTGCCACCGGGCAGTGCGGCTAAAAAATGCTTGATTGATGAAATGCGCCGGGCAAAAAGGCTCCAACTCGCGCAATTACGCATTCGAACTCGCCATCAATCTTAATTAGAGCTCACGGCGAGCGGTCGCTAAAAATAGTTCATTAAAATATCGGGCCGAGCTCCGATCACGGGAACTTCATCTGGAGATGTACCCGAGCGGGGCGTG
Source organism: Crossocerus cetratus (assembly GCA_963675795.1). Taxonomy (NCBI): domain Eukaryota; kingdom Metazoa; phylum Arthropoda; class Insecta; order Hymenoptera; family Crabronidae; genus Crossocerus; species Crossocerus cetratus. The sequence goes on from OY776665.1 coordinate 18,127,945, forward strand.
TTAATTAAAAAGTAGGCAATAATGATCCGCCGCTTGTGTGTTGCCGAAGGTGCGAGTCTAATGAGTGAAGCGGTGGACTTGAACTCTAAATAAAACTTGAATAACAAACTAGAGTACTTGAGTGAAGCATACTTGAACAAAGCACCAGAGTACTTGAAGCCGAATACCTTTGTATTTTCTTATATCTCAGATTAATTCATTATCAACATACAAATACAAGTCAAATTTGATCTTGTGAAGACTTTACTTAATAAATCATCCTATTTTTTATTTGTATTAATAATTGAGAAATCACTGTTCTGAGTCGACGCGAATAGTTATTCTCCGGTAGCAATCAATTCGATTATTACTGCTTATCGCCGTATTGAACTGTACTTGGTCCTATCGATCCGATCAAAACTTGACGTCTCTAGCCTGCACTTACTCACGCGTTGCACGTGCAACTCGGCATATCATCGAAGGAATTTAGAAAGTCTCGAGTGGGAGTTGCTCGCGGTATACCTCCACCTGCGGGCAATGCCGAATCGGTCGGCACCACTTCAAACGCACCGTCAATTTATTTATCACCGATTCTGATAAATAAATTCCCTCGCTCGAGTAAGATCGCAATGCCATTACGCCCGTTGTCTTAGCGATTGCGCGACGAATTAATGGACTCCGCTCACTTTTCAGTGAACTCGAAATGCCGCGAGAGTTAACGCAGCTCGATTTATCGACACCCGGCAAAGAATTATGTGACAGATGCTGCGGCCAATATGCACGAAATAGGATAAACTTATCGAAAACTTGTACACCGGCAATTATTTAGCTTGAATAAAATCGTCGTGCAATCTAAACTTTGTTACTCTATTATTAGAAATTCGTTCCTTGACTCTGGTCTTACTTTCTTATTACCTTCCTTCTTTTTTTTCGACGAAAAATAAATATTTGAACGGGTTAAATTGCTTTCTAAATACAAGTATTTGCCCTATACTTTAATACTTATGTGACAGATGCTGCGACTAATGTGAACCAAATAGGATAAACTTATCATGTACTCATACACTTGTGATTATTCGACCTGATTTAAGTGACTAAACAATTTACACTCTTAGTTTATTAACAGTAATCCATCCACAGACACTGATCTTACCTTCTTCTACGCTCGTTCTTGTTAGTTCCCTCCGAAGAAAAAGAAGAAGCGCTCGGACGAGTAAATCGGCTGCTCAAGACAAATATTTACCTTATATCTTAATACTTTTAGCAGGACCGAGTACCGGTTAACTCAAACACTCGCCAGCCCACTTCGATACCAGCAGCTGATCACGCGCGGGGGAGTGAGAGGCGGAAAAAGTACGGCGGAAAGACTTCGGCGAGTTTTTCTTCGACACAGCTAAGAGAAACTGTCTGTAAGAATAACGAACTCTATTTATACGGGCGCCCGAACATCGCCTTTGTAAATCCTCCGACCATCGAATAATAGGACTACTCGTGTTTCGAGCACATCCATCATGCAGTCAGGTTCACATGCCTTGTGCATTTTCGTCCAACTCTTATGCTTAAGGTAGTTGTTACGCTAAGCTACCTTTCTTACGAGCTGCCTGGAATTTTGATCCCGTGCAGAAAGGAATATTACTTAATCATACGTCAAGTTTCTTCTCGATTGGGAGTCTACTAAGGCGGATACTTCCGATTAAAAAATATATCTTTCTATTCGGAAAGTATGAACTGCACAACTTGTCGCGCGTACCAAAGTATAAAGGCGAAAGTTCTTCTGAAATGCGTAAGCGCGGCCGCGCGCTTTTTTCCCCGCCACTTTGCGGCATCCGGTCGCAGTGCGGAAGGACCTGGGCTTTGGGGGAACGCTCTCTCACTCCTGACGGCAGCAAGTGCGCATAATATCCTGCTGGTCAGAAGAATAGGCAACGCACTCTCAGTCCGAAGTGCTATTGTTCTAAAAGCCGCTCTCGCGCTGCTTAAAGCGCGCACCGAGCAATGCGGGCAAGTTTCCCTCTCACCCTCGCCCCTTCCCGCTGTCGCTCTTCCTCCGACGTGCAACCTGCCTTCCTTCCGACACCCTCTCGAGAGGCGAGAGGGAAGTGTCGAATGCTTGAAACCAAAGGAACAACTGTGAGAACTGCCAAGGATCGTCTACAGTGCGAAAGTTCACTCTTAATATTCACCAACTAGCCAAATTACAGGGGCTAAAGCCTACTTGGTGGTATATTACTCAGTGGCTTGCGGAATAAGTGATTCTACTTTGATTATACTTTAATTGGGAATTATTGTGGAAACTGATTTATATATCATACTTAATCACAATCAGTTAAATAGAGTAAATAGTAATAGTAATAGTAAATAGAGTAAACTCAAGTTTACTTCCAATTAGTTACGTTTAAGTCGGTTAAGTGCTGGCGAACCACGTTTTTTACATATTACTGTGTCGTCCAAAGTTACCACTTCGCATAGCACTGATTTCCGGACTGACATCATGTCAAGCTGCGACGAATTTGGAAATCCCTGCAATATGTTTCCAAAACGTAGCGAAGTGCTCGGAAACAATATTTCAGTACGATGAAAATTATCCTAAATACAGGAAAGATGACTCAAAGGCAAGTGAACCACTCTGTGCGTAAGATAGAAATTGCCGAACTATAAGAAGTTCCTAGCCGCGCTCCGCTTTATGGCTAATACCGGGAGGACTGGACTCTATCTTACCCGAGTTTCTGCATCGTAAAGCCGCCCTCGACAAGCGGATCTTGGCGAGAGTTGCTTTGCGAGGACGACAGCCAACCGGACTGCGGCCAATCTCCGTGAGTAAAGTGAGATTCGGCAGCCGAAGAAGCGAGATAAGTCGGTAACCGCAGTCGCCCAACTATTGGAAAACTCCAACGGGCTGAAAGAGAGGTGCCCCCGCCTTCTCTCCTTCTCGCTATACAAGCTTGCCCAGACGACCTGCCGATGAAATTTCGAGGTAACGAGTTAATTAATTGAACCCCCGCTATTAATTACAGATTATAACTAAATCCCCGGGCTATCCAAATACTATCTGGTCAAATCAAACGAATTCGTAGCTAATCAATGCTCCGCATGGCTTAGGTAGTAAATGATATATGAGTTGTTAAAATTGAATATAAAAATCTAATCAACAGTTGTCGATGTTAATAGGCGAAATATTACCGTGGTGAGTTTAATATCACTAATTTTCTGGCGTTGCAAGTTCCAAGAGGGAAGAGGCTAAGTAGCAAGAGTGGGGTGTTAAGAACTCGTAAGAGCATTCGAAGTTCGTTAGCGACCGGTTTCTCCCTCGGCTAACAATAAGTCACGAGCTAGCATTCACCCTTCCGACAACGTCATCTTCAGCAGACCGGCTACTCCCTTCGACTACTTTATTTGTCTTATTGCCTGCCGGGTATTGCGCGTACGACTCAAGTGTCCTTCTGCCTGAGCCTACTTTGACCCCGAGGAGTCCTTGCGAGCCTCTAATTCGTAGACAAGATACTCGAGAATGCTTAAGGAATAAGGACGATGAGGACGGAGGATTTAGTCGAGTGGCGCTGTGGCGTACTTGAACATATCCTGCCATCTCAGGGGATTAAGATATTACTGCGACTTAATTCGCGATGACTGAATTTAATTAATGGATGACGTGGATGAGGACAAATATAATTGGCTTGGTTTAATACCCTTTCCGATGATTTCCAATTTCTGTTAAATTGCCACTGGATCTAAATTCTAAACCACTGGATCCAATCGCAGTAAAACAGAGAAGAGCTAGAGTGTCAACCCTGTTCTCCGAGGAGAAAAACAATCAGTTTCAAAGGGTGCGATATCAACTTGCCACACCGATACACAGCGACAAGCCTTAACGACCTTAATTAGTCTCGCTACAAAGACGGGGGGCATCAGTCGCAAGAAAGTTATCCGGAAAATCTGCCTAGCGAGTCTATCAAAATGCTCGCTCACTATTTCAGAGGGCGGAGAAGGGTGCGCGGCAGTACAATAGCAAAAGTACGATAGGAAGAAGCTCGGCAAAGTCGTCGGAAGACTGCGCATTAGGGCTGGGAGTGCGAGCATTTACAGGCGGCAGCATCCCATCCCGACCAGGCTACACCTAAAGAGCGACGACTGAGTATCGCGCGCTCGCCCTAACAAGCAGTTTCAACTTTAACGAGTTGTTTAATTATCGCCCGCTGCCTCGACGCTGCGCGCTGGTGGTAGTAGGCAGCCGCCGGCTCTCAGCGAGACAAACGAGATTGCAGTCGCAACTGCGGGGAGAAAGGGATGAGAATGAGGATGAGGAGGATGAGGGGGTGGCGTGCCCCCCCCCCCCCCCCCCCCATACACTGCTGCTGGATGACCAACTCTCGACGACAAATACTTTGACGCGATGTGCGAGTATCAGTGCGATTAAGAATCCCGAGCAAGACAACTTACAATTAGTTGTTTTGCTGTCCACGTGAGTTATAAGTAGTGTGGATATTTATACAAATTAAGTCCTAAGTGATAGAGTCCCTGATCAAATCAGACAGATTCGGAATCCTCGCCACTTTCAATTAGAGCACTCAATACATTTAATTCACCCTTATTTAAATGAGCAATGTAACATTGCTTGTTGCTTATTAGCTACACAAATCTCGATTCTGAAATTGCTTATCCGACTGCTTTCGCAACACCTCTGTCGTATTGCGTCTATAGCACACCGAGCAAGACTACCTCGGGACAGGTTGTTAGTACAATAAAGTGCATTTCCCTGGGCCGAGAGATCCGCGAATTATTTCTGAAGCCAAATACTAGCACTGGCGGAAGAAGAACAACGCTATTCGACAGGTTGACGCGAAAGACCCGCTCGAAATCTCGATGGGTGTCACGTATGATCGCCATGGGACCTGCCGAGTGTCTACCTTTCTCTCTCTCTCCTTGGGATTTTGCCCTCTTTCTTGCTCTTGGGCTCTAACTGCGGGATCTCCTGGAGCATCACCGGGCGAGCCAGCCATCCGAAATCGGATCCCCGGTGCTCCTCCATTCCTGCGCGTCCAGGTAAGAACACGGTGATGGCATTTCGTTCAATGGAATTCCACCGTCGGATTCCCGCCCGGCAATTTGCCAGTTGCATTCGAATTTCGTGAATTCCTAGCCCGTGTATCGACGCTCCCCGCTCGCCAACCGCCTCCTCCCCCCAACCCCCGAGCGGCCGCCGTCCCGATAGTCGCCGCTTGCAAAAACGCGCGCGTAGATACAGTGGACCACCCCGTGAATTACTACGTTGGAGTTCGTTTGAGATCCACCATCAGCGCCTCCCCTCGCCCTTTTTCCTAAAGCCATGGGATTCAACGGGAAGGAATTGGCTCCCACGAAAGTACTTTACAGAGATTTTAAGAGGATAGTGTCCTATGATTTTGTGAAGGAGGAAAGCATGAATGAGGAGTACGGACCTCTTCATTTCGTCTATTTTGCATGCTCACTTGAAATCCCATTGTATTCTATCCTATATAATAAATGAATAATAGAGGTGTATACATACACAAAAAGTAATATTAAATAAGAAGTAAAAAAGAGTTGGAAAGCATTCGTCCACAAATAAATGACTATACATGTTGTATACGTTATAGTGAGGTGATTCAAAGGTAAGTGAATCGTACTGTATGTATTTTTAGTTAAACATATTGTTGAATTATCGATTGAAAGGCTCGCCGATATTTCCCAAGCCCTAAGAATATCATTTAACACTGCAATTGATGAACCGTATCACCGATTCCGGACTCGTCCGGTAACTAATACATCTGGAACGAAAGCGATAGCAGAGGATGAATGCGTATCAGGTGAAGCCGAATTTTCACGATACCGATGGGGAAGCGTGTCATTCATTCGAGCGGATGATGCCACTGAATCATTGAGCAAGCGATTCGACGTTACGTCACACATCGCAGTTCGCATTGCATATTCCTGCCGACTGATCGACGCTGCTCTCGTAAAGCAGCGTGGCGTAAAGGATGATCAATTATGGGAGACGCGTGTCCTGATTTCGAAGCGCGCTCCGCGCACGATTCACCCACACAATGCTTTGGGAATCATGAGAGCCGCGGCACTAGCTGACCGAAAATAATAAATGACTCTCTAGTGGCAACCAATAGTTGCCAGCAATGGGGCGGACTGAAATATGAGAGGTAATGGCAAAAGTAGGCGAATGTGAAGTGGATCCCATCAATAAGAACGTGGAGTGGAAAACCAAACCATAAGTCAAAGACAGATTAAGTATAATAAATGTAAAAGAGTAGTGTGCTGTTTGCAAAAAATTTAAACTAAATAACCAAATCTATCTTTCCATCGCCTTAATTGCTTATCATTCCGTCAAATTGACACTCAAGGGACAGGTTAAATTATAGCTAAAACGACTGGAAATAAGATACACACGTGTATAACACAACTATACTAAAAGTATGAAGAAGGTGTTTACGAATATCCGATGTAAGTCCAACTTACTTGCGATTACAGCAATATCGAAATATTACCCCTGCTTTTCAAAAACATGAACTTAAGTGTATAATATTATTACTTCCACTCTACATTCACCATAAAAAACTCGAGGACGAAACACGAAATTCGCCATACTCAACACGACAAGCCCAACCTCCCCGTGCAGGGTATAAAGTCGATACCTGATAGAGGGCGTCTTCCCTCAGTGCAACGCGCGTGAGGAATTCCCAGGAAGACTGCGTGGGTGAGAGGCATATCGCGCGCGCACGTATAACTTAATAATGCGGCGCATCAGCGCGTGCGCTCGCGCGCACCATCCAGGTCGGCTGCGCCGATGCCCGTGGCTCTCGGGCCTGGAATCCTTGTATGCGGGCCCGTTGCTTTGCGTGAGCGCGTGCGCACGTACCGAGCGAGCGAGTGCGGGACTAAATCGGAAGGGTTATGATACGCGTGTCAAATTCGGACGGGGCCCCACGAGACCGCCCACGCTGCTTGTAGTGGTGAGAGGAGGGAAAGCCAGCGAGAGGGATTGGGCCCCGAGAGCTCCTCGCTTAATTATCGTAGCCCAACGCCACATTCGTGCGCGTAAATCACTTGACGATGCCCTCCGACGTCAGTTCCGCCACCTATCCTCTCGAACCCTTTACCAACCCGAAGCTCTTCTCTCTTCACTTTCTACGTCTCCCTTATTCCCTCTCCGCTCTCCTTCCAGGACGCTTCGCGTTAAGTCCATTATGACTTTCTATGCTAATTCGCTGATGTATAGTCCGTTTGCGATAATCGAATTTACTGGATCTTATATGTATGATAATTAATAATCGTAATGCTTTAGCGAGTGTTCTTCGTGGTACAAGTGCAAAAACCTTTGCATTCTTAGGACAAGAATATTATGCATCCAGTGAATAAGCGTCGCCCTGCGCATCCGATTCGAACTCCCATCTATTAGAGATGTTTCGCTAACACCTTTCTTAACCTTAATTCGAATATATTTTTCGGCTTAAAGAGTTCGTACCGCCAGATCCCAACCAATTCCACCTAAAACTTCGCATGTGTCCTTTTCGGTTCGCGCCGGAGATCGCAAAGGGGCCATCGGTCGGTGCTCAACCCTTTTGGCGCGCACATTGTGCGTGCGGTGGATGCGCCTAAAATATGATGGGCCCCGAAGTTAATACGGCATTTAATCGTGAATGTGTAGGCACAACATGCCGGTATAGCATGACGGAGATGCGGACAGTGCGTACAGGGTGATTCACTTGCATTTACATGACCACTGTCGGGTATACATCGCTGCATACAGGATAATTATAAATTATCTGGTAATTTCAACTTTTAACTGCTGACGGTAGGTTTGACAGACTCCCCGGAGTTTGCAAACCTCCATTTCAGAGTTTACTCGCTCTTAGCGATATTACAGAAGTCTGAACAAAAGTTGACTATGTAATGTTCACGTTATATAAATATACATTATAATATTTAATAATTATTTTTTATTTATTTATAATCTTACGTCCGTTGATAGCTACGATGTTTAGAAACATAAGTTACTTTGATTTTTCTATAATAACTGTTTAAATGTAGTCTATCGCTAGGAACGTTTTCCTTATACCTCATACATATGATATAATGTTATATAATGTTATGAAGGATGTATAAGATACGGAGAAGCGTTTGGAAACATTAGGCTATAGTTAAAATTCTTTGATAATTTATAATTATCCTATGCATAGCAACGCAATCCGACAGAATTAAATCAAAGGCAAATGAATCACCCTGTACACTGAAGCGCAGGACGAGCTGCTGTTGCCGGCCTCGTGCACTCTACGTACGAAATGGAGGTGGTGGGCATGCATGCATGCGTGCAGAGCAAAAGGGGCGCACGCGTGCGAGTATGTAGTCCCGCATATCCAAAGGTGTACGGGCATCACGGCTAATTGTGAAATATTACGGGCCCATTGGCAGACCACCGCCGGGCTCTCTGCGGCCTCCGCTGGACCACCTATCTCCCCTTCCACCCTTCCCTTCTTCTTCGCCATGCAGAGCTCTCTCCTCCTCGCTCCGGCGTACCGAGGTGCGCTTACATCTCGTATCTGTCACACATGTGACCCCGCCGAACTCCCAACTTCCTCCACCCACCCCCTTCTCTTTCCTTGGCGATCGCGCACTCTGCCGAATCTCGGGAGCCTCGTTCACACGCCGACGATTTAATGCTTTCTAGGAAAGCCGGGCGCGTTCATGGAACTGTGTAATGTGCGATCGAGCCATTTTATGTGGCAGGTGGGAGGATCGACGAGATCGATGGGTTTTGACTCAACTTTTTTCAGGGCTGATTTTGTAATGCTGGGTTATATGTATGAGTGGTTAGAAGTTATTTTGGAACTTGAAATTTAATGTAGCCTGCAAGGTTGCAGAACTGAAGTGCTGGAGCAGACCTGGCAAGCCAGTCTCAGATACGACTCTTGGTTCTTTTTTCTTTTATTTAAATAATGGAATGTTTTTATATCACGTTTACATACGACTCGAATGGATTACTTATCGGAATGAAAAAGGGAAATAATTACTGAAAAAGAGCATCGCGTCCCCAGTGTGTTATGGGACTAGAAACATAGTAGGAATTGTATCTCACACCAACTTAGAAATTTTCTAATTAAAACGCGGGTAAACTGAATCAGAAACGAGTTTCTACCCACAATTCGACAAATGACATAATTGTATTAAGTGGAACCGAGATTCAGGGATATGGATAATCGCGCACGATCACACGAATACCACGCGTGCCCGGTTACCATCGAACCCTATCCACCAAGGCGGACGCGGCTCTAATTGCCGGCAAGGAATTCGGCGATTACTGTGAAAAATGCGCGTCCCAGCGAAATGCATCCCTACATACGCGAGCACGCACACACAAACATACCAAGCGCATACGCCACAGGGGGAGAGAGACGCCGTGCGTCCTATCGAGGAGAACCGGCTGGCGAGACAGACCGCAGGAGATTCGTTTGTGCAGAGGTACGCGGTCCAGGACACACACCGCAAAACCGCAGGTGGCGCGAAATTTTCGCTGAAGTGTATTACTAAGTAATTTGTTCCTCCCCTTGGTGCTAGAGAGGAACCGCTCGTTCCACCGAAACTCCGGCCGATTGTCGGGGTCCTCGTAAAGACTGATATTGTTTTATCTTTAATGATAAATTTGGAAGTGAAGAAGTCTTTTTCAAAATTGTTCACGCTGATACACTTTTCTTTGAATCGAACCACAAGCTTCGTCAGACATTTTTGTACATTTCCATTGGTACAATATAATTTGACATAATATACAGGTCGTAGACAAGAATTCGGAAATATTTATGTATAATTCTACATATATACAGCAATGCAAGTCAGACGATGGTGATTCAAAGGCAAGTGAACCACCCTGCACATCCACAGTGAAATAGTCAGACATAATCATAAGAGCAAGGCGGAGGAACAAGAGGTTCGCCGAGGCATCCTAGAGCGAGAGTTTGCGGCCTGCAAAGCCGCAAATATTATCTCGTGCGCGTAGCGAGGCGAAAAGCAACGGAAGAAGAGTGACGGGCGCAGAGAAATCGTGTGTGCCCGGACGAGTGTGGGGGGTTCGGGAGGGCAGGGGGAGGAATGGCGACGCCGGAGAGTACCAATTCAGCACTCGCTTATTCCCGGCGTCCCTTCCCGCACCGGCGCGGCTCGCCAGGCCGGCCACCATCGACGACGTGCGCGCGGGCCCGCAGTGGGTAATTAAAGCGGACAATGTCTTACACGCGGAATTAAAGGGCCCCGGCACCCCCCGGGTAGCGAGAAATACGATACGCGCCAGCTCGTACGTACGCAGCCACCTTAGGATCGACCCCCTTCAACCGCTTCGCGCAACCCCCCCCCCACTTTGTCCTAACACTCGTGGGATTAACGCGTCTGTCATGTCGGCGTCTGATACTTTCCACTGTTATAAGAGTAGCCTAATTGAGAGGCGACTAGAGTAGTCTGATTCGAGCAGAGAACAGAGAGTGCGTAAGATGATCGATAGGATATTGAAGTTGTACCCGGAATGTAAGTTTCCCACGATGATATGAGTGCTAATGGCAGCAAATACACCGTGATTCCCGGTTTTTCTTGCACGATTCTAGAAAAGGTACATTTGTACATACATTTAAAATAAAGGGTTCTTTTGAGTTGGACCGATGCCGCGACGCGACTGAATGATAAACAGCGTGTCTGCTCCCCTTTCCCAAGGCATTCCGCCGCACCGGAGTGCAATCAAACAGAGGCTCGAGCCGCGCCGGATGACGTTAATCCTCGATAATGGCCGAAGGAACACGCGCAGATATCATGCGGGCGCACTTAAGAAAAATCCGATTACTATTGGCAAAGTGGACTAACGACTTCTTCTGCCTGCCCACTGCTCACTGCTACTGTAATCATCGGGAGCGGAGATTAAAAGAGTGAGTGCACGCGCTGTGCAACGAGTGGTATAAACGATTTTTCCAGGAAAAGCCATGCAGTTGTCTTATTGGTCCGAGGAAAGCAGTCCCGATGCAGATTCCAGTCACCTGGTGCTCCCCACCTGTATGGCCTGTGCGAGAGGATAGCGTGTTACGGTGGCTGGCGAGCAGTCTCATAATTTTAATTCGGCGCCTTAAAACGCATTGGGCGTGCCCGAAGCGTTCCATTATCGAGGCCGCACGGTCATTTTTCCCGCAATTACGGAGTGGCCTTCCAGAATACGGATCGGCTGCTGCTCCAAGGTAGCGAGGAGCTCGAGCGCTCGAGCGCGCCACGAGCGTACTCATAGGCGAGTCGGTGTCGTCGGCACTTTCATCTCAATCGACACTGGCGCGGGGATAAAGACATAAAACGTAACGGGCGTCCGTGAAGAGAGTGCATAATGGTAGCCGGCCGCCGCGCCTCGCGTTGGCAGCGTGCAAGTGGTCCAGAGGCGACCGGGAACACTCGTAGGCAAAGGAGCAACAGAGAGCAGAGGGGCGAGTGGGCCCAGTTGGGCCCAGGAGGACGCTCATCCTGGCGGTCGAGTAAAGAAGATTCCTCCTCTCTGTCTCTCACCGGCGATACTATACACGCAGGCTCTCCCGAGTCCCAGGACTCCCTTTCTCGATCTTTTTCCTGGGTCCTTTCTGTCGGTGGGCCCCGCTCTCGCCGTTTCTCTCTAGCGGTTGCGCGACGATGTGTGTGGTCCTTCGTGGCAGCCGCCAGGGTCGACTCGCTAATAACACCCCCCGGCCGTTCCATCCCCCCTCATCGGGCTCTCCTACCACCTTTCCCCGGTAATCTCTTTCTCTCCGTCACTCTCGACGGGGCCAGTGCGCGTCTACCCCCTCGTGGCGGCTCGCTGCCCGCCGAGGGAGAGGGTAAAAAGGTGTACAGCAAAGATTCAGAACTCCGGGGCCGCAAATCGTCTTCTATGAATGCCTCCGCGCCACCTCCCCGATGCCCCTGGCCCTCCTCGGCCGCGCTATACGTCATCCTGCTCTGCCTTCAAAGGGCCCTCCAATCTTTCGGACTCATTCGTCCTTTCCCTCGCTTCTCTCACCCTCTCACTCCAAGCGCGGGCTCTCCTTCTGGAGCAGCTCGTCGCCAGCCCGCCAGTCCCACCTTACAGGGAGGAATCGCCGAGTCCCCGAGTCGGCCCCACCTCACTCGCTCGCTCGGGCCCTTTTTACAATGCGCCCGAAAAGCTCGAACGCGCGTCCGCTTGTCGAGCTAGCGGATTTTTCGCATTCTATCGCTTCATTATAAAGGGGCCCCGGCTGCCTCGGTGCACCGGCGGCACCCGGTTTCGCCGGATTGGGCCCCGCCGACACTCGCCACTCCAACTCGAATCACGCGGTCCTCTCAGAATCTGTAAGTCGAACCTGTTCTCCCTCGCGGCCCGATACTCCGATTCCTTCTCCGTCGGCCCTTCCTCGCGGACGACCGTGCTCTTGCCCGCACTCTTCCTTCCTTCGTGATCTACGCTTTTTCCGATCGCCCCGCGTCTAACTCCAGGAACAACGAGCGGGCACCTCGATTTTCGGCCGTAAATGCTTCAGGGATCGGGGTTCATTAACCACACTTCTCCTCCTCCACCTCCTCCCCTTCCTACCGCCCTCTCGCAAGAGACTCCCAGAGACTGCAGGAGGAATTCGTCTTCCGCGGCAAATAATTACACACGCGGGCAGAAAGAGAGAGAGAGAGAGCCGATGAAGGGTTCGCTTGATGAGTGTTTACGTGGAAATAATTGATTGCCGAAAATCAGAGCGCCGCGACTTCTCAACAATGCGACGCCTGCATTGATATTCGAAGTTCGGTATTCGAGAATGAAATGTAGTTTTAAGAGTTAATGTTATGGAAGTATGAGATTAAAAGAAGAGAGAATGCTGCACATATAATCCTCTGCAAATGGAATAAAATTATCTTCGTGCGATTTTAATTGACCCAAACTCTTATTCTATATTATACGAGGACAATAATTTGTCCATCTGCAGTACTCAGTGTATACAATATGTACATTGCGCATCCTATACTGACGTTATACAATACTGCCCAAATCCAATTACAATATAATGCAGAATTGTCAAAGAAATAACACATCAAAACACATGCATTGATCTATTGAATTTGCCAGGACTCTACAAATTCGCATAGCGAAGAATCGAGATAGCGGGATGGAAAAATTCGCGCAAAATGTCAACACTGTGAATCGCCGCCCCGATAAAATGTGCCAGGACAAAAGGAACTGTCGTAATTCGATCAAAGCCGTTAAGTTAATAACTTAACTGATTTCTATGAACTAATCATAATCTGTTGATAATAAAAGAAATCTTTACCGAGCATTGCTCGCTTTTCCAGGTACTCCTATATTGCATGAAGAATCCAGATAATATAAAATCCACGTGTGTTCGATAAAAATCGGGATGCTACAGTGCTGATTCGAAGGCAAGTGAATCACCCGATAAAGAAGAAGGAGAGAGAGAGAGAGAGAGAGAGAGAGGGGGGGGGGGGGCATTGCAAACAGGCATGTGATCGCGATAAGCTATTTCAGGATGCCGCCAGATTCACGCTTGTCCGTTAATGCCACGGGGGTCCAGGCGACGGTGGCACCCAGAGAAAATATCTATTCACGAATTAAGGGACCACGCCAGGAGAGTTATGGCTTCTTAAAAGGCCACCGCTCGGCGACGGGCCACCTTCCAACTTTAAATCGTCCACACGCTCGCTCCGGCCGCGTGTTCGCGTGTACTCACAAAGTAATAATCGATTGTCCGCCTCCCCTAAACGTCGAAAATTTACGCCCCGCTTTACGAGGGCCTCGACAAAAGACATTGCCGAATCTGGACGCAACAAAAGACGCGGATGCTGTGGAATTCCTCGCCGCCTTCTTACCTCGAACGGACAATGAAATTTAGAACGCACACTTTGATTTATCGACAGCTAAAAGCATTCTTAGTCGCAGGTCTGTTTTTAAGTGTTTGCGGTTTCCAAGTTGCGACCGAGAGGCGCGTCGGTTCGCGTCGCGTGAGAAAATCATTAATCTATTTGCAAATACTTTTGAAATCAATTACGATGAAGGTTGTAAATTACGTGGGAATTAGTATAATAACACAAATCTTTGCAGCACGAAGGGTGAAGAGTTTCGGGAAGGTTGCGTGGCCATCAAAGGATAAAGCAATAAAGCAATTTGCGACGTCAGGACGTGTTCCGCGCGACAGCAACACACACACGCGCAAATATTCCTATCGACGTGCAGGAGCCCAGCAAAAAACTGCATTTCAATGTTTCGATAGGAGACGCGCGTTTAGAAAAAAGCTCGTACGTATCGATAGAATCAAATGCCGAGCAATCCCTCGCGCACACCCGTTATCGCACTCCGTCTCTACTTTGTCATCATAGCTCAAGCGCTACGTGATTTTCCATCGCTCCACCTGTCGACGAGATCACCGGGCATCATTCTTCCTTTTTCCAACGTCCCGTCCCTCTGCCTTTCTGATTGGCCGTATTGCTGGCTCGTCCCGTGGAAACGGGCATAAAATAAAAAAAAAGATGCAATAACTCGATGACTGCTTTTAATTCTTCGGGAAACATTGCGTGGAAAATGTATTATTCTCAACCAGAGAAGATTAAAGAATATGAGTGTATAATTGACATGATTAGACAATTTATAATTTTCTCTATCCACCAGCACTGATTCAAAGGCAACTGAATCAGCCTGTACAAATGTCGCAAACTATTCAAGCGGGCTCGGCGCTTACTGTCATTGCCATAACTCGTGCAGCACGAGATGCACGCACTTCCCACTGACAATGGGCGAGGATACCGACATTCAGGCGTGAAATCGATGGGACGCATTCTTTTTTCTCGGGCAAGGTAAATCGGGCCGGCGGCGGCGGCGGCGCCTCGTCGAGTGCGTCGCGACGCGTCGCTTGTCCCGGTAGAGCGCGAGGGTGGCGTCGGGGGTGTCAAGGGGCGGCAGCAGTGCTCTCCGCTCTTTCGACGATTGCAATGCAGCTCCGATATGCGTGCAGCGCTGATATACCAGCGATGGCCCGCTGATGGACGGCCATCGGCGAAACAGATTTGTCTCGGGAGCGAGCGACATGCCGGCCGTCAATATTTTTCTACTTGCATCATCGGCAGCGTACCTCGACGCGAATGCCCCGCGTGTGATTTACAAGCATCGTCTCCGAGCGTGCGCCGGACGCTTTCCACTTTGGCTTCGTTGGTATGCTGCTTGTTCATCCCGATACCCTGTTCGCCCCACCTCGCTCCACGGCGGCGCGACTTCCGTTTCGACGCCACTCGTCCACTCGCCGTCGTATATAAACGCCGGAGAAAATCTTCGACGCTGATCTCTGCGCCGCGCCGTAGAACTGAAGCTCTGTTGGAATCAATGATTAGGCTGCGGATTTCTAAGGCTGCGTTTCGATAATTCTGTTTATACGAAACACCTGGTTACATACACGAGAACTTCCAATTTATTTGGTTGTGAAAGCGTAATTTCAAGACATTACTCATACGAAAACAAAGAGGAGAGATAACTGAAACCAAGAACGTCCAACTATCTCCCAGCATCCCTCGAAATCAGCTAGACGCGTCAGATGTGGCACCATCGAAAACCCAAATTCGGTATACTATCCACTCGAAATCTGATGAAATTTGTCAAGGATAATTCGCATTTTGTCCTCAACTGCGTGACACAGTGGTATCGCTCGTTTATTTATCATTAACTGACGCAACCACGCGGCCATTGTAACACAATAATTAACGAACCCGAGGGGACACCGCAGTTTTAACGAACTCATTATCGCAGGGCATTCGCGTAAATGAATTTTATTATGCGCCTCTCGTTCCCTCTGTGCCTCCCACTTCACCCTTCACTACCGGATTCTAAATAATACGATAATACAGCTGCCGCAGTGCCAATGGCTCTCCGGTGCTCGTAATAAAATCAGGTTATATAACCGAGCATAAAAATGGCGCGCGCCCGTATTCCCCGCATTATATCGCCGGTAGCACTTTAATTACTGGCAATTTTGGCGCCCGGAATATATGTTCACTCCAGACCGTGAAAGCCGGCATCCGCCACTTCGTCCGCCTTGTAATTAGGTTGCAGCGAAAAGCGCTTCTCGTGGGGCGAAAACACTTTGAACGAGAGAAAGAACCGATTATATGGGGCGTTGCAAAAACGGAAAGGCTCCGCACATTTGGACACGCACGTCTATAGCGAGAAAACGGAATAGTAGAGAAAGGAAACAACCCTCAAAACTAAGACGAGAGAATGAAATTTTCAATATACCAAATTTTCGGCTTGAAAAGTTTGTTCTTTCTGCGCCCTCGCCATAGATACCTTCTTTGAGCATGGTTAACATTATAATGGATGACATAGCGTATGGAAAGGTCAGAGTCGTTACTTACATTCCTTGGATGTATCTAAATCCGTTAATCGACCCTGGTGGTTGGTACTGTGGAGGGGGCCGTAGAAAGTGCTTTCGTTATGAGTCCCTCAGTGGAAATCATATCTGAAAAACAGAAGAGCAAGGTTAAATGGCTGTAAGACCTATTCATTTTCGGTTGATGTATACCTGTGGGGTACATACCAATGCCCTGGCAGCGCAGGTGCACTTTCCTCGAACACTTAACCCATAATTAATTTTAACTAATGTTCTCCCACTTATCGTAATCACAAGAATTATTCATTTAAATTACCAACTGGTAAAGACTCGCACCTTAGACACAATAAAAAGGCATCAAAAGAAGGGAAGAATTTTGATTATAATACTGTCAAGTGAGAAATCTCATGAGATGGCTATGGACACCAATTGGAAGTCGCAATGGAGAATACTCGTAGAGGGTTGGAGTGGATCAGTGGAGTGACGGATGCGATCAGAATGACGAATGATTATTAAAGAGTTAGTCTCGCAAGTCGAAGAAGTGAGACTGGGCTTCATTGCTTATTCAGGTCGCATAGTTTATTAGGGTGGCGAACACCAAGAAAGCCAGAGCAAGATTATAAGATCGAGTCACCCTTCGGTGGATGGCTAAGGATTCGCTAGAGTCGAACAGGGACAGCAGCACCCCAAGGATCAATGAAGAGCTCAAAGATAAAATGAGAGCTCAGGTGGACGGGATGGCAAGCGCGGAATGGAACGACGGACGTCATAGATCCACAGTCTCCTAAATTAAATTTAGCTTAAAACTCGCAACTGACAATTGAAAGAGGATTTTGATTTACTCTTTAGTTTATTGATTAAGTCTTTTGATTGCTGTAGTACGTTTTCAATGAAATTTTCAATAAAATAATCGCAAGAATAAGTTTTTAATAATGCAAAGTAGTGAAAATTCCATATTTTTGTTATTAATTTTAATTTTCAAATGAATGAGGTGCACCGGAGTATTCGCTAACAATTTCCACGTGAGGGGTAAAATCTATAGCTAATAGAATCGAAAAAGCCAATGCTTCGTTTGCCTAACGACATGAATCAATCCCTCGTTACTTGGTTTACCACAGGATGCAAGTGTCGTCACGAGTCAAGACTGCGGTAGCTATACGAAAATAGTCAATTAACTATAACACGTTTATAACCAATCAAGTATCATTATCACGAGCAGTGAAGAATCTTAAAACGTCGGGTACTAATCTTGACACGATGAATCAATTACGAATTACCAGTTTCGAGACCAGCCATATCCAGAACACCTTCCGAAGACAATTTTAGCAAACTTTAAACAGACAGTTTCAAGACACATTTCCCAAAATTAGATCTTAAGATCCTCGAAATTGAACAAAAATAACGACAGAGCTTATCAATTGCAGAACAAAACAAGTCAGGAGGCTCTTAGCATCCGCATTTCACGAAATACATAAATTTTGTCTTGTTTTTTTCAATAGCAAGTCAAAATTCCATTGTAAATTTGCGAATGTTCTTTTTTAATCAGTTTTCACGGACACAGGGCAGGAGAGGAACTCGTGGTGAAAGGGAGTTTGGTACACAGTGGAGTTGCACGGAGAGCGAGTGGGGGTGGGTAACTCCGATACCTTGTGCAGAGCCTAGCAGCGTTTAACTTCTAATTGAATTGTGAATCCCAATGCTAGAGCTGTACTACAGGAAGGCCCCGACAGTTAAATCAACTGTGTGAGCTGTCTAATTGAATTATCAATCCCAGGCTTCGCCGAGTCCCTCTTCCCTCCCGGCAGCCGCCGCGTCCTAAGTAGAGCCACCTTCCTCTCACTTTCTCTCTGCTTGTCACCGGAAGGATCGGCGATCCCGATAACGGAATTAGTGCGGGGAAAAATCGTCTGGCGAAATACAGTGTTACCGAGGGCTGATCCTGTCTGGTGGTGTCGGTGAAGGATGCTAATGAAGAGTGAAAGGAAGAGTAAAGACCCACTGGTAGAGGAGATCTGTTTACTCGCACTGTGATCCAGCAAATCAGAGGTCATTTTGGCTCCGCAATCTTTTATAGTTCCTTGCCGCGCCCCACCCCAATTTTGACATCATTTTTCATACGAATTCTCAAAAATTTCTCTGGCATTTGACTTAATGAACTTCATCGACTCAGTTGTAAACCCTATTTCAGTATTTACTGTATTTTGTTCGTGATGAACTTACTATGTACCTGTATTCTACATTTATTTTTAAATAGTGTTATTAATTTATAATTGTCTCGAATTTATTTTGAACAGTTTTCATTTTATATCAAGCACACGTACTGAGTTTGCCCCAAAATTGTTTCTGCAGGAGATTATTTACCAGCGATATCAAAAGTTTCCGCCTACCAGAAATTCGTTGGCTACATATCGGGCGATTTATGTTTTTTTTTGCCGAAACAATGTGCTTTTCCCAGAGGCTGGCTGCCATTAGCAAGGTTTGCAGTCTGGAACACTGGTAACTACTGCACGAAAATTAAGTTCAACTTCCATTTTACGGATCGAACGTAAGCGGGTGGCTTGTGGAGAGGCGTCTGTCTGCCGCCGCCGCCGCCGCTGGAGTTTGCACGGCAGCAACTTACACTTCTGGGTAATTAATCAAATCCGGATGCGGCGGCTGGAAGGTAAACTTTAATGAATGAACGATACACGTCGGGCCCTCCCATCCGCTAAAATCTCGCACCCTCTCCGTCTGGACCGACCGAGTGTGCTTCGGAAACAGGCTCTCGTAGTAGTTACACAATGCCGTCAACTTTTCCGCAAAAGTGAGAACCCTCTCTCTCTCTCCCTCTCTTCGTACCTCTTTCTGTGTCCAGGCCGTAATCAGTTATCGCCACAACTCTGCGAGAACCGCCCCCACGAATCTCGAAATTCAACCTACCAGTCGACTAGCCACAACTATCGATTGTATTGACGGCTGGCGCATTGACTGTATTTCTACAATCCTCCACCGCATTACATCGACTGTTTCGGCAACTTTGATTGTAGTTACAGTCGACAGGTATCAAACGCTTGTTACAGAGGAAATAGTCAATCAATTAACTATTGGTCTAACTTTCCAAACACAAGTATTGGATTTACAAGTCAGTGTTGCCCCTTTTTAAAGGAAAATAAAGATTAATTTCCTTTTTCTTCTATAAACGAGCTTCTATAAAAATATCTCCATTGTGCGCCGATAGTATCTCTTTTAAATTTAATACCTTCAATGACTCATGATGTCACAGTAAGTTCTCAACGTCGTCAAAGGTTGCGTACTCTCACCCAGGCCAGCCCCGTATGTAAACCGACACGGATTACAGATTTCCAGTAACAGCCTTAACAATTAGGCTCCTCGCTAATCCAATACGGCACACACTCAGTAAGTCAAAGCGCGCACGATGCGGGATCTCCGGGAGCGGAAAAGCCCTGTGTGTATCTGGGCCTGTATCGGCTACTCCTCGTACTAAAAGGCCAGAGGAGACCTATCAAACAGCTCGATCTAAGTGCTTGCGACTAAATTAAAGCGCACGTCTATCGAGTTAGACTGAAAAAAAGGGAACCCTGGAGAAGCAGGGCTAGGAGAAGGGGCTAGATGAAGGCACACGGTCAAGTAAATCATGGCCAGCGGAAAGCGCTCGGGATAATTAAATACGTACCCTGGCTCTCTCCAATTTCACAATTAGACGCGGGAGACCATGCAAAGCAGGCGGGGCGAAAGAGAGACCGTGCGCGCACGAGAGAGGGGGGCAGACCGGAACAAGGGAAACGCACGATCTTTATTCGGCTCACGTAATGGCCTTACGATCGGAATTTTTTTCATCTCGGTGCGGTGTGTCCCCGCCGCCCGGGCTACGTTCTCACGAGGTCCGCCTAATTAAGGGCCACAAATGGCGCATAATCATGACTATCGGATGATCCGGGCCGGCTCCGGCGCTAGCGCTCGCCCGCCGGGTCGTCGAGCGGCTCCAAGTCCACGGCAGCCGCAGCCCTGTTGCCTTCGATTATTTTTAAGTCAATCAACGTCAGCGGCCGCTCGCCGAGCCCGGGCTAGAGAAAAGGGGGGGGAGAGGGAGGGAGGTAAGCAGGCTGGACCGATGCGTATTGTGAGAGTTAGGCCAGGAGAGAGCGGATTTGAATACGCACATGCCAAATGTCGGATCCGCGCGCGGCCTCGTGTCCCGGGCATCGATCCGTGTGTCCGTCGATCTCTCTCTCTCTCTCGTTCGCTCGCTGGCGCGCTCTCTCAGCGAGGCTCTCGTAATCGCGAGGCAATAAATAAGGGGAGACGAGACGCACCGGGACAGTCGCGATGTCGTGCGGAATGCATCGGCTTCTGTCAAACGGGCGAGTGTGCTGGACGCTGCGTGGAGGAGAGAAGGACGAGAGAGAAGGAGAGCCGGGGCGGGACGAGTGGCGGCCGGGTGGACGAGCAGGAGGACGATCGGCGGAGGAGAAGCGATCGGCAAGGGCGAGGAGAGCAGAAGAAGGGCACGCCAGCCAGCGCACCGGCAGCGAGAGAGGATCGAGAGGCCGAGACGAGTGCGGCACTACGACAGCGATCGGGCATTGAACGTGCTGGCCGAGAGGAGCCAGCTATTCCCATGCACTGATCCCAGCCTAGATTGCATTAAGGATTTTCCAAAATGAGCGATCCCGGCCCCGCCGCTCCTCCGCCTCGCGGATCCTCCTCCGCCTCCTTCGAGAGGCGAACCTACTAACGACTCCCAAATGCGGACTCTCCGAGCCCTCCGAGCCGAGAGCACGTACTACACCACCTCCCCCTGTCACCTTTTCGTGCTTTCGCCTCCGTCGATTTTCTGATATCCCTCGCTCGCCACCGCTCTCCTCTCCTGCCTCGCATTTTAACCTTGCAAATCAGCCTCCTCACCGGGGGGGAATGCGGCGTATCCGCAGGCCTCGGAGACGCGCGCCCGTCGAGAGAGCTGCGCCCGTTTTCCGGAAAGACCGATTTGGGTAAACGCTCGGATCGAGGGAGAAGGAGAGCGGGAGTGGAGGAATCCGAGAGAGAGAGAGAATGGAAGGTAGAGTGGGCAGAGGCTCGAGACCCACCTGTAACCTGGTGGGTTTTGTTAGAGAAGGAAGGTACGAGTATGTATGTGTACGCGAGTCTGCCGAGAAGAGAGGACGAAAATCCATTATTTCGAGTCCCCCTTAGGAGCGACGGGAGAGACATGCTTGCCAGGGCGCAAGGCCCCAGGGCTATTTTACGAGCGGCAGTGCCACTTAAAGATCATACTTTTGCGCGAATTTCACGTACAACTGATGAGCCACCGCTAACAATGCCCAGTCATACATCGAACGTCTTTCAAGGACGCGGCGCACCGCTGCATACAAACGAATGCGGATGCCCGGGAAAGAAAAGGAGCTACTCTCCTGCTGCTCCTGAGGTTTTCTTAATCGTGTACCTACTCTTTCTCCTTCTCTTTCTGACTTGGCCGCTGGAGGCGAGCCTCTCTCCCTCCGCGGCCCTGTGAAAAATACCGCCTGGTTGTAAATCGAAGCCTCTCCCTTCACGATCGCGCGCTTGCTACAATGCGATTCCGAAGGGTTTCGGCGGGCTCGACATGCTATTGGCAACCTCGTGCGCTTTCGAGCCCTTGCAATAATAAGCATCGAATGGAAATGTAATGTATGTTTGTTTGTATTTCGAGAATCGGAATATGATTTGGTGATATTATATTTAATTGGATAATATAAGAAATTGGTATAATATAATGAAAATGCTTGGTGATTCGATGATTTGTATAGTTAATAGACTTTGCAAAATACTCTGTCCATAAATCTATTTTATTTTTCTAATTTAATCTACACCTTGGATCAATTTGATGATGAAATGGCAAGAAATTAATGTAACGAAAAAGAAGTGATAGAGTTTGCAACATTGTTATTAAATAGCTATAGGAAATTAGTATAGACCGATGAAGATGATTCTTGGAAAGGACGCGGCAAACGCCCGCTGTTCAAATTTATTTCCATCCCTTAAATGCGCCAAATTGGTGCAAGGAACGGATTAACGTTAATGCAATTAGCAATTTAAAAGTCTGGCGGCAGCCAGAGCCCGGTTTAGAGAGGGAAATACGAAAAATCACGACTGGAATGAAATTACAGATCGGCCAGTTGGCGTGGAAGTGGACGCCCGAGGACACAGGTTCTACCTGTGGCTCACATGCTCGCATCGAAAATCCTAGGAAGACGGAAATTCAGGAATCACCGTTAACGAGGGGATATTGCGACAGACGGCAATCAAGGAATTAGTTTCATTAGGTCGGCCAAGGGCACTCGAGCCCTTGGATCAATTTGAAAATTGACACGTTCGTAAAGCACGGTGGAAAGGCTTTCTCCGGCTCCGAGATGGGGGCGACTCGAGTATGAACTCCCTGCGTTCAAGCTCGAATTCACCGAATGAGAAAGACGTCGAGTCCCGATAATTTAATTATTGCTAACAAGAATGTGGACGAAATGGCTCCGAGTCTGGAAATTGGCAAACACCACCAAACCTCGCCAAAAATAAATTATAACTTATTATTCTGAATCCAAAATCTAAGTCACGATTTGAATTGTTGGCCCTACTTACCTTTGTTGCACACTTGCAAATAACATAATGTTAAATGATAAATTAATATCCATTTTAAAAATCGGAAATAGAAAGAAGAGCTATTGAAATAAAATGGATGGAAATAATAGAGAGTAATCTACAATCTGCTGCTTGCACACTTCATATCCCGTTATCATACACATTGATGAATAATCAAAAACTCCAAAGAGCCGAGTGGCTCGCACCAATTGATAAAGCAATACGAGAGTATCAATGAAGTCAAGTTAAAGGGAGGCATCAGATCGGGCGCGCAAGGAAAGGTTAAAGAGGCAGATCTCCGAGCTTGAGAGTGAAACCTCGATCGGTGGAACGCGGCAATCGCCATAGATATTCGCATGAGCCTTCCTAAGAGTATACATGGTGATTCACTTACACTTGAGCCACCACTATTGGGTATAAGCTCCTGTGCGTGGTACAACTAGAAATTATATCAGCTAAATAAATAGTCATGTTTATTACACAATTATGTCCCAATAATTATTCTGTCCTCAACCTCTTGTTAGAACTTCATTTGCGAGAAATATAATGTAATGGTTAATTTCAGCGGCCTTTGCGACTATTCCAGACACGTCGGGTCGACTTCGAATAAATATCTTCATTTAAACTAAATTAAAACACTAAAATTACCCTCTGGAACTCAACAGCTCCGAACTGTCGAATTTTCCTCCAAGTGCATCACCCTGTACATAACCCTATGACCCGATGAGGTCCGATCTTGGCGCGATAAGTGAATCCGTCGGGGCCAAGTGAATATGGGAAAGCGGCGGGATGCGAGTCGGAGAGGCTAGATGTCCTCTATCGCGATTTATACTTTCCATATATTACTCGCAGGGACGTGCGATACTCTCTCTTTCCGACAGCGGGGAGCACTCGCTCTCACCGGCTGCCGCCGCCGCCGCCGAGAGCGAATAAACACATTCGACCGACTGACAAAAGCGGGCGCGCACCGCGCACTCCTCCCGGCAGCCAGGCAAAGCGTATTACACGTCTCCTCGCATCTTTTCCCTAGCTGTCTCCGTTTGTTATTGTTAACGCGCAATGTCTACCGGGAATGCCTGCCGGCTCCAGTCAACCGGGCCGAGCACTATCTTCATCCACCGTGCGATTTAGATATGGGGAGTACTGATTGCGAGCGAGAGAAACCGATGTAGAGGGCGTTTCATAAGTGTTGTGTTTGATTATTACCATCTCGTAAACAATGAGATGAAGATAACTATTTTCAACATTCTCATTTCAGTTCCATTATGGAAGAGTCATGAAAATGGTATGCTAATTTACAGGGGCTGCAACTTCAGTGCCTTTCAGAACTCTTTCGCTCTATGTAATTTATTATGACAAACAAGGAGGTTCCACGATGGTTGAGTGATAGTTAAAACGTCTTCAAGATGACTATAGTGAATGACAGCATTTATGATACACCCAGTAGATAGGCCTACGGCGCAAAGTCCCCCGGGACAAGGGGGTGTCCAACCAAGGGTCCAACCAAATGATATGATTGCCTCGGTCTCCCGGAAAATCCACCGCGCTCCACTGGGAAACTTGACGAATTTAATAAGCTTTGAATTGCTAATCTAGGATATGTTGAAGTGTTAGAAAGTTTGAAAGGCAGGAGCATACGTTCGGAATATTCCCCCTTTTGTTTGACTGTTCAGTGACAGTTAATTTCGATTATAAACTAGTCCTTACGTGTCAACTTGAACCGTTCGACGGGAGACGAAAGTGGCGGTATAAGATGCAAAGCAAGGAAGAGAAAAGTGCGTGAATCGAGCGAGGAAATCCCTCAAGGAGTAGTAAGAGGAATTTTTCTCGTTGCAGCCGCTGTACCAGAATCCTTTGGGGCAGAGGGGTGGTACATTGAATGCTCGAATCGCCGAAATTTATTCGAGAATGGGGCGGCGCGAGTAAGTGGGCCCAGGGCGCTGCATAAATCCGTCTCTCGATCTTCATTCGTATACGCGATGAAACCGGCAAGCCGAGGGTGTCCTGGCTTCCGTGTCACACGCATACACACACGTCAACTCAACCACACGAACTTGTCATACTCCATACACAGACTTTCTCCGAAACATCTTTTCTTGAGAAATTCTAGCTCTCCAACTACATGTGATATCAACAATCTAAAGGCTGCCTATTATCCAGGAAAGATCAAGTTTCCATTAAAAAATATATGAACAAAATAAGATAGCGGTTTCAACAACAATTGCTTTAGATTGAGTTACTTATTGCACATATCTTCTAGAGATCCCAAATTTGAGTTTGGAACTCTTCGTAGTACTTCCTGAGTTATGCAACAACATTGTTATTTTGTTCAATTGTAAATATCTCCGCCAGTCATATTTCTATTTTGCTAGAATTAATTTGGTAGGTCTCTATATGTATATATTCTCATACACGTTTGCCCCGAGATCAATCCAAAGGAGCGAGCATTATCATCGGCATCCGAATAATAAACGAACCGAGAAAGCTGATCTTTCTCCCAGCGACACCAGCGGATACGAGAGCAGAATCCCTTGCGGGCCGAAAGTTTGCGTCGACTCTTTTTATTGTTTATTCGACGTAAACTTTGCGGCCGGCCGAGGGGATGCGGAACAAGAGGGTGGCGAGAACGAGCTGCTCTCCCTCCCGGCCGAAAAGTAGTTCGTCCCCGGGGAAGAGGACGAGTCGAGGTGACACCCCCGCGTTTTGTCTGCTCTCGCCGAAATTAGCTATATTCCATCCTATCCACCCCCGAGCCAACCGCCGCTTCCCCTCCAGACATTATAACCGGGAATTACGGGAGACTCGTGATCTTGAATTTTGCATCCATCCCCCATAACCTGAATTGACTGTATCACTATGACACTTTATTAGAGTAGTTGTCGCGCTACACCACTTCTCTTATGAATTTGCTGGAATTTTTCAGATGCACAGAGGGGATTATTAATAACCCATTCGTAAATCATTGAACTCGATTGCTCGTCTATGGAGACAGATGTACGTTTTCTTGAAATAGCGAAGTAGCGTAATATGACAACTAGCTTAGCACTAACAGCCGAATCACTTCGCACGAAAGTCGAGTGTGCGCAAGGACAGTTGTCGGAATTTTTGAAAAAGTCAAGGATAAAAGGTAGTCCCCGGCGGTGCGGTGGCGGGTTCCGATCGAACAAGTGAATCTGGCGTAACACACATATACACGCGTGGTCCAGTGGCTCGTTAAGCGGGCACCGCGATTCCCCGAGATATCGTGGCGGCCTTAAATCAAGTCGAATCCCTCTGGCTCTCTCAACTCTTGCTGCTGACTGACTTTGCGTCAGTCTTCAGTTGAGGGACCAAGCGAACCCTTTCCCTCTCGCTCTCTCCTCCTCTCGCCGGCTGCCTCATCTCCCTTTTGCTCGCGGCACGTCGTCGCGTACACGTAAAACAAAAGAATCGTTAACGTCCAGCGGCGCGGCGACGATGCAGCCGAGCGGAGGGCGAAGCAGCAGCGGAGCCCAAGCTCAGCCAAACCAAGGCGGTTCGCATTCAAATGAGCTATTGGCCATTGCAAAAATGACAACGAAAGCGGCAGCGAGCCAGTCCTCACCCCTGCCCTGCTTTTGCCTTGTATTCCCCCTGTTTGTGTGCCTCCGTGTCTGTATGTGCCAATCGTACCGAGCGATCTGATGAGAAATAAGAGACAGGTTTGACGATCCCAGGACTCCACGGGTGCAGGCGCTGCCTTTAAGGTATCTCATACAAGTAGAATCACGAAAAATGGGGCCAAATTTGGCAATTTCTTCATTACATGCAATATTTCTTTTAAAAATCTATTATTTATTTGTTAAAGTAGGTAATTTGAATAAACTACCTAACTGTGCAGTGAATTAAACTCCTCGATTCGAAATAACAAATATGTTACAGCAATACTCGTGAAGGAATAAATTCCCAAATCTGTCCCCTTTTTACAGTTCTTCCTGTACGAGGTACCTTGACGAAACGAACCAACGCAGATCTCGTCTTTCAGTCTTTGTCTTTCTTGCCATGGCTGTGCACGGACACCCACCTACCTTCCCGCGCGCACACATCGTACTGAAAAATACGCGTTCGCCGAAACAATACACCACCCTGCCGCTCGGGCGACTCGCACACCTTTTCTGCTCGTTTTCTCATCATATTTTAGCTTCGAAAGCTGCCGACTCGCCATGCCAAGGGCACAGCTGACCTACATTGTGCGAGCAACTGTTGGGAGAGAGAATTTTGGAGACAGGAGAAACGTGTACTGGCTGGCGACGACGATGGTTTCTTTGATATTGTTGCACAACGCATCGCACAGGAGTTATACTAAGACAACTAATAATGAGACGAAATGAAAAAGATACTGTTTGCCAAAGGTTGGAATGATTGGACGCAGAGATAGTAACTAGGATTCCCTAAAAACTGATTGTTGGAATTTTGTCGGTGGTAATAACGATGAATATTTGTTAAACGAGCAATTCTTGTGTATTTTTAGATTCTTTTTTGAAAACTGGTGTAGCAACTTTGACCAAATAGGCTAATTTACTGTTTTCTAAAGGGAAGAAGTAATTTAGTTAGGCCTCAACTTTGGGAAAGTGAGCGGTTTACAAGTGACTAGATTAATTTTGACGAATTCATAATTTACAAATAATAAACTAAACTTTTACCGAGCGATGCTAGGTTCGCTGAAAACACGTAAATCATTATTTTGCTGACGTGTTCGACCGCGAAAGTTGTCGCCTACCGTCCCGGAACCTTTTTAATCACCATTTGTGCTGTTTTTGAGTCATTCCTACATGGTAACGTGTAGTGTAGAATTCAAATCGACGCGTGGAATGAATTTATGGGTCGCATTCATTATACGGTGGATTTGTGTGACATACTATTTTAAAGATATCGTGCGGGTAACGTTAGTCATACTGTTATACAGATACGTAAACATGACAAAGATGAAAAAATGTTTTGTTCGATGTCTGATGTAGAATCAAACGCAATATTCGCAATCGAATTTATTGACCGGATTCAGCGCAAGATAATTAAACATACGGATATCATGCTATACAGATAAATAACACCAAATAAAATGAAAATCCCGTTGTTGTGTAAAGAGGGACCGTGAAAGCCGAAACATGGTAAACAAGGGTACCGTAAAAAATCTAAAAACGCATTTCCCTTTTTTTATCGAAGTTCGTGCTCGCAATATGAGTTCTCCTACAGCAGACCAATATGTATGAAGGGGTGGTATAATTATTAACTATCAGAAATGTTCCATATACCGTACACGAAGCACCGAGCCCCATCACGTTGTGCAGATATGTAAAACAGGCGGAACGAAAAACCTGTTGAAATTTAAAATATAAAAACGAGTTTCGAATCCGGAAAAACGGAAACTGAGGGTACTGCAAAGGAACCTAAAAACTATGTTACACCTCTTCCCAAGCCCAATTCATGCACGAAACACGATTTTTTCTCCCGCGAGCTACTATAGGTACCAAAAAGTATGATGATTATTATAAACTATCAGAAACACTCTGGACAGGAAGCTGGAAGCCCCGTCACCTGTGCCTCACTGTCTAAGGTTTTATTAATATTTATCGCAGCAATGGGGGAATCCTGACACGAGCACGTGGCCGAGCAAAAGTTTCGGGGGGGAGCGCGTGCTATTCTAAGGAATTAATTAAACTTTTAAAATTAATTAACGACTCGGGGAAGCCTCTCTCCTCGCTTGCCGGGGAAAATTCTCGAGGCGATGCAAGGCGACTGCGGCGTCGGCGGCTCGGCATTGAAGGCCGCCTCTCTCGGTATCCTGGCTATAATTTAGCGAAATTTACGAGTCAATTAATCGCAGTCAGCTGATACGCTTTAATCTAAATCAAGGTTCGCGCTCGTGCCGGCCGTGGGGCTGCCGCATTCAAATCAGCTTAGCGAGAGAATGAGAGAGAAAGAGAGGCGTCGCAAGAAAAAAGAACGGGGGAATGCAACGTTTGATCGGGACACAGTCTTTGCGCTACCGGAACTCCTGCCGCACGAGGAATGGCGCTCGAGCCACCATTGATTACTGGATTCCAGGTACGAGCGATTCCACTTTCTGTCTGCGGGCTAAAGCCACCAGTTTTCGAGCGACTAATGGCATAAGAGGACACCAATATATCAATATATAATACCTCGTCTTTTCTGGTTAAGAACGTTTGTTAAATAATCAATAAGTCATACTGATTTAGCTCATCCCGAAAATTCCTTGAAAGAAAGTCATGAATGGATAACCGATGTTTTTCGTGCTGTTGATTTGGTAGTCAAATAATGTAGAGGAACATTTCAATACTATACACAAGAAGGGATGAGTGTCGGTGACTCTAAATCTTTTGTAAAATAATTACAGCTATTATTGACCGCAATGTCAATCTACGGTTCGCTGCAAAGTCAATCAGCGACTGTATGTCGTGAAATGTTCGGTTGATGGGAAGGTATGAGCGGACGGTCCAATCTTAGTTGCGTTATTGGATCGAATTCCAGAACCGGTTTGATCGATTTTCATTGAAGATATATTAACGACCACCTATTGGACAGTGATGAACAATTAGAGTAGTAGCTCTTCGGAATGCTACGATATGTATAATCGAAAAATCGCTGGAGAATTCAGCGGGCATTCGTGGATATCCGCATGCACGCGACGAGCACGCGTCGCATTCATCGAGAAAGCCGAGCGCAACATTCCCCGTAAAGCAGAATTATTTTTTAATTAAAATGTTTCACCGTTGTCCCGGACGGCAAAGCCAACTGCTCCGAATGCGCCGGCGTTTCTGTAATAAATGTAATCAGATTAGTGCGCATTCTACTCGTATCTCATATTTAGCGGGTCATTAAAGTCTGAGCGAAACTTTCGGGGAATACACGCGTCTGTAATTTCGAGATCGCGATCCCAATAACGTGCGAGGCAATCGAATGAAAGCACCGCGACAGAAGAGACTGGAAACAAGGGCCGTGCTATATGGCAGAAAGTATTCCAAACTGTCGACTGAGATTATTAAATTCGTAAAACAGACATAATGATGCTGGCTTTGAGATCGGACATTCCTCCTATAGAACCCAGTTTATTGCAATTGTGGTATAAATAAATTATTGATTCATATTAAACTAGTTGAAATACCCACAATAATTGAGGGTATTTGAATTATGTATTGTATTTTTACTGTACTACAACGTAGTCCAAACGAATAAGCAATAAGTATCAAGAAAAAGTATTGCGCGTACGGAAAAAACTGGCCGGTTTTCTACTTAAATGAAACTTTAAGTCTGAATTCAGATCGACTCCACCCTGACTTAATAGCCTACTCCCTGATAATTATCAATGCCAATTATAATTGGCAGTGGCCAGATTGGCAATGGGAGTGCAGAATGGGCGAAAGGTTATTCCGGGGATCGGCGGGATAGGCGAATGTCTTAAGCTTCAAGAGTGAAGGCTCGACTCTGTTCCCCGGGAGACGAAGATTAATGGCCGGGGCTGCGTGCTCGACGAGTACAGCGCGCTTTTCAGCAGATTAACGAGACCGGAGATCGCAGCATCCGATAGATGCAGCGACGATAGAACTAGGATGACATGGATCGGGAGCAGCAGCCTGTGTGTTCCGTATCGAGGCCCGATACACGTACGTCAGGTGCTGCGGAGCTGAGCCGGAAACGGTTTTGTCTCGGTGGCCTGATCACCGAGTAATCGGATGCCTTCCCTCGTCGATTACACACTACAATCGGCGCCGGATCGAGAACCCGGTGGCCTCGCATGGAGTTCCCTAAGAAGCGCAAAACGAACAAAATATAAAAGGCGCGCCAGACACGCCGGTTCGAACCAGAGTTTTCGATCATATTTTAGTAGGTGATGATAATTACGGCGATGAGTAGAACTAGGAAAAAAATAGAAATAGCAGGTACAAATTATTAAGAACCTATCTTCATGTATGTAATACATGTAGATAGGCAAAAATGTGCTTGGCGGTTGAACAAAAAGCAACTTATTGTTGCCTAATTGGCAGCTTGTAAAAAATGGCGGACAAAAAGTTAAAAAGTCGTAATGGGACTTGAAAAGATTGCAGATATTGCTTGACGTAATTGTGTTGCATTCACTGTGGTTACAAGAGAATTGTACATTTGCTAATTACCATATAAACTAGATAACAATTTGTTATCTGAAAACTTTCCAATGAAACAATTCGTATTCCCCAGTCGCTGATAAAGTGAACCTGTGTTTCGGCTGGCGCACACAAATATCGAAGGGTCACGTCTGGCGGTGCGCCATCAAAAACTTCAATAATACCTTCCACGTCCCTCAATTACCTCCTATTTAATTACACCGGCGCATAATTAACGTCGCGAGAGCAGCCGCACCACCCTCGTGACTCGACGCGCCGCGCCGCCCTCAACCCAAAGCTCCGCTCTCCGCTGGGTTGTTCAGGGTCACGGAGCAGGTGGTCGGACACCCCGGGTTTGCGTGGAAGTCGAGGACCCCCGAGTCCAGCGCATAATCCGCAAAAAACCCCTCATTCGCTACTGCCGAATGCTACGCAGCTTCACAGGCCGCCTCCGCTTTTTGACAGAACCCCACCAACCAGATCTCATTAGCCAACGTGAAAAATACATCATGCTTCTTAAACAAGTATTATTCACAGAATTGCCTCAATCCTTCAAGCCTCCCAACTATTTTTGCCGTCACTTTCTACGAGTTTTCTACTAGTTTATATAATACAAAAGAAGTATTATACAATAATGTTACCAACTGTTTTGAAAATTCCACGCCATACTGTATGGGATTACAATGCAGGATTTCTCAGGAGTATTGAACAACTTTACTAGTTTCTTTAATAGTCTAAGAAATAGACACCTCCTTGAAACAACTCGAGCAAATTAACCGTCTTACGTAACACATTAACATCGAATGAAGATTAAACTATTAACAGGCGTTTCACCGGTTGCTTTGTCGAGGTGCCAATAAGACTGGAGGGGAATGCGATGACCTGCGATCGGCAGTAGCAGCAGCAGCACGGCCGAGCAGTAAAGCCTACCGGGTTCGATTAAAAATCGAACGGCATAATGGGTGCTGCTGTGCGGGTTAACGGAGTTAGCATCGCTAAGCTGGAAGAGGGCCGGGTTAGCCACGGATAGGGGCATTTAATGGGAAACGATTGGCCTTTAATTGGCCACATCTGATTGGAAACTGGCCTTCCTATAGAGGCTCCCGCGAGCACTCGCTGCAGTCAGTTTAACGGGAAGGAACGACGTTACACTAATACGAGCTAATACCATGAGCTACCAAAAACAAGCAACTTTCTCCCGGCCTCCTCTAATTGCGCCCTGCCGCTCATCGGTGGCGGAAATTAAGGAAATTGCTCGCGCGATGAGTTCGTAAACTCCCTGGCAGGTCTGCAAGTGCCGATTCAGTGTTGATCGCATCGAAAAATAGCACTGATGAGCGCAAACAATCAAGCGTTGGATCAGACAGAGCAAAAAAATGCCGAGTCGACAATACGTAGTTTCGTTTCTCTAAAAATGTGCGGAGCTTTTTTAATTGAACATTCACTTTCCTTCAGTCTCTCAATTTAAATTTCAAGTAATTATCTAATGATTGTGACTATACATATTCGAATACGTCCCAAGCCTTTGTTGAGTTCAAAAGCGTTGATTAAGAAATAAATAATTAGTTGTAATAAATAGGGGCAACTAGTTCGAATTAATAAGACATAATGAAATACTGAAACACTGAAAGACGAAAGCTACCGGCAATTCAACCCCTGGCACCCATGGGACTTCCGTGCCAAGAAAATGAGTGAATGCCGAAAGGTAAAGGTGTCGTAGGAGGCGCGGAGGGCGCGTGGAAGTCAAACAGGGAAGACGAAACAAGAGGCTTACGTTGGCGCCGCTATCTTAAATGGAGCGGAGTACTTGGCGAAACGTGTCGACGAGGTAAAGCTGGGGGGGAGGCAGACACGAGGGGGGTTGCTGAGACACGGATGGCAGGGTGGCATGTATGCACGAAGAGGGCGAGCCATTTAATAATCAGTAAACTAGTTACGGCTCGCATACATTCATGGCAGCAGCGAGAGCGAGAGAGAGAGGAAGAGCGAAGGGGTGGGTGGTGTGCGGTCGCATGTGCGCCTTGAATTATTTACACGGAGGATGACCGCTCGCCAGAATGGACTTAGAATTCGCAATTAAGGTGCACGGACCCATAAGCCCGAAGCGCATTACCACATTATTATTAAAATCGAGCGGAGCCCTGTGCGCTCCTTCCGCACCCTTCGCACCACCTATTCCCACCCTCCGCAAAATGCAGGAGAGCTGCGTTGACTTAAGCGCCGAGCGCCCGGCTGCTTATACCAACTGGAATGGTAATGGAGCAGCAGTCGACTTGTCAGACGGGAACGCACAAATTCGGGGGGATGAATGTGTCGGCATATTTCGGAAGACTGCGGAATGCCGGGGGACTTTGTACTGTACTTTATAGCAATTCCACGAGCGATCTTAGACGTGCGTGCGAGGGTTGAAAGATGAATACTGAATTTAACAATGATTTTGTTTGTTATAGAACAACCCAACTTCTATGGATTTATGTTTTTACGGGTGTTAATTACATTCGGAATTGAGAGTTGGAATTTCTACTGATCTATCACAGGTTTCATATGTGATAAAGTACTATCAGATTTGGGAAATTCACTAATATTCGTGGAGTCGTTAATTTTCACATAAATTCGAAAGCAAGTACCGCCAAACGCACAGTCGACTCGAAAGCTAAACAAAATCGCAGTAAAACAGTCTTCTGTCTCAGTTTTGCAGTTCTAATAGATCGCGGCAGGAATGATTAATACAGACGACAGCTCACTCGCCACGAGCTCGCTCTCCCGCCGTCGAAATAATAGACGGCGCGCCATAACTTTGTACTCGGTGCTGGCATAAATTGCCGCAATTAAAGAAACGCTCGTCCATTTTTCGGCTACAGTTAAACCAGGCAGTGCAACGGGGGCTAACGGGCGCGTGGAATTTCTCTGAAAAGCTCCTGCGACACAGGACGAGCGCAAGGACTTTTTATTAAAGCACTTGAACGGGACGAGAGGGACACACTGGGTGCCGGGGAGACGTGTATGTAAATTTCATAGGTTAAATGGCCCGGGCGAGCGACCACGGAAATAATTACTCTGGTCACCCTGTATTCACCGGCTTACCCTGCGCTGACCAACACACCCTTCCCGACCCAGACACATCCACTCTCGCTCTTATAAACTTTGCCTTAGCCATAAATAATTCTTCTTTCCACCAAACAAATGTTTGCTTCTCACGTTTTATGATTTCACTTGCGCACCGAGCGGATCTGACTTAATAAAATTTGGAAAATAAAAGTTCGGTCGGGGAAAAAAGGTGGATGCCTGCGTCTGCGATTGAAAAGTCCTCCGTGGGAAAGTGGGATCAGAAGACGTCGTCTGGTTTCTCAGGCAGACGCTTATTTCCTGCGGACGAAGCCTTAATAACCCGTCGCCCAGTTCAATAATACAGCGATTTAATTATAGAATAGCGTCTAGACGCCACAACGGGCGCATCCTCGAGCACGATTTGATTAAGTCGGGCTTCGTCCCTGTCGGATTACACGAACGGGGAGTTCTCCGGCTCCGATTTCGTACCGAGATCCACCAGAAAACTCGAAATCGTTTTACGGGAACTTAGGTTACCAATCCTGGCGGAACTAATTATGGAACTCTAACGCACCGCATCGAACTTTGGCAGCCGATACTCCAAGAACTTCATGGGAACCATGTGTAATTAGCGTCCCGAAATGCGATGCCTGTCAAGTCAGAACTTTCATGTTTCGAAAGCTTCGACAAAACAAATATACTCGAAATCTAGTTTACATGCGATTATTGTTTTCTGGAATTGTAGGTTTCTCGAAACCCTTCCTTCTTTTCAATTTATCAACACGTAACTTGTACAGGTACATGTTATATTATATTGCATTAAGAATACTCAAAGATAGAGTAAGACAGTGTTTAATGAAAAGAAAACGGAGTAGAGGTTGTGAATAAACACTTCTCCAGCCACTGTGATACACAAAGAAAATAACATGGAATAAAGCAATATTATTAGAAGTATCGAAAGGGCAGGGAACACAGAAAGCGAACAATATTTAACGATTACCGTGTGCGAGCCTTAGGAACGTCGCACGTAAGCGGCTGAGGTACGACGCCTCTTGCGACGGTGGCGTTAAGTCCCAATTTCAAGTACAGGAAACTATAAATCAGTTGCTGCTGCTGCGACGGCAGCGCACGCGGACTTAAGCAGCCCGGGAAAAGTAAACGTTCCGGCAACGATAGATGCAACCTGATCCCTCCAACCTTGCGAGGACGAGACGCACGTAAATTCGCCTTGTCGAGCCAAGTTTACTAATATGATTGGCTCACCTGCGAGCACGGCGTTTTGTTTATTCGGTCTGGGAGAGATTCGGCGCGTGTGACTTTCGGGCTTTCTCAAGAATCGTTTGCCCCTTTGCTTTCCAAACATTCAGCTCCACATATTATCTTTATATGCTCTATACTGACGTTTTCAAATCAATAACCCTTGAAATCATAATTTCTGAATAAAGATTTATGTAAAATAAAACTGTATCTACAATTGTAACAAGAATGTTGGATCACACACTTAGATATAGAATTTTCTATGCACCGACCAGTTGCAAAAGCACAGGTCAGTTCATGTACTTCAATTCACAAACCATCCATTCATTACACCTGCAGCAATTAAGCAGACCTTCCTCAATAGCTTGTCGGGTCATTCACATAATAATTACAACTGGTGGACTACAGAGTACTGGAGGATTGTCTCGCGTCCGGGGACAGAGTAGCAGAGTAGGCAGAACGGGCGTGGGTTATCGACACGGAGAATCCTATCTGGCGTCAAAGGACATCCAAAGCAAGGATAGCACCTGGTTGCACAGTGAGCGCAATAGGGCCTGCGTCTACTACTCCGATACCTTAATTCCAGTTAGGGGCTAGGAAGTAATTAAGCGTCCGATGATTATCTATTTCCTAGGTAGTCCTCTCCAATCAACACACGCTCGGATTCGACGGCGCACCTCCTCGGCTCCGCACAATGAGGATGCGGCAGGAGCTCGCCCGGAAATTGCTGCGGAGCGAACGGCGTTTGCGTGGCGCACACGCGCGCAAACACAGGGAAGAGGAGCCACGTGCGTTTCGGCACGCATCGGCAACCGTAGGCGGCGAGACCTGCTGCGGTGGTTTGTTGGAAGTCGGTGTAAAGTGAGGCCGAGGGATGAAGCTAGGGCCTCCGAGAGCCGATGGTACTACCTGCCCTAAATTAGACTGCCTCTGTGACCGGCCAACCCTTTCAAACCACCACCCACCTCCCACTGGGACCACCGAGCTCCTCCTCCTCCTCCTATCGGCCACGCGACAAAGCATATGCAATGGGAAGCATGGACTTTTGATCTTCCACTTGGAACCGGCAACTTTCTGCCCTTGACACTTGACACACCCTTAACCGGCTGGGATTGTTAGTTTCATTTGCAGAGATTGCTCCTTTGCGTCAAGTGTCCGCGGGGTGTAAAGTTTCCTGTGTCGTTGGATTAGTGCGGCAATGTTGGGGACAGAGGTAAAAGTATGTGTCAGAGGATTTTGATATCGCGTCGCAGAGGCGAGTGCATGTAAGATTATTGGATTGTTGAATGATTGATTTCGATTAAGATATTTGGGAGGCAAGTGAAAATCTGTTAAGTGTGTTTTGAACTCTATCGATAACTTGATCAAATAAACGGAATGCATAGCTTTAAAGAGTAGTCCAGTTTTATCCAACTATTTCTCAATGCACGAGATGGAGAAAGAGCCACTACTTTGGAATGGGAGTGGCGTGCTCCAGATCGGCAAATAGTTCTCGGTGCAAGAAGCCGTCGATGTGGGCAAATGTTTAAGAACGTTTTCACTAAACAGTCCGGCAGCGGCCGGTTTGAGTTGCACGAGATCGAATCGCACGTGGCAGGAATTCGATGCCGGCCGGGAAACACTTGCTCCGCATTTTTCGGGCAACTAAAAGAAAGTCGAGAATTCGTTGTTTAACTTGCACAGCGGGCGAACGTGAGCGGGAGTTCAAGGGGCGAATGTTTAGCCGATGCCTTTTCTCCTATTCTACTTTTCGCTTCGGTAAAAGCAATCGGGAAATCGGGCAAACGGATTGAAAGGAAATTTCATATGGATCCAGGATCTTTGAAACTAGCAATCCTGTCTCAAACTCTTAAATATTTTGTCTTCGTAAAGTTCCTTACCTGTACAGGATCAATAACTTGCATGTGAAATGCCACTGCCAGATATATTCGTGTGGGATAATTATAAATTATCTACTAATTCTAATTATACATGAATATTTCCAAACTATCTAGATTCTATATGTATTATATATTCATAATGTGAATTCTACGTAGAATGCACAAAATATAGTATAGTATAGGGAAAGGATGGAAAACATTCGTGTCCAAGTTAAATGACCAGCTAATTTATAATTATCTATCACAGCTACATGATCCGAAGGCAAATGAATCAGCACAGAGTCAATAGAGTCAGAGTCCTGCATTTTCCGTACAATTGGGCGCAGTCCATTTTACTTATCGGGCGATAAATCGAACGAGAGGCGCCCGAAAAATCGCTCCACTTTCGCGGCCCTTTACTCGCAGGTGCGAGGCAATAACGGGGCGCGATTCAGAACGCGATAATCTCGATAGGTAGAATATCGAAGTAACGGGGTAAGCGTGCCGCAAAGCGGAATCGAAATCTCGCACGTGCCGGGCTGGTCCAGAAGTCCCTTGTGAGTCCATATCTCAGCGGGTTATGCCTTCTAACGATTTTTCGATATTGGCTCGATCGCACGTGTGTGTTTTTATTCGCCGGCTGCAATAGAAACGAACGAGCATCCGACAATCTGCAAGTGGATAACGCGCCACTGGCCCCAGGAAAACAGCGCCGAGAACTTTATGCCTCCCTGGCGCCCGGGAGATTTATGAAAACGTTTATGAAGTCGTAACGCAGCATCCCCGGAAGGGAAAACGGGTTTCGAGGCGGAATATTCATGGGAACAATGTTGAATGCCCTGTGGTTTCTTAATCCTTCGGCATGGACCACTTGCAATTGCCCGAACTCTTATTCTGTTGTGGCTTTATTTATCATTTACTTGCGGCGAAACGATAATTGTCCTTACCAGAATTGCGCAGGCCAATAAAGCAATTCTAGCATACGTTAAACACTCCGACGGATGTTCAAATTTATTTCCCATCGTATCCAGAATAGCATGTGCAATCAGAAAAATATTTCTCTCGAATCTCGAACCGTTTCAGATTCCACCGTGCCAGTTTTAATTAGTACACTATAAATTAATTAACATTGGGCATAGTCAAATCGAACAAAGACATCTGCATTGTCTTTTAAAATATATTTTGTACAATGAATTGCAAAGTCTAGCAAGATGATAAGACTTAAAAGTCTTTTAGCACTCGCACCACCCCGATATTAATAAGACCCCACAGCACGTCACTCAAACTGGCTGCTGTCAGGAGTAATTGTTAATATTACACCAGTCGGCAGAATGCCTCGAGTCCGATGTCGCAGTCATCGAGGTCAAAGATTGGTGAGACGAGGATGAGATCTGCTTAGGGGTCCTTAGATCGGAAGAGGCCAGAGGAAATCAGATCGTCGTCATCTTCGCGCGACTCACCCTCGGCTCTGAAGCGTCGACGAGGACGAGGTCTGACATTAATAGTCTCGCGGCGGATAAGCCCTTTTTGAAATGACGTTCGAAGGGAATAATACATGTGGAGGGTCACCTCTCCGGCACGGAACATTCATCCCTTGGCGCGGCGGACATCCCTTTACGAATAACGCGCTTCAAGTCCTTTCCTTTTCGGCACTCTCGAGCACCCTTCACCAGGACTTCCACCCTCAACCAAGTGTCTCGCACTCGGCGCCGCGCCCTTCGCCAACTTCCCAGACCTACCTAATATTACATGAATATACGACTCGCAAAACGGAATGTTTGAACTTTAATAGTTTAATTTCGGGATTCGGCCAATTTCATTATGAATCTGGCAAACTATGGTAAAAGTGAAAACATTGAAAAAGTCTTGTTGGAATAGATCTAATAGAAATTTTATCGAATCGAATTGAAAACCTCATCTTTGAATTGTGAGTGATTCTAGTTCAAATGTATAGAGCTATGAAAAAACGGGAAACTATTGAAAAGGTTCAGTCCAATACAGCTATTGGAACATGTTTCTGAAACGTTCAAACTGCGAGGCGTGTCAAATAAAAAAGGGATAAACCACGGAAGTTCGAAAATTCTGACAGAGAGCGAAACAGGAAAAAACCGACGAAACATAAGGATTCCACGTAACCGTGTGAAATACATATGTATAAATAAAATAGAGGAGATACGTGAAAAAGGGAAAATATAGAGATGGAAGGAAATTCGCCGAACAATTTCAACGCCATTCTTACAGTAACATCATCCTAGGAAAATAAACTAAATTTCTGTAAAACCCCAGCAATTTTCTCCATCAATAAATTACCACTCGTATGCAATTGAAAACAAAATTAAAACAAGGTATCGGAAGAATAGGAAGTAGTCTTCAGCACAAGTGCTCCGGAAACACGTGCATCGAGGGCGCACATGTTCGCATGCCGGCTCTCCTCGCCCGAACGGCACTCTGCAACCCTTCTCTTGTAGCGCTTCCCTGTCACTCCCCCTGTCTCGCCTATGCCTCGCCGTTAATTGCCTCAATTAAATCTTTGTTACAAGCAATTTAAGCCCGACGATTTTTGGAGGGGGTTTCTGAACGCCCTTACCCCCCGGTGGATGGGCTCATCGACACGCCACGACGCATTCACCCGCTCGCCAAACGAGAGTGATTTAGAAAATCTATAGCGAAATCCGCCCCTTTCAATTCAATCGAACGCGTCATCTCACGCATACAGAAGTAATTTTGTGGATTTG
Organism: Crossocerus cetratus; assembly: GCA_963675795.1. NCBI lineage: Eukaryota > Metazoa > Arthropoda > Insecta > Hymenoptera > Crabronidae > Crossocerus > Crossocerus cetratus. The sequence continues at coordinate 18,167,922 of OY776665.1, forward strand.
TTGAAAATTACAAATCATACTAATAATTGGTGAGGAAATGCTAACTTTAAGAATTAAATTTGAAGTAGGTTCTGGTTCTACGGGGGTGAAAAAGAATTATTCTCTTGACGTAGCATCTTTTTGCAATTAGCGTTTGAAATTTACATAATTCTTGAATGAAAAATTCAATAACACGACTATTCGAACTTTGAAAGACTTGTACATAATATGAATTGAGGTCGAAGTTTTTTTACAATTTAATTTTCAGGTATATCCTTTGGCATGCAAACGAAAATCATGATATAATATGTAAAATTAACGCATCACAGATCTTTATCGAAACGTTACAGAATAATTAAACTCAGCGTTCAATCTCAATGAAATTCTTTCTGAACTGGCAGAATCAGAACTGCAAAGGCAACCAGATTTCATCCCGAATACCCTTCATTCCTTTGTAAATCCTTTTAATAGCTGATGCTCGAATCCCGAATTCCTGTCCGCTGCCATTCTGCCGCCCTTGTTGCGGTACTTGCTTTTCCATTGCTTTCTCTATTATGAGCACAGCCGAGTGTGCAATCAGTTTTTGTTTCCCCATTGATTCTTGTATTTGCCCATCGGCCCCACCCGCACCGTCCACCATTACGCAAAACGCAGTCGATCAATCGTACACGCAGCAAATTGTGCGGAATGTTTATTCGGCAGAGGACGAAATAGAAGAGCGGCTCTGCAGGCGTCGAGGGGCGAAGAATTAAAGTGTGGTGGAGCCGCATCCTCCCCATGGGCCTCTAATGACACTGGCACGTCGAATTATTTCCCAATGCGGCAAATACGGCTTTCCTTTTTCTCATTGCAGCGCGAATCTGAGTATGCTAGTTTTCTGTATTAGATGGAACTAATGAAAAACTGGTTTTGCACTATATGATTACCCATTTATATACGTTTAATAGATAGGCATTAGCCAGAACTCACAAGGTGGTCTGCTACATTTTTCTCCATCAAAAACAATTTTTTCCTTAAGTTATATGTAATGCAAAATGAAAATGTATTCCTCGTGAGCATATGTATACGCACATCATTACACCCCAACCGATGTTTCACTTCCACATCGATGCCCCTAATTACAAATGCAACATTATCTCCGAAGGTTGAGTTCCACTCAAAAATTCGATCCGATCATCGTTTAATCGAGAAATAAAGCAGTACGAATTGCGAATTCAAAACAGGCGGATCCGAGTAATTTGGACGGCCAAGGGCGCGCGTCACTCTTTGCAAGCTACAAGTTCCTTAATGGGCCTGTAATACGTTCCTCCTTGCTAGTACCACCGGCCGTAATCAACTTTGCAGTGTATGTACAGGGTGATCCACTTGCCTTTGAATCAGTACTGTTCTACACTTGTGTAGACGGTGAAAACCACCGAAGAAATGACGGCAAAGATACATATTTAAAGGTGAACACACAATATGTATTGTATTGGTATAAATATCCTAATAAATAGTTGACAAACTATACAAGATAGTTTCACTATATTCTAATAATTTGTTATTTTGAAGTATTCTGTTAGTAACAATGTATGTGTATCTATTATATTATGGGCATTACACATATGTATAACATCACAGTATGAGGGGGAGAGTTTTGGGGGCTTTTGTGAATAATTGAAATTAGTAGATAATTTAATATAATTATTCCATATGCAGCAGAGTGTATACCCAGGAAATATTCAAAGGTAAGTGAATCACCCTGTACATAATTCCCTTGAAACATGGTTGCGGCGCGGCTCTGTTAAAGCAACTATGTGCCAGCAAACTTGTAGAGCCCCCAGCAATCATCGAGCACGCACAAAGTGCCGCACACGTTCTTTTCCGACGGGTGGGGGGATGTACCCGCCGATAGCACAGCGCTCTTACTAATAATTATTAATTATGATAAACGTTTGTCCGTCACACGCGTGTACCTGTAGCATGCAACTTGTGCCCGTCCGGCCGTTTTCCACTTCTCGCCACGGCGAAACCCCGGAGCGCTGTCCGTCAGTGCGAGCGACGTGCTTTACCCCACAAACTAATCGCTCCCGTCTGCACGAAACCCCACGCAGGTTGCGAATTGGCTTTGAAAAGTGGCAAGTGTCTGGTGAGTTGTAAACATTGTTGCTATTTGTGAAAAACAACGCGTAAGGCCTAAAGGAGTTGCAATTCCTATCCGTCCGTCGCAGAGTTATTGCTGGACGTACGCAATATGCGAGTTGGTTCAAAATAATGGGTCTGGATAAGCCAGAACCTAGATTTGCTATGTCATTATTCGATAGTATAGACAATGAATAAAGCATTGCTTCCTGCGCAAACTTTATACGAATGATTACTTGTAGATCGGTTATCTGTCTGATGAGTTTCATTGATTGCTCAATTGGTTCAGGGAAATCGAGGATTGCGATTGACTTCGTAAAGTCGACAATGTTGCGATCCTTTCATAAAAGTTTATTCATTATTCCATTCTACGAATATAGGATTGAATTAATCCTTCCACGGCACTTTCGAGATAACTTAGCAAAAGTTCGTTTTTATCTCGTTTTTTAAATAACTCGATAAAATTAAATACAATACTGTGTTTGTAAATTATTCGAACTCAACGAATAAAATAAAAGGGTTGGAAATAAATTAGAATCTAACAATTACCGATGTCTCAGTGAAAACGGACAAAGATTAAGATGTCAGTGAAGGAAAACTACTTTCCGGGAATCGGGAAATCGGGCTTGATTAAAGGGCTCTTAATCTGTTAAATGGATTCAACGTTGAAAGCTTAACGCTCGGGGGAATATCATCGACGATCACTTTTGCCGGGCAGGCTTCCACTAGAAGACGTGTCTGGAATAGAATCTATCATCTCTCCATCTCTTTGACGTCGAGTTCCTTTTGACAATAATAGGCCAATCCGCCCGATTTCCCGTCGATTGATTTCTAGACTTCTCCCGTACCAAATTAGCTAGGCGGATCGCCCTTGCCGTTCGCCGAAAGGTATGCAAATTTTTTGCAGCGCCGAGCGCGCCGCCTGGGATTCCTCTCACGTATTGCACGCCGGTTGCCAGCTACTAACGAATTGAAAACGGGTAATTAAAGTTACCGTAAGTTTGGATCAGCCGGCTTCCAGCGCCCATTAGGCCGCGGATGTCCGCTGTCGGCAGGTTTTGCCGATTTAATCGCATACCCTTAAAAGGAATCTCACGCGTTTTCTCCAACTTCGATCCACGGGATTATTTCTACGACGTCCTGGCTCTCTGTCGTAGTCTAGACGAATCGCCGTCAGAACCAGACTAATAATACGCACAAATGTTGATATCCACCAAAATTAATTCGTCTAATACCGAAATAAATATAATGATACACTGTACTCTAGAAGTAGGTTTATTATTTTTGCAAAAATGGGGCAACTTCTATAGACAATATTATGCTACAGAACGTTAACAATTTTATTAAATTCTAAAATCCTAAGCGCTTTCCTCAAGCGTTCGTGAAGAGTCTCACGGAACGTGTGCGCTTTAAAAACTGTGTATCCTACAGTCCAGAAAAAAAAAAGAAGTTTCTTATCAACGGAAGGCGTAACAAACCGCGGAAACGGGACAACAGTTTCCACCTGCAAAAGGCACCAAACAAAATAAGCCAGCGAGCAAGCGACCGAGTGCACCCAGGATACCTAAAAGGAAGAATGCTCCGTCGATTCTTTTGTAATCCACTCAAGAATTCGCGCGTTAGAGCGCAAGCTTCACGCAAAAGCGGCGACCATTCGCTCGGATTTGCCGGGAAGAGAGAAACGTAAACTGCCATTCGCCCTCGCGTAATAAGCATCGGAATTCCTGCAATCCTGCCCTTTGATTTTAGGATGCTCGTGAAGCGAGAGAGAGGGAGTGGGAGAAGGGAAGAGAGGGAGAGGAACCCCAAGTGGCAAGAGGCAGAGGCGTGCGAGCAGGCAGAGCGGAGAGGGAAGAGAAAAATAACCGGGCTCGTCTCTACTTGCCCGATCGTATACTTTAGTGCTTTCAATTTCTCGCTTTAACTGCACCGTAATACCCGTCGCTCGTTCTCCCGCTACTTAGGGCCGGCGCTTTTTACTCCCATAAGTTTATCGCCTTGTTTTAGATCCCTATAGGTACTTTATCCGCATAGGAGCCCCGCGCCCCGCTCGCTCCGCCCGATTGGATATCATGCTTGGTCACACTGTTTACGAGGTAGGATCGATTAGAAGGGATTAAATCGTTTCGTTCCACGGTTAACGATGTCTCCGCGATATCGAGCCAACGGCGCCTTTGTCAACCACGCTCTTGCGATCTTTGACAGCAAGTACACGACCCTGCCTTCTTGGATTCGTCGATTTCGAAGAAATGGTTTTCGCAGCAACATCGATTAAATTGTTAAAATTTGAAACCTGGTTCGAAACAGTTCCTTTATGGTATTTAAAGGGTGCGGTTCAATTTAAATATCTGTTTCTAAAAACCAATTCAGAGTAATTAATCAGCGTCCAAAGGTAATATAAGTCTTTAACCACTAGAATCGAAATCGCGTTTAGGACCTCCAATATAAAGGACATATGTTTGGGGCTTAGAATCAACGATTCCAACATCAGACTGTGCGCACACCACATGTATTAAATGGAAAAACAAACTGTGTACACACGTCAGTACAGCAGAAGGGTTCAACGGACTGTTAGATTCTTTCAGGCTCAACTTCAAAGGGGTCTCCTAAAAGTGAGCCGAATCTGAGGACAGACCGAGTCAGAGCGCCGAATGGCAGCGGTTTTAAGTACTATCGCGGTCGCCTGATACAGCGAGTCACGTCGCTAAAAGGCAGAAGGAGGGCCCGTCTTTTCAGTTTACGAGGATACGCCGTTCCCCGAAGTGGCGTGGAAAAAAGAGGACGAGTCTTTGAGAAAGCGGGCAAGGGACTACGATCAGAAGGAGAGAACTGTGATGCGAGCCAAGGGGGAAAGGAGCCCGCGCGACGATTGGCCCGAATTAATTGGCGATGATGAAGAGAAATTTTAATTGATACCACTAATTAAGGCCGGACAAAGTTGAGGTCGAGGGCGGGGCCTTCGCCCGGCTACCAGAATGCACCTTTTGGCAACCGATAGTCCCAAACATGGTACAGAGTGCTTCCTCTCTCTCTCTCTCTTTCTCTCTCTCTTTCCAGAGCAGTCATCACCGATCCTTACAAGTAGGGATATTACAAAGCCCCAAAGATGGCACGGAGGTTGATGACCCATACGATTCTCCAGTGAATCAAGTTATGCCCCTGGTAGCCATTAAATGTATCGTCATGTGAGTATACATAGCACACAATTTTTGTACTTCCTGTTTAATAAAAGGGCGCGGGTATGTGTACGCCAGTTGGGCTCTGGTGGCCATTAGTATTCAAAAAATAATCAAAAAGACTCGCACTATACATTGACAGGGATCTCTAATGATCTTGTCTCCTGTCTAATCAATATATCCGGCAATTCAGCTGCGCCTTTTGACTTTCGCGTGGAATCATAAATATTCGGCCACATTGCGGTGTGCGCGATGCGAATTTGTAGCCGGCGCATCAGCTAATCGATCGATTTGAAAGTCATGGAGGCGCACGCTCGGCACATTTGAATTTCAGATCTACAGAAGCAATATGACAAGGTTAGAGCACTGGCTCAGCCGGGAACGGCGCCCCGGGCTCTTGCCTTAGAGTGGCTAATCCTTATGTAAGGAACTACTCCTCCAGGATAATAAATATATTGCGCTCCCGTTGCTCGATGAATAATCTATCGGCAACTATTTTACTCGCGAGTAGTACCACCCAGGTAGAACACGTAAGTGCCAGTGTCGAGTCTACACTTTACTAAGAATTTGTCGAGGGTGGTATTCATACGATGGAGCCGATAGATAAGCTTTGGCAACATAAGTCATGTCATGAAAGTATAATTCAGCCTATGTACAACTCAATAGTAATATAAAGAAAATAACAAAAGAAGTTCTAAAGTACCAATGTAACAGATCCGCTGTGTAATAATGAATTCGATAATTCAATTTTTGTTCAAACTCTAACGCAAGTGGAAATACTAGAAGGCACGATAAACCTTATGCACATTGACCTACATAGATTCAAATAGTGATGATGAGACCTTATGAATCCAAAGCCAGTCACAATGGCACTCACCTAGGGGTATCGCCGAAATCAACCAGCCTTCGATTAACCCGGCGCCCGAGCAAATAGGTAACCTCCGTCGCACAAAGACAAAGCCAAAGACAAAGAGAGAAAGCGTGCACAAAAGGCGCCGGGCGTTTTGCATGTCTGATTACTAAAAGCAGAGTGCTTTGTGCCGGCTACCCGTTCACCCAAGGCGAACATTCCGACTTTCAGGAAGGCTTCTATCACCGGGCAATCGAAGGATCCGCCATTGAACGGGCGGCCCACTTGGCCTTCCTTAAAGGAAGAGCCGAACAAGGGAAGAAAAATTACCCTAAAAATCCACCTTTTTCACACCGACTGCGACTTTCTTCTTCATCCGGGTCTATTTACGCGCCACTAAAGGAGAGAGCACCGTTCAATGGAACGTGTGAGAGACTCCTCTCAGACGAATATCCGCAATGGAGCAATTCTGCCAGCCTCTAATAAGCCAAGGATGGCTAATTTTAAAAGAGACAGGTTTATTAATCCGAGTATATGTCTTCGGCGATTCTTTTGCAAATTATTCAAGAAGATAGAAACGTAAACTGGCATTCCCCTTGGCATAATGTACACAAGGAAAAATTACTCTAAAAATCCACATTTCTCACAGCAATCGCTCTTTTTCGTTGGGGACTATTTAAGTGGCACTAAGGGAGAGAGTCAGGCTGAATGCAGCGTGTGAGACATTGCTCTCTAGCGGATAGCCGCAATGGAGTGATACTGCTAAGCTCCGATGCGCCAAGCTGGAGGAGAGGGATCTCCCTTTTTGCCGAGGAACGCTGCGAGGCAGGAGTGAGGAGTGCGGGGATCCACTCGCCAAGAGAAAAAGGCGTCAACGCGGTGTGAGAGGGCACATCACTGGGACCCATGAAATAATAATGGTATATATAAAGTGTAATTTAGCTAAACGTATGCAGCGATGCATTCAAGCTCAGCCCTACGGCCAGGGATGTACCTAGCCGAGTGAGGGCCGGGCGTACATGCCTGTGAACCTGTTGCACGAGTTGTCTTATAGATTTCCCATCGGTCCTTGACTCCGTTGAAAATTAAAACACTCTTTCTAAACAATGACTAATAAAAGACAGTCATCCGATCGTAATAATTTCAACACATTTCCCGACGGGGTTCAACTGCTTTTAATTCACCGAGTTATTAATTAGTTTTTGACGATTCGAATGTTTTATAAGTGGAGCATAATGAGTGTGGGAAAGGGGTAAGGTTGTTGGAACAATCTCCTTGCAGAATCTCAAGGAGTGTGAGTCGGCCTGCATACTTTTCCTGGCCTAACCTGCGTCCCAGCGGAGGTGCACCACGATTATGCATTCTGCAATAACTTACACTAATAACAGACACCCGGAGCTGTAGTGAATTATGCCGGGGTGAGCTAGTAAAGTGAATAAAATGATTGCCGAAGAGCCCGAGGATAAGAGCGGTTATCCGCAGTCGCATCAAGTGTCTCGAGCTATTGGAAGCTAGCTAACGATGTGCACGCCTCTACACGCGTGCGCCTCTGCCGTGGAAACAATAGAGCTCTAACGTAATGCGATCGTAAATTCTATTAAAGCCGATGGCACGATTTGTCATGTGCGATCACACGGATACACCGTCGCACCATTGCGGAGCTACCAACAATGAACTAACATTTGAATAGTTTTTTAGTAGTTTCATTCAGTGAAATTCCTTACGGGGACTCTTCTCCCTGAATCGAACGCACGAAGCCTGTGATGATGTTTTGTGCGGTCGAACAGTCGGTAGGGGATTGTTTCCAAGTTTTGACTTCTTTTCCCAACTGCACATTACGCAACTTCTATGCAGTGAAACGAAAAGACCGGGAATTTCGACTCCGTTCCGTTTAGCTGGCGTTCGATTTTCGATTCATAAAGGGTCAAAAGTGCTTCCGTGGAAACGGGGCGAAACAGTTTGAAAGAGTAGAATGCACTCGGCGATCGAACATCGGGCACAGTAAAAGCCCTTCGCCGTGAGCTAAATATCGTTTGGAGTTGGAACGAACCGAGGCATATGGGCGAAACGAAATTCGTCTGAAAAATCGTATGGCCGAATCTATTTTCGACACTTTGCAAATTGCACGTTCGTCGTAAATCGCGTTATTGGCAGTCCAATTAAGAAACCTGAGAGATAGAAAAATCAATCTGTTTTATCGAATCATGTAAGAATTTTAGAGAATTTCATTGGAGCTTGTCATGCCTGTCATATAATAAAGAAAAGTCTGAACTTTAAGCTGTCATCTTACTGAAGCACCATCGAGGAAATTCGTTTTGTTCACTCTTGCTTTCGCTATTAATCAAAATCTTGTTAATTTCTCTACGTTACAATCGACATAAGTTTCTCAGTAAGAACCAAAGACCTGTTCAAGAAATAGGAAATATCAAGAAAAATGGCCTGTTTGTTACAGCAGTGCGAGCTTAACTTTATCGCAGCGATTGCTTACCAATTTACTATTTCATTTGGAAAAACCAGGTTCCACTGGAGTCAGCAGATCGCCGTAGATCAATAAGAACGGAAATCAGTGACGGGCAGTGGAGGAAGGTGACGTTTTCGGGGCCCAGAGCGGCCATCCCTGAGTTATGCCACGAGATGGATAGCCGGAGGGCAGCGGTGAGTAAATTACAAGGTAAGACGGAACACGCCGCGACTGCCTCCCTGCCCTCTCTTCGCTCTCTCCTCTCCTCCTCACTCCGCGAGGCATCGCGCTCTCGCTCTCCTGCTCGATTCTTCCGGGGGGAGCAGCCGAGGGTGCGAGGGGCCTCGGCTGGTTGCCGATGGGCCTCACATCCCACACTGCATCCGACACTTTGGGTCCGCTATGATACACCTTCGCCTCGGCTACCGTACTGCTTGATCCTCGCTCTCTGGCCAATCTTCCTCTCCCTCCCCCCACTCCTACTCCTTCCGCCTGGCTCTCGCGCTCTTATTCTCACTTTTCTCGAACCCCCGTATTTTTTCTCCCGCTTCTACCCGATGAGCAAGCGATACCTGTGTCCTCCAGCTCCGATCCTCGTGCTCGATCGAATTTTTATTCTATTATTCTCTTTCTCTCTCCCTCTCGCGCCCATCTTTCTTCTCCTTTCGTTTTGCCCCCTTCGAGCCCCCACTTTTTCTCTCTCGCTGAGTGGAGCGAGTCCGCGCTCGTTCGCCCGCTCGTGCGGATTCCTTCGAAATACTTCTGTATGTTTCTGACGTTCCCTTCGCCACTCTCGCTCTCCCACTAGCCTCTGCACCTCTCTTGCGTTCGTCCGCCCAGTGGCGGCGTGCTCGGTTTTTTCGAGTGGCCGGCGAGCAGCCGACGATGAAATTTATGGACTCGCAGCCGCCGCTTGATGGCTATTGGAGATGTCAGCGGATGAAGATTGAATTTTTGCTGATCGCTCGCGCTCCTCTCTCGCTCTCTTCCCTTCCCTACGTACAGGTGGTGCTGGCTGGCCCTGTTGCTCCGATAGGATGCAGCTAACTTCGCCATTTTATTCGGGTGTTTCTCGCCGTTCGCCGCTGACAGTGACAGGCCCCCGTGTCATAGCTCGGGATTTTTATAAGTCCGTAATATAAACGTCAGCAAGGAAAAGACAATTCCTTTTGCGGAAAATGCATTGCTCTGGCTCTGTCGCTATTATTATTTTTGCGTTTTCGAGAGAAGTTATAGTTTCTCAGGGGTCTTGTTGAGTTTAACAGCGAGGGGACAACTGTCACGAATAACTAATCATGATTAAACTAATTAAAAATGTTATATTGGTAGAAATTCCTTCATACCAGTCAAGATATTAAGCAATGGCTTATATAAACTATTAAAAATGTTTTTAGAATATTTTATTAAGAAAGATTCAATAGATTTGATGATAAGCTTGGTAGTTCTAGTGTTAAATCATTGTTAGCTTGTACCCGAAAGACCAGCCAAGTGAGGCCGTGTAGAACAGCCAGTCTGTCAATGAGTACACGGCAAACTTGCGGGCAAAAGTGAACTTACTGCCGCTTTTCATTTTACGACGGTGCGCCCGCGCGCGCGCGCGATCGATCGGGCGGCGAGCAGGACGTTTTGTCCAAGTTTGCGGAATCTCGTTACCGCAATATACATACAGCCGGGCTCAAGTCTCGTGCGGAAATTGTAATTTCAAGATAGATGGCGAATCCACGAGGAGGCGAGGAGTGTCTGAGGTTGCCGGCGTCGAGACGCAGCGGGAAGATATGCGCGCGAATATCTGTACACGTGGAAATTGCGACGATGCAAATCTCGTTTCTGGCACGTAGTTGAGTGGCGTAAAGGGCTTACTGTGTATGCCGGCGACGTCGCCCGAGCCGCGGCTGACTGTGCTCCGAATGCAATTAACCCTTAACTGGTAATGCCAAGTTTTCCCGGCGCACGCCATAATTTGCTTAATTAAGGAACTTCCTTACTTACGGTGCCCAGGTGAAGAGATACGGGCTCTAGACTCGCTTTTTATTTCCAGCCACCGCCCGACCCAATTGCTTTCTAGCTCTCTAATCATTTATGAATCTCTAACTTCGTATACTTGATCGCGGGACAAATTTCACTCTTCTTGAGGTCCAAGAGAGTAATGTTATACGAGGAGCAAATAAACCGATTATTTAAGGTGACGCGCTACCTGTGTATTGTCTGAAAATTAAACATAAAAAATGGCTAGTTTGACCAACGCATTTTGATCGAATGCATTTTAATGCTAAAAGTAAAAGTGTACCATTTGCATCTAGCCCGTCGATTCAGTTCAAACTTTGAGAATGATTATACTAATTTTGTTTGTACGTATCTGTAAAATGTCAGGTGATTCGTAGAAAAAGTGGTGCAGCGTGTTGACCACCTAAAATTTATTGAACGTACCCTATTCATTATGATTCCTAATTACGTAATCGTAGCATCAATTGGAATTTATGATTAGCAAACGAATCCCGACGAATGCACGTACTCATTCATTTGCACTTTAATTATCACACGAGCTTCGACGTTCCTTTATTAGCTGGACCATAATAGGACTTCAGCTGGATTCAGCGAAAAAGTGGGATGGCTTATGCATGTATAATGCGCCCCGCTAACTAACGGTTAATGATCGTTAATAGCGCAGTGATTGGCGCTGATTGTGAGTGGAACAACGTGAAACGATATTACGAATTCCCGGGGCACGGGTATCAGCAAACAGCGAATTCGTCCCTTTCACCACATCAGTTACCCAGCTCGGGTGCGTCGGCATAATATGAATTATAAACCGAACGAAAAATCTGATAAAAGAGAAAATCAATTTCTGACGTCGAATGTAATACAAAATATAGAGTTTCCTTCAAAACGAGTTTATAGTATCGATATCGGTAGAAGGTTGACAAAGAGAGAAATTAAAACCAGTCTAAACTGAATTTGACTCAATTCACAAAGGCAGGCTGAATTTAACTGCGTGGAAAATGAATTGAACTTAATAAAAGTGATAGCGTTGTCACACATGACCCGCCCTTAAAAAATAAAGTGTCCTTACTGACTAATAAATGCTTTTCAATAAAGAATATTTTCATCTTTTGAAATCCCATATCAGTAAGGATTCCGGGCACCCAGCGACATCACCAATAATTCAATAATAAACAAAAGTATCACTCACCAAATAACTATGCACCAATGATGTTGACCCCATACTCCGCCGGAGGCTCACAATCATTATCAAAAGTCACTAATAAATCCCACAGCAAGACCTGTCAACAAAAAACAGAAAGAAAAATATAACTATTGATGACAAGCATTGGATGATAAACAGAACCTAACAGAAAACTAGCAGATGCTGTTGGAAATGCTCGAGCATCGCTCACGTATGTTGCTGCGCGGTATCGCGGTATTATCGAACGGCATGGAGTACTTGTGTGCAATATAGTCATCGGTCATGCGAGTCCTCGCAAACGCGTGGTGACACATGCGTGGCAAATCGTGGCCGCCTATTGATCACGGGGGGGAAATATGACATCTGTCTACGAGCGGCGAGACGCGCGCGTACGTGCGGGCAAAAGCGTTTACACGATTCGACAACGGTACGCTCGATGTCTTCATGATTCAGCCACGTTGCGAATCCTATCTGGCCCAGGCGCGGGCGCGCGCCGTGTCACATCGCAAACTACTATAAACCGCTCGCATTGCCGTGAAATCCTGATCCCCCGCTACGAAGTGCGATCTTCTTCTACTTCGGACGCAATCGCCGACGACGTTGACACTTCGTCAACTTCCTCGAGTGTCGATAAAACCCTTGAAAATTGCAGTGTCTTGCCTCCAAGTTCGCCCGATCCCGGCGAAACGGAGAGTCTTCGTTTTCGAGACAGAGAAATATGCTGACGCCGGTACTTTGTCATTTCGTGTCAAAGGTCGAGAAGTCGCTCGACAATTGCACTAGTGTACTTTGAACTTCGTCAGATTCTAACAAACGTGGGAATCTGCGCTTTCGCCTGAGAAACGTATACCGACGTTGCGAATATCAGGTTTCGTCGTGTATTTTTCTAAGTTGTCAGAATTTGTCTAAAAAGTATCCTATTGCATTGGGAGTATGTATGTACCTGAGTCTCGATGTCGGCAAAGATTCCCGAATGTGTCCTTTTTCCTTTTGCAGAATGTTAATTCGGTACAGCACTGGCACCAAAATGTCAAACACCTAGTCACTGGAAGAATATCTGCACAGTTCGGAATGTTTTCAAACACTGACGGCACTCGAAGACGCTAGCGCATTTCACGGTCAACGCCTGCTACCTGAGCCCACCCCATTTTACCCCTACTACACCTATTCATCGCACTGGTTATTTGAGATTGTTTCCAAAACGAATTAACCATTCTAGTAATGTAGTCAATCATGAAATTGTTGGAATTGAAACTATTTTCAATTACAACTGATTGCTGGTCGGGTTTTCATTCTACAGAAGAATTTATGTTACAAATAATGCGTGTGCTTGACAAGTTAGAGAAACGTGGCGTCAAAGGAGCGACATCTCGACAAGATGGTCCTCGACCGCATGCTTGGTTTACCCCAGCAGGAAGGAACCACGATAAGGACGTTGGGAGAAGCTCGTTTCCGTTTCAAGGGACAACGCGGGAAATCGCTCGAAAATGAATAAAAAGGAGGGTTAATGAGCCGCCGTTGCGCCGGCTATCCGTCATGTTTCCTCAGGAAATTATTTCCCATTTCAGATAACCACGCTCGAGCACACTTCTGGGCTACGATCGCGATAGGAATCCCTCGGGAAACACGTATTCGACTGTGAAAGTCGGATTCTGTTTACAACTAGATATCATCAGTGCTAAGCAAAGATGCGCAATCAATTGTAATTGAATTAATAATTAAAGAGAGCGAGACAATCGCGAATACTCTATACATATGCTTGATTTCCGATACATCAAAAGTTCTAGTATTCTAACCAGAATCGGAATTAATGTATCGTCCCGAGTTCTAAATTGCCAATAAATGTACTGTAGCATTGATTATAGATTCCTATTACAACCTTGCTAAACCATAATATAAATTCTAAAAGCAATCGATGTGTAGTTATACATATTCCATTTTGCGAATACATCGTTGATCAGTCATTTCACGCGAAAACCAAGGCTCGTCGCCGGCTATTTTCATAATAATGAGCATCGCGAAATCAATTTCCATAATGACGGCCTATAATACCTTGTATTTTAATATTTGCATAAGTTGATGCGCGTGTAAAACACGAGTGCACCTCTGACCGGTGTCAACAACGCTGTTAAATAAAAGCACCCACCCTCCCTTACAGTCAAAGGGAATTCCCCCAAAAATACTTGGATAAAAAGCGAGCGGATTCCCCCAGGGAGGTGCGAGATGCAGCTTGGAACAACATTTGTACAGAGCTCGGGGAGCAGTGAATCCGTAGGGTCACACTGATGCGTGAACGGGAGCGAAATCGGCAGAGTCAGCGTGACCGCGTTCGATGACCGTGCAAGTTTGCCAATTGTCCGCGAGAAAAGCTCCGAGGCTTCTATCTAATGCAATGGAATCGATGACATCCACGAAATTAGTGGAAACATTCGTGACGCAACACTGGCAGGATTCGCATTCGCCGTACGTCATTGGCGCACGATCACTTAGGGCAACGAGCCTCTAAGTTGCCAAGGGTAACTTGACAGGAAATATAAATTATCCGCCCGCGCCGTCCCGATGTAATACATTTTCTAATAAGTGATAACTTTCGCCCAGTCACTTTCCTACCGTGAACCTTAACCGCAAGGAGAGTGCGCGCCCACATGCGCGTGTGGGGTGTGCGTGTGTATGTACAAGTGCGGTCATGCTCCAACGAATTCCCATTAGACACGAGGAATTATTCCCTTCGAGATTGAATTGCTCGCTACGACGTGCGCTGACTTGACGAGCAACTTGGGGGGATAGTGGGAGATGAAGGAATCAAATTTTGAAGTGACCCGACCACCCCTCGCTTTCAGATTGGACTGTTTAATATCCAGCCAGTGCGAGAGAGAAATCCACCCGGATTTGTCATTAAGGATTAGATATTGGAAAGCGGCGTATTGGTTACATATTTCATTAGTTATGGTTTTAACCCTGAGATCAAACCCATTTTTCAAAATTATAATGACTACTAAAACTCTTTTACACTATTATTGGCATCGAGCATTCGCTCGAATTGTTCCGGAAGAATGTTCGGGTAGGCAATCTAACTATCAATCAAAGCTATAATTTGATTCCGGTCCCTCTGCGTGTTTTGCAACGCACAAGTGGTTGATAAGTTGCACTGCACTCGAGACTTCCGGAATATTTGTTAGCAAGGACTACTAGAAGAAGCATTGGAAGCGATAAATGTCTATGGCGCTGTAATAAAACACTTCTTTCAGGAGGATAAAGGTCTGGGGGGCCACAAAGTAGAGCAGCGGGGGTGGCATCCCCCGCGGTAGAACTATCAGGGAACAATTCAGTCTGGCGGGCACTCACTTCTAACAATCAGCGGCGAAGAAGGGTGGTTCATCGCGGTGCTCTCGAGCGGCTAAGCGGCTCCGAAAAAGAGAGGGCGAAGGATCAGCCAGGAGTTGCGCAAGGGAGTAGGAAGAAGCGCGAAAGGATCGCTGGGAGGGTTGGTTGCCGCTCTCTCCTATTATCGGGAAATTAAAGGCAGTAACTCATCTCGGGGCGACTTCTATTAGACTTTCGCCCCGCCGGCCGACGCGCCGTTCGCCGCGCTCGATATTACTTTCGATATGAACGAGCCACTAAATTAATATCCACAATGCACTGGCAATTATGAACGGCCGTTCTCTCCTAGACCCCAAACACCATTCACGATGTGCCGCCTGGCTTTCCTGGGAGGAAAGGCGAACGATAGCGCTGCAAATGGCCGAGGGCGGCTGCGATATATTCTCTCTACGCACTCGACCCATCCAAAACTCCTTTAGCATCGCCGCTGCTTCTCCTTTCAAATAGTGCTATACTTGCCGAAATCTATACCCGCGTAAAATTTATTAGATGCTCATTAAAGGCCATTTTTAGGGTGTGAAACTTTCGAATTTTCGAATATTGGTTGTCACTGAACTCTACTTTTGTCAATTAGCTGAATTTCTTCAACTTATTAAAGAAGAATATTACCCAAAGTGTTCATAAAGTTTGAATTTAATAAACTGTCTATAAAGGCAAATATTTTGAACTAAAAACCGACAGGTGTAGCTTGCACAGAATGTAACAGACAACGACGTATATAAATGTAGTCAATATTAACATGACGTAGCAATATTGCTAGACTAGTGTGAATTGATAGAGAAAATCATGTATTCATGACGTTAACGTTTGCTATAATGTGAACCGACATTTATTCACGGAGAACCGAACTCTCCTATCTGTCCCCTATATTTACACAAGCTTTTTTGTCGCCAATATACAAGCTGCATATATCGTGCGATCGAATTTTTGCCCATTTCCCCGGCAATCGCGCGCGCCCTGGCTATTTTACATTATCGCCGTGGTGCAGGGAGGGTAGGTTGCCCGGTCACCCTGTTAGCAGAAATATTGGACACGCTTGGCCCCGAGTCGATTTCGTCCTGTGCGTTTATGTCGAAGCGCCATTGTTGCTCGCAATCCACCATCGGTATTATTAGGTCGTTAGTGCGGGGGCATAAACACGTGGGGTTCCTCCCCGGCTCTATCTCGAGGAGTCCGGTGTACTGGCATTAACGTCACCCTCGCCGTGCTCGGTCACCGCTGGAATGCTAGTGGCTGACCTCATATGACCACCATAGCTCAGACTGCGTCTATGTTTCGGTGTGTAAGTTACGCGAGATCGAAATACTTGGGATTATGCGCTCGGGTTTGTTATGAGTTTGGGATTAAATGAAGGTAGACTGATGAAGCTACCCTCTTCATTAATATGTTCATTATTCAATATGGAAATGCAATACTTTTGCTGGTTTCAATGAATTCTTTTATAATTGTATGTGTTATAAAGCAGTTTAAAAAGCAGCAAGGTGTATAGTGCGACAAGCACCTAACGCACACACGTTCGTCCTTTAAAACAAAGCTCCAATCCTACACCCGGACCTTAAAATTGGATTTTAACGCTCTCTTTTGGGATTTTCCAGCCAAGCCCGCGATACTGCTGAATGTCCTTTGCACTTAGTTAACTTTATTCAACGCCTGGCTTCCGGTTAAGCAGAAACACAGTCGGATTAGGTAAATAGGATTGCGTGGCGTGCACCGAGCCTGGACAGTGCGAACAATTAGGCGCGCGAGATTAATGGCCACCGTGTGGAATCGCATCAGCCAAAATATATTTTAAACTTCCACCTAGGCCAATTACCGGTAATTCAGTTACGGCGAGTTAACGTGCGTTTCCGTCACATTCTGCCTCTCCCTTTTCCCGCGGCTTTCGCCGTTAGACATCAGCCAGCAGCCCTTTCGCCAGCCTCTTTCCAGACACGGCGTCTCGCAGTGGTAACTCGCCCTCCTAATCGTTTTAACTCACGCACACCGTAACACGAGTTCGCACTGTGGGATTCAGCCGAAAATCATTAGAACTGCGGTCGTAGGCCCCTTGATGAAACGAGCCTGACATTTGCCCGTGCAACTCCAGACGAAGGCCTGGAATTAGGGATTTTTGCGGTTGAGGTGCCAACGTGTGGAAACCCTGCTATTATACTTTTGATGAATGATGATGACGAACTGAGTGTTTGCAGGTGTGAATCCAATGAATGGAGATGCGGAGACGTAATATGCAGAAGGTATCGTTGGCGCGTGTGGACTATGGACGGCTAACGATACGCCGCAGAGTTCTTATTATTTATTTTTCACTAACACACACTACACAGTTTGTGCAGAGGGAAAATTATCAATAAAAGAATAAGATATAAATAGAAAGTACAAAAAATTGCCAAACTATACACAATGATGTAAGTTATTCTGTTGCAATGCTAACAAAATCGTATAAATAAACTAGTTCCATGATATTAATGAACTCGGAATGATAAAAAGCTGTTTTTATATGTTCACACAGCAAATTTATTTATCAAAACGAGCTCGAAGTGCCGTCGAAAGCTTCTTCAATTTGGAAAGGCCGTTGAATTGTTATACGATTTGGTCGAAACTAAATTTTCGCCCAAGGATATAGTATATAGAAGCCAAAGAACACGAGGATTCAGAGGTCGTAGTGAGGGAAGTGAGGAAAGCGTCCCTTTCTGCTCGAGTCCTCGACTCCTCGAGTCATGGGGAACTTGGTGGAAGGCAGCCTCTAGAACAAGGCGATGTAAGGTGTAACGAGTTCCCGGCGACGCCGGCGCCTCTTGTTTCCTAGCCTCGCATGCTGCAGCAAGTTGCGCGTATACGCGACGACGGCTTCGAAATTGAGAATTACACACTTTGTTAGCGCGCGCCAAGTGGCTCGAAATCGAATAGCGGCACTCTTGGCCCCCCGGCAAAAATGCTTCGGCTGAAAACGTGCCTGGAGCACGTGTAAGGGCGTCGTCGACACGTCCTCACCTCGAGGAATTGGCAACTTTGACATCTGCTATTGCCTCGTCGCAAAAACCCAAGTCGATCTACAACCGACCAATTCCGTTATGTAATATTTTGTGCTTGGATGATTAACGGTTTCTGCGAATTGCGAAGGAACATATCGTTGAGATTAATAGGGACAAATTCTCCGGCTCTCCACGCGTTAGCTCCATTCGAGAACCTCTCAGTCTTACAAGGCCTGTTTATCCCGGAAGCATCGGGCATAAATAATCGTGATCCACGAAAACATATCGCTCTGCTTGGTACGGGGCGCAGTGATCAATCGCGTAGTGTGTTCCCGTTCACACGAGTGCATATGCCCGATCTCATCGATTCGTCATGATCGAGGCTGCATCTCCCTCTCGGGGAAGCGGGTGCGAGTGTGCCCGAGGCGTACCGGTGATATTTTCGTAGAACGGAAAATGCCTCCTTGATTAAATCTATTTTGGGTAATCGACGATGTATGAATGATAGGCCTTTGCACCCGAGGGGACTGCCGGACCGAGAAAATGGAGAAAATATGGCCTCGCCCTTGTGTATAGTTGGGGGCTGTCTCTCGTCACCCCCGAACTTTCCCATTGTTCCGCTGGACCCGCTCTGTTATCCCGGAGGCTGGAGAAGCCTCCGCGGAGTAAATCGAGCAGCCAGCTTACCTTGTAATTAATGACGGTGGATCCTAGACTCGCCGGAATTTCTAGATACTCGGTGAGTTAATGGTGAATTGTTACCCAAAGTACCGCGAACAGATTTCATAGAACAGGAGATTCTTTATATGCACTTTTGTTATTGCAGGAATGGTATAAAATAGAATAAAAGAACGAAACCCTAAAACTAAAAGCGTAACGACAAATCATTGGACACATCCGCGTCTTTTTTTATATAACATTACGCAGCGCAATTTTTGTGGGACCTACCCTCATCAGTTAAGTATGATAATACAACTGTGTCATTGAATGATTGTTATTTAGGGAAAGTGTTGCGAAATGCAAAGGAGCCTGGATAGTGATAGGAGTGGGAGATGTATGGCATTGCAATCGTCATCAGTAGCACGGATATACTCGTGTTTCGGAGTTACGGGTATCACAGTGATACGGACAATGCGGTACGACCTGGCACTGATGCAATTAGATCATTCGGTATTACCCGACGGACCGGCTGCGATTCGGGGATATACTTGCAGGTATGTATGTGTCTCTCGCTGCCGAGTTTATGTGGACTAGTTACACTCGCACCTAACCTATCGCCGGCTTTCCTATATGCATTGTACATACTGTATACCGAGGCCGAAGCATACTGGATCTGCCAATGCTATTTTGGCTGGCCTACAAACCCTTTTTTAATCCAGTTATATGCGAGGACCAGTTATGCCATGCCAATCGGTTCACATGCCAAATCAACTTGGAACCGATTGCAAAGCGCCCGAGAACTCTGGCCACTTCCCAAGGAAGTCCCCGAATTTGGAAGGATGAGTTGCGCTTACGCGAAAAGTCAAATAAAATTGATCATTTTTCCAAATGTTAAAAATCCTTTTAAAGACTCTGATAGAAAGAACCATAAGTTTGACCCACCGATCTTGTAATCTATTGACATTGCGTCTGTATATTTCTTTGTCGCCTAGAATCGGGTGATATTTTTGAACGGTCGAAGGGTTCGCTGCGAGCCAGTGGAGCAACAGTTCGCTGACGGATTGTGTGAACGAGACTTTAGTCAGCGAGAAACGTGGAAATAGGTGAGGGGGCGCGCGTAACCAGGGGTGAATTCTGACTCACCCCCGGGTTGCAGCGGTTGAATATAGTCGGCAGCCGCCACCGCCAACATCGACACCCACACCAGGCCACCCCCCCGGCCCCACACCCGCGATGGCTTCGGCGTGGCCCGGAGCTACGCACGCAATTACCATCCCTGATTGGATTAGGCAGCGTCTTGATTTGAGCCCGGCGTCGACAATCTCGACCACCCGTGTACAGCCCTGTCTCTCCCGGCGCTACTGGTATTTGCACTAGTATGAAATAACGGACGCCGCCCTCCTGTCAACTCTTTCCTTCGAGCCCTCGTTTTTTCCAGCGAGGTTGCTCCACTGAAAATTCTTTTAGCCTGACTTTCAAACGTGCTCGCTCGCCCTCGCGCCAACGTGCATTGTCAGTTTACGTTGGATTAGCTTTATTAAATAGTAGTACTCGCGCTAATAAAGCCGATGCAAATGCAATTAAGACATTCCGGGGTGTTTTTTTAAAGCAAATTTTAAATAAGGCAAGGCATTGCGAACGTTCCACGAGAAGTGATAATACAAAAATATGCAATGCTGCGTTGATGAATTCCTGTCTTCTACTGCTCAGATTATTAAACATTCCATTCCCATTTGTAAAATCTCAAATCTCATTTTATAATATGAATATACTAAAAATCCTACAAGTGACCATTTATTACGCGGATGTTGACGCGCAGCCATCTTAAATTTGCAAGAGAATTGCCACCAGAACGATTGATATCTAGTTAAATTTGTCGATAAAGCCCTTGTTAAAAAAACAAACGAAATACCCCCCGGCAATTGTTGCGGGGAAGCTCCCACGAGCTTCTCATGATTTTTATGTGGGGATTAGGCAAGCCTTATAGCGCACGCAGCGCAGCCAGCCAGCAGTCGGCAGGGAGGAGGCGCCCGGGAGGCTTAATTAATTCGGCGGGTGCTCGAGATTTTAATTATCTTCGAAATGAAAACTGAACGGGACACCAGCCTAGTGCGTAGCCCCGGGAGCCGAGAGAGAGAGAGGGACTTATCTTTACGCTCGACTTTACGACGAGTGCCCTTCATTTCCTGGCCCTTCTTTCCTCCGATGTAATCACAAGTAAACTTGCTGCCACCCCACCTTCTGTCTCTCCCATACTAAAACGTCGCATCCGAGGGCGGGGGGCGCTGGTGGGCCCGCTCTAAATTATTCAAAGTGTCCTCATGACTGTGCGAACGACAGTACCAATTCAATTTCGTCGGACCTGCCGATCTTAGACGGTTACTTCTAATCCAGCCGGCGCCCCCGTAGGCTTCCGGTGTTTCTAGTTAATCGGCGTTTAATTAGTGGAGTTCCCCGTCTCAGTAAAGTTGGAAGTAAGCGAGACGGTGCTACCATCTTACTCCAAATACCCTCCTGTGCCTTCTTCCTACCCCAATCTCCGCCTTTGCACTAAAAGACGATTTATTTATTTTATTCTTTATTAAAATAAATATAGTATTGGATAGGCTTATGCAAATACATAGAATTCGAGATTCCTTTTATAGAACGTAGGAAATTACTAATATTTTAGACTCATCAATATTCGCATTTCATCATATTGGGTCGAGAAATGTTTGACGATCAAGAATACCTACATATGTTTGAAGATTAAGCTCCAGTCGCATCATCATTATACCATTCAAATTGATATGAATACAAACCAATTGGTTATTTCAGGTATCGATTTTCCTGCACATTAGCCCGCAAGGGATTTACAGAAAAATATCGAGAGAAATTCTGAAATAAATTCGCTACGCAGCATTGGCGCCCGAAGCGAGTGCGTGCGGAGGCCGAAGTGGAAAAAGGCAGTGGGCTCTCGGCCATATTGATGGCATGGAAAGACGAATGGTGCACGGGGTCAAATCTGTTCGGGATTTGGCAGGCGAGCGGGACTTAAAACGAGTCTCACGTAGCCTATTGGCAAAGGACGATGAGCAGCACACTGTTCTGCCGGACGGTCCGAAATGTACTCACGTACTGCGACGCCATGGGGACGCAGTCCCTTATACCGTAGGGTGGTCTGGCGCATGGGGGAGAAGCACGCGAGTATTTCTTATTCGGCCGATATTCCTACGCTCATTGATTGATAAGACGATCAAATCGCTTCGGAATACTCCTCACGTATCCTGCCACCAGCAGCACCCGGAATTTCGCCACTTCCTGACCGTCCACCGCCATGCAATTACAGGCCACCCGATTTAACCCTCGTAAACCTTCAATTGCGGGTAAAAAGACGGTTCGTACTATTTATAGTAAATCAGTCTCACCGTGCATCGAACTATAGAAATGAAATCGTTCTTCAATTTGTAGAATAGGAAGTGGGAATATACACTTCTGTAATTGAGTGCTATGAACTGAGTTGTTACACAAGCAAAGATTTCTCCGAGATGGTGAAGATAGAGATCTCAAGTAAAGTGCCTATCTTTTACATTTTTATTGCTCGCAGACCGATGATGACAGCTTGTAAGTTAAAGTAGCAGGCGATAGGAAGATGCGAAAGCAATAATGAGGCAACACGGGTAATCAACCTAGTATTAACCTGTCTTTCGAATATATATCTTGCAAATGTCTAACCCCACTTCTCGGTGGCGTACCCACTAATCAAATCGTCCCAAACCTTTAATTTCTGGCCTACGTAATGCACATGCACACGTGCAACTATGTTCATAGTTATTATCGCAGTTATCCCACGAGTGCTTTAGCAACCTTGTGGAAACTAGTAAGTATTCGAGTTGTGAAAGTCAATCGTAAGTAGTGAGTAGTGCATCGATACCATTAAGGTTGGCTCACTTAATTGTTGCTTTCCATTTCACTTGAACTGCATATTAAATGTTGAAATACAAATCATGTTTTCCGGGTATGTTCCGCGAATTGGCGTTTACGAAATAATTCTGCATTTTTTACGAAATTGATAAAGCAAGGATAGGAAAATACTTTTGAACGATAGTGTACCAGCCCCTGTCACTTTGCTCGGAGAGCCTACGCTGAAGGAAGCTCTTCCGCTTGTCTGGCTATACGAAGTTAAGTCCGATCAGGGGAAGCAGGCTTTTACTTGGTCATCGAGTTCACCGGGAAACCTGATTATTCCAAGTGTAGCTGGACGTGCTTCGAGCATCCCCGTCGATTGACGTTTATGGCCACGATCTTATTGCACGCGAAATGTATTTTGTACTGGATTGATGGACGAATCTTCCCTAGGGTTCGGTCAAATACCGGGAAAACTGAATTTTCACGCGTGGGTTATTGCGAAATAAGTGTGTGCCTATAAATATATCGAGAGCAGGACCTCATGTATTCACAAATAAAGCACTCAGCACTGGTAATACGCAAATTTTCGGTAACCCATAATCGAAATCGATAATATAATCATACATTTATATACAACAAAATTGTAGCCTTCACACCCTAACACTAATGTACACTAAACTAAGAAAAAATTATACTTTTGTATCAGAATTCGTATTTTATCAAAGATTTTTCCTTCGGAGGCTATTACAAGAGTAGAAACAAGACCCTAGGCACCGACGCAAAAAAGTCGTCTGTTATTTCAAACCTAATAGATGAGCGGAAATTGTGTAGCGCGACAGTCAGCTGCGTTTCGCATGATCCTGTCTTTGCGCCTATTAGTTGAGATCCAATATCCTCCGGGAATGACTCATAGCAGGCTCCCTTTTTCCACGGCAGCTACTTTAGATCAGACATACGATGAATGGAGATCGAGTCCTCCCGAAATAAGGAAGCGGGTGAGCGTGGGCCCTTGGCGGATGGCCACTTTTGCGCAGTCATCGTGAACCTATCTATCTGACCACCGAAGCATACGTACTCCATGCGGGGACCAACATAATGGACTGTGCTGCCTCTAATGCACTCGGATCCTTTTTCATTACCTTATGGTAATAACCATTGACATTTGCCGCGTGCAAAGCTACGCTCGGATGCTAACCTGATACATAGATCGTGGACGCATAATATGTATAAAGCGTCCCATTTCAATGGATATGGGGGAAAAAGAATCCTATGGGGTCTTGGAAGATTCAGAATAATAAAATAATTTTTATCCCCGTATAATCTTTAGAGTAATGCATTCACTAATAATTCCCACTTGTTCTCCCGAGAAACCCATTACCAATCACTCAATTTCACTCTTATAGTTCCACCATTCAATCCAGTAAGCATGTATCTTTGTTCATGTGGGTGGAATTATTTATTTACCCGCTGCCATTATCCCATTTCAGTTACACTCTATAATTCAGAAAGGCCAATAAATCCTTGGTTTATTCATTGACGACGGTGGGGTTCTAGCAATATTTCTTGGAAGAAAGATGTTCGGTTTCGCAGTGAGAGTTCGGGGGTGGGTTTGCAAAAGTAGGGTTTGCAACTAGGGAAAGAGAGAGAGGGGGGAGAGGAAGAGGGCTAATATTATTCACGAGCTGGCGAAGTTACCGCCGGGTGTCAAAGTTCCCCAGCGTCGCGATACATCAAGCCGAAGCTTATGGCTATTCGATGGCCATTCTTCCCTTTGAGAGGGTGGTCCTCTCGCTTTAGAGAAAAGCGGCCCGCTCTACATTTCGCCGCAAGACAACTGGAAATACGTCGGATTCGCTCGGATATCGCTGGAAGAAGCATCTGCTCTCGGTCTGGCGGGCTAACGCGGTGGATGTCCTCGTCGATCCTCCGTTCTAGTCCTTGCGGCCGATTGGATCACCCACCTCCCCATCCTCGAATTTAACATGTGCACTTTATTGTCTCTTAGCCTTAGGAATAACACGCGTTATTTGGCGCGAGACAAATGCGCCAAATCGAAGGATATAGTCGGTGGGGGATCCACGAAACTCATATATTTCCTTCCTGGCATTCGAGACTCGCGTAAAGGTCCCCTCATGCTTTTTCCTCGCTCTCGACTTACTTCCTCTTTTAGTGTCACCGGCGCGACAGCTTTCCTTCCGTCATCGTCCAACCGATGACGCCTTCCCCTTCTTGTCATTTTTTATTTTTTCAAACAATTCTTTATATTCGTCGAATGTCAGGTTAGGCGCTAACATGCAATTAGGTAGTTACATTAATGAAGGTCACAGAATCTTATGGAAGTGCGATAACGTACAATTCTTTAACTTTCACTATATCTTACTAGAAAAACTGATCCTGTGACTGAATATGCGTGTGCCACCCAATTATTTTGTGATAATCACTGATGCAACTATTGAGTTGCCCCATTCAACATTGCACCCCCCAGCCTTACAATTTTCTACTAGCTGGAATTGTATCGGAAGCGTTTCGACTAGTTGCGAGTTGTTCCCGGAACGTTTCGAACTCCTGCAAGGGGCGGCGGCCATTTGCTCGATTTTAACGAACAGAGACTAGCGTTAAGTGCATAGGGAAGTGGGTGCTCTCTACATGGCTGGTGCGTGATGCAGACTCATTCTGAAAGTGCCTCCAATTACCGGCTATTAAGAAGCACGTGTTAGAAACTGCAAATCGATTCGGTCGCCCGCACGGACCGCCGGTTTCACGCATCGCAAAAGTGTTTCTTCGAGTGCTCGAGTGCCTCGGCGAACTGGCCGATAGCGCAATTATATGGAATCCCTTTAATTTCGAGCGGCTCGAACTATAATTAAACACACTCGAAACACCGCTGTTAGCAATAAAAGGACTTTCGAGTCAAAATTACTAATACATATAGTAGATTTTATTAGTACTCTTAAGGAATTAAATGTGACTTTTTTGCGCTCTTATCTACACTGCTGCATATGGAAAATATTATCAAAGTGTTCATCTTATGGGATTCGATTATTATTACCAACCTAACTACAAGCTGCAAAGACTTGCAATATTAATTCTCGCTCAGCAACATCACAGAAACATTAAGCATTGTTATAGCCCCCCTTCAAATTTACTAGCATTAACAACACATACTAAAAGGCATGTAACAATGCCGAAACTATTCACGTCAGAGCGACGGATCACCGACAAGCTTAATGGACCATCGAGGATTAACCAAAATCACAGTTTCAATCTCACAGGATTCCAGATGCATTCCAGGGCGCGGGCTCTCTATTAATGTTTCGCAAGTCCCGTCTTACCGCGGTTCAAATCAAACGACGGATTGAAGTGCACTCGTCCGAAAGGGGTTAAGGGTAAAGAGAGGGAGTGGAAGGGCTGAGGAGGGAGGAGAAGCGTCGATCGGGGTGGTCTCTCATCACGGGGGATTAAACTGTTATTGCGAGCCCTCTTCCTGTCTCTCCGCAGCCAGGGCACCCTGGCTCTGGCAGGACGTCGACGATGATGACGGCGGCGGCGGCGGCGGCATATTGAGCGTCGCGAAATTAAAATACAGGTCGAAAGTTTACACATTGGATAACGCGGCCACCGACGGCCACCGTCGGGCTAGCTTTCTCTTGCTCTCTCTTTCCGCAGCTGTCAATATTGAAATCCGGAAATTGTGACAGCCGTCCGCTCCTGTAGCCCCTCGCCGCCCTTCTCCACCCCCGCGCGTTTCCTATCCACTCGATGGCATAGCTCACTCCCAATCCTACGTGCTATGGCGGCCGAGCCGGCCCGGTGATTTCGGTTGATTTTGGATTTTGACTCGCCGACGCTGACTGCCTGGGCGCATCCCCTGTCGGGAGATAAAGCGCCGGTTGATGTGTCCGCGTATAATGGAGCCTGTTTTAGTGGATCCGTAAAACACGAAGCGCACGCCACCTCCTCTTCTCCTCGATACTCCGACTCGCATGTTACGTGTATCTGTGTGCCTGTTACTAAATAATGCAGTATATTCTCCCGGCACGCCCGCAGACCCCTTTCGACGGAATCGAGGATTTCACTGGGTTACACGCGCCGTCGACGTGATAACGCCCGAGGATAATGATAATGACACGAGTACCAGTCGGCATTTGACAGAGCCGTGGTTGCGTAACAGTGTTTAAGCTTCTCTGGCAAATGTGTGTACATTGGTGATTCCACGATGTCAAGGGGCAATCGATATTTGAGGATTGCAGATAGGTACACGCGTGTAGCACAGGTTAAAGAGCCAAGATTTTAAAGAATTGTGGGGAATCCTGTCCGAACGTCACCACCAAATTTACTATATTGAAAATTGTTTGTACGTCTATGTGAAATTAAAAAATGTATATTTGACAAAAGAAATCTTCACAATGACAATTGAAAACTTTAAGGTACTGTCGTACCATACGGATCGCATAGAAATATACAAGTTTTAATCAAAACTTTCTGCCTTCGCTATAACGCTCAATCAAGTTAAAACTTTACAAACGACTAAGTAGGAATCAGAAACATTTCTGGCAACTCATAGAAAAACCGGCGTAACACAACAACTGCCTTACCATCGGCCACAGAGAAAATAGTTTCGCAGTATCCGGTACCCTGTTTGTCATCGCATAATACTTTTCACTTTTAGCACGGATCCTCTGAGAGCGGTCTTCAGACAGTCACGCTTATACCACGAGGATCTATCGCGGAAAGAGAGTAGAAACTCGACGGAAGAGGGGAGAAGAAGAGAAAAGGCTAGAGGGAGAGAGAAATCGAAGGATGAATCGAAGCTGCGAGCTCAGAGATCCCGTCTATTTTCCACGGAGATGCTCTCTCGATCCCGAGGGCGGCAAGGGGGAGGTCACCACTCTTCGAGAGGTGGATGATGGAAAAAGGTGCCAGGCCGGCGGAAGTGGCTGCGAGGAGGGTTAGGCAAGCTTTAGATATCTCATTGGCGGAAACCCCCGGCTGCTGGAAGAGGCACGGAAGGCACGGGGAGGCCCTGGAGGACGAAGACTACGTGGCGGAGAGTAAGAGGAGTAAAGTTTACTCGCACTCACCGTCGCCGAGCCAACAACCGAGCAAAGACAGTTCACCGCCACCAGCGCGATAAAATCTGCTGCTCCTTCAAGCTCCGCGGACTAATGGAAGGTGTCGATAGGGCCGAGTCCCTCTAGCGGACCTCTCAGTTTACACAGCACCGCTCAAATGGAAAGAGAGAGCCAAAGGGCGTATGGAGAGATCTCGTTCTGCCTGCTGTACATACAGTTGGAACGTTCGAGATAGGAAGACTAATGTAAGCGCAGCTCTCTGTGTAACTGGGTATCCACTGCAACACTCAATTTCATATTTGTCCTGTTTGCTAGTTCTCTGCGACTACCGCATTTACTCTTCCTTGTTGGATAGCCAGTTATAATTATTCTTGACGAACCAAGTTTTATAATAGTATTTTCTGCAAGTTTCTTAGAAACCCTCTTCGCTAGAATGTTTTTCTCTGGGCAACTATTCTCCTGTATCTAAAATTCTATTTTCTGATCAGCCTATTCGTATGCTTTCTCTGAAGCCTAGATCTTTAATGTATGGATAGCATGATTCTGGCAGACCAGTGGGCAGAGAGTGAAGAGATCGTTTTCTAAATTTGGTAGATGAGGCTTTCGCATGCCAACCTGCGCGTCGATTAGAGTTAGCAAAGTTCGTAAATTTTCAACTAAGAGAACTCTTGTCTGTCGAGCGGAAATCCGACATGTTGTTGATAATTCACTTTACTAAATATGGGCTTCCGTGTTTTCAGCAACGTCTCAAAATACATCTAGAACAGGAATAAGGAAACTCTCTAATTTAAGATCATTTCTTGTGAATGTCCATCTGGTCATACATTGGTTGTTCATGTTAGAGGATTGAGTGGCAGCTCGATCCACTTGGGATTCGAATGTCCCATCACTAAGGACCTCTTGTATGTACAGCAGCATGGATCAATATCGTTAATTAGGATTCCTGATCCCGTTCTTGCTCCGAGCGGTCTATTCCTCCCGGTTCGAGTGGACTCCTGGAAAGGCGAGCAGAGCGAGAGTCCTTCGGCTGATGGGAGCTGCCACCTACTGTCGGATTCTCAGCACTCTCACTTCCATCTCAATTTAGCGACCACCGTGAGACTATGGTGGTACACGTACACGATAAGCTTATAATGCGCCGCGTGCACCAGGCCCGCACGAGCCAACGACCATAATCGTACGTGATGCTGTATAATCATCATACGCGCCCTGTACCATACTCATCATCCCCTTTCCATTTTATACCGACGGATTTACCCAGGGCGCAGAGAACTGGGAGAGCATCCTTGTGCTCGTTCTTCATCTTTTGTCAAGAACATTGCGTTTTCCGAGCTTTACAACTTTCCTGCGATGACGTCAATCCGAGAGACTACTTTCGGGT
Organism: Crossocerus cetratus; assembly: GCA_963675795.1. Taxonomy (NCBI): domain Eukaryota; kingdom Metazoa; phylum Arthropoda; class Insecta; order Hymenoptera; family Crabronidae; genus Crossocerus; species Crossocerus cetratus. Next base: position 18,197,047 of record OY776665.1, read on the forward strand.
ACTTATATAGCTACCAAGTTTCTTCTGTCTTAGTATGGATTTTATATATTTTTCTTATAAATTATGAGGAATGAATTTGCTAAAGCAACTTATGAAATATTGTTCAGAGTGCAGGGAAAAATTGATGGAAAGATGCAAACAATTTTTTAGGAATTATGCACCCATCTCACTCTGCATATAGGAAATATAATTTTTATAAGGTTTCTCATGACTGTTTCTGCGATTTAATGTTTTGGAATACAACGCAAATCTAATAATATGTCTAATTTTGAATCTAGTATTTATTTGCCGTGATTTGTTTACTATTCAGGCAAAGAATATGTCGTCAACAAAATACAACCATTGGAACTGACACACAAAGCACGTGTGGACAATACGTACAGGCTGCCACATAGTGCGTAACCCACGGGAATTAATCTCGTCGGAGACGTTAGCAACGAAATTAATGTCCGCAGAACATGGGCGAGGAAAAGTCCTTTCTATTGTGAGGGGACCACGTTGTCAGAGGAGTCATGGTGACAGTGAAAATCATCGCGGTGGCTTGGTAATTAAAACATAATGAGTTTGTGGCTAGACGCAATGTGGAGAGACTGACGGACATGTAATTCTATGGTCCATTGGAAACACGTGTTTCTGTATTAACTTTTACATATTGCAGCACGCAGCAAAAGGGATATTTGTTTAACTATTTTTGAATTACAATACTATAATTAATCTGGTTTTCTAGTTTAGCAAGGGTTATTTGAAAAAACAGATGTCAATACTTTTAATCTGTACTCAACACATATAATATTATGTATTATATTATAATTTTGATTACAGTACAGATTAGAAATATGTAAAACATATTTCTAATCAAAAGTTGGCTACAACAGAATGCATCAAACGATGCATTGGGCTATCATTGGGCTATCGATGCCCACATCGATGCCCTGGGCTATCGGCAGTACAGATTCAAAGGCAAGTGGCTCGACCTGTGCAGGGCGATGCTACGCATAAGAATCGCATTAGGTCAATGGTCGTCTGAGATCTCGATTTGTCTGGCCGCATATTTACGCTCGGCCTGACCACCCGGAAGACGTAGGCACCACTCGAGCATCGGAGGAACCCTGTACGTGAACTTTCTGAATTTCACATTTCCCCGGGTAATTCCAAGGGATATTGAGTTCCATTGGCCGTCCGGCGGCAGCAGTCTCTTTCTCTCCCTCCCAGGGTCGAAGAGGTGGGAGGGTTGGCTCGCCTCGTAGCCACCGTCCAAGTCGATAAAGGCTTTGATATGCTAAATTCGAGTGATCCGACTGGAGATGCGTGAAGCGAGCACGCGTCTCTACAATTGGAATTTGAGGACGGGCCGACTATATAGACATAGATGTACTAGGTAGCCGAGCCTACGGTCTTCCACCTATTCCACATCGCCCTTCTATTCGACAGAGCTCCCCGGACCACTCGAGATGAAAATCGAGACGCTCCTGCAGTCCTTCTGGTTAATCGAAAATGCCGACTGCCGAATATCGGAATTCCTCGTTTTTAAAGAAAGAAAGCCTCCTGTGAACTCGAGTGATCGTGGAATTGGAGACTTGACCCGTGTTGATGCTCTGCTGTAAGCAGTATCGAGTCAAAATTGATTGCATTTTATGTAGAAAGTTAACGACCGAATTTCATTCTGTGCTTTCACAAAAAATAGTCATTTTGAGATTCTAGTTACTCCCTAATTATCTACAGGCGTCCGATAGAAACACAGAAATCTTCTATAATGAAACCAGCCACTACAAAGAGGCGTCAATCAACGCATTTCGATCTTAACTAATACAAGATACCACACAAATAAATCCATCGATTTCCCTATTTCAAAGTACGATATTAGCAAACTGGGAATTGCAGAATCAATGACTAATGCACGTACAAAAATGGCCAAAACTTGTCTTAATCCACAATCTACCATCTTAAAGTTAAAAGCCCGATACACCTTGGCGTACGGCGAGTGTACTCCACAAGTGGGACAGGCAGGGCAGGTAGACGCGCGGGTGACCAGTAGCGGACTCATATTACACTCTGTTTTCACCATGCACACAAGGGGCACGCTGAAGAAGGAGAGAAGGGGGGGGGGCGATCGGGAGCAGCTCTCGAACTGTTGGAGCATGAAGAACCCACTGAACCATATTTAGCGCGATCGTGTTGTATTAGCGGGGATCGCGAGCAAGCGGCCGGCTGATAAGACACGACGTGTTAAAAGTCTCGAGTGATAGGTCGACACGCCGCGCCGCCTATAATGCACGTGCCAATTCGCATAAGTGAAGCCGGCGATGTAGCTGGTGCTGGTTTTGCCGGGGCTGGCTGCTACTGCGGCAGCCGGGCCGATGGGGATCGGATTCTCGTCTCTCCGAGGTGTAATACTCGCTGTTCGATATAAATGTGAAATTTATGCGATACCCTGCTCCCCGGGATGCTCGCTCGCACTCTCGGCATCACGGGCCACCGTGTCGTGCCACCTGCAAATCGAATCTCCCACCACTCGTAAATCCAGTCAGGCCGCAACGCGTTACTGCTCTTGTTGTTTTGATGCCTGTGTCGTATCGACGCCCGCGCGATAGTAAACAGAACGTACGGCGGCCGACACTCTCGCCTACTTTATTGCTCCTCGACCTTTGAATAATATTAAAAGTTGCCCCCTTCTGCTTTGACGGAGGGCCCACTCGAAAGCTGGGGGTTCAAGCGGAGGATGCTAAACATTAATGGATACTGAAAGAGAATTCGGGAAGAAATACGGTTTCATCCAACCGCGAGTCGACTTTAAGCTGCCGAGGAATCGCTCTTTGATTTCTTCTTTACTTATCCCAATTGTTAACTGGAATTATTTTGCTGTTGGAAAAGCTGAAAGTTCTCCTAAAAGAGGGGGGCTCTTGAAGAAAATGTGCAAGTTTAATATCCCGAGCCAATAATTTCCAATTGGAGCTGCTTCCTGGCCGAATATGCGGGGCAGCCGGAATCTTTTATGCTTAACCGTTTATCTTGCCAATCTCGGTACCTTATTGTACCATTCCATATGGGCCTTTCAACTCTCCTCTCCGCCCATCCAGCCGCCGATCTATCACGAGTTGACGTGGAGGTCGCGAGAGCGGGGCGCCACGCAACCGTGGATTTAATATTCTCGTCGAAATGGAGAATTTTTTTGATTGAAATTGCGGCCGCAGCGATTTTCATCAGGGAAATGCCGTAAAGTCCGTTTGGCCTAGATTAAAAGCCGAGGCTTGAGTGTATGTATGGAATATGTTCGTTCGGGAAGAGGGAGTTTCCCGATGGTTGGCGGCGTGTGACGAGGCCGCGAGGGAGGGAGAAGAGCGAACGCGGGGGATGCTGGCATCACCCACTCCATTCACACGTACGAATCCGCACTGCGGCGCCGTATTCATATTTCATGTATTCATAAATAAGCACTTGCCTTTCATCATACTTTAAACATCGTAACGTAAATGGGAATTAAGCGATGCTCCATATTTTAAAAACCGCGAATGAAGAAGCTACATGGTAGATGCGAGCTCCATTTAATGGAGCGCCCTCTCCTCTCTCATTTCACTAGTTCACTCTCTTTCTCTCCCTTTCGTTCACGTGCCCCTCTCTCTCCCTCGGCTTCCCTTTCTATGCAGAATTACCCAACCCGACATTAATTTTTCGTGTACATTGCAATTGTATCTCGCTGGCTAGCGGTGCTCCCCCCCGCCCGGCATTTCACTAGTTTAATGCCAGCTAAATTGGCCGATGATTGTACAAAATGCAAAGGCTTCCTTTGTGCATCGCCTCTCGTCTGAATAATACCGGTAGATCGGGCACTTTTGGACTACAGAATTCAGCCTGCCACGGCTCAGCTCGTCGAAAGACTTAATGAAATGCCGGCATTATGGATTCACGATAATTGCGTCGAGTTTACCCGATGTTTCATTCGCCAACGGAATCTGTTTATCGACGAGAGCTTTTCCAATTATTAGCCCAGCGAATCTAGATGGATATCCGGGACCCATTAACAGTCGTAGAAATCGACAGGCAAAAGCCATCTATTTCTGTGGTTCGTTTCGGGTTGATTATTTTTTAGCTTCTAGTTGAGCATTTTCATTCGCGTCGTATGGAAAATGGTGCATTTATGAATGGAAAATATGGCGAATGGTGAAAGGCACCCGAAACTATTCTGCTGTAACACATGGCCTTTTTTTTCATTTCCAACCGAGTACTGATTTCCAATCTGGAAACGCAGAGATGCAAATAATAAAATTAATGACGCGGTTTTGCAGTGGGCGTGCAAGTAATGCAACACCATTGGATATTAATAACAACAAAATTCCCAAGGCAACGCGCGAACGAAATTCTATAAAAACAGAACACGCATGCATTATAAATGCACGGCCGGCCGGCAGTATGTGTGGCGCAGCCGAGAGTTCGAGCGGCGAATAAATTAATCCGACGGAAATCGCGTTAAACTGCCGGCGTAAAAAGCAAAAGCCACCGATAATGATTCCAAGCATCACGGTCGATACTTTGATATTGTATTACTGGCCGCCGTCAATTAACGACGGAGCGCGATATTGATATTGCTCAACGAGAATGATCGAAGTTGAGTTTCTACTTACGGCGAGCCGGGTAATTCGATTCCTGGCCACTGAACACACTCGGGATTCGTTGTCCCGGGCGCGGATCGGCCAATACGAATTAACGAAATTATGATCGCCAGGAAGTTGAAAGGGGGAGAGATATGAATGCGCCAGTCCCGTAAAGCCGAACAATGTGCCGCGCGCAACTTTTCTAAGAGCGCACAAAGCCAAAGCTCGAATGGGGAAGGCGAGAGAGCCCACGGTAACGTGATATCGCGCACACTCGTCCCACAAGCACTTGGCACGAAACGCGCTACGCGCATTCAGCAGCTGTCAAAAGCACTCAAAAGAAAACCTCGAACTGCGGAAGCCTCTGCGTACAAGGGCTATTATGTATTAGTTTTGTTTTGCCCCGCCGGGGAAGGCAGCAGTCGCTCGGAGCGTGCGGCTCCCACCTACCTCGTCCGCCTACCTACCTCAGGCGAACAGGAAAACGGCGAACCGCGAATGGATCTATAGTTGGCCGTCAACTCAATAGCCGGTTTCAAGGTCGCTTTTCTGATTGTACTACGAAAATGATACACAGGAGAGGAATAGGAATTTATCCAACAGAGCGCTGAGCTACATATACTACATGTACTAAAATTTAATTGATTATAGTTTTATCTTTCAGTAATGGTTAACGTATTATAACGAACATCCGAACGTACAATTTCACTTTGAGATTTACTGACTCAAATCAGAGAGACCCGAAGGTTCGCACTCTCCATGAAGCAGCATCCTACACACATAAATGCGGGTTTGTTTGCCAGGTGAAATCAGTACTTGACTTTGCCAGGATGCAACTGACTTTGCACGAGATTCGTTAGAAAGCATGGTACCCAGAGATCTATGGGGGGATCCAGTAAAGCACGATCCCGTACAAGTCGAGAGCAACAAAGTATGAGAATGTTGGCAGGCCGGACGATAAACGTCAAAGGATACGGCTCCGTGCGCTACGATAATTGTGCGATAAGTTTTACGGTGCCCTTGCTCCATCGGTGCGAGCGAACTTCCACGTGAGAAATCGCGTTCCCGGAACCATTTCGCTTGAGTATCGTTTTACGCGGATACTTCTAATTAAACTGCACGTGGAGCACGAAAGAGTGCGTCAGAATACGATCCGGGACAATATGAACTGATCTTTCGACCTATAAATTTGTAATTCATAAATCGTAATACGCTAGAGAGATCCCCAAAGTAGATTTTCTTAAAGACAAAAATGCCTTAACAAGATGTATTATAGGAAACTTTTGAGTGTGCGAATACTTTTTTTACCGGCTGTGTGTCTTTGACTGTATCTACATGTAATAAACTCACTGCTTTGAACTTGGAGCAACTTTATGTGCTTAAGAATTTGAGAAACTTAGTTAAATCGAACTTAAAGATTTATTAAAATCTGCGGCAACAATATCCCAATATCCAATATCCAATATGCAATATCCGGTTATTTTTTACTTAGTTATTCATAATATTGCAGCTTTATACCTTCGTTAAGGCAATTTTTTGATGCATTTGCTAAATCGTTCAACCTTGTAATTAATATTTCGTGCAATCGGTGTACTAATTTCTCCGGGCGTCAAATTCGCAACCTCACTAAAAAGTCGATGACATAAATCATACGGGAACTTAATACAGACCGTTTGATGATCCCACACTGTCCCGATCTGACCATTTGGGTATCTCGCACCTGTAGCATCACCAGTATATCGGAGCATCAAGCGGCTTCATCCTCTGTAAGCCCGGGGCGAACCCGACAGACGATACGATAAATCAACAGTTCCTCTGCTCGCGCCGATACTTTCGAAAAGGGATGCCTAACTCGCGTGTAAGTATGCGTATTTGATGGTGCGTGTGGATCGAGAGTAAGCTACCCACGGTGGTGGGTTGACACCTCCGAGATGGACGGGCAGGAAAGCGAAATTACGCCCGCCGCGATCTGAGAAACTAATTTATTGTCTTTAAATGCAGATCCAGGTGCCTGTAGGCAACTCTACCTGCTGGATTTAGCGTTTACAGAGTGATGCATTTGCCTTTAGTCAAAGCTGATTAACCCCATTTTTAAATCGAACACTTTCGAAGTTGTATGTCCAATATACCTAACGTACATAATAACATACTATATTATATGTATAATATAAGATCTGTAATAAAATATGTAAGTGTAATGTAGCATATGAAGAGAATATTTTCATATTATACCATACATTATACATGCAGTATGATATTAAATATAATACATAGGTTGCCGAAAACAGTTGTGAAACATTTGCATACAATTAAAAAAGGATAGCTTATATTTATCTGGTGTATGCAACAGAGTCGAAGGCAAATGAATGACCCTGTACAACGTGTGATGCACGCGTGCGTGCGTGCGTGCGTGCTAGCAAGACTGGCTCACCGCAAGTGCAGAGAGCATGTGCAATTAGACACGGCAGTCAGGAAGCAGTAAAGTTCTGGAAGTTCGCGACCGGCACTGGCCTTCGGTAGGAGAAGGATTTCGTGCGGCCTCCGGCGAGTTGCATCTTCGGCGAGATCTCTTTTGAAATGCACGGCAGATCGGAGTTCGATAAGGCATTCCTCGATACACTGACCCACAGGCGCACCTGTGTGAGTGGCTCTCTCTCCCCCCAACTAATCTGTCGGGGACTCGTATAAGATATCGCCTTTCTTTCGTGTCAGTTGCAGGAAGCAGCTCTCTCAAATTGATGCGGCCCGCGCGATTTATCGGCTCGCTATGCTAATGCCAGGTAGTGTTTCGAATAATAAGGACTTGCATTGCAGCCTGCGATGAATATGTTCCTTACCGGGGATACAAAGTTATGGGCCTGGCCTGCATTAACCCATCGAGATCGCATGATTTGCCATCCAAATGTGGAAAGTCAAACTTGTTATGGCTTTCTTATATCTGCTTTTTTAAAACAGGTTTCCCTTTTGTACTGTCTTTTAATTGCGTGATGGAAGATTGGGACTTGTATTGATCCCGGTAATCTATTGATACTTGTACAGATAAATTTATTACACAACACGACACTAGTTTTGGAATAAAATTCTTGACACTGCGCGAAAGAGTGTTTAATGAATTATTCCGTCACTAGCATTTCATTATCTGTTTTTTATTGTTCCTTCGATCGCTCTATTCAATGCAATGTTAATTGCGTGCGACGTGAATGCCTCTGGTTTAAATTGATCGGCCACATCATTGGCCAATGATACATATCGGAAAGCCCGACACCTCGAAGCATGGTTAGCTTATCCCATAACCATAGAGGCGATTTAACATATGGCGCCAGTGGCCGGTGTATCGGAATAAAAATCGGCGAGCGCGCTCGCGTCCTAATTGACCTGATCACTTGACATGGCAGGCTACCAGTTATCAAATGGAGCTGTCGGCTCGCCTAGTGTAATTTGATTGATATGTAATTACCGGGACGCCTCCATTATTTCCACGTGACGCGGATCAAACTCGAATTAGCTTAATCATAATCGAATGCCCCGCTACCCCCTTCTCCACTTACAGCTTTTGAGCCACGGGCATCGCGCTGATTAGTCGGCGCGTTCCTTTGACGGATCGCTACTAGTCTTTAATTATCCGCATTTCATTAAAAGTTCCGATATATGGCATTTGTTGCCTACCGTGATTTTGAGGCTGAGCTTAAGATCGCCAGTGAAATCAATTGTATTCACGCTCTTGAATATTTGATTCGGGAATTTCGGAATGATTGATGAGATCGGTAATTGGTGGTACATAATTGGTTCTCGTCTATGATTGGATTTCGACGGACTGATCACACACGAAGAAAGAAGGAAAACCCTCGAAATGTGTTAGTAATATTATCAATTCTAATTTATTTTAAAGTGTGATTTCCTTTCCCACGAATTATTATGTATTGTTAGGATTGTTAAAGGAAGCTGAACAGTAGAAAAAGTGCAGTGTACTGGTTTGAGTCACTAATAATCTATCTTTCTTTCTAGGAATTGGCTGAGGTTTCAATCTAGAAATGAAGGGGCTCTGATTACGCCACCTTGCGAGCGCAACAAATCCGACCGGTCAAAAGTAAGCAGATCTGCTGCATCCCAGGTCAGGCAGAGTCATTTACTATTCGGAACGGGCACACGGTAAATGCAGCGAGACTTTCACCTATTTTTCACCCGACGCGTTATTTATCGGGCGTCGGATTATCCCGATAGAATACTGCAAACACGTGTCGTTCGCGCGAGGCGCGTTATTTATCGGCGCAGGCGTCGCGCCGCCTGGCTGCTGCCTCGGCGGAAACTAGAAATGGCCCGGGATGTGTTTATGCCAATTAGTATCGAGGCTGCTGGCGAAAAAGCGGGATTAATTGCAGCTTCGTTATTCGGAATGCCGCCGCGCTTATTCCCATTGGAGCGTAGCGAGAGAGTTTCTCGAGACCCCCGACCTCTGTCGCGGCATAATTGGCTGATTGGCAGACATCTTTGTGCCATCGTTTTCGCAATCGAGACTTGCGCCAGTGGGGATCCACGCTCCTTCAAACTTACTAGCAATTCTATTGGTCATTATATGTTTTTATTGTGGCTACTGCCAATACCCGTTTCAATTAATACGAGTCAACGTACTTCGAGGAAAGAGATGTCGAACAATGATAGTAAGAAAAATAAATTCGATAACAAAAAAGGGAATAGTGTGCCGCTGCTGCACTTTGAGACTCGTGTACTTCAGACGTTATTAAAGAATTGATTAATAAAAAACCTAGTCGATGAAACGGAACCGATTGTAGATTGCATTGAGAGATCTTTGTATTCTGAATTTCTGGAAAGTATTCTGAATCGAGCCAATGCTTCTCAGAATATTATGCGATTACACAACCTAGGTTTTGTAAAGTTCTAAACTCGAAAGTGGGAGATACTGAATTTCAGTAAAATATCGGAGTTTATATTTCAAAACGTGCTATCAACGCTTTTAATTCCTGAATTTCAATTTATAAGCAATCAAGGAAGAAAACTTAGCCAGACCCTAAATTCCCATAACATTAGCATCGAAATGGAAAAGCGAGAGTACGGCTCTGCTACTAGCTCCGGCAGCGGGCCGGCGATTAGTAGACTGCACAGATTTATATGACGCCAGTATTTTTCGTAATGGAGCCTCGATAACTGAGCCGACACTCGAGCTTGATTTCTATCGTTAACACAGGCTCTGCCAATGCGAAACTCCCACTTTCTCCCGCTCGTCTAGTAAGAGTCGAGCTGGTTAACCGTGCGGTACGGCACCGCTCTATTGGAAGGTGTGAGATTTGCATCGATGATTACGGATGATCGGCTCCTTCCGGGAAAAGTAACGGCCCATATGTTTTCCTGGATATCGGTCTCGGCGAGCTCGGTCGTGCCCAGCCAGCGCCGAGAAAGCTCCGCTTAATTTAATGGGAGATCGGCTCGAGCTGATCCCGACAGTTGGAGCACAGACAACACTCGATCCCTCGATCGCCCAGTGAATGGTAAATGGTAAATGCCTGAGATAAGTTGATAACTGGAGTAATCCCAGCGAAAAAGCCGGAAATATGGAATATGCATGATCGCGCGCTTCACTCGCTCATTCGGGGAACAGTCGTTGCGCTTTCGCGCGCACCTCACCAAGCACTTATCGGCCAGTCGATCGTCGGTATCGACAGATTGATTGATAGGGCTGATTATCGATGCCTCTGGCACAGTTTCACCGCGATGTAATTGAACCGGCAATCGAACGGGATCCGAAAGCGCGGAAAAATCAAGAGAGACTGGGAAAAGGAACTGCGGGCTCGACGATGCAACCTGCATTCCCGGGAATCTCCGTTCCCATCTCGAATGCATGAGGGATTAACTTGCTTGAGTTAACTATGCAGAAAAGTTCATCAGCTCGCTTTGGAATGTCGAGGAATTACGATTCTTTTGTCCCAACTTTATTGCAGATTGATAATTAATATTAAATTGTACGTTCATTTAATCTTCATTTCAATAATAGTTTTAATTGTACAACTTCTCTTTTTCCGCAAGGAGTTAAATTAAAGTTCCGGAACCCGATAATTGCCAATCAATATAAAATCAAAATGCAAAAACTGTAAATACGTTGACCAAGCATCTTTCTTTGCAAATGCATCAACTAAATTGTAATTTCCTGCACTCCCACACTCCAAACAGTGCGGATAAATGATCTCGGCTTAACGTCAGCTTTCCTTACGTAATGAGAGTTCGAAAACCAGCCGCTTGGGATCTAATGAATTGGTTGGCTGCTAACTTGGAAGCAATTAACGAATATGCGTACGTGGACGCTCGAGTTCGGTTGGCCAGGGTCTGGCGGCCGGTCAATGAGCGATTAAGCTTGCTTCTTTTTCAGAGTTCCCAGGGCACGGTTGGTGTGTTGTGGCGCTGTGTGTCCAGTCACGCAGTACTGCTCTCAAGCTCTCTGTCCGCCGGGACAGTTGGCCCGAGATAATAATGCTAATTACAGCTAAGGACACCGTGGCGAGCGCGACGAGGCTTCCGAGCGATATTTTAAAAAAGCTTTAATTCCATTTACATGCTGACCCTTCCGAGAATCCCAGATTCGGACGTTGTCCTCGCAGCTCTCGCTCCTCTTCCTTCTCTTTCTCACTTCCTGCCACTCTGGCCCAGTGCAACCTGCGATGTATACGACATATCCCAGTGCGACGATCCGTCAGCCACTCCCTTCTCGCACCGCGGCCTCTTTTCTTTTCTTTCGCACACTCCCAAGTGGCTCTCAAACTTTGAAAGTTCATGCTCCCCTTGCGCTTGTCACATTGCGTGCATTCTGTCGGATTACACGAATAAGAGTTCCAAGCGCAGTATTAGAGACAGCTGTGCTCAGCCGGGTTTTGCATTTTAAGCCAATCGGATTAGTATGATCGTGTTGAAGATATGCAATGGAATATATGTTGATAGGAAAATCTTGGATTCCTCATACGTGCGTTGTGGTGATAGTTGGACATAAGTCAGAAGCGAATACGTAGATATGGGTGTCATCACTTCTGAGTTTGCACTCGGTGGAGCTTCAATGGAAAGGAGTCGCGGGATATTTGGATTTATGCACGAAATTGTGGGTATATGTCTTTCTTTGTCAGAATCCGAAGAGTTGTATTGCTTTCTTCTTTGTCTCAAAACAAACTTGTTGAATATGTGTAAAACTGTTCGAGCTGTATCAATTATTAATTACATTATAATTGAACAGCCCAATTAGAACCCTCTTTCTCTCGGCTCGAGATCTGAACGACAAGTTTTCCCACGCAAAAACATGTTGATGTGTTTGTTCGGAAGCTCGGTCAAGTTACAATGGGAGTTCCGAGGCTCATCTAGTATTCGTGAACGCGGCGCCACGGGAAAAATAAGAAAATTCTGAACAGTAGTAGACTGATTAAGCTGTAGGCGGCCGCGGTACTTTCCATTTCTAGCAGTTTCCCGGTCATGCTGTTGCTTCTTGCATTGCTTCTTTTCTTCATTTGTAGGGGACTTGAGAACGGCCGGTTAACTCGAACTTGTTATTCCCGGCGCGCCGCTACAAAGACTAATGAGTAAAGGTTGAGCACTTTTCCCACTTGTGCATGCCCCCTGCAATCTTTCTCCTCCTCCATCCATCCGTCGTTCTTGTTTGTCTTTCCGTAAAGTTCTAGTTTCCCCCCACCGACCTCTTTTAAACAATCGCCACGCAAAGTTACTGTTAATCCGTTGGGCCGTTCTGGTATGCACGAATGCGTTCAGTTTGTCCTTAATTTCAATTAGTTTTTTTTAACTTTTAAGCAAAGAAGCTCTATTTTTATTATTTATTTTAAAAAACCTTATTAATAGAGGAACTACAGTGACACAATTTTCCAGAAAGGGCGCTTCTTTAGACGCAGTTCTAAAGAGACATCGTCAATTAACAGGTAACAAGTAATGAGACAAGGATATGAAAAAAGCCGCGAACAGGTATACGAATTAAATACAGGATGTTGCATTTGCATTTCTGCGACATATACATGTACGTTCTACACGCAATATATAATTTTTTCCTGTGATACATAGGATGCAGAGAAGAGTCGAAGAAGATTGGTACATAATTAAAATGACTACATACATAGTTCATAATTATCCTGTATACGACAGTGTATCCCCGACAATGGTGATTCGAAGGCAAGTGAATCACCCTCTACACCACCAGTTTTGTCGCGCGAAGCGCACGAATGCGAACTCATTGTTAGCCGGCGCACTCCTTAACAAGAGCGAGGCCCGGCGCAGCGTCTCGCGTCAAGATAAACAGCGGCGATTGTTCTCGCCTATTAAAAGCAACGGAGATGAATGCGGAGGATAAGCGCGCGACGGCCGAGAGTTGCCGCGAGATGTAACGCAAAGGTCAGATCGCCGACGAGTGCGAAGCACTTGTGGGACATGTGCGCGTAGAGTGCGCACTGTCAAGTGCTAGAGTGTCACTTGATGAATTCCTGAAACTGGCTTGATCCAAGGGGGTCCCGATAAATCACGATACCGAGGATCATTTGAAACCGGCCGGGCCAACGCTCACCCTGATAGCCACGGCCCACGTATCACTTTCAGCCGGGCACACTCTTGCACTCCTCCGATAAATTAGAGCTGTCCCACTACTCGAAATCAACCGCAATACGGAATGACGCCTTTCAATGCATTCATTGCCGGCAGGCATTCTGATACGGAATTGTCGCGCTCAAAGATAGGACCACCGAGCCACGAGACAAGAAATTTAAAGGAAAATAAATAACACAGTGGAAGTCTCATGGATACTCAGATTCGATTGCATTCGATGGATCTGGTTATCGTAATAAATGTGTTTTAAAAAAAAAGATTAAATAAGAGAGAGGTGCTCTTCATGGATTTTCAGACTACGTTTTAATTATTCTCTTACAATTTTTCTACTCATAATTTTAAACTTGTCTATTTTAGAGTAAACCATCAGATACGTAATAGGAAACTGTAAAGTTAATTTATGCCCGAAGTTCGAGGTAGAGTTGGGGTTGGAAGTAGAAGTGGAAGTAGAAGATCCTAGCCCGGTACGGATTCAAAGGCTATCAATCTCGAGAGGGTAGGGCTCGGAGGCAGCGAGGCAGGCGAGGAGATCCTTTTGCCCGGCGAGAGAAAAAGTGGCTGGCCGGGCAAGTGGCGCCGAGGATAATACAGACACTTCCCGGAGCAATTTCATTTTTGGTGGCTACATCCTCGCCGCAGGACAGCTTCCGGGGTTAATCGGTTTTCCTCCACGGGGAAACGGGAGTGCATAGTGTACACTCCTCTCTCGGCGGGCGTAACGTAGCGCGGATAAAAAGGACTCCTCCGCTTTCTTCGTTCGCCGTGGTCCTCCGCCGTTCCTCGCCGAGCCCCGCCGCTCTGCACTTACTCGAGGACGGCGTGGATGCTGCGGCGCTTTTAACGGCCGGGGGAGAGTGCGCTACGGAGAGATGGGAGTGGAAGGAGCGGAAGGAGTGGACAATCGGAAGAAAAGCACGCTTGCTCACCGGCACTGGCTGTAAAAGCGCTGATGCACCCACTGCGAGCGTATTACATAAACGACACTGCCAATTCACCAGGCGTAGTTCCAAGTCGCGCGCAATCGGCCAAAGAAGAAAGGACACGAAGAAAGCCGATGCACCTCTTGGCCCATTCCTATCGCCGCAACTCGCAAAATCCGATGATCGCTTAACACCACACGCCAACAGGAATTTGTCCAACCGAGTTATTCCAACTCCTACCACTCTAGAATCGGAAACCTCGCCGAGAGAGAGGGAGAGAGTTTCTGTCACTTGTACTTGTAGGACCATCAGATTCCGCGGGATCGTTTTACCCGGCTGAATGTATTCCAAAATATATCAAAGGACGTCCTTTCAAGAAGATCAAGAGCTCCGGCAAAAAAAGAGTACAGAGGGCCAGGAAGATTTGTGGCCGGGTTAAATCGCGGATCCACGCTGGCTCAGGATGCCAAGCCGTGAGAGGATTTTGAGGGACATAATATATTCCATATTTGCAAAAGGAAGGCGAGGCCGGCTTGGAGAGACACAGTGCCAGAGGAAGATTGAGGAAGAGAGGCGGAGGGAGGCCGAAGGGATACTTAAGGAACGATCACGCTTACCGACCGGCGCGTGAAATTCGTACAAGGCTATTTGGCTAATGGACAGATAAAGGGCCAGGTTGACAATCTTTGGCATTTTCAGTCCTTTAATGCACGTCATAAGATATTGATAACGCTGGGCCGGGATCTCCCTGTGCCTTCACCAACCACTCCACACGCACAGGCTGCGCATGTAAGCGTATGGGAATCGCTCTCGGAGGAGTTCCTCCCGGTGGTGCCTTGTGGACTTGGCGAAGGTGCGTGTGTAACGTTACTCCGCGCTCCCTTCAGCCAATCTCCCGACGTACTACCCAGGCTGCACAATAACTTAGATAAGGGTCCAAAGGTCCGCTTTAATACCGTGATTTTTCAAAGCGGCCGCATGAGAAAGCTCGTCTCTTCCACTCAGTTCACCACTCGGGCTAGGTACATATCTCCCTGGAAACACGCATCACGTGTCTTCGACGCCACTTTCGCCAAGAGAGCCTTGGTATTTGCCCAAGTTTATCGGAAGTCGAACTTCCGGCGAAATAATGTACCGATCGTTTTGGTATTTGAACCTATAAATCTTCCGTCGCCGAAGTTTCTGTTGGGGATCTTGGAATGTTTCGAACTCCACACTGGCTCTTTTCATACCCGCAAAAGCGCTGGTCGATTTTCCAATCCATTGACTCATGGTTGCAATAATACAAACGGGAGATGGGCAGGTTCTCTGCGGTACTGTTAGGTAACGCAGAAAGAATGCCGGCCTTTCTGGTGAATCTGGTAATTACCAGAAGACATCTTAATTCCCACAACAAGATTCCTATCAAACTGTGGAATCCTGACAAGTGAAACTCATCAGAGTTCCGTTCCTCCGTCAGGACCAAAGAATTCAATTAGAATGTACGTCACGGTCGCGAGGAGGACTTCGGTAATTCTGATTACCTCTCAGGTCATCCGAACGGCACCCGTGGCACGGCTACCTACAGCTGGCCTCCGATTAGATACGCAAGAATCAGATGCGAGTTTCATTAATGTACGATAAGACCCATTAGCAACGCAATCATATCCAAGGGCTGCGATGCCAGGGCAAACGGAAGACGCCGCATTCCCGGAATGCAGTTATCTGTTACCCCGTCACGTAGGTACCAACCGGGTCCCAGGGAAGCCAGCCGGCTCAACAGGAATACGCACCATACCTCAATCACTAATCCGAGTTATTCCGGCATTATGAGAGGTACAGCAAGCAAGGGGAGAAAGGAGCAAGAAAGAAATCCCAGCAGATTTTCCATGACGTGTCAATCGTCAGTGTACGTCTCCAGGAGTCTGAAACGTCCAAGGACGGCCGAGAGGGGCAGCGCGAGAAAGAGGCTATTCCCCGGGGAGGAAGAAGAGCGAGGAGGAAGAAGGCGGAAGAAGAAATAAGAGGAAAAGGTGAGGAGTGCTGTTCGCTCGCACGCAGGAGTGAAGACGAGCCTCCGGTGTGGAGGAGAGCGTAAAGGACGCACTTATGAGAAAGCGAGTGCCGCCCGAGGAGGACGAGAAACCTCGAGGAAGAAGAAGTGCAACGCACGATGGGGAGAGTGTGGTGCGAGGGCATTTCAGCATGGGCATGCACGATGCACGTAGCGAGATAACTGGTTTCACGGAGCCTGCTATCATGGCACTCTAATTACCAGCCATTACACCCAGGCGAACGGGCCCGTTCTGAATTGTGCTGCGTTCCTCTCCTACCTACTACGCGGAGACGGGTACACCACACGCTCCTACGTAAACCGCACACTCGACCACCGAGGCAGACCGGTGTGCCCTGACCGCAGCTTTAAATGCAGAATTAATATACAGGCCGCCACTCATTTCGAGCGAGGCCTTATGTCGTTACACGTGCTTTTCTCTCGCCTTCGCTCTCGAGTCTCGAGTCTCCAGTCTCCAGTCCAGACTTTGGTACTCCCCTGCGCGCGCCCGCACCGCCGACGCGACGTTTGCTTCCTGGGACGGGCTTGGTCCCTCTGGACCTCACTCTCCGTCGTCCTCTTTCGTTATCGGTGTTCTTATCTAGCGGCTGGACTCACTGTGTTACGGTACTGCGCTACTGTGCGCCTTCGATTCAATTCCGCCGTCTGATACTCTGATTGAGAGGAAGCGGGTTGCTACTTGAATGAGACTTCTTTTCGTGAGGGGAGAGGCATCGTGCAGAGTTTGCCGGTATTTTAATGTATTTGTTAATGAAGGCAATGATATTAACCGAATTTTTCATAGTGTGGTGTAAACAGAAATAGTCAGTACAAGATATTATAAAAGTAAAACTCAGAAAATATGTAAAAAGTGATATTTTCAGATAGCCTAATTATGAATATGTATAGTTAGTGAACTCTGTAAATGTAGATTTACAGAGAATCATCAGGATACTGTTTTACTTTTTTTTCTGTCCTTTCCAGTGAATTTTATTCCAGAGAGGATCACTCAAGTAAAGGAATTCATTTCCACTATTTAAATTATCTAACACTATAAAATCAATCTTACTTGAAAGTAATGAGAATGTGGTTACACATTGAAATACAAATACATGCAGAAATATCATATTGTGGAGAAAAGGACATGTACTTTGAAAGCAAATGTCAATGAAATAATGACGACTAATTGAAACATAGAAGCATATTGTACATAGCGAAGCATCAAGTCAAATGAAACATGTGTTCATATCAGACTGGTGTAATCATACACAAATATTAAATAAGGTTCATCTGGTCCAGTTTACTGTATTTCAAATTATTGAAATATATATTCAACCAAGAACAACTGTTCATGAAATGAAATAAAATCTATTAATTGAATATGGAAAACCCACTCATCATGGAAATCAAAATCAGACCACTTTGATTACTTTTAAATGATCCGGATCAATACACAGTTACTCACCTATCAAATACTTCAGGACTAGAAGAAACACTGTACAAATAAGAAGATCCTCTTAAATTGGAACAACTTCATATACAGTTCAGCAACGTTCATCTATTCCAAAGCTCTACCTCCCACTGACAAAATGGATTTCCATTGCCTCAATTCCAAATGCTGATAGCTTAGCTGGAACATAAGACACCCAGCTAAACTTAGATGAAGGAAAGAACACAAAACAACTTAACAAGACTGCTGTCCAGCCCCTAGTGCATAACAAAGTTAACATATTAACCCTACTTTACAGGCCTAGGTTCAGGCCTTATACAAGGCCTCTTTAATTTAATGTCTGCTGTAACTTAACTTTACTACTTTACTACTTAACTTAACTAGTTTACTACTGTACGATAAACTGAAACAACTTTCTTTAAAAAACGAAACAAAACACTCACCTATCGACGGCCAGCCTTCAAATCAAGTAAACAGTCGACCGGTAGATTGTGTGGCCAGCTGATCGGTGGACTCGTTCGTAAAACGGAATTCGGCACTTCTCATGCAGGCTTTCGAACAGTTGTCGATTTCATCGGTAACATCTGACTTTTGGCCGCAGTTAACAGATAGATTCCTGGACTGGTCAGCCGCTGTCAAACGCTCGTGGCCTCACGTCCATTGCGGCGCATAGTAGTCAAAGTGTTAAATTGGGGCATGTTTGCTCCCTTTGGCACGCTTCGCCTGGATTCAGGATATCGTGCTCCCGTTTTTTCCCTCCATCCCCTCTCTCTCTCTCGCTCTCTCTCACTCACTCTCTCTGGCTTGTACCCTTGAGCCAGTGACGGCAGCCGTCCGTTCGCCACCGGGGAAATTGGTTTTTCCCATTGCACGAGAACGGCGGGAGGCTGCCGCCCGCTGGAAACGCACACACTGCGCAGAGGGCGCAGCCAGCAGCAGAGTGTGCCAGAGATCAACTCTTTCCTTCTTTTTTCTATCCCGCAAAACACGTACAGGGTGATACCCTTGCCTTCGGATCCTCGGTGTTGGGTATAAGCTGCTGTAGGTCAGGTAATTATGCAAATACATATCATTTCCCTACATCGCATGTATTACGCATAATAATATAGTACAGGCATAACCTACAATAAGACTGAATGTCGTTCGCTACAGATTTATTTTGTGGTTAATAGGTTAGTAGATCTTGGAAACCAACTGGCTATTTTGGATTTCCTCGTGAATTTTCCCAATTGCGGCTTAACTAAATTCATTGCTCTATTACTCTATTTTAATCGTCAGGGCAGTTTTAAAGTGAGAAAGCAATTCCTTTACGACAAAAGTGCATTACATAGAGGCATACAACCCAAAGTACTTATGTATCAGCCCGATATGTTTGCATCAGCTAAAAATGCGGTACGAGCGAGACTACTGATTCAAAGGCATGTGAATCACCCCGTACATCGCGCGCAGCGGCCGCAACGAGGCCTCGGATTGTACCCGGGGGAAATGCGAGAGTGCGCCATTTAAGCGTGCAAGTAGCGTAATTCGTCGAGGACCCGCTTTTTAATTGCTTCGAACGCCTTGCTTGATCGCGTCTCCTCTCTTCGGTGAAGTAAGTCGGTGACTTTAATCATCCCCCTGCGCCCTAAAGTGTCGTAATCGTTTCTGCGGCGACGTGAACGCGCCAACCCGGTAAAACGGGGTCGGCGAGATTGACATCTTCACACTTTCGTTTTGACCTGGTTTGCCGGGGCAGATTTAAAAAACGCGGACACCCTTTCGGATGCCGGGAAAATAGTGTAGCGAAGCCAGAACTGTTACAGTTAAAGGGTCGGATACAGAAGATTGAATGGTAGCTGCGTAAGTGGAACTCTTTTTACTGCGCTCGGTTAATTTCATGTAAAGAAGTAACTCTGTTGAATAGCAGGTAATCCTAATTTTGAGGTGTATGACGTTGGTGAATTAACGCAGTAAATTCGAATGTAAAAGCTTTGAATTACTATTTTATATAGCCTCGGTAAAACTCGACGGTTCGAATGTACAATCTATGAGATTAATTGAGTCAACACCACTAATTAATGTTAATCATTTTTTTAATATTAACATTCACTTCCACACTTTATCAGTAACAAAATTGCCGGAAACCCTGTACTGTTTCATTGAAAAAAAACTAACAAGTGCCACTTGCATCGAAAATGCCCCAGCGCGATCAGACTCGGTTACGCAATCCTCGTCCACTCGTGTTTCCATATTGGAAACACTATATGAAAGCGCGTTGCATTCAAAGCGCAGTTATCCCACATTACACGGGTATTACCGATCACGATCCCACTTTGTCTTCGCTGACAAAGTGAGCGTGCGTATCTCATAAGGCGTTCTTTCAAAGAGAGCTCGGGCGGGCAACGTATGCAAAGGAGGCCGGCTCCGCAAAAATGCATACGTGGATGCTGACTAAAGTCTAATACCAGAAACACGGTAACAAGGCGAGGCATAATAGAATCGAATTTTTCCCGTCTCGAGCCCTGCCGTGTGGGTAACCGAGTATGAGTCAATATCCAGAGGCTCTAATCAGAGGTTCGCCATTCTTAGACGCCGCGCCGAGCAGTTATTCCCAATCGCCTGTGAACATCGTGGGCCTACTTGTATACATCTGACTCGCAGTGTTACGTCTGTGTGCATGGACCACTATGCATTTGTTGCACGCTTCAGCCGCTCGTTGGTTCCCCTTTCACGTGAACTTTGTGCCGGCGCGTCTCGTCCCCGTTCGAGAATTACACGTGCTTGTCCACACTGCGGATCCTCGGCTAATATTGCTTACGCGATGACTGTTGAACATTCATCAAAACTGAGGGGTAATATAGCGTATAGACTTGTAGACATATTTTTTTACAGACACTTGGATTATAGACGCTGATTAACTAATCATATAATAGGAGACTGTGTTGGTTGTTTATTCGAGTAATTAATTCTATTAATTTGCTGAAGCGTGGGGCTTCGTGTTTCAAGTGTAGAAGAGTGGGAGCATTGCCAATTATGTAGATATGAGGATTCCGTTGCTAATTTTGGAATTGCAGAATGCAGTTTCATATTATTTCTGCAGTTTATATCTCTTATTCTCATTCTGCTTTTTCTATTTCTGTATTTAATTGGAAGCTTTAATGGGGTACGTTGTTGTTCCCAATTAAATAGCAGTCAGTTAGCTCTTGAACTTTGAAGAGACAATTAGCCTGAAAATTCATGTGGAGTGTAGAATGATTTGTTTAAGTTTACTCATTTGATAACTGGCACACTCCTACTATTATTTTCTGTCGTTTTAAAATCTCTTGTCTGTACGCGGCGACTCATTTGCTCTCCAATATAAAACGAAGCCACATATAATACAATTATAAATTATCTACTAACTTGAATTAGATACATACATAGCCAAACTTTTCACCACGTTTCACATTGCATGTATATTATTAAACTGTACATCTAATGTACATAATATAATACATATTGGATAAAAGTGGGGTTCGACAGTACTGATTCAATGGCAAGTGATTCACCCTGTACGTGCGTACGCACACGTGGGAAAAGCTAGTGCTCAGACGCTAATGTATACGGCGGTCCCAGGCCGAAACTGGCGGTGAGAAACCTCGGCAGAAGCCTGTTGCTCCTTAAAGCGCGATATTCTCGAAGGATAATATTTATTTGACGGAATTCGCGGTCGGCCAATCACCGGCGAAGTCCGCCAGAGACAAATTCCATGCGGCGTCATTTCGAAAAACGATAACACTCCGCACTCGACTAGCCCTTCCCGCTCGGCCCGAGTTTGCGCAAGCTCTTTTACGCTTTGCGCCGCACATACCGGCATCGTTCTGCCGATATGCGTATACAGCCGAAGATCAACAGCGCGCCGCAAGATTTAAGCGGTGTATGCATGTCGAAATGGAAGGCGAGGGAGCCTGGCCCACTGGAGAAAGAGGCAGGCATCGGGCAATAACAAACTCCATATTTATGAGCTTACTTTGAAAACGGATCTCGAGTCCTTCGACATCCGACGTCGTATGTGATCTTTAACGCTTTTCACTCTGCCAGTCGAATTGTCAGAAGTATCCCTTTCGAAACTCATTCGGGTACCAAGTAAACCAACTATGTCGGAGCAGCAACGAATCGATTCTATACAAGTTAAATGTGATTACCAATTATCAAAGATGAAATTCAGTGAATTAAAATCAAGATTTCCTTACACCTGCAATTAGACAAATATATGCGAATTTAAAAATCTCGCACAGTATAAAGTCTTTGTATATTCGGGTGAGAAATCTTTCATAGCTTCGCATTCATTGGACGAGTAACGTGAAAAGTGTACACATCGCGTAATAAGCTGAGCGAGTGGCATTAGCGAAGATCATCATATTAATTCGAGTATCGAGCGAAATGGATCTGTGCATTTGCTTGGCAGAGTGCCGGCGATTGCTGTCGGTGGTAGTCTGGTAGTAGACAGCGGAGTTTGAAGGAGCACTCTGCCGGGACACCATGTATAATGATAAGTAGGCTCGCTGGCGTACGGCGTACACGTATGACCTAACGAGATTGGTAGGTACATGCATAAGAATGTGCCGTTAATTAACCGCTCGGACTATCGGCCATCTGATTGGCTATTTAATTGGATTAGGCACGGTGTGCGCATACGACTAGTGCCCATGCACACACGTATATGCGCTTTCTATGGGAGAGAGACCCCGACTCTCTACTCTCGCCTGGCTACATGCCCACGTGGTAATTACCGCGGTCCATATCTTCGCCCTCTGGCGTACCTATGTACCTGTTACACGGCTCTGTCCCACTTGCAGAATGCCAATTGCCTTTTCCCACTTTTTCTACTCTCCGCTCTCTTATCGATCCCCGAGAGAGAGAAGAAGAGATTCGCCGAAAGACAGAGGGAGGCTTCCTATTGGATTCCAGGGAATGATCGTGATTTTCTCGAGGTGAAATTAACAGATTTAGTAAATAATACAAAAATAACCTTGTGAAGGATTGGGGGAGGTTGGACTCTAGTTTGGACCTTTGACGGCCTTTTCACCCTAACTTTCCACAATTGCCTTTTTCGACTCTTTTCTCCCCTTGCTTCCTTATCGATTACTCGAAAGAACGGAAGCAACTCGAGGATAGACAGAAGGAGATTTATTAAGTAACAAAAAGATACTCTTGCCAAGAGTCGGATTGGAGTAGAATCTACAATTGGGTCCTCTCAAGAGCCTTTCCGCCCGTACTTTCGAAAATTGCCTGTGGGCCTGCGGTGCTCGTGCGACTCTGGGGTTTCAATCTGCAGTTACGGTCATCCAGTACACTTGTAGTCCCTTAGCATTCGTTGTTGCGGGTGGAAGTTGGGGATCGCGGTGGTACCTCTATGAGTAGGTGGATCGGGCATAAATCACGGCCGATCTCGGGAAATAGGGCGCTAAACAACAGCGCTAAAATTGATCCGGCGGTCCAGAGCAGCTGCAGCGGCAGGAGCGCCGCTCTGTGTACCGCTATCTGATCGATCCTGGTAAACCGCGCTACCACTTTACGGCTATCCGGGAGAGTAGGTACGCCGGCACCGTTACGGTGAGCTGTCTTAATTCAGAAAACGAACTGGTTTACATGCGCCCCGGTGCCGATTGCCGGCTCCCTCTGTCTGCACGCGTGTGTTTCTCTGCACACGTACGTGATCGCACGGCCCGCAGAGATACACTCCGGCGTCGATGTGAACCGCAGACCGATTACAAGCGGCTCCTTCGCTCTGCCGTGAGAATCGCGCGAATTAAATCCTCTTTTTGCCAGGCGTCCGCTCGAGAAACTGACATTTTTATGGTCCGGATCAACTTGGACTTCCTCGTTCTAGCCTCGGGGGCAAATGAATTATTCGCGACAAAAATTCGAGTACTAAATCGTAGAAATAGAATATGTTTTAGGTATTGAAAGCTTCAACAATCGATATAGTGAAACTAAGCATTGAACTTAATATTTCTACTCTCTGCAATCCAAGGCGATGTTAATTAAAATTGTCTCAGACGTGCGAATGCAAATTTTTGTAATTGAAATTGTACGATAGAGGAAATTAAGTTAAAACGATGCAATTAGACATTTTCATCCATCAACATCTGGCAATAATTGTTGCTTTCAGCGATATAAATACGGCGTTAATTGCTTGGATGATCCTCGCTTGCAATCCCACGTAGCATCTTTCCACCTTTAATCCAAGCAGATGCTTGATCGCTGACTAATACAAATGACGATTTATCCCATTTACACGTGGCACGATCGCGGCTGAAAATGCGTCTTGCCGAACAATGAAGCCTGGGTGCAAAAGGTGGCGGGCGGGCGAACGAGCGGGCGTTTAAAGGTCGTTCTCGGTACAAAAGGAAGTGCTAGAAAGCAAGCGGTGCGTGGGTGCCGACGTAAGCCCTTCTCTCTTCACGCGGCGCACACACACCTACACTCCGCCGCGAGTCTTCCCCGGAAATCTTTCGGTCCGTAAATCGTCGGCTGTTCGATATCATTGAAGCTACACTCGGGGAAGATTTCAATAATCCCGGCAGATTAAAGGATTTAGAAAATCCTACAATACTTGACGCGCCCGGAGAAATAGAAAGGTTTGCCAACGCGGAAGACACCCAAGTAGCGAGTGATCGACACTAACTCATATCCAAGCAATCGTTAATAAATTGTACTTTATACATTTTTCATAAAAAGAGAACCAACTTTTGGAATAATCAAAAAACCAACAGAAATATTCACATCATCCCACTGGGAATTTAGAAATTGCGAAAGAAAGTGGAGGAAAGACTGTTGTCGCTTAACTTGGTGATAATGGAATGCACTCGATTCGATTGATCTAGTTGGAGAACTTTGATTATGCCGGGGAGCCAGTTGATAGGGAACAAAAGGCATTGCTGTACGGAGAAGAGGACGGCACCGATGGAACAAAGTGGCAGGCAGTCGGCCACTTATCCTTCGGTGAGACGACAATGCTCCTTGAGCGTGCGGTTAGGTACATACGACAAGTGTGAGAGAGCGTGGGCAGAAGTACACGCTGCAAATCGTCAGTTGGATTGTTAACTCGTGTCAGTGCGCGCAATACAGTCGTAAATTGGTGCCCGCTCCCTTTCCGCGCGCATTTTCGCTCGCCGCCTTCTGCAAATGAGCACAGCAGCTACTCCTTCTTCTTTCGCACGATACTCAAGTCGACCGGTCTTGTATAATAATTGGACACCACTTTCTGAAGTGTGGTGTCGGGAAGATTAAGCGCTAATTTTGGTGATAATTACAATGTCCCGCTAATTGGGATCATGTAAGCAAGTCCTGAGAACTCGACAATGCCTATACGTGCAAATGAGACGAGTATATGAATTTACAGAACTATCTTCTTAACATACTCTCTTTCGAGATAATTACAAGAATCCTAATTGGTACGCAACAAATGAATCAGAGTTCCATAATTCTCTTAAAAAATAAATTGTCGTTAAGAATTTATGAAAGTTATTTCGCTTAATTTAAAACTTTGAAACTTATTTGATCGAATTCCACAATCGATTAAGTAAGAAAAATCTATCACCACACAACGGAATTTCCTTACTTTACATGTGAAAACCTAAAAAACTTATACCTCTAAAGCCTCCGATACTCACGATCCATTTAATTCGACAAAAAGCTTACCGACAGGATACTTTACCTCGAATTTGTCAAGCTTTTTAGTAGCAACGATTCCGATTGCACGATCGAAAGCCGTTTGCCCCGGTATTGAGGACAATTACCTTATAGGAATGTAGAGCCAACTATTCTCGGGAACGAGGAACACATCGGAGCTGGAAAGGCCGGGCAATTTGCGGTCACTGGTAGCGCAAGTGCAAGTGCAGTTGGAGAAGGTGAAGGTGTGGGCAGTTGGCGGTTACCACGAAACAATCGGAATCGGCTATCGCCCCTTTCCTTATCCGGCTAATCTATTTGCCTGACTCGGTTTATCGTTATTCATCGGTCTAATGCATGAATTTACTGCCGGGTACACCTTGCCTTTCCACCTTCCACCGGAGAAAGTCTATAAGGACTTCCAGATTATGTATGTACTTTCAAAGCAGTAACCGGGAGGATGAAAGGGGGAGGGGCTTTCCAGGGAGAAGAGAAGCAAGTTCCAACTCTGATTGGAAGATTCAGCCAGTAAATGGACCTACAATCTGCCACGAAACGTCCCCACTGGGAATGACAATAAGGAAATAAGTTGGAAAGGCAAATGTAAAGACTCTTTCGAACTGATCCTTCTTTGAAGGATTTCTCTTGCAATCTGATGGGAAACAACGCAAAACTACTCAAGTGGAAAACGCGTTTCCTGTCTTAATATTGCAATGGAATTTCTATTCAATCAAGTTTCCAGACTTTGAAGTACGAAGTGTTATATCGAACAGTTACTAAGCAATTTTGTAGTTAAGCTACCTTTCCCATCATGTTCATTTATGTGTCTTGATTAAGACATACTGCACTGTTTAATCGTTGATTAATAACACTGATACACTTTTCACTCCTCTCGTATCTTGTCGTCCGGCGATAGCGTGACGTGATAAAATTAGTATATTAATCGTTATTCCTTGCAACACTAGCACGCGAGTCATCGATAGCCGGTCTCACTAATAATTCTATCTATGGTTGAGATATTGAATAATCGAATCAGGCAGCGTGCAGGCAGTATCGAAAACGCAACGAGCGAGCCACTTTGTACTCTATTAAGTCCGCGTGAGCGATCGCCCGTCGAACGATAATTATTTATGCTGTCCCGTATAATCACAGCTAACTGAAAAAG
The DNA here is from genome assembly GCA_963675795.1 of Crossocerus cetratus. Lineage (NCBI taxonomy): Eukaryota > Metazoa > Arthropoda > Insecta > Hymenoptera > Crabronidae > Crossocerus > Crossocerus cetratus. The sequence continues at coordinate 18,223,433 of OY776665.1, forward strand.
CCTCCCTCCTATTTCACTCTCTCTTTCACCCTTTCTATCTCGGTCGCCGTCTCTCCGCGTCAAGTGACCCGATCGTAAGTTACAAAGCCGTAACCACCGAGTGGCTATCTACATCCGCACTAATGCACCGTTTCCTATGCATAGGCCAATTCATTTGCCTCTGAATTACCACTATCAGGTATATACGCTGTTGTATATAGCATAATAATACATTATCTAGCAATCTTAAATTAATTACATATACGGACACGAATCCGCAAACAACCTACATTAGTCAACATATCTTTTTCCGATCAGAATTTGTCGTAATGAACAGCTTCGTCTAGTCCGGTACGCATCCAACTTTAGAGTATGCTAATTACAGAGCACATTAATTCGGAACTGGTCGCTGTACGGTCATACAGATACAACAATTTCAAAAGTACTCGACACCTTACACATCCGCGCACAGTGTTACCTGTTCACCTTGGTTCGGGTTTAACCGGAGAACACAAGGCACCAGTAAGGTAGGTACAACCGGAACTGTCCAAAGAATGCATCACTCTCTGCCACGGGCGATTTCACTGAATTAGTTCAACTCTATTAGGTTGATATTAATGACAAACGCAATATTAATGATACCAGCTATAGAGAAAGGGAGTACAAGCACTCTCGCGGGGGAGTCGGTCTTCCACGATTTCATACGATATGTCCGTAGGTGGGTAGGCTGGCTTACATATTAATGTAATACATAATCGCGCCCAGATTGGAGAGGTAGGACCCGGGTTCTAAGATGAATGAGGCTCAGACCGCTGAAAAGGCATGCGGTTGATCCAATGTGTCGTAATCCTGACCCCGCGAGCCTCTCTGTCTATGCTTCGCAAGCTTACTCTACGTGCCTTTACCTTTCAGTGCCCATGTGTACAGGGTGATTCACTTACCTTCGAACGACCACTGTTAAGTACACGCTGCTTTAAATACAGGATAATTTGAAATTATCGGGTTATTTAATTGTATACAAATATTTCTTTACTCTTGTTAGCATCCTACATATACTATACATTGGAGTATATGGCATATAACAGTCCTACGCGGCCCCACCTGGGTGGCGTATTATAGACAATTATCGCTAATGCTTTCTTTCGGACGTTAGATGCAGATGCAGAGAAAAAGGTATGAAATAGTAAAGTATTCCGTTGATTAAATAAACTAATTCATATACATTACTACATAATACATGAACAGACGTGATGAATAATATGTGGGAGGCTACAGTCTTTGTTCACTTGCAAGTGTAACACCCTGTACACATGCACTGACTCACGAAGGTATTCGAGCACTCCTGCTTACAATTACTAGTCGAGCTGGCACTTGAATTTTTCGGAACATTATTACAGGCAAACACATCCGTGTACAGAATGTCGATAAGCTTTGGCCGAAATGAGAAAGCGAATGCAATAGTTTGAAAAGGTTCATTGCGAATGCAAATTAGCCGCGGTATTAATATCACGAAGGCCCTTATATTAATAAACTTGACGATATATGTTATTGTTGGCATTATTATTATTCGTCTTATTGCATTTAATATAATTAAAGTGGATCATTAAATTACGGTGGAATACTGAAGTAGCGAGTTATAATAACTCTATTGTTAGTAATTATTGTGTATTACTAATAACATATTTAATGCGTTTACATCCCACAGAGTTTGACTCTTCTAAAATTCTTTTGTCCAATTAGTTATTCGTAGTAAGTGTATACGAGGCCAGAAAAGTCGGCAACTGCAGTACAATCACATGAAAGGATCCAATCTTATTGGAATCGGGGAGTTTTGAAATCATCAATTCAACTCGCCTGCCAGAACAGCTAATATTTCCGAGGATAAGTGCTTGAATACCTTCGTGTAGCTAATACATAGGCGGGCGCATAGGAATATATCTACATATCCGGCTAATCTGTCAGTACATCGAGCACGCGCACGCCCACACACTTATAATAGTAAATAAAAGCGGCGGCGATCGGAGAAAAGTGTGCGATTGTAGTTAGCCGCCGCTATCAGATGCCGAGAAAGAGTAAGGAGTGTCTGGGAAAACGCACCTACCAAACGCCGGTGAATACGTGTCGCCAGAGTGACATTCCGTTAGAAAGCCGGGCTTTCCACCTTCCAAATGACAGTCATGGCATTTCGCGGGATCACTTGTGAAATGCTTTAAGGAGATATTCTTCTTAATCCATCGGATATTCAACCGATGATGGATCAATAATTCGTTTGGATTAATGTAATTTGTTTGGATTAAAGTCCGAAGTGTTGGAAGATTTGTGGACTCTAAGAATAGGAGACATTCTCCGTGATCTTACGGATAGTCCGTCGCTGGTGGACCAATAACAAGTAGGACTAAATATGGTTTATTTGGATTGAGTCCAAAGTGTTAACAAATTCGAATAAATTAAAGGAATGTTTAGAGCCTCTACATATAGTAGAGTTTTGGAAAAAATCCCAGATACTCAGAATGCTACAAAATTGACTTTAGAAACTTCTTTATATCCAGAAAATCCTCTATCTTCCTACTTCTTCCCTACAAAACTTGTCTTCCCTACAAAAAGTCTTCCATCAGCTCGCGACACCTAGCGCCAGGTCTGAGAGGCTCGAAACGACAAAGCGTTAATCATGACACACACACTCTCATACTCCGATATACTAGGAAAGGAGAATCCCGATCTCCATTAGGATTTCTATTCAGGAAGCAAAGCGGCCGATGCGCGCGAGAGCGAAACAAAGCGGGTTGCGTAGGTGCGCTCGAGGAGCTTTTTCTAGCTCGGGAGTTTTGCGGTGCGTGGCTGCGGAGTGGAGGCCTCCCTTTAACTCGGCGTCCGATCGCGCCCTGCTCGGAGAAGCGGTCTACATATTAGGCAAGAGGAACGAGCCAGGTATAAATTACGATTGGCCAACTCGCTTGATACTCGAGTTGTGCCGACACGAGGCAGCGTTAGCGCGCGTCCGTGAGCGAGCGAGCGGGCGTCTGTCCTTTACGGCGCGCGCGATCCCCCGAGAAAGTACCAACCAAGCTACGTGACGCAAGCCGTACACACATTCTAGCGATAGCGTACGCGCGGCCCTCGCATCGCTCTCGAGATAAAGTAATCTCCATTGTCTGAAGCGACAATGAATAATTCGTAGGTAGGCGATAACGATACTCATAGTTTTCCTTTCTGACCCACTGCCTCTGCCCCCTCGCAGTTATCCTCGCGCGCTCGCCGCGGCCGAAGGGATTTCTCGGGGAAAGCCTCCACGGAATTCCTTTCTTGTGCGGCCATCTCCGACCGAGGCATATTTATCGGAGCCCGCAAATGTACGCGCTGGATTATCTCTGTTCTATGTTTAGCCCTGCGAGGTTCTCTTCTCTGTGGCGACTGCGAATGTTTATGCAAGTATTAGTCCTCATTCTGACTTTGCGCGAATACTTTGTTAATACGAAATAATCTCTAATACCTTGTCGGTGTTTTCGGAATGCTAACTCGCCTTCTTTGCATAGATATCTGAGGTCTAGTAATGTGGAATTGAGCGGGTTTATATCTGAAACATTTTAGATGCTTCCGAGGCACGGGAAACATAATTCGAGAATTTCTTTGACCTTTCGATCGTACAATATCGAGGAATACTATTCTGCGTTACAACGCGATTTAAACTGATTCGATACCCCAGCTCGGAAGAATGCCGGTATCTTGACGCATTGAACAATAACTGAACTTAAAAATTGAACTCTCAAAGCACAATAGAATGATACGGCATTCTTCGAGTAATATACGAGTATAACATTAGGATAAAGAAAATATTGGATAATACACCATAAGCCTGATGCCGTAGCAGTGATAGCAACTGCAGCAAGCAACCAATTTTCACGATATTACGACACTCTTATCATTCAGTGGTGGGACCATGTGTGCGAATTCTTGCTCGCATTGGGAAACGCCAAGTTCTTTACCATACCGGGAACTCAAAGGTCTCTGGCGTTGCTGGGACTCATTATAATCGCATAGGTACAGCCGGGTTCTTGTATTATTGCACGCATGACTGGGCCGGAGATGGAAAAAGGCCGCTCGGCAGGAATCCTGCTCGACTCACACGGTGCCCCCTTTGCGCCTACGAGTCTAATCAAGCACACTAACGACCGGCACGCTCTCGATAAAAATCTATTAAAACGCCGGCGAAATATATTTGTCGCCGAATCGTGACCCGCCAGTGAAATCACGTATTTATCGGCCTATCTATATGCCACTGCACCGGGCGCACGCAGGCATACACGCCCGCACTGCCTTTCGTGCAGCAGTAACAGCATCCGGCGGCTTGAAAATCGTATCGAGGCGATTTTTACCGATGAATTATCGAAATATCGTGGGTAGCAGTTGTTTCGGGGAGGCTCCTGCGTTGCGCAGTGGTAATAATATCCGATCCCGATGCACTGATAGTCGAATGTCAAGGATATCAGATCACTGGGAACGCTCGCAGAGGTACGTGCACCGCATGAATATTGGAAATATTGCTGGAACAACTAAGGGCTTTCGTGTTATTTAACGAAAAGAATTTTTTCGAAGGATAACCAGTGGTAAAAAATGTGCGTGAGAATCTTGTGGGAATTATTGAAAATTTTCAGTGTTTATGAAATTTTAGTTGGAATAAAATCGGTAATCCATGAATTCGTTCATTCAAGTCATTCGATGAGCACAGCTATGTGTATTAATATTAACTCATTAACAGCTAATAAAAAAAAATAAAGAAATGCACTATTATGGATACAATGTAATTAAATATTCTGTCCAAGGTACGTGTTGCTCCCAATTTAGAGCAAGTCGTCGCAAACTAAGACACTGTTCTCTTAATAGTAATATTCTCTCTGGCAAGTTTCATTATACACACATATAACCTAATAGAATATTATGAACATTATAAATTCAGCACCCATGAGGATAACACACACCCTGTACATATGCATGTTGTACAAGGAGAAAGTACAGCGTTTAGTATTACTCGAGGCGCTTCGGGAATTCCGGGAGAAGTATTCACGCGACAAAGTGGTAAAACGGCAAGAGCGCGCGCGCAAAACAAGATAGCACTTGGCACTTCCCATAAATTCAGCATCCCGGGATGAATGAGTGGGGTAAACAGTGCGAGGAAGAGCCGAAGTCTGCGGCTTCGCTCGTAATGCGCGCCGTGCGCTATTCCCGCTGCGAGACAGGCCACCTTCTAAATGGAAAAGAATCTTGTGGGAAGTCGACTCCTTTTCGAAAACAGTCCCGTCGGACATCGATATTAATCATGGCTCTTGTTTCCGCTCGGTGTCTGTTCTTCAGCCTTTACTTCCACTGAGAGAGATAGACTGGAATCGTTTGCAGAGGAATTCAATTACTTGTATCTTGTTTACATAATGGACTTCTGCCTATCAATGTATCATTGAATTCCATAGGGTTTAACAAAATTTTATTATTTAACAAGATATGTGTATTGTAACACGAAATCGGGTAGACAGTTGGATTAACTCAGGATAAAATTCAACAGGCACTCAGCGTTTACTCCAAATGGGTGCACCAGTACCCTAACGACCGAAAGTTTCCCTGCGGGGTGTGCTACTCGTAACTTCTCCTTTTTCGTTGCACCACTGATTGTTCAACGGGTTACAATCTCAAGAGAGCACAATCCCAGACTTCCATTTTACTTCCTATCTCTCAACACCCGCTAACACGATTCTACGTAACATTGCGTGAATTTATTCAGTAGTGTATTGAAATTAAGTAATCGAAAGTAATTCGCCATTCCAAGTGGAATCGGGTGCTAACTCGGCATTCTAGGTGGAACATTCCAATCTACCATTGCGGGAAACAAAATACGTGACTACTGCGGGTGTAATGCCTCGCAGCGATGTAGCCTGCGAAAGTAATGCAGGCGAATGGTGTTACTGATTATTCCGCAGTAACAGACTCTCTATCTCTGGGTGGCGGAAAGTTAGGCGTGAAACGGTCGGGCAGGTCGCGATCCCATTCCTTATACCTCGAGTCCCAGTCGAGCAGAATGAATTCTTCCCGACCGCCCTGTGCGCGTATGTGTGTCCGTGAGCATGCACGTTTACTCGCAAGTCACTTGCGTCCCCCCCTCCCCATGAGTTCGCACTCCCGCTATTTATGGGTTATTAATGTCGAGCTCGAAAGCCTAGACCCACACGGGCAAAGACAGAGAGATATACCGCTGACCCACAAAGTGACAGACCGCTGGGATAAGAGGATAATTCCTGAGGCATGCGAGTCCTCGCACGAATCTACAGGGTGCTTCGCATATCTTTGAGTCAGTAATGTAGAATCTGCTGAATGTAGAATGATTGTAAATTATCTGGTAATTTTCATTATATACGCTTCCATTCTTTGATCTATAATAACATTATTATATAATATACGTAGTTTATTATTGGAAGTCATTCTCACTAGGGACAATGGGGTAGGATACTCCTAATTCAAAGGCAACAGAATCACCCTGTACATTCTACAAGCAGACCGAAGAGGAATTCTTGCATTTTAATTCCACTTTGGTACGAGAATGAAGCGGCTTCCTATTAGATCTCGATTAACATTACAGTATCACATTACATTGGCGAGGACGCGACATTCGCAGGGGGGAAAAAGTTTGTTTCGAGCCGAGCTTTGGGAACACTCGCCGGAATAATGCCGTGTTTATTCCTCTCCGGTACATAGAGTAGACGATTATTCGAGTGTAGGAGAGAGGGCGAGAGAGGAGTACGGTCTTGATGGGAGAGGGTGGATGGAGTGGCGTTATTGTGTCGGTAAAAAATGTTGCCGGCTCATTTGGCGGTAGCGGCCGCCTCCCGCGTCGGTCTCTGTCTCCGCCGCGTGCTTAATGCAAAGTTGGCCCGAGGTGGGAACTTTTCGTGTTAATCTCTCCCTGGAAAGAGCCGTCGCTCGTTGGGCCCTCGGCCCTGGCTGCGCCGCTTGTCCTCGTAGCCGTGGAATAACATAAAACTTTTCGTTTCCCCGACGACGAGGGCCAGGACGACTCTCTCCGCTCTCCCTTTCCACGAGTCGACGCTCTGCGCCCTCCACCTCCTCCGCCGCTGCCTCGTCGACGCTCAGGACTTTTACTTTTAAATCATTCAGCCGCAGGATGCCCCGTTACATTATTCAACCACTAAGACCTCGCTCGCTCGCTCGCTCGCTCGCCCGCCATGCGGATTTCTCGAGGATCCTTTAGCTCCTCTGCTCACCCGGGCGTATTTGCACGAGCAGCTCGCTGCTCCTGGCTAGGTGCGAGCACACGGACTACTCGCCCGGTGGCGCCAAGTGCCCGAGGAAATTCCGCTCTCCATTCCCTGCAGCTTTGGCCCCCTGTGTGCACAGGAACGCCAGTACTATCGCTACGACTATCATTTTCGGCGCTTTATTCTTAAGGAATACTCCCTCGTGTCTACCTAATCGATGGTTTCATCGAGAGCTTTGACCTTCGTGATATGAATGGTTAAGTTTTGAGATTATCTTTCACGGCTGGTTGAAGTTAAGAGGAGCAGAAAAAGTGATTATTTTGTTAGGGGGTTTGTTCCTTCTACCTCTAAGTACGAAATAAGCAGCAAAAGGATTAACAATCTATCATTATGGATTGCAATTATTTGCAGGTGAATTTTTAATAAATCGAGTGGAATGTGTGTTAATTAAATTACTTTAATGTAAAGTTTTATTAAAACATTGTACAATTTAATTTGTCGTTTTCTGTTTCAGGCAACTCGAATTTTCGGCCTCGGTTCGGCTCAATTAAGTTCCTCAGGAACAATGACCTCTTACAGCTGAGATAAGAAGTCGGATCTAGTACGCGGCCTAATTCGCATCATCGTTAAACAGCGGCGGGGACTTTTGGAGAGTTTCCAGGGGGCGCGCGTTCCAGGAAAAGCTGAGCTGATAGCTCGAGACTGGAGGGTAGATGTGCGAGATGGCGCACAATGCGGTAAGAATGTATACCGTACACTCCATTGCGACGTCACAGCTTGCGCTTATAAGCGAGAGTCGGGGCTCTCTTATAGTAACTGACTGCACCACCCCTCTCAGCCCCGGTAATGGCAGAGGAACTCGGTTTACGTAGCCAACTCCTCCCGTCCCGTTTCATCTCGGAACCTTCTTTCGCCCGAGTTTCCCTCGCCGTGCCGCTCTATATTGCTGCGATAATTCCTGCTGTATGCCCCTTTAAGGTGTTCCACTTTTTAAATTTCCGTAGCGTCCTCTCGTGCCAGCTTGACCACGGTCAACCTCCTTTTCTTTGATAATCCGGCTGCTTTAATTAGCAGGATTGATAGTAGTGTTCTGGTTTCCATGCTTTCGTCCTTGCGGTCTCTTATCCTTATGAGTGTTGCTGATACAGATTTAAGAATTGTGATTTTATTGATGGTGTTTTGTATCGGTACATTTTCTCGGTATATTATTTGTTTAACATCAGAGCATCAAGATGAGTGGATATGATATTCCCAAAGGCAAAATGCCTTTCTAAGACGATGCGATTTTAGGGTACGAAAATATTTGAAACACACATAATAATGTTAACGCCTTGGTACATTACATATCGTTTACTCAACATTGTCTATGAGTATCATCCACCCTAAAACTGTGTACTTCAAAGTGCCTCGAATCAGGTACGCACCACCCCCGAGTCCTCTCTGCTCTGCTCCCCGGATTTTCATTGGGGAGACATTGCGGCGAGAAATAATATTTACGGTCGTGTACAATGTTCGAGTCGCGGAGCATCGTCGTTCCCGTTTTGTTCTGTTATTTGCCATAACTCAAGGGGGACGGTCGCGCGGCGAGAAAAAAGTCCGTCGGAGCCGGGTCCGGTGCGATGCTGGAAGAAAAAGGGGGGCCGGGCCGAAGAGAGTATGTACTGCGGCGCTCTCCGGCCGGGCGCACGGCGGCGCGGCGTTCGGAGCCCCCTTTTCCCAAAGTGATTTATTTCGCATGGTGTGCACGAGCGCAAACGCGCCCCGACCCGTGCGCTCGCTCGCCCGAGAGCGCACATTCAAACTTGGCCATTTTTGCCCGAGCTAATCTGAAGAAGCATGAGCGTTTAACGCGCGCTAAGATGTTATTAATCACCGGCGCGTAGGAAGAAGGCCGAGAGCACGCGCTGCAGAGGGCGTGAAACCCGGCGCCCTCTTCTCCCAGAGGAAGGACTGCCGGCCTCTCGGATATCTTCTCTCTTGAGGCCCGGAGAAAGAGGAAGATCGAATTTTACATGAGGTATCCCGGGGCGAGAGAGTGCGCGCAGCAGCCTGTAAGTCCTCCGGTGCTCTCGGTGCGTTCGCGTTTGCATCGCCATTTCCCTAGAATCGAAATAATTTAGAGTCTCGCCGCAAGAGATATTGCCGGGCGGACTCTGCATGCATGCGCATACATGCGTCCATTGAACGGGCGCCTGCTCGCCCGAAAAAAGCTCCTATGTGGATTGCATGAATGATTCTCGATCTTTTAGTCTCGCCGGGATCCTTTTAAGCCAAGGTTTCCCTCGGGTTATTGTGTCGGATTGAACCTGGCGCCTTTTATACCGAGCGCCGATTCAACAAGTGGAATATATCCGGTTTACTGCTCCGAAATATCGAGTTAATGAAAGGTTTGTCCAGTAATTTGCTTATCTCCAACTATCAATTTGATGCAGGTTAGATTATTTTAATCAAACAAAACCTTCTCGTTCTTATAGCAACAGTAATCTACAATTCGTGTTTGTCTATGATGATTAATACCGCTGGTCTTTATGCATATTTAAGCTTTCCTTTTGCGGTAGTGGTTTATTTACGTGGATTCGAGCCAGTGTCACCAGTATTTTAGGCATATTTACTACATGTAAACACTGGTTTATCATGTTTATCAAGCGCAAAGCATTACGCGCGGGTTCCACTGTTTATCTAACATGCAATTCATCTTCAAAAATATACGGTGCACTTCACTTCGCATAAACCTCCACAGACTAGAGTTATTAGGGAGTTGTGCAATTATAGTTTCGACCTTTCGATCAGGAAGGATCCGTTGTAGGGGTAAATGAAACGATTGTTATCTGTATTCAAGCACAGCCAGATCTCCCGTTCGCATTTTTCATTCTCTGCTTGCACGCGCGCCAGCCGGCTATCTCATTACGCTCATCTGATTAAATTTAAACACGAATTCCACAATAGTCCGGTGACTCTAAAAAGTAAATGCTCGTTAAGTCGCGTTATGAAATCACTGGTCTCGAATGGAAGCGGCACAGGCTGTCTGTGGAGCCGAATACAACGGGAGGCAGACGGATTCCGATTTTCGTTTTGAATTATCGGCCAAATTTAGGGGATCTCCGAGGCTATAGCCAGATGAATGGCGGATCGCTTGTATTCGGATCGGCAGATTTTTCCCGATAACAATCTTCCGTTGCTCTGTTTGCCGGGGAAAAACGGCTTTTGGAATTCATATCCGAGCAAGCAGTTTAAAAACAATATGGGAAATATTTCCCTGGGAAAAATATCGCCCTCGCTGAGGAGTAGCTTCCACCGCCCTCCACCCCCGCCCCCTGCCCCTGCCACTTTCGTTCAAGCCGCTAATCCGTCGATTGGATTTACATAACGAACAGCAGGTTTACGAGGCGTAAAATCCATCACTAAAATAGCAATCGCCGATTTGGATGGCGCGCGCACTGCTATCCTGTTAACTAACAATAACTGGCTCGTAAACAGAGGGAGCACGATTGTTTGGAATGCCAGGCGAATACTTTAATTTCCTGCCGGCTCTCGCTCGGCGCCAGTGTAAATGCCGTGCGATTGCCGGTGATAGTTTAATTCAACTGCTGTAGATCCTCCTGGGAAAAACATTACTTCATTAATAAATTCTGGCTTATATTGTTGGGGAATTTCTTTATTAATGCTTCCTTGTGCCGCGCGTAAATTGGAATGCTTGCCTTTGTTGTAGTGGCCTTTGAATTTTACGTTCGCTTTTTATGCCTGCTTGGTACGTCGCCATTATAAGCTTCAGCCTTGCATCAAGAGTTTCTGATAATGAAATTTGCTTATACTACAAATCCTTTGACGAAAATTAGACTGTGAGACGCAGCAGTGATAGTCCATAACACTATTCATACGTCATTTAATTGTGGAAAATTGTAGGACTCGAACTTCTTCAAATGAATAGGATCTTGTTAGGCGCGAAGCCTAAGAAGACCCCAGAGCCGCGGATCCAAATAGTGCTAAGTGCGCGCGATGTTACGCCATAAGAGAAAGAATTTATAGTTAAGGTGTCATCGGAATTAGTATAAGAAAGCTGTATCGTGTGCGAAGAATATAAGAAAGACTATTTTACAGGTATACGAAACCATCCAAGCATACATACTATCCCACAATGCCTTTCATGTTTCACCCTATTTTATCCAAGCTACACCCAGAGCAGGCAGTTTGGGCTTTCACATCCTGAATGGCGCTGTGCAATGCGCTCTAGACAAATGCGGCGGGGGTGTCGGAGGGGGTGGCGGTTCGGGTTGGTCGGGGGTGGATGATAAATTCGCAGCTCTTTATCGTCGAATGCTGCTCGATGAGCAGGCAGGATGTATTCGGTGCGCGCGTTGTGTTCGAGTGGTAGTAGGAAGTCACGACATGCGGTTATTAAGGAGCGGAGCCTCGGAGTAGCGCAGCCGTTTATCCAGCGGACTCGGACTCGTTAACATTATCTCGAGTGCTTCGAACGCGTTCTTCCACCTCTGCCGCGCGCGAGCGCTGCGTGCGCCAGGCCATCGGGAATATCCCGAGATTGCCCTAACGAATTTCCTGGCCCCGGGAAGCGCGATCGTAAATCACCTGGTGCGGCGAGCGCCCGCGCGCCCGCGCACTCTAGCCGCCCGGGGAACGTCTGTGCGCTGAGCTGCGATTCGTTTTTAATGAGTGCACTAGATAGCTCGGCTTTCGATAGTTCGGGCACGCGAGCCGCCGGAGAAAGATGCGAAGGCGTCCCTTCGCTCAAGACCCACTTTCATCATCGGATCGCTCGCGCGAGGTGATCGATCAAGCGATCATTAGGCTTCCTGCATCACCTCTACTCGAGATAGAGACATCGCTTACGCAGGTCCCGGACATTTTAGGGGAAACATGGAATTATTGTCGTTGGGATAGTAATAGTTAATACTTTAATGCTTAGATTCCCATGTCATCCGAATTTGGATGCATCTTTTTCTACGAGTTAATAATCCGCAAGTTTTGTAGACCGCGCGTAAAAGGGATACTGTTTGTGTGCTAATTTAGTTCAGTATTAATTATGATAGAGTTGTAATGCTGTAATTGAAAGAAGCAAGAGTTATTTTAAGTTTGATTACTCTGTGTACTCTGTGTTTTGTAATGTGTAGCAAACCCAACTAATTCATTTGCAATTATGAAGAACCTGCAACGTTTACTTGCAAAACTAAATCTTAAGAAAAACGCTTACATTTAACTTTACTTGGTTGCAGCTTGCAACACTTACTTGTCTGTTGTCTATCAGTTATTCTGAGTATTAGAGATGAGAAATGTCGCTTGAAATCGAATCCCTTTCACCGCAAACATAGAGCGAGCAATATTAAGTTGATGCAGTAGCTCTGGACTAATTCGTAACAAGTACATTGGAACGGTATAATGGAGGCGGTCGATCGGTGCGAGACGGTGGTATCCCCGTAATCCTTCCGCAGTCCTTACTCTTTGGATTATCCTTGAGAAATGTGTATAGTTCGCCGCTCGGCTCGGCGAAATATCGGAGGCGGCCACTTGCAGGAGCGGCGGAGAGCGTGAGAAATGGCGGAAGTAACGCTGGGAAAGCGAGAAGTTTAAAGGTTTTTCTGCGAGCCGGCGCTGACTGAATCCGACACGGATAAATCCCCCGGGCGAATTCATGATCGAGCTCCTCCTGAATGACTTCCTGCTCGCGAGAGCATTCTCCTTTAACCTGTTTTAAAAAGAAAAAGGAAACATTATTATATAACGAACGGAAGCCGTTCACTTTTCATGGTAACAATCAATCACAGGCGTTCGTTGATTGATTTATTGTTGAATTGGGTAGGAAGAACTTTGCTTTGAGTTCATCATGAAATTCTTTATGTTTCCATTGTTTAACGGATTGTAGCAAGATAATAATAAAGAGAATTAGGTATTAGCAGAAATGGATTAACATAAGCTAATTTGTCGCAAGGAATTCGCGGTCATGTGAATATTTATGAATCCGAGTTAAACGAAATCGAGCAGATCAAGGGCACCGCTCTCTTTTTCCGAGGTTTTACACCAGCATCGGTGCGTCATTTATCAATGCGTAACGAGGAATTATGTGTACAATGAGAAATGGTAATTTATTGGGCGGCTGGACGCTCACGCGTGAAAATTCCAATCGCGATTGTGCAGGATGCGCCGCTCACCCTGCATTATTTAAAATTCTGCCCGATCGCGCTGAGTTCAGTGAGCCTCGAATAATGACGAATAAATTTCAGGCCTACTTGGGAGTCGCGCGCCGGGATTTAATCAACCTTTTGAAAATTTACACCCGTCGCCTCTTGCAATCGATGGCCCTGGCCCAGGTGTAACTCGTTTTCCAACCCTTTCTGATAACCGCTGCGTTCTGAATGGACTGAGAATGTAATTATACGCGTTCTGATTGACGATTCCATTTGGATCGTTCAGATTTCAGACCCGAACACTTTTCCAACTTATATGTGTTATATTCTTTTATCAATGTAGACTTTTGAACATAGCAATTTCTTCTGTGTTTAATATGTGTTTGCTTTCAAGTTATTTGAATCCAACAATATAGTGATTCAACAGCAGCGAGTCTCACCCTCTACATTGCTCCCATGGACTTCGACCCAATAGGCAAACTAGTGTTCCTCTATGGCTAGGACAAAAAGTCTGGTATACTTTAATCAAGTTGTATCTGGCCAGCGCGTTGTTCGGCTGAAGGATCCAGCGCAGAAGCTTCACTCTGGATTTGCCTTTCGGCTAGTGCTCCTCGGGGTAAACCGAAGCTTAACCGGAAGTAGTTTCCAGAGACGAGGTTGAGTTTGGCCGGCTGCATGGATCGTGGCAGCTAGATAGTCGAATATCGAGCGGACCTGGTGCAGCCCCTCTCTCTATACATTGAATATTCTCCTCCTGAAAATGGACCTGGAGTGCGCCCTTCTTGCTCCACAGCGGCAAAGCCCAATTATTGGAGTATACCGGTTGCTCAGCCGCTTCCTCAGCGCAATGACTAAAAGCAACTACAGGTGCGTGTTCGTCGATTTAGTTTCGTCACATTCCCAGCCTCGATCCTGGCTTTACGAGCAGTCAATAGATTTCCTGCGGAATCGGATGCACTGACTAGAGCCGCTCGAAGCCGACCGGATGTTGAACGCACATCCTCCACCGATAGCTTGCTTCTCGTTACGATGTTTCGTGCACGTTTACCTTGTTAATTCGGGGTTGTTTGGAGAGTGCAATTTGTGCTTTTCTTTCGGCACAATTAGGGCGGATTGCGAGCAATGTTAATACCGTTAATAATATCTCATAATGAGCCTAGTTAGTGATTCTTGTTATCGTCTTTCGGGAACAAGCATTATTGGCAGACTAGCTTTAGTCTCTAAATTTTCAGTATAATACAAGTGAGGAAGCAAATTATGCTTGTGGGGAATAATATTAGATTCGCCATTAGTAGATTTTTATGAAAACTTAATTTTTTAACATAAAATAGAACACGAGGATTTTCAATTAATGTTAGTGCATTTTAGAAAAGTAAACAGAGCAGTCGAGCAGTTGCCGAAATGGCAATTTCACGCCGTTCACAAAGTAGAGCATTTCAATACCGAAAATCCCGTTGGCCCTCCAGTGAAAGCCTGTCCTCATTTCGTACATGTATGTATTCCCACCGATAATTACAGCTCTCGACTACATTTAGCGTCGAATGAAACTTCGAAGGTTTACTATGTGTTACGTAGGTAGTTGGTTCAGTTCTACCCCGTTTGGGTTAGCCAGCAATGCGGCGGGCGCATTGCAACTTCAGCTATTTCAAAGCTTTCTACTCGCGATTGCTGCACTCGCTAGAATTCCCATTTCCCACCGAGTTGCAGGAGTACGGCACTTCCTGTCAACTAGCGTTAGCTCCAAGAATTTTTCAGTTACGACAAGTGCGACAGTTCGGTGGTGCGGTCGTTAATTGAGGGAAAAGTTGGAGTCGCCCTCATTAGCCCCGTCAGTGTCACCAGTTCTTCTGGTCTCGTGGATGCAATTAAAAGACTGGCGGCCTGTGGCGACAATGTTTTCGGGAGCGTTCGCCGGGAGCGGCTGCCTTTTTTTCGGACGACCGCGCATTCCGGAGGAGCAAGTGTATCTCGGATTAGCTCCCGTTAGTCTCGTGATCGCAGCCACTTACGTAAATCAGCCGGGGAATTTCGCATTCGCAACCTGATGTCAGCTGTCGCAGTGAACCTTCTGCTTCTCCTTGCCGACTCGTTTCCTTCACTCGTGCGAACGCGGACGCGCACGCGGGATTATGGCCTGCGAGAAATTTATTCGATCAATTAAGTTTATGCTCTTCTCGAATTTCCGTGAGCTCCGCCAGAACTTGGTCCTCTTCGGAACTTTATTCCTGCCACTCGGGGGGAAGGTGGATTGGTACTTAGTTTTGGACGTACAATCAATTAGGTCCTGACATGTGCACTTCCAATGCTAATGATGTCAAATCTTCCCGTGGGAATGTCATGAACAAGTTTCCGGGAATGCGACTGACCAGTAAATGTAACAGTGCAATACCAAAAGGGTAACAAGGAAGTAAATTAATATAAATATTTTAATATTATTTCGAAGAACTGAGTGTCGGAAAGGTATATCTTAAATACAACTTTTAAATCAGCGAGCATTTCTGTATTGTCTATTATATCCTTTCCGCATTTTCATTGTGTTTCCGACGAGCTATCATTCAAGTTAATAGTTACTTTATTTTTCATACTACCATTAGAGTCAACGCCAGTTTCCTCCCACGATTAATGAGCACCATTTGCAAACTACTCTTCAAATATCCAGCACTCGGTGGCGAAACGACGGTTATTAAATCGCTGCCCCACTTTGATATTAAATACACAATTTGCATGAATCAAGCCTGCTTTATTTACATCTACCGGGAACTTCACTGTTCTTTATCGGTTTTCTCCTAACTAGTTAGTCGGAAAGGCGATGATGTCTATTCATCATCGGCTCGTTGGTACGCCCGGGACGAAGATATGACTTGGCGTGCCGCTGCAAGACGGCAAAGCTACTTGCGCACACGGATGCGGACACACGAGCTGACAATTTCGAGTCTGCCATCCAGCGGAGGTTGTTACACGATGTTCATTAGCAAGAGCGACTCGTAAATGCGAAACGACTTGACATTTAACAAGGATTCGATGAAAAGATAAGTCGTCGTGCATCCCACGAAACCGTTAACCGGCCACCAACTGCCTCCTGATTCGATTGCTACCTTACTACCTTGATAAGTTACTACCTTTCCTACCTTGTCGATGTCGACACGCCCCAACTAATTCGGCGTAACTCTTGCAACCTAAATTTCATTTAATTGCTTCGGCACATTTCGTGTTATTAACGTCGGTAAATTCTTTTTGAACTGTTCTTTCGATATTCTTCAGCTTCCCAGCGTTTTTTCGTAGCATAATATCGATAAACGATCGAACTGTATAATTCTAAAACATATTTTTCATACTGCAATACAAATGATAATGTTAATTTTGGAATTTTTGCTACAATTTTATATTTCTGTATCGAGAAATGCAGAGAATCTCAGCGGCTCTTTCGTTCTTATGGGATGTTTTAAAGGTACGATTAAAGCTATGGTAATGAGTAATTCCTCTTCCACTCTTAGTCCAATGGCGGCGGCCGAGGAATGAATCAGCACGATTAAAGCAAAAATCGAGCAGCGCCTTTCGTCGACAGAGCTGAATTCCGGTGGAAAACGTGCGAGCGGGGAGTAGTCATGCGATTCTAAGGGGTAGTTCCCGCTTATCAAAACGAGTATCGGGCTAATCAGCCAATCTTTATGGCCGATTTTATCTGGGGAGTATCGCGTGTCGCGGATGGGCGGCCTCGCTGGGGACATTTTTCATTTTCCGTTCTGTTGTTCGCCCGACCGCGCCCCCGCTGCCCTTTTCTAGGCAGACACAGCTAGGCAGACTTCCAGATCTAACGAGACTTGGTGGCACTTATATTCAACAGTGATACCACCGATGGTTAGGACGAATTTCTGGTACTCGAGTTTAGTTATCAGTAGGAATGGCGTATTGATTTTTTCAATGCGTAATAACATAAAATAATGGATAAAAGGTGAAGTTTATCACTTTTCCTTGAAAGTAATAAGTTCATCAATTTTTCCATTTCTCTTAGTTTCCGTTTAGTTTCTCTGTTTGCTCAGTTTTGTCTTATGATGATTTAGTATATGTTTGAAATTGAGACGAGGAGGTAGATTGAAGCTAAGCCAATTGCGAGATTATGTTATTGCGGTTCTGTCAATGCTAACAAAAAAGTTTGCAGAGCCACACGCGAGGTGCGAGGATGAATTGAAGGATTGGACTCGTAGATCTGCATCGCGGACTAGCAATGTGCCCTCACCTATCTAGCCATCTATAAATAAAGGGAGGCAGCGCCTGCTAGGCTTGTCGTCACAGTCATTAAGGGTAGTGCTTCGCTTTCCCTCGGCAGCAGACACGCGTCTCCCGCGACGTCTGTGCATGTGTGCATGCCCGCACCACCCGAGGAAAACCCTTGCGTACTTACATCCACCTCCCAACGTAGACACTCGTCTACGCACAATACATATACAAGCTTGTGGGAAACGTAGCTTCGCGCGGGGAGAAAGCTTTCGAGAAGGGTTTGGACCAGGAGCAGGACGAAGAGCGTCCTCCTGATGCCACGACCTCTGACTAGCAGTGGCGTAACTCGAACTTTTCCAAGTTTTTTTACAAATGTTGAATTAAAATTGCGAGGTAGATTCGAGTGTACAATTATGTTTGGGTTTGCCTTTGATTAACTATGCATTAGCTCATTCTGCTTGGGAATCTTGCGATTGGTGTTACTTTTATTTTGAATCTCAGAGTGTTTTGGCAAATCTTTGTTTATACAGATCGCAAACCGAAATATCCAGTTACAGGACTTTATATTTAATTGTAAATTATAAAATGCAAAGTGCTTTTTGTAAACAGCAGGGAGACATAAGATTCTCACGACGAATTTCCCCAATGACAAGTGACTAAATGTTCAAATGCTCGACTTTAGCTTGTCTCAGTTATTCAATATTCAATACAAGGTGCTTTCTACTAGATTCGTAACGACAATACGGTCTCACAACGTTAAGGAAATTGAATTCGCTCGATACAATCCAACCAAGTAGCAAGAGCGAGAACATGAAACACACCTCGAACTTAGCTATTGAAGCGTTACTGATTCGAGCGAGCAGAAGAGTGTGAGGGGCGATAACAGGCTCTGTGCTCGCCGAATAATTCCTGGCGCATTCGAGTAAGGCCGCGAAGTCTATCAGTAATTCATAGCAAGAAGGCTCGTACGACACGTGCTGAGCGGGAGGGTCAGCGGTGCTGCTGGAATATTTCATTTAACGGCACCCTTAACGCCCGAGCAGGGACTTTCGAGCCGAATAAGTCGGCATTAACGGCTACGGTAATGAGAGTATCGCTGCCTATCGTCCAAGTCGTAAAATCTCCTGGTAGGAAACGTCGGCGCCCCTTCTCCAAAAGAGAAACGTTCCCCGAATTTCGCCCGGTTGCTATTAAATCGCCATTCGGACTAATGTAGATAATGAATTTAATGACTCGTTTTATAGACTTTCCTTTCCCTGCTTGATTCCGACTCTCCGCTAATTGTGCATTGATTTACCTTGGCGTGTTTTACAAATATTTTCCCAAGCGGGTGCGTGTATATCAAAGTGGTTTTAATCGACATTGCCTAGAAGTACTGTGAGGTTCGAAACACTTACCTAAAACTGTACTTGACTCAACTATATTATTAATATTTTTTGGTGCAGAATTGGACGATGGCCTTTCATCTATCTCCTTTGTGTCCTATACATTCTACGTTACATTATATTGTAAGTTACATTATATACATATGATACATAGTACTGTCATACATATTTTTGCCATAAAAAATAGGGTGCAAATGTTCTGAATAACTGGCACGTGAATCACTCTGTACCTTTGCCAAGAGTACTTTGCCCTCGTAGAGTTTCGGTGTCCTACGCTGTTGTCGGCGGTGAAATAATAGCGAGGACTCGAAGTACACTCGTCGAGACGCATTGGCGAGCGCGCCCTTTTGCACCGCGCGTTTCTTACGAGCATTGTGCTGCCGCGCGACCGCAAACCGGCTCATCTTCATTACGAGACACATCCACCCAGACCCCCGACCCCCCGAATATTAGGAAATTGCGAGAGCGCAACCCTTCGCCGGGCATCCGAGCGCAGCGTGAAAATTCTCCGCGCCTCGCAATGAGAAAAGCAGGATTACACTCTTCCTTGCGCACGTTTCTCTCGGGTGAGAGTCTTTTTGCTCGGGCTTGTGTCTTTGACCCTTTACGAGTCGGTTCGTGGTGTGCTTGTTTCGTCAATCTTATTAATGCAGGAAAGCGAATATTATTATTATAGAATTTTGTGCCCAGCAGAGAATCCTCTTATCAGAATGGAACTCAATTTTTGTGTGCTTGGTGGAAAATTGTGAATTGCGGTTTTGGTATATTCCCTATTTGTTTGTACCGACCACACGATGAGAGGAGAATTATTCACGTCCTTGTCTAATTATACTTTTTCCTATATTGTTTTTTTATTGTTAAGATTTATTATTTTTCGGGACCATCGTAAAGTCCGGCTTCGCCTCACCCCCGCATAGAATTACCCAATTTTCACAGCGAGGACTCAATGAGCTATTCGATGCTGATATAATCATCGGATTTGGTCGGGGGATAAGTAACTAGTGGCAATCATCATGATTCGTTATTATCTATTCTAATGTATAAAAATATAAGTTGTTTGTTTGCTTCAGAACAGACTTGTCCAAGTGGTGCACCCTGTCATCCAATCACATTCTCGATTCTCTTGATTTGGTACCTTTCCTTGAGTAAAGCTGCACTGATGATCTAGTCTTGGAAAGCCTTGATTTAGAAGTTTACATTTTTCCAGGTAACATTATTCGGTTACGACGAATTCTCAGATGAAAAGCGAGCAAAACTATGTATAAAGCTAGTCGCGAATTTCACAGGTGGCTTCGGTGGGTTTCCTTGATCATTTAACTTACACTAGTATTACACAATATTTTTAAACCAGCACGAAACTCGAGAGTTGCTGAAAATTGTTTCACTCGTTTATCGTTTTACATTTCGAGGATTATCGCATGAACCCCCGTCGCTGCTAGTCTGCAGCCACGTAGTAAAATCATCTCGGACCATTTCGCAGCACATTGCGCATTTGGCGCGCACGGAAGGGTTGCCCTAATCACTTTTTAACTACGTTAGCCACGCTAACTGCCTGCCGGTGACTTCGCTCACGTAGTTGCATCAAAAATAGATTACAACCGTCGCGCGCATGACTTGACTTAACTCGCATTCTTCGTCGCCCGGGCTGCTAACTCGCCGATTATTGACCCCTCCGCAAAATGCAGCCGCAGGCTTTCTCTAGTGTTAGTTAGTCATCAGGAAATGCTGCGAACACTCCCACGTACCAGGATCAATGCTGTAATTAAACGAGAAATGTTGCGAACTAATCTTTTTAACCGATTCCATCCAACGTATCCCACGATCATGCATCCGAAAAACAATCATTTGGTATAAGATTAGTTAAAATTTAATTACCAATTTACATTTGGTAATTAAATTCGCGACGGGATCGTACGCTGTTGGAGACTTTCTATGGGAAGAGAATTGAAAACGCGTCACAGTGGTATCCAGCCATTCGTGTATGCAATACATCTTCCTCTGCTTGGGCTGTGGTCATAAATTTACCAATTATCCAATGCAAATTAAAACAAGATAAGATGTAACCGAGGATCCGTGAGAGTTTTACGCGGTACTTTAATTATGCAACTGCGCAACAGGAACTACCGTGCAGTATATCTCTACCCGATTCTTTCATGGCTGAATCTTACGGCTAACTGGTATGCATGAGTGATATGCATACGCGTAGGTTACACGGCTTCGATAAAACGGTGGATTCATGCATGCTCCATTTAGTAGTCGGGTGGCTGCTCACCCGAGCCTGTTAGCTGCAACCTGTGGCTGACGTTGATACTAGATTACTGTAAAAGCTTCCCGTGTTCCGAGACCGGCTTTGGGGCTAGGCTACTCCCAAGACGTCCATCCGATTAGTCACGCCGCATTTACTTATTCCCCGCAATTCCCCCTGCCGCGACATTCTTTTATTTACCCGCACTTTTTAATCGCTACGGGGAGAAACTGCCCCTGATTTTCTTGTTTCGTCGCCCCGGGCGCTTAATCCAGACTCTGCGCGGGAGCACTCGGGTTACCGTCGACGACTTATGCCGCTGATGCAGGATGAGTCTCTGCCCGTAAAAGTAACGCTTAGTGTCCACTTGAGAGTACAAATCTTGAGGGAAGCATTTGAGAATGATATTTATTAATGTCCAGATTCATGCACTCGTTTGTTATCGCTGACGTAGTTTAATTTAAGCGGGAAAGAGGATGAAATCCCACAGTGCATTGCCAATTGTCTTCTAGGTAGGAATTTGGTACCTAGTGGGTCTGGCCACGGAGTGGGAAAGACAGAGATGCTCTCTGGTAAGTGCACTGTGAGAGAGAACAAGTCACTTAACCCAGAACCCTCCTAGTAATCACATCGCGATTTCCAGCCTTTTTCTTACTTTAAATTAGCATTGTCCTATATGTATACAATCCATATGGTATAAGGTAGGAAAGAATCAACAGACATTCATCTGTAATTAAAATTACTAGATCATTTAGAATTATCCTACGCGTTTAAAAGCGAGTTCGTTACTCTGCCCAGGCACCTGAGAGTTGCGGAGCTTTCCGAGAGTAGTGTCAGGTGCGTGAACATTAACAAAACACCGTTCTCGGCAGCTACTCTAGTGTACGTTGCTCTCAAATGGACGCGTAACTCCCTAGTACTTAGAAAATCGTTTCGAGCTCATGATTAATCGACGCCTCCTCAAAGTGATTGTTTCTTTGTCGCCGGCGGGTAGGGAGGAAATTATCCGGCGCTGCAAAGTGAAACTTTCGCGTCGCCTCGTTGCCTCCATCGAGAAAAGAAAGCTTCGGGGAAAGAGAAATGGGGATGGGAGCCGAAGCTGTGTGTGTGTGTATGAGTCTATGTATGGGGGTGGGTGGACAAGCAGCCGCAAGACAATCCCCCCACATGCCCCGTCCACTAATAGACTGCGCGTCAGGACTTTTTCCTCAAGGAGCTTTCGTGGCCCCCTTTTTTCCGGCGAGGACCACACGACCTCCGCTAGATTCACCGGCGCCGCGACGATGGATCACTCCACGGACCTCAACAGCCCTTTAATTTGTGTCTGCCTCTGGGTTTTTCTCCTGAAAACTCCCCGCTCGAACGCGAGACAACAGACCCTCCTGGAACCCAGACATTCCACGCGCGAGCTGTTGACGTACTTGTACTTTCGTCTTCTACTTTCCTTTTCTTCGTGTCAGGATAGCGGGTGTACCTTCCGCCGCGCTCTGTCTTTTTCTCAGAGAATGTCATTGTCACGGTAATGAATAGGTTTTAAGCTTTTTTTGCGTGAGGGCGGGAGTCGAGACCAACACGAGGACTGGAAATAAAGGGTCGTCTGCATGGTTATGCTCGAGTCATTTGGCCTCGTTAGAGGAACAGTGGTATCGTGTGGAGGTGTAAAGTTTTGTTAAAGTTGGTTCATAAATGATGCTGTAGCTGTTGTACCTACATTTCAGAATCTTCGAAGCATTTGTTCATACTACAAATTATAAGATGATTTATATTTATGTTATAAACAGCAGTGTATTCGCGTTAGAGATGTTATAAACAGCAGTGTATTCGCGTCATTCAAAGTCAACTGTGCCTATGTTACGTTAAATAAAGCAACGATCATATATGCATTAAAGAGTATTTGTAATGATATGCAGACCTTGAACCGAATCATTCTTAGAATAAATTACAAATATTTGTTCCAAGTATTTAGTTCTAGGATCATTACAGCTACAGTCACTCCAACTTAAACATCAGCACAACTTCTTTGCACTAAGCAAAATTCCTTCCGCCATTCTCTTCGCAGTGATACTTTGGCGCTCTCAATCAAACTTAAAAGAAATTGGCCAGAGTTGAAAAATTTCCAGCGTGTTCTTGAAATGTCGTTACGAAGAGAGGAGAAACGAGCGCTCCTGATATATGTCGGACGGCTTTTCTTAAAGCTGGCGGGTAACGGAAGCGGAAGTGCTCTTTCCTTTTTCCACCTCGGAGTACCTCCGGGCGAGTGCGTGCAGGTGTGTGGAGGGGCGGTGGGTGGCTCGGTTAAATGTACGTGTCAGCTCGTCAGAACGGATAAGGATGAAAACTCGAATAATTCCTTTTCGTGAAATACGAGCGCCTGCACTCTGAGACGGCTTTCTTCCGTTGAGGGACGCTGTCTCGCACTGCGACATTCCGTAATTCGTAGAGAGAGAGAGAGTGGGAGGGCGGGTGAGAAGGAGAAAGAGGGGTGGAACAGTTAGAAGATCTAATTTCCTAGTCTGCCATTCACATTGCGGTGAAGGTGTGTGGCCCCGTCGACTGGACTCGCTCCTCGCTTACAGATAGTTTCAAGGATCCATTTAAATCCGCTCTGCGGTCGACGTGATACCCACCGACTACCCCCCTTCCATCCCCCGAAAATACCATTCATCAGTCCTGTCAGATTAATCAAGCCCGAACTCAATTTCGCGGCGGTTCCCTGTCATTTTTAATGCTGATTAAATCCTGACCCCCCCTGTCACCTCGCCCCCTCGCCACCCCGAGTCGAATGGTCGAGAGCTACTTTATCCGACAATGGGAAGGCTTCAATATCGAAAGCTTCCGAGTTGAACGCAGAAGCGCGCTGCAATTTATCCCGAGCTTGGGAGAAAAGGGACGCAGTCGCATCTGCACTTTAGTTTGCATTCAGTTGTTACGAATATTGTACTGCGAAAAGTACGAAAACAAGTGTTAAAGTAAAAACCGATTCGAAAAGACTGCATTTTCAATGAAACGAGAATTACTCCAATTTCCGAAAGTTCATACTCAAGTTTCTAGTACAATTGGCTCATACGTACATTACAAATTAATTGAAATCTGCAATTCTCCAAACCAATTAAAATGGGGATGATCAGAAACATCGTCGATTCCAATTTCTCTCCATCTGGTACGATTCCGCATTTCCTCCCTGGTCCTTTTATTTCCTATGTGGAAACAGACGCAGTGCATGTTATCTGAAGTCCACGATATTTCCGGCCATTTCGCGGGGCACTGAGTACAAAAGGACAATGACTAATTAGTCATATCGCAGTGTGGGTCCTTTCGTAAATACACGTGTGTACGAGCATATGGGGAGAACGGCGAGTCACTAACGAGGGTCCGCAGCTATGAATTAAGTCGGCTAATTTAATCTTACCTGAGCGGGAAAACCACGCTGCGACGTTATTGTCGCTTCAGCGGAATTAAGGCGAATTCCCAGTCCCCCCCTTCCCCTACCGCCCCTCCACGCATTTAATCAAATCCGGCTTTATTTTAAATTACTGTCCCGCCTCTTCGCGAAGTTGCCGTGTTTATTGTTACCGCATGAGGCTTGCCGAGTGGAAATTATTAACTGACTGAATGTCTTTCCTGCTTAACAGCTTTACCGACTTAACTTTATCCTTGTTGAAATAGGGGATTAAATCATGAGGTGTAAGTATGTAAATATAAAGTATGTACATTGTACACACACTACATGGCTGCTCTGCCCTTCAATGGTCTAACCAATCCCCCAAATTGTTTAGAATTAGATAGATAGTTGTTGAATAGCAATTAATTAATTGTCTCTAAACATTTTAAAAATTACATAACAAAGGAAAAATCCTGCTGATTCTTTTGACAACCTTACCCTGAATGAAATCAGTAGTTTCTTTTGAATGAACCGATACCACTTCAAACGGCATATGCAATTATCCTACTAAAGGAATCGTGTTTAATCATTAGTAGAACGTAGCCCACATCTTCCAATTCTCCTAAAAGGGTCTTAAGCTCAGTTTAACACAGAATCGCGGGGTTCCAAACCCTCCTGAAAGCCACTGGCGCATTTAACGGAAATCTGGGACAGGAATTACCGTAAGAATCCTCAAAGAATACTATCTTCCTTATTCATTCGTAGTCCACTCAGTATTATTACCGGCGAAGCTTTCTGATTTTTAAAGAACCCGACTTCAACAAAGAGCTTTTTATAAATATCCCTGCAGTTCCGTCGAGTACGTCTGTCCCATTAAAAGCTTATGAAAGTTTCTGCAGAATGAAGCACGCCTGTATTCCAAACAGATTAACCTTTTACCATATAAATACCAATAATTGTCCATAACATGTTCCAAATATATAAAACGTGCGTGTGAAAAACGCAAAAACTTACTCAAACATTTTCACACGAATGTATGTCACATAAATGGAAATCCGTATCTGCAGAAACACTACGCATTAAATAATGTGTTACAATTAGAAACTGCAATTGGGAATAAGACTAGGACTAACGATAACGGCCAGGTTCCTTGGCGTTATCGGTTCTACCGGAATTCCACCGAGATCCAGAACTCCCTGGAATCCGAAATGTCGGCGCAGTTGCAGGGGCGTAGGTCGATTTATGCGAGCCGATACAATGATGCAATAACGTGCCGCAATGTATATGCATCCGAAGGGATGGGCCGGGGGGGTGGGTAGCACTTGAAATTCGAAATATAACCGGTTCGCGCGGCGGGGCGGGTCTTGGAGATGCTCGACACGTAAAAGCCAGGACCCGGTAGGGTTTACAGCGTCTCCAGCTCGAATATCTATGCTGCCCGATGGCTCCTGTGTCCGCGTGTGTGTATGGCAAATCGGGATTCCAGGGTGTAGAGGTTCCATTCGTACATACACTGTCAATTGGGTATTACAATTTTACGAGCCACATCAGTTCTTGTAGGAAACGAAAAAGACTCAATAGAAAATTCATAAATAATACAATTTTCCTTCGAATTTTTTTCCCGTTTCTTCCCACAATCTCCTTAATCAATTTACAACACCGATTTCACACGAAAGGTCCTTCCTTAAAACCACTCGAGTCATACTAGATTACCAGTTTCTCCCATTGCAGTGAGTGCGTGGGATCATTACTTTTGCTTCCCACCGTCATTCCACCTGTCATTCGCTATTAGACGGGAGACAGTCGCGCGTTAATTGTCGTAGCCGGAGAATCGAAGCATCATCGTCATCAAGCAGTAAGAAGGAGAGTCGAGGGAGTGCTGGCCTTTTAAACGAGAGTGAGCGGCGAGGCGGCGGCTAGGTTTCGCCGGAGTTCACGCGGATTAATCGTGTCGGGGCGTTGGTGGCGTCGCGGCGCCGGTGGCCCTGTCGGGTATAAGGAGGACTGCTGCCGTCGCTGCCGTTGCGCTCTCCTCGACAGGGGGAGAGAGAGAGAGAGAGAGTGCGCGCAGCAAGTGCAACGTAATAATTTAACGAGCACCGCCGCGCCGGTAGAGCTTGCACCGCCACGATTTTCCATCGCGATAATGGAGCCGGAGATGTAGTGATTCAGTGATTCAAGGGGCCTCGGCAAACGCGGACGCGTCGAGGAGGAGGGTGACTGCGGGGCGAAGGGAGGAGCACGATGATAGGATGACAGGGCTGTGCCGGCCTGAAAGCTGGAAAATCGCTAAGACACTCTTTAAACTACGATTCATTCTCCCTTCAGACCTTCGTGTGTACCCGTCGTGAATGAGCGGCTGCCAGGGGCTCGGTGTGTGTGTGTGTGTGTGTTGTCAGTGAGTGAATGAGCTGGTATGTGTGCCGAGCAACTGGGACTCGCAGATATCGCACTTCTTTTTATTCCCTCTCTCGATTTCCTCGTCGTCTGTTAGACCAGCTGACTACAGCTCCTCCACTTCCCGAGTCTAATGCTGCTTGGACAAAGTCGTTAATGGAAGTACTTTGAGTATAGAGATTATTTAAATAGCATTTTTAAGGGGAGTTCGTTCAATGGAAAGTGGACCGATTTATGTTAAACGGGGTGGTAGTAGGAAAGGTGTATTTAAGTTATTTAATGTACTTTAATTTCCTGACAAATAGAAAGATCGATGCATGAGTTTCTTTCATAACAATAATGATCTTACTATTAGTCAAAAAGCTATTTAAGCGAAATAATTAAATGATGGTGTCATAGAGGGCGAAACAGTCTGGATATCCATTAATTCCGCTTGAATGTTTTCATGTCTATTTTATTCGTCGAGATATCACACATTTATGAGGATCTGGGGAGGTGGAAGTTTCCCGAACGGGGTTAGAGAGGTATCTGCGTGATAATAATTTAGTTTCACGGTGAAACTGCTTCGACACCTTGTGGCACGTACATAAGTTTTCTGCTGGCATTCGGAAACAACAGTAACAGGGTATAGTTTAATGGGGTCACACTTGCTCTATGATGCATATTCATTCCCCGATGATTCAGAGGGTGTCAAGCGCGAATCGTTTTCAGATACCGTTAGATCATCGTTACGATCGTTTACCGACCGTTAAAACCGACGCGGCCTATAGTTTACACTGTCACAGATACTTTATCCCACGGTATCTATGCCACTAAGCCATCTAATTCTTCATTTTATATACGTATAACAAGAATTATACAGTGTGTTCCCCGCCGCTGAATCTGGGCCAGTGACATTCCGTGGAATAGCAGTTTGCAAGTTGCACAGTAATTCATAACATAATCTCACATAGACTTCAGTTATATTCGTCGCAAATTAAACCTACTGCGGTGACGTACCTCTATGAGTGTGTGCTGGTAATATGAACGATAAACATGAGTTTTTAAAAGAGAAATAATTCTTCAAAAAAGCAGATTTATTCGTATTTTTTAGGGGATCAAAAATAAAAATCTTTTAATTGTGATTGCCACTTCTAGTTTAATACACAGCATTGCTTTCTGCCTGCGAGAATTATATCGGTCACTCTAAAATGAATTTAAAGTATATTTTTAAACGTAGAAACATTTTATATTTTGTTTCCCTCCGCATTTCCGTAAGTAATTTGAAATCCGATTAAATGTAGAAACGTGTCAGCTTTATTTACGCTAGTAAATTGCAGGTAAAAGCTGTTTCCGCATTTAACAGTCATCGGCGACTATTTTCCACGTTTCCGATCGACGCTCGGCAAAGGATTTTAGGATTTCTGCAAATATTTGCCGAGATATTTTCGGCTGAAGGAAAGCGTCGAGTGGAAATTGAGGACGGCGCGAGGCCGAAGGGTGGAAATTCGTTGGCGAAATCGTTAGCGCTGGGTCGTCGCGGCGCTTTGCTGTCAGAGCTGACCGTAGTAATGAATGTCCCGGTGCATGGAGAGCACCGTGACCTCTCGACGGGCGCAGACCGATAAACTGGATCCCTCGATCATCGCCGAGGATTTATTGCATCCTCGTGGTGGCGCGCGAGCGCGCTCCGTACCTCGGAGCATCCTTACGTGCAGATAGCGTGCGGTGTGTGTGCTGTCTCGAATTGCCCAGCGACTCGAGAAGGCTCTGCTAATCTCGTCTCCTGGCGATCGCAACTCGAGCGACTACGATATACATATTAGTAGAAGGTACGCGGTTTATTCACTTGCCTTTAAATCATCACTATCAAATTTACGCTGCTACGATGATTATAAATTACCTAATAATTTTAGTTGTACACGAACGTGTTTTCTTACATCTCATGTATACGGTACGTATAGTATAATATTGAAAATATTTTGCTCGGAACGGTTGGAAAGCATTCGCGTATAATTAAGACCATTAGATAATATCCATCACAATTTATAACAATTCCATTTTCATATAATTTACAACTCGTTGTTACTAACGCACGAACATGCATCAAAAGTAGTTATCCTATATTAGTGTCACATCAAAGTTTAAACTTGGTCGAACTGCGTGGCTCGACTAAACCAATTTTACCTCTGGCTATATATATACAGCGACTAGTTAGTGATTCTACCGCTTTAGGGCAGCGTAGACTCATCTCAATCAATGAAAGTGTCATGAATTAAGCAAAGGTTCCAATTCGAATTCATATTAAGATTAAATTCTCTCGCAAATTCACTTGCAGCCTCGCCGAGCGTGTTAGTCGAGGTTCGCCTGTACTCGAAAGTGAGCCAAGGTAGATGGGAATAAATTTGGGGAATCGATGAGAGCGGGCTTTGCATCTCGACAGGGAGGGTCGACGCGGAAAGGTGCGGGGGTGGAAAGAGAAAGGAAGATGGATCGGTTGGGGGTGGCGGGTCCGAGTGGAGAAAGGGCTCGCTCGAAATGTTCTCGAATGTAAATGCAAGTGCAATGAGCCGAGGACGCGAGCCCGGGAAAGGAAAGCATGGGAAGTAAGAGACTCTGCCTGCATCTCTGCCCGGCTCTCGGACCAAGTAGGAGAGACGGAGAGAGGGAGCGAGGGCGAAAGAAGGAGCTACTCTCTCCTACTCTCCTACTCGCTCGGCGCGATGATATTTGATTTATGCGCGTCGTGGGCCGCCGAGCGCAAAAGAAATGATTATAACTAAGATTTATATCGAGCTCTTTACTGTCACAACAGAAGAAGGAGAGAGAAAGAGGAGCGACTTACCGGCGCTGTGATATTACCGAGTCGACGCGATATGCAGTCCGCGCTCCTTCAGCATCGGGAATCTTGCGCCTTAAGTACAAGCTCTCTCGCTCTCTTCCTCTCCTCGTGGGATAAAAGTCCGCTTTATTGAATGGCCAGCTCGTTCCGCCTCGAGAAGGCGAGCCGGCGATTATTTAATGCCACGGACGCGGGTGTTAAATTGGAATAGATTGCCAGCTGAGCTCTTTCTCTCTCTCTAGTTCGCTTGCTCGCCCTTTGCCTTCTGGATCTCGAGATCTTTAATCGCCGATGGGACATAGCTGCTCGTCCTTCTGTCGCACTCAGTTTTCGAAGCGTCTTGGTTTGACAGCCGTCATCAGGACAGTCTCTTGCTACGGAAATAGTCTCTCTGATATCAGATTTACATACAGTTTAGGAATAAGATTCATCTTTCAACATCAAACAAAATTGTTGTTTCAACAATGAATCAATATTAAATCTCGATAAGTTGAAACAAAGTCCTTAACAGATTTATTTTACGAATTATAAACGAAACTCGAGTACTTTTTTGGCATCTATGGAACCTCAGTTTGCTCTGGTTTCAGTAACATTTCAAAGAAATCATTCTAGGAAGTAGGCGACGGTGATTATTGTTGGAAGAACTTGTACGGTTCGTAGTGGACACGAAGACGCCGCTCGACGCCGGTGTAGCCCAAAATTATCTGTAATGCTCGGATAATCTTTCCAAGGCTGGCAGAGAAAGTTCGGCGATAGTTGGGAAGTTGGCAGGCGCCATCCACCGCCGAGGGTATTGGCACTTTGCTCAAGGGACTCCGAGTACCCGGGGTTAGTTTCGCATTATAGATTAGCCGGCAGATCGGCAAGTTCTTAGCTACGGTGGAAGTAGGCTTTTTGCGAAATTGGGTCAATCTTTTTAGGGCTTAAATTCACTCCAAGTCTCGAACTCCCTCTTCTTTGAGTGCCTCCGACATCGTCATCCTGTTTCATTAACTTTTTCACGGTCTGTTACTTGAGGTCCAATTTCAGATATTTCATTCCACTGGCTTTGCGAGTTTGTTGCAATGCAATTGCTAAATTAAATACGTTTGATGCACGTTTTTTACACAATTGAAGCGTACGCACGCTCTCTTTAACAGGTTGACATCCAAACTATTAGTATTATTTTTATAGAAATAATTAATTACAGCCAGTCCCAGCTCACCGTAATATTAGTACATTAATTTTCATTGCAAGCGTACATCTACTTTAGCTAATTATACATACAATAATAGCAGGAAAACCCCGAAGTTGATTTTGTGATTACATAAAGTTAAAACATTGCTCTTTAACTTTAATTACGTTCTTCATTAGTGTCACTTAAGGTTTTGAGCAAATGTAATGACACCTTCATAACAGGTGTTTCAATTTTAATTACACATAACTAATCGTAGTTGTGCATCTGTTATCGTATCCACATATTTGCATGCAAATATCCCGAGTTGCCGTAAATAGCTAAGCTTTGTTGGTTAGCTATTTAGATGTTTGGAGATGGCCAGCAGCTTCCCCCGTCTCCGCAGGCCTGCGCCTTCAGTCGGGCTACTCAAAGTTCCGTGTACTTAGAGGCCTGTGTATGTAGGAAGCCCGCTAATTCCGTTGCACCTAGGCGTGTCGGTGGTCCAAGCATCTTAAGCCCTTTCACTGAATATGTATCGGGCTGGCCTAGTGCTCCGTCGCCGCAATTAAATTGGCTTCCAAACACTAGAGCTAGGTCATTCCAGGCTTCCATTGAAGCGTTCCGGTGGTCGCTCACCAAGAGCACCTCTGGTATTCCCGATATTCTAATAAAACGAATGTAGGTCGAGCCAATAGCTATCCGGTGCGTGAAGAATCGGAACAATGTCGTTTGTAGAAAAATCAAAATTAATTATCAAAAAATAATAGAACGGGAATTTTGCAACGAATTTATTTCGACCGTTAGATTGGATGATTTCCATTTTTTCTGGTTCTAGCGTAATAAAATCCTCTGGGCACCGCGCTTGACTTTTTGTTACAAACTGCGAAGAACGTTTGCATATTTTTTCTGATTTAGTCAAATGTTAACTTTTCAAATCTAATGAATCTGTTCCGTCCGATTGTTCATTTTACATCGCTTCATGTTAGTCTTTCTATGGAAATTGGGTCCATTGTATGAACCTTTACAATTTTGTGCTTTTGAACTATTGCGGTTAGTTAATATTGTACCCATGTATAATTAAATCTACACTGTTGTAATTCAAATCTACGAAGCAATATGTCGGGCAAAGACTGTTTGTAAAAAATACGTCTAACAATGAACCTCTATTCTCTTGTTTGAAGAAATTTTAAACCAACTTTGTTGATATCACACGAATTATTATAACTGGGGAATGAAAAAGTATCGCTGAGACTAGACGAAAGTTTGTCTCTCCATCTTTGAAAAGAATGAGGGTCATATTGTTTACAGGGTGTATAGAATGCACGGCGGTCATTGGGCCGTCGTGGAGGGTTACACCAACCTGCAGAAGCCGGCCGCAGCATGTGGTGCACACGTATGTATACACATGTAGCGCCGTGGAAATCATATTCGAAGTAGGTTACCGCCATGGCCCGGCTTCCGGAATTCGATCATAAAATCGCATTAAAAAGCACTCTGCCTGGCCGACTCGATTTTCCGGCACAAATGACAGCACTCCGTTCTCTTCGGGCGCGTCGCGCCGCCGCGCCACTATTAGCCTTTGCTAATTTTCAATTACCCCTCTCGACCAGCGATATTTGCAAGCTCGCCTTCTACCCCAGACAGGGGCCACCGGCCTGCAACAATTTACGAAGCTGCTGCTCACCGAAAAAGAGCGGAACACGAAGTGAAGAGAGAGAGAGGCGCTAGGCAGTGAAAGCGAGAAACATGCAATTGTACAGGGTGATGCGGATACTTGGAATCAGCTTTTTACCATCGAATTTTATCGATTTTTGAAATTGGTAATTGTCTCGACGGCTTCATTCGAGGCAGTTCATGAGAGTCATTATTGTTTATGAGTCTGTGCAAGTCAATATGTTACTGGTCCAGCATGAGTCAGTTATCTAGCATTTTCAGAATAAAACAGGTATTTGTAGCAAATTGATCTTTTTTATGTTGGTAATCGACAATAAGTCGATAGAAATTATATCTCTCGTAAGACACAAATCCATTTTTGAGTGAGCCTGTACAGGAAGTTACCGACGGGCACATGGAGTGGGGAGAACGAAGCGTGGCGGCATCGTTCTACGAGAATAAATCACATATTCGTTCGGTTTCCATCGGGGAAACCGGGCCAAATTAATTTCGCCGACGGACAATACGTTCCGGCGGGGAAAAATTGTTTTTCCCTCGCGCTTGTTCTTCTTTAGACACGTGGAGAGACAGCGGGTGCCATTAAAGAAGAAGTGCCGCGTACCCCAATCAGAGATAACTCTTTAACGTCATTGTAATCAAAACAAGCACGTCCCCTCGGCCCGGCCGGCCTCCGAGAAAGCATTGGGCGACGCGGCGCGGTGTTGGAAGCGTCTCGTCAGCGTTTGTTCATTATCGAAGTTTGTTAGCGTGGGCGGAAGTGCGTCGACTACGAAAGAAAACAGAGCCGAACTTGGCCGAGGTGTGTTGCCTCTCCCGGCTATCTCGGCTTCTTCAACCTCCACCTCCTCCTTCTCCCCTCCTTGATGCTGGAGGTCCATCGCTGTGGCGGAGCAACGCGACCAACCAACAGACGAACGAGCTTTAATCGAATTATTCCGCGGCGCAACTCCTCGGATACACGGGAAGCCGCTGTAACTATTCCAGGCGAACTACGTTCATGAGATAGCTACTACACCTGATATGTCGGCGTAGATTGCGTGAAAGCTCGGTAGACGCTGCTCGAAGTTGACGTAGAAGCTTTTGGAGTCAGTAACTTAAACTGTGTAGCCCGACGCATTTGAAACGGGAGCGCATTCAAGCGTTTCGAATGCGTTCGACAGGATTTCTACTCCTGAACAATTCAGAGGTGCCTGTTTCGTGTTTCATTTGTTTCTCGAGTGACGTAGTGGAAAATATTAACTCATTCCTTTTGTGTAAGGTTTGATTGTTTTTTAGATTAAAATAGAAAGAGCAAGAATTAGATGAATTGTTTGTCGTATGATTTTAATTTATTCAAGAAAATCCGCTAACGATTGTAAAGACCGAACGAGAAGCAAGTGACGTTAAAAAATACGTAGCGTGTCGCCGAGTTCCAGGTGATGGAATCCGTATATCCTGGTGGATAGTGGCATCAGGTGCGATGGAGAATTTATCAGGCCTCGGTCACATGGGGCCCTTGACCGTTATTGATTGACGGGTTCCTAAGAAATGTCGGCAGCATGTTTCTCAGGGGTACGCTCTACTGGACGTAATAACTTTAGGGATCCCCCCGAAGAGCCCTGCCGAAATTTACGATAATCAAGGCGAGCTGATGCTGCTGCTGCTGCTGCTCTCGCCCGAGGAAGCCACCGGCCCGGTTCCTTATGCATAAGAAGTCCCATGCTTCTTCGACGCCAGATTCCCCGGACTTTCGGGCGCGCCACGATTTCCTGGAGAGCGCATTAACTTTCCACCGAGGCCTGTTTAAGGCTGATCGCCAAGGCAATTTCATGGGGTTCAGGAGAGCGCGATATCCGGGCGACTGCGGATTTAATGGCGGGCGCGGGGGGGTTTGTTATCTTTTTATGCATTCGATATCGAGCGGCGTTTAACGAGGAAACTTCCCTGGCTCTCTCTCGCTCTCTCTCTCGATCTAGATCTCGCTGTCGATGGCAGGCTCTGATGTACGGCGGAAAGAATAATAAGATGTTGCCGCGAGGGAGGAAACGCTCGGCCGGTCGCACTTTGGAAATTTCGGCTTGCATGACCAGTGCTCTTCTCTCATCTGGTCTGCTCTGGCCCATCTCGGCGGAGCCCAGCGGTTATGAAGTTGGAAGCTCGATCCCCTGGATCCTCCAACTCCGCAGCTGGCGCCACATGAACCACTGCCACCCCCTTCTCTCTCGCGCGCTTTCAGTGTGCACCCTGCTCCCAACGTGGGCTGCCCTTGCCCAACTTTCCTCATTTGTGATAATGTATGAGCAACCATTAAGGGCGAACCTGAACCAGTCTCAGCCCCGCTAGCCACCGTCGATCCCTGCAAAATGTCCTTGGTAACAATTAAGATATTAGGGGGTGTCTGCGTATTCTCGTGTCCATTTGCATCAATCAGTATCTCCATGGGGTTGTAATCATGTGAATGAATCTTACTTGTCTATTTCAACATTAGGGTTTGCCCTCTTTGAGATATGTATCGATTAAATTGTCCATTCCGTGGTCCTTGTTAAAGCTTACTTCAATCTCAAGGGGGTATTCCCAGTCGAAATCGTAATTTTTTATGATTCTGCCGTACGTATTGGGGACGTTTTGAAAATATACAGTACATTTTTTATGGAATTATATTTTATGTTAACAAAATGATTCATTATTACTCGAAAATTAAAGGTATATTAGTCTGCGAAAAACACAGTCATTCCAGAGGACGCAATCTAGCAAAATAACTCTCTAGTTTCAACAGACCCAATATCTTGCAACACGTAGAATTATTACACACAAACTTATATTTGGAATTCAAAGGCGGGTTGACACTTTTACTGATATCCAAAGGACCACTCAATCCTCTCCTGATCATCCACTCATTCTGGTAAACCATCGTAGTTATTCGTATTCCCGCGCTGTCTGCTTCTTCCACTCGCGGCTCTATCCAATTTTTGAAAATTTAACCCTACCATTTCTCCCGCGGTTGTATTCAATAATCGATAGCATCGCCCGTAGGCCCATTACCGGCGGCAAAGGGGGAAAAATCATAATACGAACTCGGGGATCGAGTGCGCTCGTTAGCCAGGCGTATTTACGTGGGATCGTTCGTGCTCGAGTGTTGCGAGGTGTGGTTCATCCGGCGAGTTGCTTCGCGAGTGTACAGAGTGATACACTTCCCTTCGTATCAGCATCGCGGTACCCCACTTCTTGTCAGACATTTATGTATATTGCATTATCTTCATACACAGACATAATTTTTTAATATCAAGAAGATCAGATTGAGATGGAGCATATCGAAATAATAAGTTACCTATAGGGCGATTCACTGTTTGTCAGACGTATGTAGATGTATGACGTAGAAAATATTTGGGAGACATTCGCGTATGATTAAACTTGCTAGATAATTTATAATTATTCTATATTGTTACATACGTATACTCGACGATGGCGATTCCAAGGGAAACGCATCACCCTGTACGTGCAATTGGGATCCCTGTGGCTGCGTGCAATGGACCAGCCACCTTACAAGCGTATACACGCCGGCTACACGCTCCCAGCCGGATAATATAATAATGTCGATGCGAGCCTTCACGCTTCTAAGCGCTGCTACAAAGGCCCTGCGTAGTTGCGTGCGTGCGTATGGGGGGATACATTGCTTCTTCCATCATGATCATCACCTTTGAGAGCCGCACCATCTCCTTCCTTCTCACGCTCGGCCGGCAGACGGAGCGAATCACGTCCAGGGATGAGTGGATGGATGCTTGAAGACCATATGCCTGGTGCGCCTGATACTGCCATTCTTAGCTCAGCGATTTCTACAAGATTTCTCATATTGATATAAGTCTAATAGATACCATCCGCTACCGGCTGACCTTCACTTGGCCTTGCAAATACTTGCTGAAAATACTCTTGTCGTCGTATGAATCTTAGTATGAGGCTTAGTATGAGGTTTAGTATTAAGGTATAGTTGTCGTATGACGTACATACTATTCGAGAGACAGACTTAGGAATAACTATTTCATCCTCGATCTTCGATTTGAGTTTTTATTTTGTTCAGGAGAACTGTTTTCATTTAACACAAATCACTGCGTTTGATACATGAGCCTATCATTAATTAATTTGACCTTCAACAATCCTCGCGTGTATAAACTTCAAAGTCCTCTCATCCGTTCTAAATTGCTCTCTCCAACAAAAGAACACTTGATAATTGATAGAGCGCGATGCCACTAAATCGCCACAAAACGCACAATCCCTTACAGTCAAGCGGATCCTAGCTCTCTGTCCGCTCGCTTATTCGCTCTAGACTTTGCAGGAGCTTCGCCATGTGCATACTTTACATATCCACGGGTGCAAACGAATTCCAAGAGTAGGATGCGAGCGGCCGAGGACAAAGGGGAAATAATTCGCAGGAGTGTAGGAACGCGGACGACGGCCGGCGGCAGCGTGACAGAAGTATGTCGCGGATTACCGATATCTTAAGAATTCTGTTACAACTGTGTACGTACAGGGTGAATCACTTGCCTTTGGATTAGCGCTGTTATATCTACATTTTTTATTAGACGAGTGTGTATATTATATTACATATTACAAACAGTGCGTCTAAGAATGTAAAATTAAAATAGAACAGCCATTCAAGTGTAATTAAAATAACAACTAGCTAATTTTCCAAATATTTTCAACGATTATTAAAAGTAAGTCTGTGCGTATTGAAAAACAATAGTCGATCTCCCTGTAGACGTACAAAACGTTTACACCATCCTACCGATTCGAGGAGTGTAAGGTAGTCAGTTTTTATGGAATTATATTGAAACAAGTACATATTTTGTTGGGTAGAATACTTTACTAAACACGAATGCCATTTCACTTTGCCACAGTTCGGTCCAAATGGAAAGTTGCATTCTTGAGCGAACTATTTTCCTAGAATTATATATATTACACATACAATGCAATGTTTATAATAATTGGAACGAATCGTGGGAAGCATTCGTGTACAATTAAAATTGTACACTGACAGCAGTGTATACGCCTAGCAGGACTGGTGTCTCAAAGGCAACCGAATCACCCTGTACATACATACGTATGCAGGGTTCTGGTGCGGTGGCGGTAGCTCAGGACGCAGGCAATAAATCGGCAGGCACTCGGCAGTAAAGACTGCCGGGCTTCGGATTCCCGGGCATAAGTGGAAATTGGTCCTTCGATTCCTGTAGTCGCGCGACTCCCTGGTAACTGGCTTTAATCTCGCAGTGGGCTTTAGCATCCCGACAGGCCCAGAGGTTACGTTGATTCACCTTGCAACCGACAGCTTTATTAAAGCGCGCAGTATGCGTGATATCTCACGTGTTTCTGTACAATGTGAGCGGCGTGTGTGCGGATGCACCTGCCTGAATAAAATGGGGAGCGAACTCCTGCTGGTGGAGCGTTTGATTCGGATTCTCTAAGAGAAATCAGCCGATTCGGAGAGAAAAGCGACGGGATGTGTAACATTCCGCGATCTTGGGATTGCATTGCTCTGCCTTTCCCTCTTGCTTTCTCGCTCGGACACACTCGCTGTCTCTGCATCGCGCGGGATTCCCGGTGCACGTGTTTTTCTTCCTGATTCGTTGCGGAAATGAATTCAGTCGAAAATCTATTGCCCCTTGCTAGACTGGCTCGCGCTCATCGTCCTGTCTCCCGAGGTTTTCTCAAGCGACAGACACTCGCGAGTCTGGAGCTGGTGATCGAGGTTTCCCCGGTCGGCGGAAATGCTTGGGATTCTGCTTGCGGTTCCTGTGAAATGGTCAGTGAGACTGCGGAAAAGAAGCGGGCTTTGACGGGGTGAAAGCTTAATAATGAAAGGAGTGCGCGTTTGATTAGGTGAAGTGACAACGCGAGAGGTCCCCGTCGCCCGGAAGTCCGGCGTCCTGATTGTCGGGCGACCTCAGGGCACAAGCGATACTGCCATTTAACGGCGGCACGTCGCCCGGCCGCTCGTCGGGAGCGATCGAGCCGCTGCCATTTTTGTCTTGTCCATTCGAAATGCCAATTTCATTCGGCGGAGTGATTGGCTCCGTTCGCCTCGCCCGATCACACGAATTGAGGATTTTCACGTGAATTCGCTCTTGGCCGCGTGCAAGCGCACACTTTTTTCCTCCTCTCTCCCCTGTATTCTTTCTCCTTCTCTTTCTGCGCCTCTCTTTCTTTTGGCCACATGTCACTGTCACGGCCAGTAGCTCTGACCAACAGCGGCCTGCTAGCCAGCCCGCTCCCCGCTCCGTGACGGATGGAACGCGAAATTGAGCGTTGATATTTATCAACAACTTCGTCCTACAGCGACACTCATCTGGCTCTCTCGGGGAAAGCCTGTCGGCGATTTCATCCCCTCGGTTTTATCTCGTTCAGTGCGTCCCCATCCCTGCATGTACTCTTGTTCACACGTCCCCCTTTGGAATTTATTGCAAATATTTTACTGGTCTACCGTCTTCAGTGTTAGTGACGTGGAAGTAGAACGGAGAACGATTTACATAATATTCGAAAAATGAAAGCTCACTCGACTGGGGTTGACAGTGTTTCATTGCCAACACTCATTGTAGGATCATTGAATGATTCAATACTTGTTTAATTTGATTAAAACTATTTTTCGAATATAGAAGTACAAGGACTATTTGATAAAATATTTACAACATCTTTACAAATCCCCTATGCTTGACCAAGTCTTTAAAGGGCAGCATCTAAATCGCTGGAGTAGAATTCCCTCGCTTGACTCGCTTTCAAGGAAGCAACGCTACACAGCTTATTTCCGTAGAAGCGCTCTGTGCCTTTCTTACACCGAGATCCTCGCAAGTGCATTGGTGGCAATCGGGGATACTCGAGACGCGCGGCTTCTCCCGCAGGGGCGAGCTGCATGCATATAGGAAGAAGAAGGTACGTCTAAAACTCTAAGGCGAGCAGGGATGCGTTGTGCGAGTCTACTCGATTGGCTGGCGACGTAGGTTGATTCGGGAGTTTTCATCGCGCGACACTCGCTTTTGTGAGGTGCGCGCGTCGAGTTAAAGAGAAGTCGGTGGTCGCCTGGGGCAACCTAGCCCCGAGACGATTTCAAATTCCCCCAACCTTCGACTCTCTCTCTAGCCGTCGAGTTCGCAGCCGTCGTTCATCGCAATCTGAAATCCGTTTCCTCGGAGAATCGAGCAGGAAGGCGACTACTGTTGCTCAAAGCCGATCCGTGACCTATCGGTGCTCGCGCGAGGAACCTGCCTGGCAGCTCTCTCGCTTCCGCCGGGACTTCCCTTGTCATCAGACATATTTTACAATTCCTTTGTACGAATGCTGCGTCATTTCCTCCCATCGCTACGTCGCTACGCGTATACACCTGCTCCGCTTTCTCCGTTTGACGCGTACGACTCCCTCGGCGATGTGTCAAATCTACCGTCAGAACTTTCTGTCGCTGGCGGAACTCGTTGACCTCTTCATCAGACAGTGTCTGTCGACTTGCCTTCTTATTCCGCCTATTGACATTCAATTCCCTAGTTGAATCACACCTCGCATTCCCTTTCTGGTGCGCACTGTGTCGATTGTTATACTTGTGTAGTGAATGCAAGGATCTTGTTAAATATTATTCGCTGGGTTTGATCCGAGTAAAAGAAGCACAGTACTGATTTTGAAAGTTATACATATTCACATTCAGCAATGTTTATCTGAGGATGCTCAACTGTAATTTGTCGACGGGTCATGTATAAAAGTCGGCCAAGTTTACAATCGAAGTTCGGGGATATAAATTCAGACTTTCCAAACGCAATCGGTCCATTCTCTCAGAAACTGCATTAAGACTATTCCGGTATAGTGGGAAGACGCACTATTCTCAGTGGGAAGCCGTTGCAGGGATTCTTCTTTTAAGAATAGTAGCTTCGAGGTGAAATCTAACTTAATAAAGTTCCTAGCTGCGCGGAGATAATAGCATCTTGCCCTTATTACCAGTTGCAGCGAGGTTAATTACATGGGGAGTTGCAATAACAAACTAAAGTTCAACTAGGCCAATAAAAGGTGGGGGGTCGACGGGGTTGGAGAAAAATTGCTCATTATTCAAGCGGCGGGTCGTTTGGTGCGAGGACGAAAAGAGTTCGATTCAAGGAGTCTGAGCGCTTATGAAAGCCCACGTCGAGAGTGCGGGACAAGGCGCGTCGAGCGAAATCCTTGGGCGATCCCGGCGCGCCCGGCGCTTCAATTAACAGGCCCGGCAATTATCTGTTATTCAAATGAGAAGCGTCGCTGTCTTTGTCTGCGGCTTCCCAGCTAGGCGGTATCGCGACACCGACGACGCCAACCTGAAATTCTGATAGGTTACCGACGTCGTTAAGAGGAGCAGCTTTAAAAGGACTGGAGTCGCGGTTAACCCTGGATAAATCGAGCCTTGATTTCTTTCTCGAGCAATCTTATCGTAGCCTTTTTCTTATTGAATTAAATTTAATGTTTGATTGTTTTTGGTTTATTTTCTTTGATCAAACTCACCGGTTAAACAAGAACATTTACATGTTCGGTACATGTGTGTGCCAGACAATTACAGATATATTCAAGAAAGAATTCGATCTGGGATCTTACAATTTATAATAAAACTAGACCGCAATGGTTTGCAACTACTTGGAATAAAGATTATTTGCTCAGCTGGCAGTATTTTAATTTTAATCATTATTCCCACGGCGTCTTTGGCTGGTTTAAAGTTGCATGAACGTATGAAGGGTTAACTCGGTCGTCTCTAGTGAGCGCGAGGTCGTCCTCCTTACAAGTCTGACCTCTTCCCGGAGATACGTCGGGAGGAAGCGGGGCGCGTTGCGATCGTAGACCAAAAGAGGGTTGACAGGGCAAACCCGGCTGCGACGAGCTCGATTCCGACAGCAGTTCCCGAACGCATGAATTTTTAATAAAATCAGCCAGGCCACAGCGGCTGCTGAGCTCTCTCTCTCTCCCTCGCCTCAGCCGACGCTCGCTACCTCATAACAGACCTCAGCAGAGCAGAGTTTTGCCGTTACGTCATCCCACCAGAGCCATCGAGCTCCAGGAGACCTAGATATGAAGCTCCCACCTCAGTCTGTCGGTCGTCTCTTAGTGAGCTTGCACGGGGTTTCCTTATCCCGGCTTGAACCTTAAACGCAGACGCTACGACTCGATTTCCATTCAAGGCGCTTGAAGTATTTAATAAAAAATATCATTGCATATGTAACCGCATACCTTGCGCGAAACTAGGTCTAATGTACGACGATTTAAATTGCACAAGTCACGACATCATGCCATAAGATTAGAGTGTAAATTACACGATATTACTTTTCGGTTCCGCCACGGCGCATTAGTTCTGTGCTTCAAATGTCAGCATTCGCCTTTGGGTATAAACAATTTAAATATATTTTACTATGAAATCCTGCGGCTCACCGAGGGCACGGGCATTGATTGAGAGGCACTTGGAATTCTCCCAAGCGAAGACGTGCGCCGGAAAGGGGGTAAGGGGTGGGTGGCGAGCCGGCTCGGTTCGCACGTCGCTTTCCTACGTCGAGATAATGCCGTCGAATGAAATCCATGTGGCGGTAACACAGAGAGGAAGAGAGAAAGAGGGACGGAGAGAGAGAGTGAGAGCTCTGCCAGGACGAAGTCGTCCCAAAACGCTTTCGACGACCCTTGTCTTGCCAGATCGAGGATGATCGATTCCGCCGGCATTCGCCGTTATTGCTGACATTACGTTATCGCAGTCAGACATCTGTCGGGGATGACAGCTTTCCCGTGCCTTTTCCGTTCCGTTCCCTGCTCCCGGAACCGATCTGCATCGATTCTCCTCCTCGCAAGCCCTTCCGTGGGACCACCTCTCCCCCCGGGAAGAATTATATTGTACAAATCGCTGGGCTATCGCTCTTAATACTCGGGACTTATCCACGTGTAATCGCGGAATCCATCAGCCGAGGGGAATAACTGTGCCGGTCTTACCTTGCCATGAAAAACCCTATCGGTCTTTTAATCCCGGAATTACGGGGTATTAGGAGCCGATTTATTCTTATTTCTCCGACTTTATTAGAGTTTGGATTGCATGGACTTGGAATAGGCCGGAGGATTTTTCCTGAGAGAGGGACGCGATACTTCTTTAATAGAAAGAGGATTTAGTCATTTCCGGTTTAAAATAAGCAAATCTGTTAATGTCTTAATAAAACCAGATATGCAATTGACACATTTTTGCCGGATTTGGACAAACTTCCTTTGATTATACGCAGATTCGTAATTCGTGCAATTCGATGACTATTCTACCAGTCCAATAATATTAATGTCCATGTCAGAATAATAATTTCCCCAATCAATGCACACTTGGACATACATATCGAAATGTCGGAAATAGTGCACAGATGCATCCTTCGCGGTGGGGGCAGTACGTTATCCTCTGCAGGCTTTCCCGCAGCGAAAGGAATGGAGTAATAAATTTCAGATCGAGAGAAAGAGGAGCTGGTTGACGATGAAAGGCCGGGGCAGGGATGGGGTGGTGTATTCGAGGCTAGTGGGTATTGTCAAAAACTTAGAGATCCCGGGCTGCCCCATATGGCATCGAAATGACGCACAGGGGAGTAGAAGCTCCGGAGCCAGGCGCCATGCAGCGAAGTTTGTCGTGTGCATCGCTCTCTTCTCCGCCTTCAACCCCTCTCTCTTTCGAGCCCCTTGGCGCTGCGTTTCATATTGTGCGGCACGCATTCGCTATTAGCGCGAGTGCCGCCCCGTTTTTGAATGATTGAGAGCTAAGACTGCGCGACAGATCTCTCCGGCGGAGGTGGACGTGGCTCAAGGATCGCCGGGACGATCTCTAACGAGTCGTTTCCGCGTTACGCCCTTTCTTTCTTCGGGCTGACGCGCGTTACGTGCTTAATCAGTCCTTTAAGCGTGCCGTGGGGACACTCCCGGCCAAGGAGTCCCCTCTCCTCTTCGCCTTCCTTAATTACGCCCCCTTGTTAAAAGAGGAAGCCGGATAACGAAGAGTCCGAGTTATTTCCCTAATTTCCACCGGCGGAAATCGGCCTCCGCCACTTTCTTTCTCGCCGGGTTTGCCAGTTTCTTTAACGGCGTCGAGTAGAGGGACGTGATGAAAGGACGTATTTGAATTGGGAGTGGGAAGCGGATGTCAGTGTTCTGCTATTCTACAATCAGAGGTCATATTTTATGGGGCTTTGTAGTATGTATTACAGAGTTGGGAATCTGCAAAACATGACGGGAAAAAAGTTGAAATATATTAATACTGGTTCATTAAGAACTTCTTTTGCCAATCAGAGTTCTATGATTAGGATAGGAATATTATGTGCCTCGACATCTATCTCAGAAAGTAATCAGACTCAGCGAGGGATGCTGCATTCTCGATTGCAAGCCACACCGAGCCCTAGAAGAGCATTAGCAGCCTCGGATCGGTGGAAGCAGAATTGCTTGGTCGACGAAATCAATCGGGTTTCTTAGTAATACAGCCGTTCAGAAGTATTATGAGTTGCGCAGGAGTAAATAAAGCTCCTCCGTTCGGGAAGAAAGAGCGATTACCGACAAATCACTGCGGGCGCAGGCCGCCTAGCGAAAGAGAGTAGACGAAAGAAGCCGAGCGTGGAGAGTGGATCTGGCCGGGAGATAGATTTCATTGGGCGATTTGGGGGAAGGACTCGAGGAGGATTCCGAGGGAATCTCAATCAATATCTACATCACGGTGCGGCCATAAAATAAAGCGGTAGCGTTCGTTCGGCCGACGGTGGGCCGACGCATCGTCATCAAAGCGCACTTGGAACTTTCCTTCCTCGCTGGAAGGAAAGAGGGCAACGCCGGCGTCGTCGTCGCCCCGCGGACTAACCAGTGAGAGAAGGAAGGACTCGGATCGGAAGCGATATCATAAAGGACAGCAAGAATCGAACAAGTCTCCGCGGCAGGAAAAAAGATCGGTTCGTTACAGTCTGCTCTCGCTCTCCCGATGTAATCTTTAAGATGAGATCGCGCTGAGTCCATGAATCCTTCCCCGCCGGGGAGGAGGAGTCCACTCGCACCCTGCGAGACCAACTTTCCTCCTCCATCTCTTCATTTTCTCTTCCCCCCTCGGCCCCCATTCCTACCCCGTCGGGCCCTCAGCCCTTTTGCAGCAGACCTCCCTTTCTTCGCCGCCGACAAGCTGACTCCAGCGAAGAAGAAGGAGCACGACGATTTC
Organism: Crossocerus cetratus; assembly: GCA_963675795.1. Lineage (NCBI taxonomy): Eukaryota > Metazoa > Arthropoda > Insecta > Hymenoptera > Crabronidae > Crossocerus > Crossocerus cetratus. Next base: position 18,268,258 of record OY776665.1, read on the forward strand.
TCGTAATGCACCGAGATAATCCTGGATCCTGCGAATACTACGCTCAGAGTGCCGACACTTCCCTTCCGCCACCCCTCGCCTCTCTTGCCTCCCCGCCTGGCGTTGTGGGGATGCACGAGCTGCCTGTAATCACTGCCGCCGGATGAATTAACCCCTTAACTAGTCGCGCCGACAGTTTGCACTGGGACGAGCACTTCGTTTTCCGTTGAAGGGAGCACTCACTATCTTCTCTCCGAGATTGTATTGGCCCGTGAGATTCAGGGGTGGAGGAGGTACAGATAAATTATAGTTAACCCTTCGTAATGAAATCCTGCGAATTGTAGATTTTGTTTAAATATTTCTTTTGAACAATGAGAGCATTTTTAAGTTATGAGACAATTATGCATTTTTCGTAGATTTGAAATTCAAATTTATTACTACTATTTGTGCGTCACTTTATTGGGATATATTTCTTATGATTTTTCTTTGAAAGGATAAGCTCGAATGAGTTTAATTAAACTAACGAGAAAAGATGGCGATTATCTCACACGACATTTATGAAACACCCTGTATTGTATGCGCTGAGCTGCTTCCGCATGCTCGTAAACGGTATCCGTCACTCGAGGTGGTGGGATTGAAATGGCGAGAAGTGCTCGGTAGTCCCAATTACGTAGAACGTGTCACGGGGAAAGCTAAGATATCGCACTAGGCGTCACTCAAGTCCCAGTCTCTCCTCGACCATGGTGACTCAAGCGGGTCTCTGCCGAGCCACTTTTCTACCATTTGCCGTCATTGACCGCTGAAGCTCTGTCCCCTCAACAGCGCCGATACGCTAAAATCGAAGTGTCCGCAACTCCAGCACTGTGTAGCTGCGATTTGTTGCAAAGGATATCGTGTCTCAATAATCGACAACCCAGGCCTCAAGTGTTCCAGGGTAAACAGGTTGGCACTGCGAGCTCTATTTGAAGCGATCGGTGGCTGGCAAATCGTGTCAAGTTACAGAATGTTCTAGACTTAAGTCTCTTTTCTTAAAAATAGATTCTGCTTAGAGTTCATTTAATGTTATTGCATTTTTCGGATATTCTTACCTATGTGAGGTTTCAGATTGAAACCTTCAGGTTTCCGGTGAGGGAAACTTCTGTCGATTTGTTTTCAACACCAATTTTTCGATGCCTCGCTTTTTCTTCCCGTATAATCTTTTCCCATGAAAGATATGCTCCCCGAAGCAACAAGTGCATTCCCCAGGGTCCTTTTAATCACCGGACACCGCGATCGTAGTACCACTTGATCGTAATTCGATACTCGGTCAAGGAGTTCGGCGGTTTCGTCTGCCTGCTAACCTTTAATTACACTTTAAAGTCTTACTTGTAGTTCAAAGTTGAAAGAGCCTTTAAGTTCAACAACACTGCCCTGAAGAGAATCATACGATCTTCACACATGATATTTACAATAGTACAATTTCTTCTTTGGACAAATATTAATTATCCACCCTTGAGTTATCTTCTGAATCGCCGACTTGCTGGCGGAACTTCTCTGCCATTGTGGTCGAGAAATTAATTGCGGCCCTGAATCGCACGCATTGTCTTTATCCCTTGTGCAAATGGATGTTGCGAAAAGCAATGGCGCACTTGGAGATATCGAGGCAGACAGTGAGACAGGGTAAGAAGGAGCACTCAGGTGCGAGCTGCATCTTCCGTTTCACGGTGCGTCTAATTAACAGCGTCGGCGAACGACGAGACGCGCGCGCGCATAAGGAAGGCTTTAAGTGCTCGTTGGCCGCGTAACCCCTGGTGAATGGCAGTTTGCACGTACGTGCAATTAGCGCGCGCTTTTAAGTAAAACAGTTCGGATTCGTCTTCGTTGCCGGCGAGCTCTCATCGGCTTACGGGCCGCGTCGTGTGAAGTTCCTCTTGCCGAGCCAAGTGTAATTGCCGTCGACGCAGTGAGCAATCACTCCGCAGTTCCCCCGGCAGCACACTATCCCTCTGCCATTAATGGTCGAGATGACTCGCACCTCCTAGGCGAGATTCCCTCGCTCAGCAACAGATAATTGCTAGTCCTCTCTACTGCTGCCTCTGTGTACTACCCCTGCAGGTCTCATTGCGGTGCTGGAACTCTTTTTGCATCTGCGTCCTGTTATTTGTCTGTCGGTGCGGTGGGAACAGTATCTGTTGACTGCGGATATTTGTACAAGTTTGTTGTGGCTTTGACACACATATGCGATCATTTAATTAAATATTTTCCAAACGATCAGTGCTATGGGCATTGCGCGTTCATTTCAGCGTATAAAATGCTGTTTTTGTATTGATAGTTTTTTGTGCATGCCGTAAAAATATCGAAATTCATTTTTGTAAATGCAGACGAATAGCATAAACGAAAATATATTAAAGGCTCCAAGGCATTAAACCGAAAGTATTTAGGTTGTATTTGAAATAGAATTCTTTTAACATGGAATTTTGATTAATCCAACCCAGCTCCAGGGGACGGAGGGTTTTCCAAAAATATGCTATGCAAATAGTTTTAAAAAAGTGTGCCTCCGATCCTTATACGGGGAAAGATCGTCTTCGTGGCGAGCATGTGATTGCTACACGCCACAAAGTGAAGAATCGAAAGGTTCAGTGGCTGTTGGTGAGGAATGGTCATCGGGATTCGAATCGGTAGGGCGAGATCGCCGGCCCCGAGAGGGATGGCTATCAAAGGAATTGCAAAATAGGCTAAGAAGCCGTTCATATATGTACTGGTACATCTTAGATCTATGTACGCGGGCACCCTGCCTTGGTATACTCAGGCCAGAATGTATTATTCATACTGTACCACCGACATTCGTGCGGCAGACTTCCTTTCTCTTCACCTGGCATAGATCCACCTATGCTGCTCTGCTCTCCCATTCGTCTCGGCGAGAGTCCATCACCTATGCCAACACCCCTTTAACGAGCAGCTTCGAGTACCTTCAAGCTAAGAGTACACGTGTACGGAATATGTACTCTGTAAAAAAAGACTTTTATGTGGAGAATCAGATAACAATTAGCAGTATCTTGCTCGTCGGTCGACACACAAAATTTGCGCTTTGAAATTCCGAGTTTCATTTTTCAAGAATTGAAGTCTTCTTAAATGCCGATATACCAAAGTATGAAATTAAAACAAGTACACAGAATATCAAAAAGCTTTGCAATTTGCGGGCTTATTTTTTACTCGCAATATCTTAAACAGTAAGAAAATCAGTTTTAATAACGCAACTGACTTTTTTATTAGTCTTTCTCTTTTCTTGTATTAATTTCACGTAATTTTCTCCGACCATTCCTCTATTGATAGAAATCATTCAATAGCCTCATGGCAATAATTGCTCTCAACCAATAATTGCTTATATAAATTAGTGACATCTGAAAGTTTACACTCATTTAGACATATGTTTCAACTGATCATTTCACTGCTGGTACATAATCGTTTGCGTCCATTCGGCGTCTCCCCAGTCCGAGTGGGGGACTTGGACATTCTTTCATGTCCAGTGCCCTCGAGAGTCGATTGCTTTTCCGCTTACCTTGAGACCCTCGGCAGCGTTGCAGAGGGTATACTACTATATGCCTCGGCATTGGAGATTACTCTCTCAATATGCGATTAGCAACCCTTATGCAAGGGTGCTCGCTCGGCAGAACTAAGCGATCAATCGAATCTCCGGGGACCTGGATTCCCTTGTTACCACGGTGCCGCGTGCTCGAGAATTTTTCGTGGCTCGCAGGCATTGTGAAGGAAAGCCAGAACTCCTTCGTCGCATAATTCCGGCCGCTTTTTTATCTGGCAAGTTTTCGTGTGTCTGGCGTGTGCAGTGATGCGCGCGCGCGTGTGTGCGTGAGGGAGTGGAAAAGTGAAGGGGGCTGAGAAATCTACTGTGCGAGCGGGGCACAACACCCCTGTGCATCGGCGTTCGACCTCCGAGAGAGAGCTGATCAACCGAATCTCTGGGGAGTATTGACTGGTTCCCAGTCGCAAAGGGGATGTATCTACACATCTGCTTTGCCAGCCGCGTGTTGGTGTGTGACGATCCTCGGCCCTCTTGTCTCTCCTCAAGTCTGGCTCGTTCCAGTCTGTCCATTCATTTCCAGGAATGAGCCTCGTCCCCTGTAAAGATCCCGCGAGGAACAATTAGTAAGTCTTTAACAAAAGTGAAATCCCTCGAGCTACCATTCGCGTAACTCGATCAACGGCAATTGAAATTGGATCGATACAACGTCCTTAAAGGGTGTTAAAGCGAAGGGAAGCTTTACGGAATTTTTCGCTACCACCAACGACCCGTCGCTCCTGCGGCGATGGCAGTGGCGTGCGATTAAATTTCGAGTGCGGCCAATGGCGCGCGCGAGTCCGAAATGTTTCGATGGTCCAGTAGCGCATGAATAGTAAGTAGAAATAGGGTGGAGGCGTGCGCACGCGCCGCTTGCGGAGAGTGACTTTTTCACTTTCTGCGAGAGCACCACTGAAATTGTCCGGTTTATTTGTCGCCCTGGGCGATGCGGCCGGGATGCCTGGCTGTGCCTGGCTGCCTGCTTCCCAGCACGGCACGAAGGGGGCTTTTTGATAGCGCTGCTTTCGCGTATTCAGTTTTATCCGATAACCCGGGGATCGCGCCCCCGGGGAATGCCGCTCTCCACCGGCGGCGGCGGCGGCGGCTGGCGAAAAAAAAGTGTGTACACAAAATGCCGCGATAGCGCGCTATGCTCACTCGCGCGCCCGCCCAGGTTATTAAGCGAAATATCGCCGCGCGCGCATTAGCAATTGCCCGCTCCCAGCTTACAGCCGGGAATTCCTGTTTGCCTTTTTGTTCCGCCCTCGCCGAAGGAATGGCTTCATTGTTATTTGATGCACTCGCTGGGAAATCCAACCCACCTCGCTCAAGTCATTCTGGAATTCAGCACTGTGCAAGTGGGGGAACAAACGTGGATAGTAGTCTTTTTTTAGAATAGGCCGTTCTTTTGTAGTTTAGTTAATGTGGCTTATTACACCCTTTTTTGAGTCGCAGAATCAGAAACAAGAATCAGCGAGTCGCTGTACGTGTAAAGTGGTTTGCGCCGAGGTTAAGGGGAGATACATTTTTAAAATATATTCTGTAGACGAACGTTTCGATTAGAGAAATATTCGGATGCGAATTGAAGTAGAGTTCGTGTGTGCGTGTTGTGTTGTGGACGTGTGGTGTCAGCTCATATAAAGGAGCAGGGACGGGTGACATCACAGGTCAGACTACTGGCAGTAGATTGAGTGAGGGTGTAGAAAGACCGTGCGAAAAGTAGAAGGCAATGACCGGGCAATTGTCAGCCAGAACGATTGAGCTAATCAAGTATTCTTTGGGAGAACTGTGTCTCTTAGCGCTTCTATACCCGAAAGTCTTCCGCCTGATCCTGCAGGCTTACACCGACAATTATCTTTTTGATAACACTAATACCAAGGCTCATCCTATTAATAATAATCTCCTCCATTTTCGCCATATCTGTATACCAAGAAAACAATGCAGTCTTGCTTAACCATAAGCCCACAAACATCCCTGAAAGTACTAAACGCTCGGCAAAGCTATTAACCAAGGGTATCACTCACTTCCAGAAACCAGCAAAACGCAATCTTATTCCCGAAGGATCTTTCGCTTATTAAATACGCAGCTTCGCCGATTCCTCCACCGAGGGAGTAACGCGCTGCTCGGGGGGCGAAGCTAAAAAGTTGGAAGAACTAAATCTCGGCACGGTTTCAGCGATAGGAAACCGAATGGAGCGGCGGTGGGGCCCGTCTAGAGCTACCTATAAATACTTGACCGACGAAGGAGAAGCGCATGAAGTAGAATTACAGGCGAGAGTATCCAATAGGAGGAAATATTTTATCCGGGATAGCCCGGGGAAGGCAGGGGCTGCCCGAGGGATGTACTTTTCCATTCGCTTTCTCCTTTTGCATGTATCCGCCATTCGGGCCTGCCGCTCTCGCGGGAGGCCGAGGGATCTTGTTGAAGAAGGACTTCATGAGATCGGCCACAGTAGATTTATTTGTGCTCAAGTCCCCGTCCGCCGCTCTTGCACCCCCGGCTCTCGTCGCCGGGCGTGCGTCTCTAGCTCTGTATACACAGCCGGTAGCCAGGCCGAAGGAAGAGTATTCCGAAGTAAAAGCCGATATCGCCCGAGGAATTGGAAAGAGATCGGCATCCATCACCCGGTTAACCGAGATAAGAGGAAGCGCGTACGCGGGATGAGCTATCGGTGGAGCCCAGCCAGCCTCCCACTTAGGAAAATGCAATTGGAGGGGCCAAATAAATTTCCACGCACTACCGGCCCTCTTTTCCCTTTCCCTGTCTGTAGCTTCGTCGTTCCAAGTACTTGCTATAGTGGATCTCGGGCTGGCTTGATGCCGATACATTAGAGCGGAGCTCAGTCAATCTCCTAACCCTACGATCAGAGTTAATAGAGTAACTCATCGAATTACTTAGAGTTTGGTCGATTGGCTTTTTCATCCGTCGCTTGCATTTATTGGATTCAGTTTCTTCCACCATTTATTATCTAATATTCAACAAATTGGGAATATTTATTAAGAGTTCAAAGTGCACATTTTTTAGCTTTTGGGCATGGAATTCAGCTGTTCGAGAATTTAAAGGCTTCCAAGTAGATCAAAATTGTATTAGAAGCTTGAAGTTTGTCGCCTGACCCATGGCCACGGTTTTCTATGCCATTTCCAATTCGCTTTTCGGCGAAACTACCACGCTAATGGTGTCCCATTTTCATATGTGATCTACGAATAGAAATGCAATAAGCAAGCGAGGCGAGCGGATCTTAAATATAATTGCGGAACTATCGAGTTTGAGGTTAGTCGGGCGTCTAAACAAAGAAAACTTTCGCCGGGCACGTTTACGCGGTCGCCTCGTGATAGCTCTGGGAAATGATTTTGCATACAAATTACCGTCACGTTATTAGGGGGGCAATAACATAGCGGAGGGTAGCGAGGCGGCGCGCGCGCACCACCGGTATTACGGGATACAGCGTTTTCGGTGGGAGTAAATTGAATCCCACCGAGCGTGGCCTCCACCACCATCGGCTCCGTCACTTCGGATCCCGTAGACAAAGAAGGATGGTAGTACCGACAATTTGCATATTTACTGCCGTCCCGAATAAAGAGAAACGACTCGAGCATTTTATTTCGTAGACAGTGGCATCACACTCTTCCTCGAGAGCCGACTCTTCAGTTGTTTATTTCCTTAAACTCTCGGAATGCTTGATTCGAGTGTAGACCGATTATCGAATCAAGGATCATTAAATTCATCTTTCTTCTACTGCAACCAGTTCTTGAATAGAATTGCTATTATTGTAGAGTACACCTTTATTATTATATCAAGTCAGCATATGTAGAAGTTGAAGTAATTATTGCTGTGTTTTTCGTGCCATCCTCCTGCTCCAATTATAAAGAATACAAATCAAAGTTCCACTGTTGCGATACAGAAAAGTTCCACTACCTAAAATTTACTTTAATTCGGAATCACTTAATATGCAAAGCCTATGATTTTTAAAATTTCAGAACACAAGTGGTGGTACAACATATCTACGACTTTCATTTTAAATATGACAAGAGTCCGAAACTTTTTCCCACCATCAGTGAATGACGTGGCAGCAGTCCCGCGAAGGAATCTACTTATTCACGTTGCCGATGGGGTGCCGTGCGACCAGTCACCGAACCAGCCAGCAAACAGTAAGCATATCAGAGCGGAGTCTCTTAATTACAGTTTAGCGTCAGCTACGAAATCGCCGGGTGTCAGGCGCTCGCTTCCCAGAGGAGTCGGGGTTGCTTCGATTGTTAGCCGGCCAATAAAGTCAGTCTCGCGCAATCTCTTCCAGGCTGACAGCGTCCGACAATGCCAGTGTGCCGGGATCGTCAGCGGCGTCGTCGCGTAATGTATTTGAGTTCGGTTTTCAAAGGACCAGCCGAGTGTGTGTACACATAAACGGGTGGGCGCCCGGCGCCCCTCGCATGTGCACGCGCACAGTAAACGGGGCCACGTGTCTAGTTTAAACAGAGCGGCTGCCGCCGGCAGCACCTACAGGGTGATTCACATGCCTGTCAATCTGTACAGTCGATCATTCTATTCCACTTTTTATCCAAGATACATCAACATTATATTATAAACATTATGCGTACAACATGACATTGGCATATGCGTACACTCGTGTATAATTAAAATGGTTAAATAATTTGCAATTATCAGAAGGATCGGTTAAAAAACATTTTGTACAGGGACAATTTATATAATACATGACATTTTTCCATCACTTTCATAAAACCTATGTATCATATTTAATATTATATTCCATGTAAATGATATACATGTCACATAATGCAGATTGGCGTGTAATAAGAAGAGACTCAAACACAGTTGAATCACCCTGTACACCACCTACCGCCACGTATCTGCCTGCACTCTCCCGTGTCTTCCCCCTGGTGGGACGCAATTCTCGTGGCAGCAATCCTCCTCGTATACGTAGGATTCGTTGGGTTCATACGGCGAGGACCTGCTCTGCGCGGATTCGAGCCCGGTGATCCCGAGCTGAGAGTGCGCTGAACTGTAAGGTATTGTCGTTCGCGTTGGGGTGCGCCGTCGGCCCGCTCGCCACCCTCTTTGTTGCTTTTCCCAAAGCACGCAACCACTGGCCCCGTCGAATCCAGTCGCACGCGCACCGCACCCTGTAACGCTGCTCTGCTCTTCTTCAGTTCTGATTCAGAAGATGATCCTGTATTTCGCGTGCATTCCTGTATTATGGTATTCGGGACTCGGGCGGACTGGGGTGGGACGTAACCGGATTACGTTCTGATATGAGCGCACGGTTTCCACGCTATTGATACGATTGTAAGAACTGGTCTACATCGAGAGTTTTCGAGGATGTGGCAAAATAGTAAGTTTGTTGAAATGACGGTGGATCGCGCCTCTATTCAAATGCCACAGAGGAAAAGCGCGGAGAAATACACGATACAAAATGTTTGGAAATCGTTAGAAGCATAAAGGGGCTCGTTAAACGTGATCACAATGAAATTTAATTAACATGTGAACATTACAGGCGGTTATAATAATCGATTTACAGATTCTCAACGTAACACTGCTTCATTCACTCGAGTTATATGAGTAGATTTAGTAATTATATGTTTAATGTAGAAATACGCTAGAGGAAATTTTACTGAGCGAGTACTCGCGGAATAATAGTATTCATACGATGTCCAGGTCCCTTCGAAAGCAGAGATTATTTCGTCGAGGCTTCGAAGGGACCATTAAAAGCCGGCTCGTCGAGGGAGATAAATGCTGATTCGGTTCCTCGGACCCTCCTTCACCCCCTTTAGTCATGTCACGTCTTGTCGCTTCCGTCTTGCCACGATTGTCTTTCGCTCCATTCTCGTCCTCTTTCCTCGGAGCACCCTCTTCTTCGCGACGGACATCCTGCCGAGCGCTCTGCTTCACAGAGGTCCTCTCTGGGGCTTCATCAAGTTGGGCGACAATGAGACTCGTGAAACTGAAGATCGGCCTCCCCATTGAACCAGTGCTTCCTAACCCTTCCAATCCTCCACACCCCCTAGATTGCCAGCATCCGTTAAATCCGTACGGCGATATACAAGTAGTTTTCTAAGCTATTGGAAATTTATTAGCAATTTTCAATAGTAACCAGTTCCATTCGTGGAGATTGGAAATTATTGAACATTGTAATATCACGAACGGTCATGCATCCCAGCTGGTATTCGATTAAATAAACAGTTTAATAGTTTATCATCTCTCATTTACTGTTTGCTCTCATATTGCCTCTAGTTTACCGCATTGAATACATTCGTAACTCTGTAGTGTATATCCATCCTCTACCCCACACAATGTTAATTTAGTTCTATGTCATTGTTGGTGGTAGATTCGCCATACCATCATACTCTCCTGTGATAAGACGACGAAAGAAAGGGAAGGAGACGCTTTTGCGGGGACGTCGGCACGAAAGCACTCGGACGATACTCCCTCGGTGCTTCCAGCGCTCCTGTATTTCTTGCCCCAGTTAGTAAAGCCCTGTGCTCGTCGCGCGTTCGAGTGTCCTCAATATGTTACTTTCGCAGAGTCGAGCGCAAGGGAAATAGATCGTACTGTTTCCTTTCGGAGAGGCCTAGAATTCGTTGCTTTCGACGGATCCAGTGGGGCGGTTTCGAATGCCGCTGAATATGGCGACCAAGAGAATGGAAAGTAAAGAGCGGATAAAGAAAAAGACTTTCGTGTATGTAAAGGACGGACGACGAGTAAACAGCAAAATATGGATATTTGGAAGACTATGGAGGAAACATATAGTGCTTTGTTCAAAATACTTACAATCAGTGATATCGCTTTTGAATGAAGCAGTATTGTACTTAACACTTATTTATACATACTGCTAGATATTAATTATTAATTAATTAGCTACCATTTGGACAATAAATTTCTGTGCCCTCAAACGGCATTACTGACGAATGGCTGTCTGTAAAAATATAAAATACGCCTACAACCTGGGGGCTGATTTCATTCAAGTGTACTTACCATTAATAATTTAATAATAATATATGAAACTGAAATTCTGTTCAAATAGAATATTGCGCGATGGAAAGTCCCCTCTCACTCGAACACATATATCTATCGCCGCCCCCCGACCAGTCTGTTCTGTCCGGACTTCATTGAGTTGCTTCCTTTCGGATGTCGGCGACACCCTGCAGCGTTTCTGTTTCACGTTTCCCATATCGGCCGATGCGAGCGCTTGTCAAGTGGCACAACAATGAAAGCCCCAAATGTAGCGGCGGCGAATTGTCCGCCGTGATCTACCGGAAACGTAAAGGCTTCCCTTTCGCCCAGGGAACGTGTTTATCTTGCCACGTGGCTTCCGCTTTGATCGTTGCTGGCAGTAAAAGACACACGTGTCGCGTAGTTTTTGTAAGCGCGCTCGACCTGCTCTTACGAGCTTATGCAAACACATTCGCATTCAGGATAAATATTTAAAAATTATGTTGAAAGTCACCGAAAAGAGTCGCGAAAGTAAGTAAAACTCTTTAACTTATATTACATACACATATTTATTTAGAGTTGAAAAGGTTCATCAAACCACTAACGCCAATAACTATTTAATCAAACACTTTGAACTATTTCCAGATGTTTAAAGAAACACTCAAAATACATATCGTTCAGTCCATGTCCATCCCCTCAGCATACCAGTAGCAAGACCCATGTGCGACACCGTCTCAATTGCCAATTGTTACCGTCACAAACGTATCACTAATAACCCCAAGCAAGTTTTTCGTTCTCCGGGCCGTAATTTCGCACGGCTGATTAGCTCGAGGAAGGAGTCAGTGGAGGGTTACATTGATCTTCCGGTATGCGAGGTGCTCCACTCCAGCACAGCATTGATCGTTCTCTTCCGCGCGATGGGATAGGGGTTGTCGGGCCGTAGAAAGGGAGACAGGCCGGGTAGAGTGGCATCACCGAAAATAGCGTCCACCGCCGTGGAGAAGGGAGTATATAATATCGAGTAAGCATAGCATCGTCTCTCCATTATCATATAGCGTAGTTGGCAACCCTCCCGATGGTGGCGGAACTCCGTCGGTCTCTCTCTCCAATTGCAAACTCGGCCCTTCACTCCCGCTATCGCTAGAGATACGGGACGGGACTCCTCTCCCTCAGCCTCTCACTCATTCAGTGGCCTCTTGCCCCGCCGTTTCCCAGCCTGCCCCTCTGCATCTCCCGTGGCTGCACTGCGCTGCGTACAAAAAGATGCTCTGAATAGAAACTTCGCGGCATTAGGGGACAATTGGGCTCCGTCCTCACGTTATTATTCCCGGCACCGCGGTAGAAATGGCAAGAGCGGAAAGGGACGGGAAGCCGAGAGGGAGAGAGAAGAGGAGGCCGGGAGCACTCGAGAAATTGCTGAAATTTATGGACTCGAGACACACACCGGGAGAAAGAGGAAAGCCAGTGAGACAAGAGGAAGGTCGAAGAGCCGGCTGGCGTACGGTTGTACTGTAAGCCAGAGAGCAAACGCCGCCACCGCAAGGAGAAAGGGAAAGAGAAGGCGGGCTGCTGCTGCTGCTTTCTTCGAGATCGTCGAAGAAAGTTTTGGCTTTCCGCTCGCGCTTCTCCGCCACTTCTTGAGTATGTATGTATGTATCTAGCTACGTATTTTCTTCTCTCTTGCTTTCTTCCGCTTTTTTCCCTTGCGGAACACCGAGGAAATGAAGGCTCCGCGGAGAAAAGCCTCGTCGTACGCTTGTTTTTTGCGTGCCCACCGACCGCTTAGCTTTTATTCTTCTTTCGTGAAAGCAAGTTAATAGGTTCAGATGAGCACAACTTAATCGTCTAATCAGTATTATTAGATAAACTATCATTGGAAACGTGGCAATAATTACTGTAAAGACAGTGCATCGTTTGCAAAGTGTTTTTTGTTGATTTCCCCCCCCGCAGACGTTCTTAAGACAGACAAGTTTTCAGCATCACATATCGAACGCATTTCTCTTATGTAAGTTCACAGTATTCATTGACTCTTGCATCAAACTTTCATTCTTCACTGGCTCATTTCATCGAGCAAAGAGTCAATATTTGAAATTTACAAAGGTTTACATCTGAACAAGTTTTAACAGTGAAACAGTTTGTAAGTGTGCAGAGTGATTCCCTTTCCTTGAATCAACACTGACGAAGCCTATACGTTGAAAGTTTGCGACATTTCTGTATAATTGGAATAACTAGACAATTTATAATGAACTTGTAGAAAATTGATGTGATTGGCGATTCACCGAGTACAGTTGTGACCCATTCGATACAGTGGATTCATTGTTATTCGCCCGACGTAATTCCCGCATAGAAATCCGCTTATAACTACTTCGATACTCGTATTACAGGCGTCTTGGCGATTCAAATAATTCTCAATAAGGAACTTTCGAACTCCGCGGGAGTATTAAACACGAAAAGTCCGTGGGACGTCCGGTAATGAAAGTGGAAGCTCCGCAGTGTACGCTTCCGGCGTAGCTTCTGCTCGGAGGATTCAAGATGCCAATTCGATTTTGCATAGAGCAGAGCGACGTGAATTTAGCTGCACACTGCTTGGAAATATCATGCCCTCCAAGTTCGAAGTAGTTCATACTTAGCATCTAGTTATTCGGCCGATCTTTCATCGTGCATGCTTTATCGCAATTGCTAGGCGAATATTCCGTACTACTTTGATATGGATGGTGCGACATAAATATCGGAAAGTTTGCAGTAAATATATTTGCTTCTTCCGAGTCCCATAATCGTAAATTCGTTCTTCCCAAACGTATTTCGGGAAAAGTGGATCGCGATATCTATTGTTGGTTTAGTTCGATTTCGTTGAAAGACGTTGTTATTTTGGTAGAGTTGGAAAGTGACAGGTAGAAATGACTTGCGAAGGTTTCATTTATTGCACGCTATTTTGAGTGTCTTGTTACGACGAGAAGAGAATGATTGTACCGAATTGTACAGACGTCTGTTAAAATAACTGTCATGAGGTACCATTGGTATTTGGGGTTCCTAAATTAAGTGACGCTGGTGATACATGTTCTATGATAACTCAATGACAAACGCTCTATATGTATACAGCGTTATACACCAAATATATTTGGTGTGTCTGTCTTAATTTCCCATTATATTCGGATCGAACAGGATCTACCTGTGCAATGTTTAATTATCATACTTTAACATCGTGGCTCTCAATAGATAGCTTGTTAGTTAAAAAAATAATGAAATCCTTGTGAGACTGAGAAAAGATCTTGGCGCAACGGGAAATGCAAAATTGGGAACATTTCGAAAATGAGCCATTCAAATTCCGCTTGCAGTCGGAAGTAGGGCAGCCAGTCGGCATTGAGAGCTCTATAAGCCTAATATACAGGGTGGGTCAGTTCCCTTTGAACCATCAACTGTCTCATATAGGCTGTTACATACAGAATTCTGAACTCCTCTGGTTTTACCAAAAATTATAGATTCTACATGATTCAAATCAATTATATTTGCATACAAATCCGTACCCTAGCGATGATTCTAAGGCAAACGAATCACCCTGTGCATTTGCGTTGCTTTTAGGAGTCGACATACATTTCGACGGTAGCTTGCCCCATTCACCGGTTGCCTTGGTAGAGCTTAAAATGGAGGGAAACTCCCACACCAGCAGACTCCGCTCTGCTCCCGTGCACGTACGCACGCACACGCGTCTCAGGAATCTTGTTTAATGAAATGTCAATATCCCTGACCGAGGCTTTAGCCTCCACCTCCACCTCGCCGCAGGCTCCTCTCCAAGAGCGGATTTCGCAATGTAGTTTTGCGCGCTCTGTTTTGAAGACAAACGCCTCGAGAGCCCGGGATTTTCAGGGAGAGACGGACAGACGGGCAGACAGTGTTCTCCGAACTTGCGGTTTCGCTTGCGGATTAAATAATTGAGATTCTAATCCTGGTGCTGCGCACCTGCTGCTTATCTACGTTGATACTGTATTCGAGAGATTACACGGCCCACTCGATTAAATCGGTATGAGAGAATTCGATTTGACGATAATCTTTTTGGTATTCACGATAATAGTGATTTGTGTATTTGATACTGCGGTATAGTTTTTCTAACATGCCGATCGAATTAGCTTGTATTAATATCGATATGAAACAATATCATGGAGTTATTTGGTGTAGGGTTGTGGTGTACATTAATTATTAATATGGTCTAAAAGGGCTAATCCAAATTAAAGTAAATATTCTAATAACACACGCGCAAGTGACTGTTGTGCATACTCTTTCCAGTGCATTATTATTGCTGGAAGTATACAAAAGCATCTGCTGACTAGAATTAGAGTAATCTGGCTAGTTTCGACTTGTCAGTCCATCTCCGCAAAGAGCGGAGGCGTGTCGGAACAATATGCTTATGTAGGGAATTACGACTTTAATAAGAAGCCCGAGAGGAAAATCGAGTTCGTCAAGGAGAGAGCGAGTGTATAACTCGCCATACCGTAATTCCCACTCGCACTGCGGGGTGCTCCACTTTTATCCCCCTCGAGCCAAGAAAGTTTTCGGCTGCTGGGAGCGGGACGGGAGAAAAAATGAGCAAGAAATTTGTCTCCCTTTTTTTCCCCCTCGAGAAATTTAGGCCGATAATGATTGTCGCGTGATTCTGTCGTGAGGCAATAGCGGCCGGAATGGCACTCGGCTCTGTGTGGGTGTCTGTTGACAAATAGTGCCAATCGGGCGGGCCCCTTTGATTAAGGATCATCGAAAGCCAATTTCCAGCGATTTTTGCCCTATTTTTCTTCCAGCACTGCGTGCCATCAGCGGCCGCGCAGCGTCGCCGCCCCCACCGCCTTCGTTTTACAAATTCGTCATGGGGCGCGTGTTATTCGTCCCTGACGCAATTAGGTCTTACGAGTCCGTGGGGTGAGCCATCAATTCAAAGTAGCGTCGTGCAATCCTACCTTTGCCTGTTTTTCTCAGCGTCCCTTGCGTCGGCGGGCTGACGTCATCACTCATATATCAAAACCATAACAGCCACGATTATCATCGACTGCTCCATTTCTTTGGAATAATTATCTCCTTTTGAAATGCCGAACTCGGGCTTTCCGAGTCCTCGTTCCTATTAGTTGGACTTTCAATAGGCGGAAACAAATCGAAGCCGAGTTTTTGGCTTGCCAAAGCCCCAGCCGCGTATCGTTAATTTACCAGTCCATTGGCATCGTCGACCTAATTCGGCCGTTTCGGCCGATTAAATCCTGGAAAAATGTGATTTCACGGTAATTGAAAAGGCGATTGCGGGGTCCAGTGTCCGGGTCAGTCGGTTGTCCATTGAGCCCGCTGCTTGTTTTTCAGTTATCACGGGCCAGCGGCGCAATTAACTAATTCGGCCGAGTGTCATCTCGGGGGACGAGTGAGAGCGAAAGGCACCAACGCCACCAAGGAAAAAGAGAGGGACGATGCTTTAAACCGCGCGACACACCCCCCACCCGCAAAAACTACCAGTGCAAACCTCGCCGACTGCGCTCCACTTTTCCAGTCATTAGTCCGCATAAAAGTGTGAAGGAGATACGATCCGCGTCAGAGGGATCTGGGCGCCTAGAGATTCGGATAAAGCGTGGGGGCGCGCGCGCATCGTCTGAACTGAGTTGAAGAGAGACCGCGGGAGAGAGCGAGTGAGTGATAAAAAGCAGACGGGGGCAGGTGAGGCTGATGGAGGAAGAGAGAGCGCGTGTCCCGTCGGACCGCCGCGTGATCTAAGCGTTGCCCTTGAGGCTTCTTCGCTCCGCTCACATTCGTACATCCGTTCGATTTCCCGCTGATCCCTGGGGCCCCGCGTAACACGTGCGGAAGGGCGGACAAGGTAAAGAGAGGCAGTCAGGCCGAGGGTGGGAGCGAGACTCTTGGTAGAAGGGCGCAAGAGTAACTGCTAGTAACAATGTTTTCTCACCCTTTTGCGTTTTAGCGGGGAGCTGACTCCACGCGCGACACCCTCACCCATCCCCTTAACTTTAGTGGTGCGTTTCTCCCTCTCTGCCTCTCCTCCACCGTCATTCTATCAGCGAGTCTTCGTCTATCCGGGCGCGTTGCTTGGTCCCCGGCGAAGCGAGGAGTAGCGGGAGCCGAGGCGAAGTGAAGCTTCGCTTGTACACCCCCCGCAATCAATTTCGTCAATACCGCTTGTTGCGGAGAGGGCTGTCTCGCCCGAGGCTGCCTGCCAGAGCCTGCCAGCCTGCCTGCCTGCCAACCTGCCTTTCGGCCGTCCACCCACACGTCTACACACCACTCGAGCCGGTGGCACCGGCGCGCAACAACCAACCCTCCTTCACTCCACTAGAGCCTGCTCCTCGCCGAGGCTTTTGCTGATAGATTTTTACGTTCCAGCCGACGTATCTAGTCACCCTGATCTTTTGTTCTTCCAGCATCCCCGGCGCAACCGCCTCTTGCTCCTCTCCTTCCTCCCTCCCCCTTCTTACTGGCTCTCCGCTCTCCGGGAGCCCTCGCGAAATTGTGTACTGTTACTTTCTTCCCTTCCTCCCGGCGAAAGTCTTGTTACGACTTGGCGCGCCTGTTCCTCTGGTCGCTTTGGTAATTGGCTTAGAGTCTTACTTACTCTTGTGCTGTACTTGGCTGTGAGTGTGTCGGCCGGTTCTATGTACACTAGCGAGCAGCTGTTAATTATCATTGTATGGCCGTGTTTATTTCTAGCTAGTTCGGTAATTGGGACGCGCGCACTTGACTCGCAGGGTGGGGGAGGGTAAGAAGGATTTATTGCAGGTTTCGGGAGTAAAGTTTCTCCCTTAACAATTACGAAGAATGATGTACTTGTCTATTAGGCGGCGTTGCCTCGGCAAATATTGTTTCAAGCTGCCGCCGAGGTTCCCCGAAGCGGCAACTGCTAGGGTAATCTTTCAGTCGGCTCTGGAGATCGAAGATCTTGGAATACGAGGCTGCTTTTCACTGGGATAACAGGCCGCCGGGCATTCGTGACCCTAACCGCACCGGCACGCATTTTCTCCTTCCTCCTGCTGCTAGCCCGGGTAATTGAAGTCCATGATTCTCCGCAAATATCGCGTAACCAAGCAAACAATAACTCTATTGGCGGTGCGCTGTATAAATATAGAAATGCTCCGGGAGTTCAGCAGCCTCCTATCTCCGCTGCGAGATAGCCTTCCTAAGTCGGCCACTAGTTGGTGGGAAGTATTACGTTTCTTCCGGGACACTGATGCTACTTTGTAATTAAGCAATTACCAGTTTGATTCATTACGATATATGTCTGTTGAATGTCAATGCAATTTGCACGTCTCTCGATAAAATATCAATTGGAATTATTTTGATTTTTTAAGAGACACGAATATATTGACAGAAACCCTGTTGAAATTAATTTGAGACAATGCTCATAAGATTTTCATTAAATTTATATATATCTGACTTGACCCTGGGTACTATCGACTTTCTTCGGGTGCCTCAAGACTTTAGAATAGATGGAATTGATTGTAGGACTGATTTTAAATCATTTGCGAGTGGTTAAATCGTTTGCATCAGTTCTTTAAAGCCACTTTTGTGTCGGACATTTTTTCCCCGCCAACTACAATCTCCCCCTTCTTTCCATCTTTCTTCCACCCTCGTCCTTCACTGTTCTCTCTCCGTCCCTGATATAAATATCGATTACCTCGGTGAGCCGGATAATCCTTACAGATTGAAATTACCGTTGGTACTCCCTTCGACGTGGCAGGGACTTATCCCGACGTCCAGTTCACCAGGGCTTGGTTTTTCGGTCCACTCTCCTTTTCTTCTTACGGTCCTCCTATCGCTTTTTCACCCTTTTTCTGCCAATTTTCACGGCCGGGGTTTGTTGTCGCACACATACACGCGCGGCAGTTTGCGGCTGGACTGTTTGCCCGCGTGTGGCGCAGGGAAAGGAAACAACTGTGATGGGTTCCTCTGAGCTGTTTTTATTGGAATACTTGACCATGTTGAACATTGATTTCCATTCGATATATAACGATTTTATGTAGATTTTCTTACGAAATTATTTCTTTCAATAATAACGCAAATTGGAAATAATAATGAACGAATGATATTAATCTTAATTTCTACAAATTTATGAAGATGCGTTGATAATACATACTTGTTTATAAGATTCAATGAGTATTTGAAGATTTATTATATATTATTAATTTTCGTAACACAGAATTCTCTATGATTCCGGTGTACTTGATGCATTACGGATTTTCACGAGTATCTAAGTTACGAGACTTGTACACTAAATTTACTACTTAATATTTTAACAAAAGTATAGCGTTACGAGCAGTACAGTGAGAAGGTAAAGTAGATGAGCGAGACACCGAAGTCCAAAAATAGAATGATATTAACTGGTGAATAGGGGCGAGGAACAAATTGGTCCGAGCGAGAAGCGTTATGTAGATCAGCATTACTGGCGAGCGGTCGAGAAGGATTCCGTAAAACAACCGTGGACGTTTCTTAATTGCTTGTAATGAGTGTGAAACTTGGCCGAGCGCCGGTGGAAGAACTGGTCCTGCGCTCTCGCAGCCAACGAAATCGAAAGGACTCATGTCGAACGAGATAGGGCGGCGCGATAGCGCTCTCGGCGAAAGTGCTCGTCAGGAATTTATCGGGCGCACACGGAAACTCTTGGCGAGCGTCGCCGATGTCCAGTTTACTCGCGCGTTTCCGCAAGGATGCTGGCTCGTCCTTGCAGGATCCTCCCTGCACGGACTCGAGAGAGCGAAAACTAACAGCTTCAGCGGCACCGACCGAGAGCTTCGCTGACCGTAAAAACCTCCGCGGCATTTCTTGCCGACGTTTTCGTCCGAGTGCATAAGTACGCAATTAGGATTGCTCGCCCGTATGTAGAGCAAGCTCGTCCCGTATTTGCACGGCGATATTAAGATTTTAACTTGAAAAACCTGGTATTAATTAGCGGATTGCGGATCTTCGTCCTCGTATCTTTTCATTAAAGCATCGTTGATGTGGATATAAAGATCCGCGTGCGCGTGATGAAGATTATGTTAATGTACGGCGCACTGTGAGCACATACAGGGTGATGCTATCGTCTTGAGATCATCAAAAATGTCGGTACTACCGTGCGTATGGCTGACATATAATATATTACGCATATTAAAAACGTGGCGAATCTCATGAAATTATTTATTTTTTATAATTGACTGATAAATCATCTGCTGTCTACTACGTTTCTTAAAATCTCATTTCGCGCGTACACACTTCAATCTTAAGTATCATTTGAATTACTAGTGTTCACCCATAATTTCGATTCATTCGGGAAAAATTAACCGACCCCCTCGCGTTTACTCTCCAAAGTCTCATTTTTTCACGATTACGAATCATTGAAAAACCTAGAAACATTCCTAAACAGTAAATTTCCGCGTGTCCGCAATACGAAACTCGCAATCCCGCATAGTGCGAGCCATGTTTTCTATCAAAGACGAGCAGGTTCTACATATTTTCCAAAGTATTTCTCCGACTTCTAATGCATAGAGAGGTCGCATAATTCCATCGAAGGAGCAGGGCCCAGCCGATATACCATTCGGAGGCCTTCAATTCTTAATTTACGTTCCGAGCCAGTGCCACTCTCGAAACTCGCTGGAACGTAAAAGAATTCGCTTGATTCGATAGCACGCATGGACGATTCCCGCTTTTATTCGCTTTATGAGGATCACCGGAGCTCGCCCGCGCGCTTTTGCTCCCGGAAATGGGGGGAGGAGGAGGTGAAAAGGGAGGAGTACGGGGATTGACTGCGGTTTTCCATTGCGAGAGAGCTAAAAATTCGTGGTATGTCGGTGGACGATGGTAGTCGTTGATCGGCTTACTGTCATGTACATGTACGGATGCGCGCACGCGCGCTCGTTCTGCTGATACTGGGTTTTGGTTTCCATTACGTAATTGCCTTGCGCTAATGATTATAAAAAAGGCGGCCGCTTTCGGGGTGAAAGCTGCCGTAGTCTGTAGTATCCCTGTATTACGTTTCAGCTCATGCAGTTCTCTTGCGAATGCGAATACATACACATGCCTGTCTATGTGCACACGAGTCATGAGACATACCGTTAAATCGCCATTTATGAAATTAAATTCGGTTTTGTGGATTGTCCGCTTTGCTCCCCTTGTAGAGTCGGGGATGTTTGCTTGTCAAAGGATTGGGGTGGTTACTGATAGCTTGGACTCACGTAATCTTTTGAGAGGTTTGCAGTTAATCATTTAAATGCACAAATAGTTAAGCTAAATCCATATTCAATACGGTGAGTTTTACTTTTTTTTAACAAATATCAACATCCAACTCTGTTTGTATGTCATGTATTATTTCATGTATCGAAAAAACGGTTTCCCTTGGTTTGTGCATTATAACTTGAAATCACGTATTATCTATTATATCTAATGTAACTGTGTAATGATCCTGCCTACCTCTTTAACAAAAGGGTCAATAATTTTGAATATTTTTCCTAATATCTATATTATCTAGTCTTCTGTAAACCTGTAGCGTTTTATTTAAATTTTAAGACCGAGACCTAACTCAGATCTACAACTTATCTAAAACTTCCAGGTAATTTGTAAGAAGAGAGGTATGGGTCACAATCTTAATAGGGCACTGCATTTTTTTCGTATCATCTTGCGGTAGTGCGATACCGCTGAGGTTCTGATAAACGGGTATCGAAGGTAACCCTCGGTATCGGCTATTTTTATCGTCCCCCTTAGCTTACAAGTCGGGGCTCCGCCTCGAAGGAAAAAGCGAACTCAGCTCTCGACTAGTTGTCGATTGTCTCACGTCCGATTAGCAGCGGCAGCGACACGAGGGTGAATCCCCTTGGCGCCGATACTTCCTCTCCCCATCGTGGCGGCGCTCGCTCGAGAAAAGGAGTACACAGATGCGTACACCGGCCGTAATTAAATAAAAACTCCATCAGTTATAGTGCGAGACGCTTCGCTACACAGTGCTGTGCCCGGCCCTGTCGACAGGATCAAGGACTCGTGGGAGTTCGGGTGGAAAGTCTCACGTGTATATACATTGATCGCTTTTCTAGCCCCGACATATGTAGTTATGTACTGGTTTCATTACTGGATGAAAGCCAGCCAGTAAATAATTAAGTTGGTCTCCACACATTTTCGTGCAAACAGCAGGCTTTTCTTCATACGCTCGGGAGATTGTGAAAAATTGAACCGACTGAAAGACAACTAATTGGATAATACTGAATAATAAAAATATTGGTGTGGTTGAAGATGAGAAATTGATTATCCACGTAATTATCGTTTCGGTGGGAATTTATTATATTTGTTATAACAGTTGAAATATGCGAGGGGCAACGTATACCATTGGCTTTCATTTCCTTGAGGGTTGCCTTTATTCCCATTACACTCCCATTTGCCATACAGTCTTTCGTGACCCCTGCTATTTCGGCCTAATCGAAAGCTGCAGCATCACTTAGGAAAAGACCGCTCGCAAGATGCTCTATGGAACGGAAGAATCCGATGGAAATGTTAATGCCGAGTGAGACGTTACTTACTCGTGTGGGGAGAGTGGGAGCCGAATCTTGAGTAGCCCGGAGAGCCGGGGAACAATAGAAAATGACCGAGGAGTCGAAGCGACATTCGGTAAATCGACGTCGGGGAAGGGTGACGAGAAATCTCTCGTATCTCCCGTTTGGTTTCACCCTAATCGACCTCCGGGCCCTCCGGAATTCAGTCCAATCCATTTCAGCGGGTAGTTTTCCTTAGCGCACCTGATCCCGGGTCTCGACCTGACTCGCACGCCCAACGATCATTATTTAAGTGGCGTTGAATCATTGTTTAAGGATCACTCGGACCGAACCCTTCGAATTCTCGCCGACTGCAGCCCCGGAACTATCCGGAGAATTGCCATTTTGTCGACGTGTACTTTGGCTTACAGTGAAATACCGTGTACTCTAGAAAGAAATTCGGTTTATTTATATAAAGCATTTGGGTTCTTTTTGTGGATTATAGTAGGCTTTAACCGAACCTAAATATTCAATGGATGTGGAAGTTTTCTTAATGATAATTAGTACATACAGACAACAAATGAATTCACAAATCGGAAGGAAAAAGCCGCTGATATCTAGTGATCAACTTGTACCTTTCTCTCCGCATCTTCTTCGGATATTTATTTAGGATGAGGATGAAATTTAATGCACCGTCTCTTCTCGAAATGACCCTTTCTCGCAAGAGCAATAGAGTGTGATGCAGGAGAGCTCTCCCTCATACTTTTCTCATTGGCGAAGGCGGACTCTGTTATTTATGATGGGTGGTCGCGATTGATCGCGGAGTTGCAGAGAATGCATTGGCACGGGGCCGTCGGCGCCGGCGGCGTCGGTGGTTCGCATCATATATGTAGGGGGGAAGTTCGGCCGCGGCGACGACGGCGACGGCGACGTCGGCAAATTGGCGAAAGGGTTGGTTGCAAACTGAAATTGAGAGGGGTTAGACGTCGCAGTGGCCCGACATCAGAAGGGCATGGACCAGGAGGACGGCGCGGCGTCGGCGTCGGCGTCGGCCCGTTTCTGATGTGCGACTCACTGGCTGCCGGCCTGCAGGAGAGCACAGTAGCGTCGCCGCACCACCGCACCCGCTGTATGTACTTGGCAGAGAGTGCTTTTCATCTCCGTAAATGGACCGGCGGTAAAGCAATTTCGGTGCATTACCTATACCTGCTCTAACCCGCTCCCTTCCTGCCTTTTCTGACAGACTCCCGCGAATTCTCCGTCACCGCCAACCGCCCTTACCCTCTCGAACAAGCCCCACAGCCGCACTCTCGCCCCCGCACCCTCAGTCTTTCATCTTGCATCATCCGCCGCTCGCTCTCTCGATCGTCTCTGCGATGTTTGATTTCGATCGGAAACCTCGCTAAGGGTATTATAGTCTCGAGCCGAGCGGCCAACGGACCCCCGGAACAAAAACTGATTTCGCTTGGCTCGCGCGCGACAGCCAATCTTTCGAACCCCCCTCTTTCTTTCGCCGGATACTTTGCTGATCGAAACGAAATTTCGCCGCGGGATTTTCCCCGATTCTAGGTGAGTTAGGTCGGGATGTAGCCTAACACAGAGTTACGGGGTCTCGCGCTGGAAAGTTTAAAGAGTGGAAGAGATTATTTCACCGTGTAATCAATCGCTGTTTGTTCAATGGTATTAACAGTTACAAGAACTGAACTGATTTTCGTGGTTCGTTGAAAGTGTGGACTATCAAAAATTGTGATGAAAATTCATTTTCTAATTTGTAAATATGATAGGTAATCCATCGTTATTTTATTCTAGCTGGTGAATGAGTGTAATTATTATCCTGCGGAACAATTCTAGTGTTACACAGCGCGTGGATTGATTGCACTTTCTTTTGAGGGCTCTGTCAACTTGTCCGAGCGAATCACGAGTGGCTCCTCGATTTTGCAATTCCCGTTTACGTACACAGGTGGGGAAAGTGGAGCTTTAGGGATGGCGCACGTTCGCACGGTTAATCCTAGCGGCGCCAATCGCCAGCAAGGCGCCAGGGTAATCGAAAGGTTATTTAAACAGCGGCAGCTCGTAAAGGCTCGCCATTCTGTTGACCCATTTCGGCGGATGCTCTTCGGACTGTCCGCAGTAAAGAAAGAAATAAACAGGAATGGCAGTACGTGTGTATGCGAGATGGAGAGCGAAAGGCAGAAAGTGACGAATGCACACGGACGGCTCGCAAGTGTGGAGGGAATTAGACGAGCAGCAGAGGAATCAACGTTTAATCCAGCGTGATTGGCCTGGTCAGTGCTTAAGCGTTGCGATTTCACGAACCCTCTTGAAACTGGCGCGCAAACACACCACCGCCATCTCTTCCTCTTCCAACCTACAGGTGATTTTCCCTTTTGCCCCTTTTTGGATTCTTTTCGGTCGCAATTACGAATCGGCCACCGGCGAGGAGACTCGCTCGCCGGAGATGAAAGGACGCGCTTTGGCTAATTCCGTTCACCTCAGGGAACCGACAAGTCCCAAGATTAGTTTATATTTATTATTGGATTACATTGATCTTGGCCACTCCATTCGAATACTTACACCACTATCAGAGTCGAACGAGAGTTCATAATGTAAAGGCGATCATATCGTATCAAGGGTAGTCGTGTTCGGGCTCTCACCCTTTAAGCTAGTCTTCTCTGTTGTCCCTTTCGGATTCAGTTGAAATATTCATTTCATTTTTGAAAGTCTAAACAGCACACGTGTAAAACCACCTACATATACTGCCGTCACAGGAAACATATTGAAATAGTAACAATTTGACACTGGTGAATCATCGAACGTATCGCTAATACAAAGTAACAGGACATACAGTACAACATTGTCTCGCAGAACTTAACAATATTTAATTGGGCCGTGTTGTGAACGTGCCGATTGTCATAAAGTCAAATGGGCCAGCGCTGATATTCCAAAGAATTGGAATATCAGGGTGGTTTTAGTACTAGTTCACTGGAAACATGTCGGAAGGAATCGGCTTGAGAGCAGAGGGATTTATCGGTTTGTTTGTCGCGCTGTGTTCCGCTGGCATCGTAAATTATCGTGTAGTTCATATTGCGAGACAGACTCGCCGAAACTTTGTGCTTTGACAGTTTGTTGGAGCGCAGCGTGATATCTGTGTAGTTTGCGTAGGTCATTCGATTCATAATGCATGGTTAGTTCTTCCCAGTATAACATGCTGTGGACAAGTCTGCGTGGTATAATCATTCATTAAATCCATCTATAACATATTTTTTTCACTGTATTTTTTCACTGAATCGTTGAATGCCCAATTAAATAAGCTGATTATACAGTGACCGAGCATGTTCATCACCGTTTTCGACAAAATATCTTATACTAAAAAAGATATCGATTGCAAGAAAGAAGTAATTTTCGTGTCAATAATATAATTATTGTGCCCTTTAAAATTAAGACAGTCTTAGACTTTCAATTTAAACTCCCCGTGAACTTGATTCGAGCAACAAAACATGTTCTTTCCATCTAGTCCAACTGACAGAACCCACTGTGTTCTACAAGAATCTGCGTTCCCCTTGGCAGTCCTTATCATTTGAATTGCGTTACAAATACAGTTTATCATAGGGCGGAATCATCGCGGGACGGTTTCTCCGCTGGGCTAACGTGGCCTTGGTAGGCACGCAGGGCAGGGTGGAGGGAGGGAGGAAGTTTGCTCTGTGCAGTTTGCGGCCGCGCGAAGGTGAGGGTTGTCGGCTTTGTTGTGCTGCAGAGACACACCGTAGAAAGGAAGAGGGTGGCCCCATTGTAGTAGACGGCGGCGTGCGTTACACCAGCCGCCCTCGACTCCACTCAACCCCTTCTGATAACAGAAGTCACAATTCGAGCCACGCGCTTTTTTCTGCCCGCCACCCGTCGGCGGCTCGCCCTTTACCAAGTCATCAGACGCGCGCGCGCACGCTCATTACAATATATCTCTGTGATGCACGAGCCTCTTTCTACGTCGGTGAACATCTTCCCAGTGTCGTTGATTGCACCCGACGGACCACGTTCCCGGTTCTCGAAGGGCGGATGAATTATATTGTACGGGCTTTCTTATCAAGGACGAGGGGGTGGAACTGTCACGGGGGATATATTATTTTGAGGGTAATATATTGCATAAGAGGATCAAGTACAGTGCGAATCAAAAATATTCGTTGACTAAGAATGTAAGAATAAAAAGGACGGCTTTTTTTAAATTGAATAAATACTAATAACATTCCTCTATAACAACTGGCAAAAATATTTAATGCAATAATTGGGAAGATGTTCCTGTTCTTTTATCTTTCAGATTCTTACTATACGTATACTTTCGACCCTCATGGTACACATAATAGGGAGAGTATGTAGCGCAAAGTTTGGAATTAAAAGCTTTCGTACGATGTACGCACGGCTTTATACCTTGGCTCATCTTTTCTTCAACGAAACTTCACGTCGTGTATAGAAAACTTGCATGTTTTAAACGGACTGCATAAGTTGTATTTCGTAGAGTGTCTAGCATTTGTCGTACACTTTTGAAAGATTGGGTAAGTGATTGGTGAGAAAGCCATTTATTGTGTTACTGTATTAAACATAAACAGTGTCCTGCAAAAAAAGATTTACAATAATGGGTGTGTCCACACTGAAGTAACACCCGTTTCGATTATCCTTATTGGTATTTTGTCTACACTGCCAATGACAGGCGAGCAATTTCGATAAAAATCAAGAATGTTTTCAGAAAAAGTGAAATGTATAACAGTAAAAAGTTCCTTGCTGTTGTTTCAGTGGGGATATCCCTTTAGAAATATCGAAGCCAATCCGTAATTCTACAATCTACCGAACAGACTTCGTAAAGCAGCCGCGTCTGAAAACGATATTTCAGCAGGCTGGCGCAGTCCGATTTGGGCGCTCGGTTGCGCGGGAAATATACATATTTGTATCTCGAGCACAGATGGAAGGTCGGATGGCGTCGCGGCGCGGCGCATTGTGCTCGCATCGTAGCCGAGCCTTTTTGTTTCGCCGAGGAAGAGATTTCCTGCTTTTGTCGCGCGGCACAGACGCGTGCCAAGAGGAGGAGTGTCGGGTGCTGCTTTCACTGCTCCATTGTCATATCGGCGAGAGCAGTGGCGTCCTCCTCCTCCTCCTCCTCCTCCTCCTCCTCTTCGTCCTCGCAGTCTAGCGTATTCTCTCCGCCCGGCAGCCCGCTCGCTAAGGCCGCTCGCTCCTGATAATGAAAATCGCCGCGACGAAAGACCGGCTCACTTTACTCCACCCTCGAACGTAATATCCGCTTAAAAAATGAATTAGGCCGGCCCTTCAAATGAGTTCCTCTTAATCTCCGACTCGGCCCCCGATGATAACAGCGACGGCTTTCAGCCTTTGCCCCTCCCCAGCCCGGTATTCTATTAGCTGTGTGATTTAGCGACGGGTGGACACTGCTGATGTATTCGATTCATCGCATGCTTTTTATTCGCTGTATATTCAAAAGCATGCACACTGTGTCCGTTTTAAAAATGGTAGGAATGTCAACTTTAATTAGGGATATATATTTTAAAAAGCTCGTTGTTCGAGCTTTTTGAATTGACACTTATCGGGTACAGGGGCGGTAAGTGATACATGGAGCTACCCCCTGCGTTCATTTCTTAAATTGTTCTCACAAATTTAAATATAAAATGTAACAAATCTTTCTAACTAAGTCTAGATTCTTCAGGAGCTACCATCCATTTGCTTGCATAGTGTTCCATGGATAAAGATACTAGTTTAACAAGTCTCTGGCTATAATTTACGACATTTATAAGACACCCTGTAACGTCCTGGAGGAGTCCAGCAATTAGTTGCGAGTGAGTAAACGATTTATTAGCTGGTGGACGAGAGGGATATCGAGGCGTGGGCAGCGCGGAGTGGTAACAGTTTCGGGGTAGCGCACTTTCGAGAATGACCCGGCTGATTAGAGGCCCGCGAGACTATCGGACGAGCTAAAGTGGCGCGCGAACGTCTTGGAGGGTGGTTTCGCTCGGTGGCGTGCGCGATAAGGGTTGGTGGTTTCGCTATTCCGCGTCTCCAAGTGGTCGTGAAGGAGGCCCGCTTACACGGAATGCGGTTTCACCATCGGCCCCAGGGGAACGCCGTCCGCTCCTTCGACGATCCTCGCTCCCGAGGCCGCTTCCACTTGCTCCCCGTCTCGGCCTCGCTAGTCTCCACCCTCTCCGGAAGACAGGGAGAAAGCACAGCCTTGCGAGAAATATCTCTGGTTACGCATTATGCGTTCTTTCCTCGGGGGTCGAGGGACCTTTGCCTGCAGGGTTGCTCACCGGCATTCGAATTGGGATTACCCCATAAAAAGGTGGCTACGAGTCGCAACCTCCCGAAACGACGCTCAGGAAATTACGCTCGTTATTTTAACACCACCGCACGTAGCGCTCAACTTTTTCAGACGTCGCAGCTTGTCTTCTGAAAGGTGGTGTGTACTTGGCTTCGAATGATGTATCTGTCCTAGGGAAGATGTAGCTTTGTGGCTGTCCGAGGATTAGCGTTAGGAGGATTCTCCTGTCTTTGTGCTGTTGACTTATCATCCCAGAGTGTGACAGTGCGGCACAATCCTACCGTTTAAGACGATCCTCGCGTAGGACGAAGGATTGTAATCTGGTAAACTGCCATTGGCCAGTCCCAGGTCGGTCCCTTCGGTACACAAAACGTAGGACGTATTAATTAAAATCTGGCTATGATATCTTGAGGGGGTCGAACCCGTTGGTCGTCCAAGGGATTGACCTCCCCCCGAGTTGGATGTTTACACCACGTGGACCGACATTTAATGCCACACGCTTTGCAAATATATCACAGTCGGATTAGGGTTCGCAGTGGAAAATATAGGCAGTGCGTGTGAAATGTATTCGTGAAAGTAATAATTGTAGTAATTATTTTCACTTATTCCCATACGATGTGTGTATGCGATGCATATATGCACACGCATGCGAACTTATTCCGTTTAAAACATATATGTGTTTTGAGTTCTTTTAGATGCTGTCACCGGACTCTCATGGTCCATCATTACCAATCACGTCAAGGATCCTAAACCAATAACCTAATCGTTATTCGTCAAGCATCACTGCAGCTAATTTTGTGTCAAGTAATGTCTAATAAAATTTCCGAAATCATGATTTTACGGACGTTCGCGCCTCGGTAAAGACTGAGCCGCGCGGCGACGTGAAATGAGTCGATCGCGTGACAAACACTTAACGATCAATTCACGGATTTAGGATCCTCGAAGTGATTGGCGACGGCGTAATCGGTCACGCAAGTCCGGCGACGGCAATTCCCCGGAGGGGTCCGGGAAATAAATGGGCAGGGAGCGTGATATACAAGAAGAAGGGTGAAAAGGAGCCTGGAGGATGGGAGAGAAGGGACTCTAGGATGCATATCCTCGAGTCAAAAGGGTTTATGGCGTGGACAGAATCTCGCAGACAATGGCCGAATTAATTCCTCGAGGCCTAATCGGCCTGTAATGATCCCGATCTGCCGCTTCCCCGTTACCCCGAAGAATTAGCTCAAGTGTTTGGGGCCGCACTGATTACTGCCCGTTCGTCACGTAATTAACGACGTTTTCCCCGATGATCTAAGGCCTCGCTTCTGATTCTTGAACCCCCACCCTCGGATATTCACGCTTCCATTGTTCCACGTGAAATCAAGAGCCTGGCGCGTCCTCAAGCAGCTCCCATAAGTTCATCGGTGTTCTTTGTTCGATTCCCTTATTCCAACGCAAGCGAATTCCTCGCCGGCATTCTCCTCGCTGCTTGGCTTGACTGTGCAGTTTAATCAAGCAATTTTTTAATGGACCCCTCGCTTGCTGGTCGCCATGCATACGTCTTGGCAATCGAACGTAATCTCGCGCACGTGTCTAATCCATTTATCAGCCTAAGCTCTTTATCCTTGTAGCACTCGTCCGAGGACACTTAAGCCTTAAGCGGCAATCATTTTGGCTGATCCTGGCCGACGTGACGAAACACTCGGGGCGCGGAACCTAGCTGCTCCTTCCGCCGCTCTCAGGACAGTTAATTGTCGTGTCAGATATCTATTATTAATTCTCTAGAAATCTACCGCCTCTCTAGAGTGTCCGTTGTAGATTGTTTAAATGCCGAGTTCAATTGGCGAAATCTCGTGATCCTGATGAATTGGAACAGAGTTGGATTGCAGTAGAATGGGTATTTAATATTAACAGAATGCTAAAGTCCGTTGAGTGGTAATTTCTATGGACCGTTATAATTAAAGAATTATCCCAGAAACACAGAAAAATATATATTTTGAATCACGGTGGATCCGGATAGGAATATAAACAAACTAATAATTGCATAAGCAACGTTTGTTTGAACTTCTGCACCACTGACAAGCTCGTGAATGGGATCTAACAGATCGCGCGTCAGCAGTTAAAAGTTAAAAAAGTTCCATTCCAACTATAAATACAGCAAACATCCGTCTGGTCTGTTGGTACAAGGTGTCGGTCATTCAGACAAGCCCGAGTAATCCAATTCCTCCAATCTTTCCGACAGTATTACGACAATCCCGAACGATTAGTATCTCTTTTCCCGCATCTTCTCCATTTCCCCGGGACGCTGAGAGTTAATACGGCAATACTGGAAACTGCTATCTCGCCTTATACGCTGGCGTATGGTCCAAATACGTCCGCAGTTCCGTCGGACGTATCATTTCATCCGGCAGTTCCGAAGGGAGTGGGTTAAAAGCCGTCGGAGGAAAATCTTAACGTGCCATACCGCCGTGGTTGGTAGAAGCGGCCGACAGAGAATGACATTTCCGTGTGCATTAGTGGGACCCGCGTCCTCATACACCAACGGTCACATTTTTATCTCGGAAATTACATTGCCAGGAGGATGCACCGCCGGATCTCCCTCTCCCTCTCTTCTATGTCCATGGAGAGCTGGAACGTTGACGTGACGTACTCTCTTGCCTCCGCCGCTTGATACACGATCTCCCAAGTGCCGGCTAAGAGAATGTCAGGCTGTCGATACTTGCTCGATACCCCCGTTACATCCACGCTTTTCTTGTACGCGCGCTTGTCCTCCCTGGATCCAGCCTCCCTCGTCCGCCTCGAGAAGAAGCCCGGAGACCCCGGAGGATTTCCCTTTGATGCCAATCTCTCGCTCTGCGCTCGCGAGCCGGGCTCGTGCGACTTGTGCATTTATCCCGGTGCGAGGCCACTCTGCTCCAAGCCGGGAATTCTCACTTGTGCTAGTGTGTCTGTATGCACATGTGTGCGTGTGTGTGGTGAGCGTCGATTATCGGACGGCGGAGGCGAGGGAGGCTGAGGGTCATAAGAAAATTGGCAGGACAATTATCGTGTAGGGCCTTGTGAGCGAGCTCTCTCGAGGAGCAAGGGAGACTATTCTGTTTCGATCAGGCCGATATAGAGAGTTCTTCGTGGCTTGTAGGTGACAGGCGATTACTCCGTGCCAGCTGATGGTCATTCATTGACCAAAGAGGGTCATTGTCGTTTAGGCAGGGACTAGTGCAATCGAGGCTAGCGTCGACGCCGCTCCGCCGGCCGCGGAGAGAGCTTTCTCTGTAATCAAGCGTTCCAACCCCGTTGCCTCTGATCACAAAGGATTCGCTGCTTCGTTGATTTGATGGCTCTAAGATAACAGTCTCCATTACTTAACCCACGTCCGCCGGCATTTCTTCCAAACCTACCGACTGAGACTCGCTTTGATTCCGAGCAGACAAAAAAAGTCGATTGTGCCACTTCGACACGATTGACGGGTACACGGATTTTTGGCTTTAGGGTTTAAATGGTTTATCCATAAAATATCTGTTGGAATACGTGATGTCTGTGTCTGAATCAGATAGCTCGGTGGAATAATGGATTTATGATCGGAGACCGCACACGTGGTGTCTAGGTGTGAACCATTTGAACGGATGGCTACCAGCTGTTAATAGGATCAGGGAAGTTGTTAAGGGTAACAAGCAACTGAACGCTGCATTGTCAATTATGCCGAAGTCAGGAATTTCATAGTTATCGAATCTGGCCACGGAGAGGGGATGAGCTTGTCTTCTGGTAAGAAGACCCTGAAGGACAGAACGCCAGTTACCCCCGAACCGTCTTGGTGACAGGAGATAAATTCCCAAGCTAACTGATACTTGGAGTCTTCCTCTGACATATACATTTTTATTTACTTATCTCGGAGTCTTCGAGCTTGTACTCCTCGTTTTCTCCGAACGCTGTTCTTCCATTTGCGCAGTGCTAGAGAGGCGTGTACACAATAAGCTTCACGTCATAACTCGGCCTCGCCGCAGCTCTAACGCGCAACTTATAGCCAGGCAAATGGTTCGGTGTGACAACATGACAGACAATGTTCTGTTGGCAGCAACCACCGTAATAGTTAATACTGACACTCGGCTGGGAGCGGAGGAGAGAGGGAGAGAAAGAGTACGTGTTTCTCGGTTAGGTTATTACTCGCGGCAGGCGGCGAAAAGGTGGTTTCGCGGGGGCGCAAAAACCGGCGTCATGATTCGTTTGTATGCAAATGTTTTCTTGTACCAGTTCTCGTTGCGCTTAGCTGCCTTTGTTCGCTAAAATGTGCGCCGCTGTGAGCGCTCGAGTGACGGGCAGCGCGCAGGTGTATGTATGCGCTAGAGCGACGGCAATGCACAGGTGTATTTGCCGGAGTACGAGCATAAGGAGGCAACCTAGCGTGCATACTGGGTCACACGAAAACGTTCCGTGAGCCTCCGTCGTCCTATCGAGCAGCACTCTAAACGCTTTTTAATGCAGCTTCATTTTTGGCGCATAATATATGCATACACGGGTTTGCAGTCTTCTTTAATAGCGGTTGAATACTTTCGGCAAACATATTTCGAATAGGCTCATTACACTCACTTTTGCAATTAATTATTCGCAGTTTAATGCCAATAATGTATTAACAATTATTAGTTGGAAATACGTAAAAAATTACGACGTGAATTGCGTGTAATTTACAAATATCCCTCGATGACGCCATGGTTTATTCTGAACCTAAAATTGATCACAATTGCGTTTATATCTGATTTAAATATGTTTCATATCTCTGTACTAAATTGTTGTAATATTGTCAGTAAATAACTCTACTAATATATTCGTGTCATACCCTCCCAATAAAGGAAAATTAACATCCATGCAATTATTTCTTAATTTTGTGCGAGATCAATAATATACATATTTCGCTCGACGCAAGGGTTCACCGAGTCGGAACTTAGAGCGGAAAGGGTTGCCTCCGCAATGGATTTTTAGGTCACCCTGTATTTACTAAGAGCTCAGCCTCTATTTCCATTGAATGATCAGTGTATCGAGCATGTTTACGTGTCTTTGCCTCCCGCTCGCCAGATCCCTCACTGTTTGCCTAACCACGGAAAAGAGCAGCTCGTCGTCGTGTCGCTTAATGTATTCCTGGCGATAAAACCACACGTTTAAAATATAGGTCGCACACTCTCCCCCCTTCCTGTTTATCTCTGAATGCAGCACCTCATATTACTTTGGAGGTGTGTGCACCTGCCGTCGGCTCGCAGTAGGTGCTTGCAGCGCGTCGCCTATAAGCAGATGGAAGCTCTCTCTGGCGCAGTCTGCTTTCTCCCTCGGCGTCGAAATTGCTGGGGCGCGTGCTTTGGCGCTGGGGGTGTGCGGGCGCGCGCCCCGTGTGTTCTTTAAAGCGCTTAAACGCGTTTGTGCTCGGTCGAGGGTGATTCGGTGTGGCGAGACACGTCCAATTATACGTTTGTGGCTGAAGAATTCCTCCTTTTTATGTGGCCCGTACACAACTGGGACGCGAATCTTCAGGCAAACACGAATTCCCGTTGAACCATTATACATTTAATTGCGAGCCGCCCGCCGAATGTGTGTCACGTTTCGCGTTTCACTGAACACTTCAAATACGTTGCGTTGCACAGGGGCACGGGCCGAGGGGATCCGTTGTATCAGCAGTGTGTGTTTTCTGCATTGCGAATTTTGTTGTAACATACAAATTTTGCACGAAACATGTCGCAAATAGAATCTGCATTGTGTCGTCGTGGAAATTCGAGGGTGACATAACTCTTTCCGCGCTTGCTTCCGGTTGAACTTCAAATTTCATTATCACAATACAACAATCGTAAGCTTCAAACTTCTTAAAGTTTGCAGTCATTGATTTCGCTTATTCCATTTTATATCCACAGACAATTCGCGTTCAGTCAAGCGAATTATTTAAAGACTTCGATTCCGCGTGAGAAATGGAGCAAGCATTTGGCCAGTGCCCAGTTCCACGGGCATAAGAGTAGCGAATGCCAGCGCAACTCCGAAACGTCAAACACATTCGCCGATCCACATACACGTATCCTTGGCAATGAGAGCCAGGCGAGAGCCCTGCAGGGGTACAGGGAGAATGAGGAGGAGGAGTAGTAGGTGGGAGGTGGAAAATTAGCAATGCGTATTAATCGCCCTACTCGATTCCTGCTGGCGATGCAAAGCATGCTCCAGGGCAAACCACCGTTTCGGACGTTTCCCTGATTGGTTTCGAAACGGCGTCGCTCCCGCCAGCGAACGAGTGATACTCGACGGGCAAGCCGAGCGCGGCCGAAGCCAGCAATAATGACGGAATTTAATACAGGGCCATGATTACGGCCGGGCCGAAATCAATATCGAAATGCAGCACGGCATCACTTTGATGAATCGCGAAGCCGTGCGCCGGCGGCCGCGTGTGCCCAACGCGATATCCGAACACACGTGTTCGTCCATCGCAAGATAAACCAATTCAATTAAGCTCGCGAAACGCAGAGAGGGGGCTGCGCGCGCCCGTGAGAGAGAGGGGTGCGTGAGAGGCAGCAAGCATCAATGCCGAGTCCGAAACGATGATAGATCCCCTGGAAAATCGAACGAATTGCAGCCGACACCATTTGGTTACAGGTATATAGGCGGGGGAGCTTTAAAGCTCCCACTGCCCTCGGCCGCCGCAGGCCCTCACGCTCGTCAACCGTGCGACCAATTAGCGAATTAACACACAGTTCGGTGCTTAGCACGATTTTTCCGAACAGTATATAACAATAATTTTTTTAAATGCAATATTTACGAAAGTAGGGAATTCAAGAATGTCCGATGCGAGCAACACAAATACAAATCCATAGCATGCGTGTTGGCACTTGTGACACGCCAGTCATAGGGTTACTGTTTAATGAACAATAACTTGGGAACCGAAGTGGTGGGATAGAAGCAGCGTGTGTGATTTAACAAGCCCAGAAAACACGGAAGGATCGCTCGCTCGCAAGCTCGGCGTTTCGAGCGCGGCAGGGACGTTTTTGTACCATTATCATCATCATTATCATTACCGAGGGAAAAGGCAGGCACAGCTGGGAGGCTTCCCTGGGCGTTGGGCGAAAGAAAGCGCCTCATCCCGCACGATATAAAAGAATGCGCGCACCACTTTGAAAGGGGTGGCGAGCAGGGTGGTAGGGTGGAAGGGTGGAAGGGTGGAAAGGATGAAGGGAAGGGAAGCAGGTATCACCGTTGTATCATCGTATTGTATCGCGTTACATTAACGCGGTACATGCGATGCGACGATTAGCGGCTCGGCAGCGGCCGCGAAAGGATTTATAGAACCGGAAGACAATGCCGGCGGAAGGAAGCACACGGAACATTTTACGAGGCCGGCGCTGCCAGCGCGCGCGCGGCCACTCGCCATTGTTCGGCCCCCGCGATTACTGCGGACGAACAAAGAGCAGCCAATTTGGAACAGCCGAATTCGAGATCTCCTCGGATGAAGAAGACATCAGAGCCTACAGAGATAGCTGCGAGCAAATAATGAGGGAGACCGGGTGAAAAGGAATCGTGGAGGACGACTGGTTCACAGGGTGAAAGAGATGTAGGGGGTGGCTCGGAATTGGAGGTCGAGATGTCGCACTTTTATCTATGTTTCAAGGTTTAAGCCGTCAATTAATAGTGGCTTGTAATTGGAAGATGCTTATTTAATGTTTACGTCCTGTTAGAACGGGGGTTAGGATTCTCGGGTGGCGATACTGATTAGTTCCTATCGCTTTCCCATTGGTATTGATTCCACAGGACGTGTAATTAGCTAATAGACCTGCGTTATATATGAATGGCACATAAATACGTATGCAATGCGTATGTGAGCGTGCACTGGAATTAAAGTCCTGCCCACGTTCATTGGAACAATTTTTATTGAATAATAGATTTATTTTTACTAAAACGATTTAAATACCATGGTTATAAGTTCTTAACTTGCTCAAACTCACAATCTCGACTGATAAGATTTAACATGGCATTTTCCCTAATAATACACGTGCGAAATGTTAGAGAATAGCAAGGTAAAAGGAAGGCTGAAGGAATGCGAGAAGGAGGTGGGCTAGGTTGAGAAAGGGCACGAAAGGCGGGAGATGGCGTGCGTCTGGCACGTAGGCAAAATGACACGTGGTCAGTCGGTCGAGAAGGGCCCCCCACATTCAGCGGACCCTTTACCGAAAAACTCGCAGATCAGAAGAGACGTAAGGGTTCGCGCGGCAAGCGAGGCGCACACACGAGAGACGCGCGCGCTGCGCTCTACCTCCTCGTTCCAGGGCCTTTTCTCTCTCCCGCCCCACCCCCGCCCATCTTGGCTCCTTCCTTTATTTCTGGCCTTTTTTATTTTTATTTGCGCTTTGTTGTTGATGTTCATGTACGGCTTTCGGTGGATCTATCCGTGGCGCGGACTATCCTTTATTTCTTTTCGGGAAAGGCATCCGACACGACGATGATGATGCGCGGGGGACGCACTCTCTCGCCCTCTCTCCTTCTCCCCGGCTGCTGCCAGGTATTGGCCAAGGAAACACGCGCACACGCTAAAAAGAAGGCCACTGCTGCCGCCGGGAATTTTATATCTGGATAGACGCGGATATGTACTTCTTTCGAGACTCTCCTTTTTTCCACATCCTTTCTCTCTGCCTTTCGCTCCTTTGCACGTCCCTCGCAGCTTCCACCGCACCATTTTATTTGCCCTGTATTGTTCGCGTTTCTGGTGCGTCAGTCGTCTCAGTTATTAACTGGAATTCTCTGCCATGAGAGAACAGACTGCTGCCTCTTTAATTCAAAAGCTCGACAGTTGGAAGAAAATTGTTATTTTATAAGATTAAATGACTCAAAAGATTACATGAACTTTATAAAATCCTGGCAGGTAATTGTTTTAATTTTTGCGGTAGAATCCAGGCAGTAGAATTAAGTAGGTCACCAAACGCTGCCACCCCCTCGTGGTATGAACCATCCTGGCTCAACCTTTCCTTTATCTTACAGTCTTCCCATAATAGTAACTGCATTCCATTCGCAGAGAACAAATTTATTGGTAACTGTTGATAGTGACCGAGCTAGTACAATTTCCAGTATTCGAAACGCCCTCGAGCGAATGGCTGGGCACAGGTCGATTACTTAGTCGACCCCGAACTTCTTTCTGTAGAGGAATCCTTCGACTCAACGAGTTTCCATAATGCTGAAAGAGCAGTGCTTGTAGGAATTTGTTAGCTCGAAGGGTCTCGGCGGGCGCCCCGTGCTCGGGGCCGAGTTTATTGTCGGCGAAATATCCATTTAAACTTGTACACCGAGAGAGGGGAGTGGGAGGGATCGCGGTGTCCGTGTGTCGGTAGGAAATGGCGTTCTTTGCGGCGGGATACAACGGCCGCTTGACTTCACACGACTCCGGTAAGAAATCGCTATGGCGTCGAGGCGGTGTGGTGGTGGTGGTGGTCTCGTCGAACTTCTCCAATAATACTTTGGGCCATTCGCCGTTGGCCACTCGTGCTCGCTCGCTCGTCCTTTTTCTCCGAAAAAGCTCTTTTCAAGTTTTCATCGGAAAGCGGCGTACAGTTATCGCAGGTGGACACACTTGCCTCCCAGCTCTCTTGGAGAACGAATCGCGCTGACTCGTCTCCAACTCTCCGGGCTGCAGTGTATTTCGCCGGTCACCGGTGAGCCATCGGTTAGAAGGAGCGTCGCAGCTCACCTCGCCCTCAAATCCCACTCCTATACCGTCCAATCCGCCTTTTCCAATAAGATGAAGCCACCCTCGCACACACTTGCGTCTCTGCATTATATCAAGTGATCCGCTGTTTTGTCGATCGTGTAACATTCAATCAAGTTTCGTATTTCGGATCCTTTTGTGTAATTGGGTATGTATGTGCAGGGTGAGCCTTAGAATTAAATCAACGATTCCTTCGCATTGAGATACGTAAAGAGAGTGGGGGCCTTGGATATACGCTCATCCATGTTTTACTTAGGAGGAATTAAAAAGCTGCTGCAGAAACATAAAATCAAATGCCACACTTGATTGGAATGGCACTTTTCTTTAATTTTTAATTCGTTGCAACCAACAGAGGAAATGCAGATTGCAAAAATCTCTCTTACAAATATTTTTTTAACAGCCTCAAGAGTCACTGGTATCAAATAACTAGAGCGCAAGGATGTCACACTTCCTACATACAGATACACAGCGAATGATAATCTCCTTTCCCGGCGTCCTTCCAAAATTGGTCTTCTTCTGGCGAGGGCAGCCTCGCAGCCGGTAATCAGTCCTCGGCTAACTGGAGCGCGAGCGCTCCATCGAACTTCTCGAAATCAACTTAAAATTTCTCCCGGGGACTCGAGCGAGTTTGAAGCGGGTCGATCGGTCTCCGCAGGGCGTAGAGAGTGCGGCGTGACGAATTCCCCGGGAGGCGGCAAGCAGGCAGCCAGGCAATCCCATAATCGGGTCAACTGGTTGAGCGGGTATTATGCTGTGGTAGTTGGTGGCGGTTGCGGCGAAATTTCGCCAGCTTGGTCTTCTCACGAGGGCAATCGTGATCGAGGATTTTATTTACCGCAACGCACGCACGCGCCCGTCCCTGCGTGTGTGCATATGTGTGTAGACCTAGGTTGACTCTCTTTTGCGGGAAACTGGGATGCAAATTCCTCAAGCTGGTATGTTGCTGGTGTCGCTGGGTACATTGGTGCAGGTGCGCGCAGCCTCTTTCGCACGGTGTCAGATCTTGGTGTGTTGGGGCTGGCGTGTAGCGCACAATGCCCCTGCACCGCTGAAACGCACTTCACTCTCGGGGCCACTCCACTCGAGGGCCGCCTAAATTACGGAGCTCCGAGGCCTCTAGGTGCGACCAGGCCACCAACCCACTTTTTCCGACGCTCCCTCCGAGTATATATGCCTGTGTGCGCGCGAGAAAGAGAGCAGCGATCGAGAAGGGTTCCTGTAAGAATTCGTGCGTCTGCGAGCCTCCTACACGCCAACCACTTGGAATGCACATCCACGCGCACCGCAGGTCAAACTGTACTATTTAAATTTCCAAGTGACACTTCGGAGTGTCACTCGCATCGCCTTGCTTCCGTTTTTGAGTACTACTTTGAAAGAATGGAGTGTGAGAGTAGTTTAATCGATGATGATGATAATACTGGGTTGAAAATCGTTTGAGCGACATTCCTTCTTCGAGTGTCGCTTCTTAGTTTACAAAGATTTCTCAAAGAACTACGCCCTAGGTTGAGTAGAGGTATTTGTTATACAAGAATTCATAGATTTGGATGAGAAATCCGAAATCAAACAATTTTTAAAGATTGATCAAAGGATGTAGCTACTGATTGGGGATGGGTTAAACTTTAGATTAGGCTTTTGGTAGAATAAAAGCCGATACCGAGCTCCCTCTGGCTCAGTGCAGACCAAGTTCTCGGCGAAGTAGGATCGCGCGACTGTCTTAGAAACGTATTACCTTTGAACTCGTGTTTATAGCGCCGATTGTGAGACAGTTCGATCGCAAGAACAGCCATTTTATAAGTTTCGGAAGCCCTCGAACTCGTGGCCGCACTGTCGCCAGTGCGGTTTGCCACGCTCCTCCCCAAGTGCGCAACTACTTTGACAGAAGTATGTGAAAAAAGAAGACGGCCAACTAGACGGACTTCCGCATCGTTTCAATTGCTCTGGTCGCTTTGCAAACTGCGAAACTCGCCGCCGAGTTTTCTTATACCCTGCCGGGGGCTGCCAGCCGGGAATGGGCTTTTGTAGATCTCGTTTGGCCCGCGCATTTGCTCCTTTAATCACTGCCACTTGCCGACTCCTCGTCATATCAACTTTGCCCATTTAAGGTAATCACTCCAAGTCTCAATTTGGTAATCCATGATGGAAAAAAGTGGTTCTGGGTATGGGCACTTTCTACACAGTGTAAGGGATTAATAGGAACCAGGTTTCAAGAGTGTCTTTCCCCTTCGTCTGGCAAAGTCAAACTAAACCAAAGACACTCGCTGGTCTGGGTTAAGTAAAGGGGCAAGATCGTCTTACGAGCGACCCTGGCCGGATTGCCGAGTTGTGATACAAAGAAGCCCACCACAATAAATATTGCAGCTTGTTGACCCGCTGGAGAAAGCTCCAAAATAGGCCAGCAGAGATTCACACTTGTAATTCTCCAAGTCTAGTTCCTTTAAATAAGAAGACCGAGCGCGACTGGCGTTCGCCAGTTGGCGCATAGAATGTCGAAAGGACGTTTGTGAATAGTTTGACCCAGAACGCGCTAGAATTCCAGTCGACTGAGCCGCGAGTGGTCCGCGCAGACGTAGGCAAGGTAGGCAGTGATAAATCTAAGTAAGTAAAAAAGAGGCGCAGGCAGTTGGTTCAAATGGCTCGGGGGCGCGATTGAAGTCAGTTAACGCGTGTGGACTGGAAGCAGCCATCTAAAAGGCGGGCTCGACGTTCGCGGCGGGCGTGAGTGGAGCGTCACATTTTTATCTAGGCCATCTGAGAGCCTCGAGTCATTGGAGATCGGCCTTCAGCCGTGCGGCACTGGTCCACGGCAGATGCCGAGGCTACACTAGAATTAAAGACGCACGCGTGCAGAGCCACTCGCTGCAGATTTATGCCCCACTGCCGGCTACGCACAGCCGGTATCTTCTTTTGATCGTGCAATCCTCCTCGGCGGAACTCCGCTCGCTCGACGACTCTCTTCGAGTCGAGAGTCGAGAGCCTCCTGCGAGGATCGCGCAGGGCATCGATCGATCGGCCCGAACGATCCTTGCGTATCT
Organism: Crossocerus cetratus; assembly: GCA_963675795.1. Lineage (NCBI taxonomy): Eukaryota > Metazoa > Arthropoda > Insecta > Hymenoptera > Crabronidae > Crossocerus > Crossocerus cetratus. Next base: position 18,309,254 of record OY776665.1, read on the forward strand.
CAATCGAGAGGCCGAGTGTGCACGCGTTCGCACTTTGATTAAGTACGAGTCCTGATTAACCACGCCTCGCATCTCCCTCAGAGTGAAACAGATTGTTCCACTGGAATCTCGTTGGCCTGGAGCTGTGTCCTTAGAGTTTCAACGTCCCTGAATATTATCTTCATCTGTCGTGATCCTTGCATCATCCTTCAAATCCTTCCTATGTACCTGGTTTTAAAGGTTCTTATACTCGTACTGGTTTTAATTATTCCACCTTGTTGCCACTTACAATATGAAACCTGATCACCATTTCCTATTCCAACATGAAAAATCCAGTCTTTCCTCGCAAGATACCACCCGCATGGCCGCGGCTCTTGAAACGGACCAGTACGAGGGATCCGAGAAATAAAACAAGTCTCGCGGCGCCTCGTGTCCGGTGTACGCAAAGCCGCCTAATTAACGAACTAAACTGACGTTCATCCGCGCTTAGCGGCCGCGTGTCGCGAAATTATACATGGAAAAAGCGAGGGGCGACGACACACTGTATAATGCGCGTGTGTGGCGCAAATCCGAGAGAAAAGCAGCGAGCGGGCGCGCGTGCTCCTCCGCTTTATTTTCCGCTCTGTCCGAGGAGGTAGAGCCGCGCGCGCAAAGTGGTTTATTGCATCAAGCGATAGGTAGGTGGGCGAGAGGCGGCCGGCGCAAAAAGCGAAAACAGGAGACACGGAGGGAGAGCAAGGGCTCGCGGTGGCGGCGTACGCGTTACATTTTCCTCGCGGCCTCGCCCCGACGAAATGCGAACTATGTCAGACATACCGAGAGACATTTCCAGGTCACGGGATTATAACAGGAATTAAAGCTCTTGCTACCACTCTCGGCTATTGTGCGCGGACTCTCTGCCACGTCTCCTTTGCTTCCTCGCTCCTGCTCCATCTCGAGCTATCTGCCTCTCCCTCTCTCTCTCTCTCTCTGTACCTCACCGACTACACTAGCAACTATGTAGCGTGCGCGGATGTTTGCCCGTATGCTGGCGTTCCCGTCGATTCTCTCACCGACACACTCGCCCGCTCGCCCGCTCGCCCGCTCGGCGAAAGAACCGGGTTAATCCGTCGCGCGGAATAACGATTGCTTGTTTATTAACTGTGGCCCCTTTCGCCCAACTAATTTGCAATTAAACGGGATCGCGAAATAGCTCGCGCGCCCGCCCGCTCTTTTTGTCTGGCGGCTTATAATTGCCGGTTGAGTGGGAGGTTCCCTCCTAATTGGAAGAATGCTTTATCCGACATTCGGAACTCCACTCGATCTATCGACCACTGTCGAGAGGTATCAATTACTCCGCGCTGCAATCGCATCCCGTAAATGGGGGATGAATGCACGGGAATTTCCTCTTCCTCGATCATGCCGAGTCTCGGTGCTTCCGAGCAGTGCTATCAGGAGAATCGGCAGAGTCTCGCGCCAAGTAGTACATAGTCCCCTTCCCATACATATATATGACAGTACGGCGCGCGATTTATAAAGTCGCAGCGAACTATGCTCACTGGAAGTAGAAACTTTCGAAAGGAACAGGAATCAACAGAGTATTTTCAGCGGGTGCATGCAAATTCCTGGCAAAAGCTTCTATTCTCGAGTACATGATATTAAAACGTATTGTTGAGGTAGACATTCGCGAAGCACTTAATTATAGACGACGTAAACATAAAAGGAACTCGAGACACAAAAGGGGGCAAGAAGGATTTATTAAGAGCGAAGCAAAGCACGTCCGTACAACGCGGGATCTCGGGTAGACTCGTCGGACAAGATGCTACCAGGTTAACAGTGGTAGCCAAGGATAATTCTGAGGGTCACACTCCAGATAGATTGAGGGTCGAAGCTCTTGAGGCGAACAAAGGAGTAGTAACAGTATAATCTTAACAAGATTAGGATCTCGTCTTTAGATCTACGTTCGACAGACGTCTTCTTCGCTCACGTATCATCCAATCTCCAGCAAGGTTCTACACGTTTTTGAGGGATGAACTAGCTAGTAATGGAGAGCAGGCGCGCGCGTGCTCGTTATTTCCCTGACAAGAGAATTCCGCTTGGCCACCCGGTCGCCGCACATAATCAACGGATAACGTCGTTGGCCTTTCGAGCTCGATGGCCGTTAGATAATACCACACGGACACGCTGAAAATAACGGCGCGCGCGCGCGCGCGTACCGAGATAATTTGGCCGACACGCTTCGGAATACATCGAGGAAGAAGCGTACGAGAGCCTTTCTCCGTGTATACCCTCGTATCCTCATCCTTCCATCTCCTCTGCTTTCGGCCACCGCCGCCGCCTCTTCTCCACTTTCCCTCTGGTTCTTCCTCGCTGCTGCCCGGCCGGGAGAGCTTCTGCAATTATTTTCGCGGTGAATTCTAGCGAGCACAACCTCTCTCCTCCGCCACCCAAGTTCCGAGCGGAGCAACACGATCGAGGTGGAGCCGCTCGGCTCGGCTTCATTGCCTCAACTCACGAGATATTTGCATCCCGGGGAGCCAGTCTCAGGTTAATTTCGGCCATCGATGCTTCCCTTCCTCCCTCTAGCCCCTGCAACCTCCCTTTCCGCACTCGGTACCACCCTTTTTCTCCTTTTAATCCGTGATTCTGATCGCTCTATACCGCGGCCCGGCCCAAGACACCTTTGTGTACCGAGTGGGTCCGGCAGTATGGGATTAAATGAAACTTAAAAGGGACAATGCCCCGGTTGAATTTGAGGAGAACGAGCCTCCCAGCCGACGGGTCAAGTTCGTTAGCCCCGGCGACGCGACGAGGGCCGATGATTGATTACTCGCCTTGAGAACTGGGTGGTTCCAGGATGCACGAGCGCGCCTCCACTCACCGGGCGCGAGTGGAGGGCCCGGTGCCGTTTTTCTCGGGGCGCGAACAAATTAGAGCGAAATCGTGCGTCGAGAGCAGGGGGCGTGAGCGAACAATTAAAAAGGAGGAAAGAACGACGGACTAAAGGACCGACGAGACTCTCCGTTGGAACAAGGCCGAGTGCGGGGGCACTAACGAAGAAAGGACCAGGAGAACCAACTGCTCTCACTCAATGCTGAGTCCCGAAGAAATGGCCGAAATAAAGGAGGAACGCAAGTTTAATTGTCGGCGAGGGTAAGCCCACTCTAACCCGCCGGCGAGCCCCGAGCGACTCCTCTCAAAAAGGCGTAACGACCTAAAGGGTTGAGTGAGGGAAAGAGTACAGCCGCAGCAATGCGTGCCAGCGACTCCAGCACGCAGTCCCGCGAGGGTGACTTCTCTTGTACCTTGTGATATTCATGTATCCCGATTATTTATGACTGCTGGAACGAGTGTACGTACGCGTGGCGGAACGCGCACTGTGTGGCTAACACCTACATTACTCGAGAAGGGAACCCGGTTCCAGGGAAAAGTGACTAACTGCGTAACACTCGCCAGCCTGGACGAGCTTTTACCGCGGGGCTTTACAGGATACTGAACCTCTCGCAGGGGAGGGCTTGCAGAATCTACAGGAGATTGTAAAGGCTCGGAAAGATTTTTCTCGAGGCCGTGGAGGAGTTTCCACGGAGCAGCCAAGGATATGCGGCGCAAGCTTACAGAGTGGCGAAGAATGTTTACCGGATGGCTAAGCTCTCTGACAGGGTCCGGAAGAAATCCGGGGGAGGCAGGCGAGCCAGTGCTGCGAGTCCCGTAGCGAGGTTCAACCCCTTATTGGCGTGCGCCTCGCGCTTAAGCGTGCCACCTCGGGCACTCGAATAAATGAGTCGAGCTCCGGCGAGGTATGTGTCCAAGCGGGCAGCAATATCGGCCTGTAGGTGCAGGCGCTCGCCGCTGGTGAGAGTAACATAATGCCTGCCAGATAGAACAGGCCGGCATAAGGGGAGGTGTGGCATCAGCACGCGTTACGGGCATAATTCATCCGGGGCAACGCGCGCGGAGACATACTCGTGTACGAGTGTACACGCTTTATCGGCCAATCCCGATAAGAAGCCCGCGAGATCTCGCCAGCGCTCTCCGTGCGACCGTAATTCGACCGCGCTGCTGACTCTACGTACTTTCTACCCTCCGCCTGTACACTGCCGGTTAATGCTCTCGTGACAATCGATATTTAATGAACGCAATGAATGTGGACCGATGTGGGGACCATCAAACTTTCTCGACTGCGCTGCCGGGGGATTGCGGATGCCTGGGATAAGAGTGCTGTGATAGGAATGTCTGGTGTGTACGAGTACTAGTACGTAGTAACTGGAAAATGATGATGAAATTACATGAAATTCTGATAAATAATTCACTGATCGTATTATTTTCGATAAAATTGCAGAAATACCTTTGTTGATAATAATACAGTAGAAGTTTTTTATCTGAATTTTATCAAACCTGATGTAACAGATTTCGAATAGTTAAAAATGTGGATATGTGAAGTTTTACTTCACTAATATCTGTGTGTTAATCGAATGACAGTCGCAGTGAGGCATAGCTTTGTTTTTAACGAAGGATTATGGTAAAATATAATGATGAGAAGCAATATCGAACGTCGAAATTTCCCCCGGACGTCTTTGTGGCTCGGATGCGCCGCGGTTATTACGGGCGTCATTTGTAAGCGATGCATGCACCCATGTAAACAGGCTGGCCTGCCGTTATTAATTTATTTACGACCGCCCCGACGACAATACGCGTCGCGCATATTTCGGGAATCAATTAGTGGCGCGGCCAGCAGCAGCCAGCAGCCATCGGAGGGGGTTTTGTGCTCGCTGGCGAAAGGCAAGCCCAGCTCTGATCCACGTTTAAACAAAATCATCATCGCAGGCGACTCGGCAAATATGTCTGGCAGCCCGGCCCGAAATGTATGCAAACAGAGAGAAGCTAAATATGCCGGGCGAAAATGTTGTCGGGCATTGTTCAGGCCCCCTCTGTACCGAAGCCGCGTGAAAAAGTCCCTGTCAGCCGAATTGACGAACCGCCGGCGCACTCGAATATGAATCGCTCCTGCATCCTAGATTAAATACTACTAAATCTAATTAAAACCAAGTCGAATTGTTCCTGGTAAATATAATTTATGAATAATCTCACCGGATATGCGCAACAGACATTCGAGGTCTCATTCAATGACTTTAATACGAAGCCTATTTTGACTGGAAGCACATCAGCCCAAATGTTACAAATCGAAATTTTGAATGGGATGTGGATGAATTTACAGGCCATCTTACGAAAAACATTAAAAGGAACGTAACATAATTGGATATGTATCATATAGATCGAATGGTAATCTAAGTTCTGATCCAGCAATACGTCTGATACGACTTTTTGTTGCCTAAAAAATTGTTCTGTTCACTGCCGGGAAGCTGTTTTTCACGGCGCCGTACGCGTGTATACACGCCGATCGCATAAAATACTGGCTCACCGGATTTTTGCCACGGACACTCGTAATTCCACGCGTATTAAATCGGGCTGAAATGAATAAGTCATTTATCAGGCAGCTGACGGATCTGATTTACGGTCAGGCTAATACATTTTTACTACGTTTCATCTGTCGAAAATCGTACACACGGCCCTTCCTTTCTCACACACATAGATACGCGTTGACATACACACCTTAAGATTTATACGTCAGAACAAAACTAATCGGAGTATGAGTTCCCTAAGGAATCTATGGCCTGTCACGAAGACGGTTCGGAGGTAACTGACGTGTGCAGTGAGAGTCTTGTTACCAACAGATCTTACTATTACTTTTACTATTACTTATTAATTGTGTTACTAACAGAGAGTTAGAAATTTATTATCCTACCCAGCTATCCGATTTAGCCTTAGCTAGGGATCTTAATCAAATGCATCGGCGGTTTCCACGTGACGTTTCCGCAGAATTCAGCTGACTTCGTTTGAACTCCACTAAATTGCTTTCTGCCGATCTAGCTGTCTTTCCCCCCATTTTCGCCTTACCGGCCCATCTTCAACCCGTTTTTCTGGCTGGCTCGCGGCCTCGGCAAGTCATTCTCGCCGGCGAGAAAATAATTCCATAATTCAGCTGCACCGACTTCCAGGCAAGAGACGCATTGCCGGGGCGGACGAGTGGACGTTTTAAATGAAGCTATCCACTCGGCGAGCTGCTCTTGTTTCATTGCGCACCGGCGCGCTGCTGGCATTCGCGAAAACCGGACAGGTAGCCGAGAGAGTGCACGCGCTCGCGGCAATCTTGTCCGAGATATATGTCCCTGAGAGGACCATAATGTTATAACGTTCCAATAAAACGCCATGGAACGCGGAAATTAGTTTTTCATCCTGACCCATTTCCCTCCACCAACCAACGCACTACGACCACCGCACTCTGCCGCCTACGCCCGCGCACTCCTCACGTTTCAGCTTCTCCGATGAATCCAGTGGGTCAATTCAGACTTTGTTAACGCCCCGCGATTTTTTTTCTCACTTGTAAACCTGCCCGTAAAGAAATATGCTGAATAAAAACAAAACGAGTCCTCTGCCCTAGATGTACATGAAATTGGATTTATAAGAAAGTAAATTTATTAAAAAAAAGTGCTGGGAGCTCCATTCCCCGAGGAGCGAATGCTCGTTTTCCATTTCCATAAAGTGTACACTTCGCATCCGGCGACACATAGAATTTTATTCTCTCGTTCTCCATGTAATTCTTTAGGATTACAAGAATTCAATTTCCCGGAACAATCAACTCCCATTTCGCAGAGCCTTCCGTCGTTAACGGGATCTGCACTGCTAGCAGAAAATCCGTCAAACCTCGGTCTTAGTTAATGCGAAAAACCTTGACAGTGCCAATTAATAATAAAGACCCAACTAAAGTAACACCGTAGACTCTTGACTCATTCGAAGACGCGCGTTGTTCTCCGCAATCCCGCGATAATTCCTACGGCACTCGTCGCATTTCTCAAGGCGACTGTAGAGAGAAGAGAGTATGTATGTAAGAGGATGTAACGTCGGTCGGGCAAGGGGCCACGGCTCGTACGGAGAATCCATTTAGATAAGTAAACGACTTTGTTAATTAGATTTGTCGAAAGTATAGTCCAAGGCTCGGTGGGAGGGAGGCAAGCAAGAGCGAGTGCAATAATCCGAGCAGGAAGAGCGGAAGGCTGAGGGGGGGGGGGGGCGTAGTGCGCGCGCGATAGACAAAGAGGCGCCGGGAGAACGGTGCACTTTGACAAAGATTTGCCGAGGTTCAAGGAATAGAAGAGCCCACGGAGGAGGGCCTGGAGAGGCTGCAAGAGGATCCAGAGAAACTCGGCAAGAGCACCCTCAGAAACTGGAAGAGGTCCTGCAAGGGAAACTGCAGCTCCTTCGGCTGCAGTGGAGACGAGGTGATCGGGTGGGTGGTGGCGCAGAGCGTTGCGCCAACTGCGGAGCCCAACCAAACTTTCTACGGCGATAATTGCTCGGACTTTAAAGCGCCCGGCGATGCTAAATAACGCACTCACGCCGAGGAAGGATCCGTCTCTGTTTTCTGACAGGAACAATCGCATTGCCGCGCAAGACCTGCTATCGTGTAATATAACTACTAAATCGGCGTTAAAAGAGAGGGAAATCTTCATTGTGCTTGCTCGGACGAGCTCGGAGGAGGCGCAGGCGCGAACCGTCGCTAATTCGGACTCGGCTCTTTCAATTACGGATGTAAAATATATACGGCAGCGAGAGAGGTGAACTGCAGCCCCCCCTCCACCTTCCGCCCTTCCACTCACAAGTCGGCCGGCAAAGAAACTTCTGGCGGGAGATAGAGGAACAAGGATTTGCCGAAGGGCGGAGGGGATAAGACAATCTAAAGAAGAAAGATCACGCTGCCGGGCGAGAGTTGGGGGGCCAAAGTTTTTCGTGATAATTGTCCCGGCTTAAAATATGCGCCCATTCTCTCCTGGGTTCTTGCTACTTAGCCACTCGAGTTTAAACCCTTTTGCTCGAACCACCACCCCGCACCTTCTCCCATGGCATTTTTTCCCCGGGCAATCTGTTTTCCTGGGCGTTTAGGGTAATATGTACGCAGCTGGAGTTGGGATAATTGTGCTGTGCAAATGATTACTCACTTCTTAAGGACGGCGCCAGGTGCTGGGTACTCTGCTTGCACTGAGATTTAGGACTCGGGAAAAATTCCGGGGGAACTGTGCTATGTCAAATGCTAATTCGCGATGATATCGAGTGTTACCAACGAATCTCCCATTCAATTTAAAATATGCCGTTGCCATTCTTGGAAACATTTTTAATACCTTGAGGACCAAAATGAGTAATCGAGCTTCATAATAAGTAATCGAGAACTTAGCCGACAGCTTATCAATCTATAACTTAAAGACATCAAGATCAAATGATCTATGCAGTGCTAACAAACGCTAAAAGATATATAAATAAATAAATGTCTGGTTCATTCATTAATAAATCATATATCCAAAGCAAAACCGACTTTTTACTTCCAACGGGAAAAATCCCAAAGGATTTGCTCTGCGCCCAAATCCCCACACAGTCAAATGCCCGCGTGTCGATAGCGCAAAACGTTATAGTCGACAGTGGAAATATTCGGCAAGAGAGGGGACGATAGGAAGATAGGGCTAGAAAATTCCAAGTGAGCGAGAGCGGCGGTGTGGCAAGCAGACGAAAGGAAATGCGGAGCGTCGTAACGCTGCGGGATAAGGATCGTGGGGATGGCGGATCTAGTACCGATTCACGGGCTCACCTCATACAACCTCCCGAGGTCGGGCAAGCCTGGCCGAAGAGCCAGAGCCCGGGTGTGTATAGGTGTGCCCTTTCCACGCGGTGAGATTCCAGCTCCGTGGAAGTAGCTGCCGCTGCAGTTAAGACCTCAGGGTATCAGGTTTCCCCGATTGTATCATCAAACGCTCCTCCTCTGCTCCGGGTTTCTTCTTCGTCATCTTCCTCGTCCTCTTAAGTCCTACTCGCCTTCCCTTATTTCAGCCTCCTCCTGCGAGGCCACTTTAGGCCCCGCTCACATTATATCTGCCACCGTGACGAGTACCTTCAACTGCGCGAGTCTTCCCTTACGTTACACGTGACCCGACTCGAGCCCTACTGATGATTCTTGCTCGGATCTTCTTCTTAAAGTAGCCCCTTCCTCTCGCCTAACGACAAGGTCGTACTCTTGTATGAATTGGAGAACGTTCCGCCGACTAATAAAACCTTTTTCGGGGTTAACTCCGACCTTTGATCCCCTAATATTCATACACGAAATACCTGTTGTCTGGAATTGTTAACTGTTGAGGTGCACATGCACTCGCTCTACATTGCTGAATTTAAGGATTCCACTGACTGAAGTACTTAGTGCTTTCTGTTTCAAAACTTCTCCAATTATTATTCTTATCCTTCTCACGGGAAACTATTATGCAAATAACTTGCCAATGAATGGGGTAGATCCTGTCTGTCCTACGAGGGAGTAGTCTCTAGTGTGGAATAAGCTTTAGTAGTCGGTTTCTGGCTCTCTTTAACAGTGTCCAGCCGTGTCTGCTCGTTCTATGGGCTCCTCTATCCTCTTCACTATCCGAGTGCCTGCTTCCTGCTGAATGGCGCGCGTCTTGAAGAACGCCTTTAATCCGTAAGGACATCTCTGCTGCGAAAGGGGTCAACGCGACCTGGCCGAGTGAGCCTTGGGTGACAGTGCCTCTTAGTTTCATCGTCTTCTCGGAAATATCGGGGCGAGTCGGGGATTCCGATAACGATCTCCTCTCGCCAAACTCCCCGTTTAAATGAGTGCCGTAGATTGCGCCGTGAAACAGTTTCTTCGGGCTGAAACAGCGTGGGTGGAATCTACTTGCGCCTCTGATTACAAAGACCCGTTTAACATAATTGGCGTCTCCTGACCCAGTCACCGCCTCTTCTATTATTCATACTACCCGGCCAAGTGTTTTGATACTCGGCTATCAAGGAATGTGATTGCAGAAAAATGTGGTGAATTTGCACGCGAACTATACCTTCGCTGTTGTTCTGCCATTAATAAAAGCTTGAATTCTTTTAGATTGAAAGTGGAAACAAAAGTGTATTGGCTTGTATTGTTATAAGATTTCTTATTTTTGTAGCAATATACACGGGAGAATCGATTTGAGTAAATACGCATAAAATTACGGTTGCCTCTGTTTGCAATTTTTTATCAAATTAAAACAAAATTTGTATAAGACGATAATTCATCCATGGAACCCTTTAAGGGTTAAGAAATTGTTGTAAGGCTTCCTCACCGACGTCTTTTAAGGCGGCAGTGGGTTGCTGGGGTGAGAAGAGATCTGCGTGCAAGGAAACGGGGTCAAAGCAGGCTCCCACTTGATGTTTCGTGGCACGATAAATTTGGAAGGAAGAACCCATCCCCGTGAACACTTAACATTTTAATACAGGCGCCCCGTAATACCAGGCATTACACGGTAATTCCCGTTATTCCCTGGTGCTAAGAGTCCTCCGCACCGAGACGGTTTACAGTGTCAAGTGGCGCGAGCACTAATGACGTTTAATAAACGAAGAATGAGTATACATTTGCGGCGCACGGTGAATCTTCCCCGACTTGGATCCTGGGAATTTACTCAAGTCACCGACCAACATAGCAATACTCGTTAGAATAATAACTATTGTCCCGAAATACAGGGGATTGGAATATGCAAGTGTGTAATATTCCTTCACGACATAGACGTAATATAACAAATATATATATATATAAATTATGTTTATTGATGCAACGCTATCTCGAACACTTAGTCTTCAGACCTACATTGACTAATTATGTAGATAATAGAGAATCATTTATCGGTTAGAGCTTCATACAACGCGACAGGACAAGTTGGCAAAGTAGAACCTGGCAGGTTAGTTAAAGTTAAAGCGCTCTGTCGGACAAATAGATAAAGAATAAAGTGGTGGAGAGTGGATATCGCTTGCTAGCCAACTGGACGTTAAACGAGAACGCTGATAGAAAATTTTCCGAGCCAATGTACTTATAACGAGCTTATCCTCGCCGAGTTAACGGAGATCGCTCTCGGAAGCTCCTTCTTTCCGTCGGTTCTCGCCCTCGATAACAGGGAAATATCCCGGCGGCAGCTGATGATCTATTACTACGAAAATAGGTCAATTAGGATGCCGGGCCCTCGAGGCAGCAGGCCGCAGCCCAAATTTCCCAGCGATAATTCTGTTGCCCTGGCTTTAATTACTCCCAGAGCTGCTGGTCTGTGCGTTCGGATCAAAGTGGCGAATTTTATGGGACCGACCCTACAAGCTCAAGGTTTGCCCCGATGGCGATTACTCTTGTTATTCGCAATTTTCTACCTAAAACCTATTGGATATGCTCTCGATTTATGTCAACAGGTCGGGGTTGCTGATACAGGAATCATCCTCATTATCGCTCTGAATGCGTCTCGTGTTATGTTATGGTTAGTGACTAGTAGACAGCGAATATTTATGCAGATAGGGCGATTTAAATTCTGTAAAATCCATGTCTGATAAAATCAGACCAATTCGGGATTCACTTTTGCTGTGCGTGTCATATTATTAAAGTATTGAATCGTTTTATTTCTGCCATCGTATTTCAATGCGCAATGTGAAAACGAAAATTGATACTTTGCATATAAATTCGTAAAGTGTTCTCAGTAAAAGATTTTACTGGGCCAACCCCGCAATAACAATGTGTCCCTCAATGGCAATTACTCTTGTTATTCGCAGTTTTCCATCCCAACCCCGGTAGGATCTGCTCTCGATTTGCACCGAGGAACTTTTAAATCCTTAACTTCCAGGGGCATCCGATGGATGAGTGCGGTGGCGTCGTCCCATATAATGCCGGGGATAAATGCAACCCCCAGAGTACACGCAATCTCTGCAAGCGGACGGGAATTCCAAGGCAGCAGCAGCAGCAGCAGCCGATGCACTCGCCGATTACTGGGGCGTTCATAAAAGTCGGGGCATTAATTTCAGCAGAGTCGTAGATTCAACCGTGGCGACGAAGCTGAAAACTCAGCGAGTTCGAGAGAAAGAGAGCGAGAGCGGAAGAGTGAGTGGGCGAAAGAAAGGGAAACGGAGAGCTCGAGTACAAAAGCGAGAAGGAACGAGCGAAAAAGAGATCGGAAGTGGTAATTCCTGTAGTCGAGGAGGAAAGACCAGTGCCTTCGCACAAGTATCGCAATAAAGTGGGTCTGCCGTGCTCCCAGTGCTATATTAAAACTTTAAACTCAATGATAATGAAATGGTTCTCGCTCCCTCTCTCTCTCTCCCTCGGAGGCTCTGAGTGCCACGATACGTCCAGGCATCCACGACGTATCAAGCGACGCGGCGTGGATTCGTGTTTCCTAATTGCCCGGCTTTTTTCGCGCCAGCCGAGGAAAAGCGTGCTCGACGGGAGTTAATCATCGGCGACCCGCGTTCCTACGACTGGACGGAGTTATGAATGTATTGGGTGACCCAAAAATCTAGCACGAGACTCTGGAACTTACTGCGCAGCTAAATGCTGATTAATTCTTGTAATATGTCACTTGGAGTTTCGTTCCGTGTGGCGGTTGAGAAGCGAGCACCAGTTATAAACAGGTGTACAGAAGTCGACAATTTCTCGTGTAAAGACACGGAGCCAAGAGATGTGTGCGACGGCTTGGCTGAGAAATAGCGGCGAATTCTATTTTTCTATGTTGAGACGCAATCTCGAGACACATTATCCGGTCACCTTGTATAAGCTGTCTGTCGTCTGGAATGAAGGCCGTCACGGGATCGAAATATTAAGTGGAGCTATTTTCGCGGCACAGACATCATCGCCACGGCAGCAATAGGCAAGTCGATTTATTGTCATTTTCATTCGGCGAGCGGACCTTGAAACAGAGAATGGGCTAACAACGCCGCCCGTTCAATCTCCCGCTTTTTTCCCCGTTGTCCGCCGACCTGCCGGAAATATATTATATTTCCAATCGTAATTCCCCGAATTCCCGACCGTCGAACCCACCGCGCTGCCGCCCGCCAGTCACGTATGCGGAAATATTGGAAAAGTGAAATTGTGATCCGACGAATTATACGTTTGGTAATACTGGAAATTGAAATATTCCCCGTATAGCGACGTCGGCTGCTCCAACGTCGGACGCTTCCTTTTAATCACTGCGATTTTTCCCCCGGAACAATTAGCGCTTCGATATTCGCCGATTGGTCCCGCTCCGCTTTTGCTACGAGACTACGAGCAAATATTTGCCTGCACCGAATGCACTTTCGTCTTTATGACTCGCGGCATCGAAGTTTCGTGATCATAATGAACGTGGCAGAAACACTTGTTATCGAAAGATATACATAGTTGGAATTCCAAATGCAATGCGACTACGAATAATACAAGATACGTTTCCCGATTTTTCCTGTTATTATTTACTTAGATACTGCAATTACTGTAAGAACGAGGTTCGTTAAAATTAATAAAATGTTGTAATATGTTATCCTTATACTCTCTTTTCTAGCTTCACAAATTTTCGATTTAGTTGTAACACTCCTAGCCGATTGTCGGAATCGCTATTAACAGTTTGATAAACGTTACACTTTACATCAAGAAAGATTTATCGTATAAGTTAACGTTCGCAAGCCCCAACAATCCAAAAGCGTCAGATGCACAGGCGTTACTAGAAACTTTCCATTGAACGAGTGCTCGAAAGACGAAGGAAAGGAGCGGGAAGGGTGTGCTTTCGGTGTGCGTCCGAAGGCATCAGGTGCAACAATATTTCTGGCGCATGTGGCGCGTTATATTGCTCTATTAAGACGTACTTTCTCATTAAGAAGTTTCGTGCCATTCGCCGTTAGAGCCGCCACTGTGCGCCGCGCCGGCTTCTCGACGAGCGAGCCATGTGAGTCGTCGGCGCGCATTCACGTGCCAGTCGTTAATAAATTCATAGGCGGCCTTGCGATAAATAACTATTATGTAGGTGCTTTCGGGTGAGCGAGTGAGCTTCCAACTGGCCAAAGGAGGGAAAAGCACTGTCGGAAGTAGAGCAGGCATTTTTCTTCTAATCAGTTTCGACTGGTGCCTATTGCCTTTACTCGGCCTCGCCACCTTCGGGAAGGAGCTCTAGATTGTGTACCCTTTATTTATACCCCTTCGAGACAAGAGAAAATGAGAGCCGTTGGCCGCACCACTGTCGAAACTTGGCCGCTAGACGCTATTTTTGTCACGACGATAATTTTAAAAAATTGCCCGCTGTCACGAGAGCCAGAATTCGTGAGTGCTGGTATATCGTGCGCGCGAAGGACGACGTGTTTCCTGCTAATAACCGGAGTTCTCCTTTCTTTCGCGCATTATTCTCTTCGAGTCGTCTAATTGCGTGGCTACCACCCCTTCAGGCAATGAACGACTGAGAGCATGAGTTACTACTGAAACAGATGTGAGGAAACATGAGTAGGACGATTCACTTGCCGTACTCCACTTTTTAACAAACTTCTGTGTCAACAGCTACACTCATGCCTCCTAGTCTATATAATAAAGTATTATATACATGTATAGAATATAATTGATATTAAATGTAAGGGTACCCATTCTGCTTACCGATTACTCTGTTTTTCGATTAAATGATTCACTCGGAGACGGTCCGCTTGAAGAAAGCCGCACCGAACCTATCGGGCAGTGTAGGCGCGCGTGGGAAGGGAATACAGGTCTTCATAAAAATGGAAAGCAGTTCTCGCTTGGTAATGCAGTCGAAATTAAAGCCGTAATGCGGGCCAAGATGCGCGCTGTAGATCCAGCTGGAATTGCTGTGTACCTTACGCGGTGGCCTGTCCCCCGGGAAACAAGTCTGAGGAAGGAAGGCGCATGCATATAAAGTGCGCCAAGGATACACACACGAGAGAGGAGAGAGGCGGCATGGGGGAGTGTAGTGCGAGAGCGCCTTGCTTGCCAGAAATTGTGTTTATACCGGCGCATAAAGAAGCCTCCCCGCCAAGGGCAGCTCGCGCTTCTTACGAAAATTTAAAGAACCGCTTAAAACGCGGTAAATAGATGCGTCGCAAGTGGAGGGACGCGAAGGTGCAGCGGAGGTGCGCCTCCTTTTATGAGGTGTCGAGGCGACGAGCGAATTACACTCAGGGTATCACTTAAGATATCTCGTACAACAGAACATTTTGCCCCCACAAAACGGGGGCAAAATTTGGCTAATTTTCTCTTGTTGAAAGATTCATTGGTTCGAATTGGTTCGCAAGTCTTGATGGGTATTATTACAGGGATGCTGGATTTACGAATATTGTTACATCAAGCTTATCTCTGTGAGTGCCGGTGAACTTTACAAAACTGGCAGTCCAAACTATGTACTTTTTAATAAGTATATGTTGAGTTTTCAAGAAAAATTACCAAGTTTGACAGCATTTTTATGGTTCTGGTTGTACGAGATACCTTAAACCAGCCTCTCCACACTCTTGGCGCTGATGAAATTATCCGAACGTGCAGGGTGCGCCTCGCTTTCGTCCCCGCTAATCGATACAGTTAATATCGGAATCATTAACCGTTCACTTGGGCGGTGATTCGGCGAATAAAATTCTTCGGGCCAGTTTTAAGCTTCTCATTAGCTGCTGATAATTGCTGATGGAACCGCGAGCGGTTTTACTGGGCGCTGAAATGCCCCGATATCGATGGAATACTCGTTAAAACGTGAGTCTCGCGTTCCGGATAAAGTTATTATGTCGTCCGCTCGTGCAGCTCTCGGGCCCGCATCATGATAAAGCACCGAATTGACCATTTACCCACCTACCAAGCTACTCCCGTCAATTTCCTTTCCGCGTGAACGTCTATTTTACTAGTTCTGCTGATGAAAGGGGGGCAGGGGGCGGTGGCTGTTACCGCATTCTCTCATTGCTCATTGGCTGCGAAAGTATCCACACTCGATCGATTTTTATATTGGGTGGCATTATCGTGCATTTATTAACCAAACAAGACGAGAATACATTTGTACTCCATTCGGCACATCGGACATGTATAACTATGAAACGCTAACTTTAGCACTAAAAGCAAAGTAAACTTTAAAGACGTTTAAAACGAAAATACGTTTAAGTGCAGTCACACTTATTAAATCTGAAAAGTGATAAGTTTTATGACGCAATGCGCTTCAGCATCTATAAGAATCGCATTACTGAATTACTTCATGAATAACAGATAAGAACAGATTTCTGATCCTGCGCTTAGATTTTGTGGAAAGATCTTTTCTGGCTCGAAAAAGAAAGAAAGTGGTCGCACACAGTGTTCCGCGGCGACGAGCAATATTGCTCGATATTTATGAGTGGCAGACTGTGCAAATAGAGTGGAGTCGGTCACGATTAGGCTAGAAGGGTGGCTTTTCCGAAGACAATCCGTAGAGACGTCGCTCATTCCATCGTGGTATTCTCAGTGCGTTCTGAAATAAGCAAGACGTTCCCCTGGCAATTTAGCCGACGATACCGCTGCCCGTCCGTTCCCCGTTTCAACGAATATTCCTCTGGGGATAGCGAATGAATGGTCCCGTCTACTCCCGAGCCGCCTCTCTTCGCGGGATGCGCTCTGATTATGCTGAGAAACAATGACTCACGAAATAAAAATCGTAGCCAGGCGAAAATTGCCTATCACGCCGACGAGCACTCGATTCGAGAGAGATATTGCCTCTGCTCTTCTCTTCCACGTGGCATTCCCTTGCGAATGAGACAGCCAGACACCGCAAGATGGATTGATTTATTGGATGCACGGGATGATCGTGAATATCTGTCCCTGCGAAATTGATTGTGACGTGACGCTTTTCTTCTAGAATGATTAGCTGGCGCATTTCGCGCTGGCATGGATCATTCAGTATTGGCACGTTATTTTTATGCAAATGTTTGTTAATATTGTGGGAAAAGTATATGCTCACATGTACACTAAGAAAGGTGATCCAATTTCGACTGTCTGACTTTGATCAATTTAGTAACATCAGGAGACTCGGTAGAGTCTCGCGCCAAGTAGTAGTCCCTTGTACGGCGCGTGACAGCCGAGGCTATATTATCCCGAAGTGCACCTGTTATCCATAGTTATCAAACTTTCGGCTCCAGACATTTTCGACCGATTTTAGTCTTTGGTAACAGGAACACATGATCCGTCAGGAGGTGTCCTGGGCCTGTGACGTCACGCAAATTCCTGGAATTTTCGGGGCCCTCAATTTAAGAATACCTCCTAGCATATCATGTATTTCTGTTAAAATACCAGATACTCTCCAGACATTTTCGACCGATTTTAGACATTGGTAACAGGAACACATGATCCGCAAGGAGGTATCCTTAACCTGTGACGTCAGGCAAATTCCTAGAATTTTCGGGACCCCTCTATTTAAGAATACCTCCTAGCATATCATGTATTCCTGTTAAAATACCAGATACTCTCCCGACATTTTCGACCGATTTTAGACTTTGGTAACAGGAACACATGATCCGCAAGGAGGTATCCTTAACCTGTGACGTCAGGCAAATTCCTAGAATTTTCGGGACCCCTCGATTTAAGAATACCTCCTAGCATATCATGTATTCCTGTTAAAATATCAGATACTTTCCAGACATTTTCGACCGATTTTAGACTTTGGTAACAGGAACACATGATCCGTAAGGAGGTGTCCTGGGCCTGTGACGTCACGCAAATTCCTGGAATTTTCGGGGCCCTCGATTTAAGAATACCTCCTCGCATATCATGTATTCCTGTTAAAATATCAGATACTCTCCAGACATTTTCGACCGATTTTAGACTTTGGTAACAGGAACACATGATCCGCAAGGAGGTATCCTTAACCTGTGACGTCACGCAAATTCCTGGAATTTTCGGGACCCCTCGATTTAAGAATACCTCCTCGCATATCATGTATTCCTGTTAAAATATCAGATACTCTCCAGACATTTTCGACCGATTTTAGACTTTGGTAACAGGAACACATGATCCGCAAGGAGGTATCCTTAACCTGTGACGTCACGCAAATTCCTGGAATTTTCGGGACCCCTCGATTTAAGAATACCTCCTAGCATATCATGTATTCCTGTTAAAATATCAGATATTTTCCAGACATTTTCGACCGATTTTAGACTTTGGTAACAGGAACACATGATCCGTAAGGAGGTGTCCTGGGCCTGTGACGTCACGCAAATTCCTGGAATTTTCGGGGCCCTCGATTTAAGAATACCTCCTCGCATATCATGTATTCCTGTTGAAATATCAGATACTTTCCAGACATTTTCGACCGATTTTAGACTTTAGTAACAGGAACACATGATGCGCAAGGAGGTGTCCTGGGCCTGTGACGTCACGCAAATTCCTGGAATTTTCGGGGCCCTCGATTTAAGAATACCTCCTAGCATATCATGTATTCCTGTTAAAATATCAGATACTCTCCAGACATTTTCGACCGATTTTAGACTTTGGTAGCAGGAACATATGATCCGCAAGGAGGTGTACTTAACGAAGGTGTCCTTACTTGGCGCTTTTCTTTACATTTTAATGTATTTCGGGGTACATTAAAAATAGTTCGTACTATTTTAACACACATCGGTGGCTAGTGTTGCAATGTAAAAATTATCGCGCGATGCAAAAGTTTCCGCTCATTACCTGCAAACTCTTCTAAAGGGCTTCTAACTTCTATTTTTATATTATCGGCCGATGATGTGTTGACTGAAATTAATTTAATATGACGCAAATTTATTTCTTCAGGCAAATAACTCCCAACTTTAACAAACGATATTAGTGGGCAAACGCGCAAATTAATCATGAGGTGGAAGTGGAGCACGTTTGCAAATGGCAAAGTGAAAATTGAAAGAAAAAAACAGTCTGATTTATTGAATTGCAATGTTGCGACCGACGTGGCTCCCAGACGTGAGCGAAATAGTGTTGGGAGGATGGGAGCTCCACTGTATCCGATTTCATCTGTCAACATCCGTGGACCGTGAACTGCGTCAACTCTTTTTTTCTTGCCTTTGACACCAACGATTGTCTGCTGCTGGCGCACCGGTTTCCAGGCCTGCGTTAGAAGTTCCCTAATGAGTGTCGCCGCGCTCCTGCGGCCTCCCCACGCTCGCTCGCTAGTGCGATTGTGATTGCGCGCCATTGTTTTTCCGAAAACAATCCGGGACTCACTCGCGGATGGAAGAAGCGTCGCGACGCCGACGCACAGATCGCGCATGCTGAACCTATCGTACCGAGCTTCCCTTTCAAGCAAGCCGACGAGCGCGCTCCTTTCTTCTCTCTTCCCGCCCTTGTTCCCAGAACCCATGAAGTTTGGAAACAGAAATTTCGTTGATTTTGGATCGACATACCTTTTCTTCCTTGATACATGTATACATATTCTACCAGAATGCTTTATTATAACATTAAAATATATTACAAACTGTATATAACAATATTATGTAAACTGTATACTACGTTGATTATACAAGTGACCCAAATATGTTGTTCTGTTCACAATTTAAATACTTTAGCAATCATTAAAATTAAATTGGAATAGCACTGAAGGGAAGTGGTGTGTAAGTACATAACAACTTACATTCCTACATTTTTGCTCTTTTGTCCTTTTTCCCTGTCCGTTAGAAAGGGCGAGTTGATACAACAACTTACACTACATCCTTAAATATTAATGAAAAATAAATCCAACACCAGCTGCGATTCTTAAGTAGTAGTCTTAGGGATGCGGTTACCTCCGCTCTTCAGTCATGATTCGTCACCCTGGCGGAGTTCACTCGTTGCACGCGATTCAAGTCACTCACCCTCACAATTACTCACTTGCTCGGCAAACAAGGCGGCCTCTATCGGGAACGGGCTTATATACTCTAGCAACTGGAGTCGTCCTGCCCGCCGGGGGTTGCTTGTCTCGAACCCCGTGTCGCTCATCAGGATTCCGCATTTAAGCTGGCAGAGTCAACAGGCCGGGGGTGCTGATACTGGAATCGTCATCGTCATGCTTCCGACTGCGAAATACATGCGGGGAGGTCTGCTGCTTCGCGTCTCGTGTCTCCGCGCGTGATCGGGAAAGCCTTCCCGATATTAAAGCCTGTCACTCAACGGGCGAGCTCTTAATAGACACAGCCGCTGGCGAAATCATTTGAATTGCAAGCGAGTATTGACGACTTAGATTGTGGGAATGTGAGGGAGTTCTTCAGAGTGATAGGCCGATACGTCATCGCCTCCACGATTACCCCAAATGGTGCGTATACGTGGCAGTTGTAGTACTATCATTTTCATGTTTACTCTATCACCGGATGGTTCAAGTTACTATATTCAATGATTGACTAAATTTAACCTTTTGCACTGGAAGTTATTTTACCTTAAGCGATGTTTCTTATACAAACACTGCAAACTTCAATAATTTGACAGTTATAATAACTCTGCAATACTTGTCTTAAAAATTCATTTGCATCATGTTCATTGTAAAACTATTCGTTAACTTAAAATTTACAACCGATGAAGCAATTCAATCTCCGAAAAGGTTTCACGAAAAATCCATTTAAAACCAATCACATACTGAGTGTCCAGACTGAAGAAAAAAAAGGACTCTGCAAATCAATATTAGTCTCTGTACAATTCCCCAAGAAACTGTCACGTCCGCGACCCGCTCAGCAGCAAGCACAGCTAGAAAGCAGGGGCGACGATTGCTAGCGCCGAAAAGAGCCAGTTACACAGAAACACTCAAACCCCAGGGTGGCGTAGGAGAGGAAGGCCCTCGATTTTTCCCGCGGGCCACTGCAAACATTTTGCGTTCGGGTCGAATACAGCGTTTTTTTGTCGGGGCGCGGGCGCGCGCTTTCTGCGGTGGTTTGTTGCCGTTGGTCCAGTGATTCGGTCATCTGTATGCGTTGCGTCCGCCGCCACCGGCAACCAGCGCGTTTCCAGTCTTTCGAAACACAGATCTGTGAACACGAGAGAGAAAGAGTTACCCGAAATTGCAAGCAACATAAATATAAATGTAAATGGAGTCTCCGTCTCCGCCTGCCTCTACCTTTTCCAGTCACACACACACGCTCGCATACTCCTCCTTCGGTCCTCTGCGCGTTCCCCCGCTGTTTATGCGCACGACAACGCACGCCACACACTTTTTTCCGTGCGCACGCGCAAGCTTGACGAGGAATTTCGTCGACCGCTCACTGTGCCACTAATTAAGGGCTGCAGTGTAATTCTTGCAACAACTGGGAGAACTGGCGCCAACAATAAATACTGATTAGCGCGGCGAGCGCGGCGAGCGCGGCGAGCGCGGCGAGCAACCGGATGAGACTGGGCTATTTTCTACCTGAACACTGCCTTTTATGTTTCGGGTACACAAGTGCGTAATGGAGGGGGCTTGGGTTGGATTAGTCTTTGACATAAATCTTTGTAGCATGTCCGAGGTATGTAATTTGAAAAAGGATTAATAACGATTAATAAATGGGATGTTGTAGTACACAATTAGATAACGTATAGATACGAATTATTATACTTATCTAATAACCACTGCGTCTTTAACGGTCAAGACACTGAAAGTCTCTAATAGCTACATGTATAAATTAATTTAAATATAATGAATACTTTTATCTTTGGCATATTGAAAATGAGTTCCTTTATATTTAATAGGGAGAAGATGGCCACTGGTTATAAATCAAGTTGGACGAATAGAGCATTACAAAATCGATAGACTAACGAAGAGCCACCAGTTTGATTAACGAACTGGCTGTATAGTGTCTCAATAACTAGGAAAACTCGGGTAGACCGACCCTATCAAAGCGGTTTTCGCTGCTCGATTGCGCGATTAAGCTCGACCACAGTATTCCTTCTAGAATATGAATGAATACGTTTAATCAGGAAGATCCGTTTAAAGCCGGGTGGAGGCTCGCTCGCCCGCTGCAAGAAGCACATTTCCACCCTAGAACGCGCGGTGTGCTATGAATAGCTTCGATATCCAGGCGGTAAACCGAGGCCCTGATAATCTCAGGCTGCCGACGAGATCTTCCGTTTTCAAGGATAATTAAAGATCCTCCCGGAGCGTCTGCGACCCTCTGATACGAGACAGAAGTCAATTAATAATCCTTTGTGAAGGAGCCAGTTTGGTCCTCGGCATCGTACACTCGCTAATGTAGTATCTCCCGCCGCTCTCTGCCCCCCGCTCCCCCTTCCATCCCGGCTGTAACCCGACTGGCAGAGGCTGCTATTCAAGATCGTCACTGGGACAATGGCTGCTTAATCCCGAAATTTTTTTTCAATTATCTCGAAGAATCGCCCGCCACCTAGTCGATACTATAGCCGCCGGATGAGGCGACGGCAACCTCATTAAACTTCCCTCAAAATTCGCTGCGCCCTCTTTCGCAAACATTATTCACCATTAGGCAGCTACCTGTCGTGACTCTTATTAATACTTCGGCGAACAAGGTTCTTTTGATCCGACTGTGGTACTGCCTTAATAACTGGGTCGGTGTTTTTGAAGTTGCGGGATCGAAATGCAGTTCGTTGTTACGCAATTCGAGTTTTAAGAGGATTGGCATTGATCGAAGGGAAGGAAAATTAATTTCGAGTGGAACTCAATTATTCTCTTGCGGGTAATTGTGAATACACGGGCGGCAAATTTACTGGAAGGAATAAATGAATTTAAGAGAGCTCTATAGTGTACGCTTTAATTGCGAAACCGACAATCGAATGTCGATAAGAGTCTGCGACACATTTATTCTGCACATGTGTATGTATTTTCACGAGTGCGCGCTAAATAACGAAGCCGGTCTATTGTGTGTTTTTTCCTTTGCGATTTCCTCAACTAATTGCAAATGTATCCCACTGCAATGACGTTGTGCCTGTAATAAGTAATGCACGAGAGCTTTGCCAAGAGCGGGAGAGAGAGCGAGATAGAAATTAGAATTATTCTTAGAATCCTCTTAGAACTCCTTAAGGTCTTCGAGTTTATAAGCCCTTCTTACCCTAATTCGACCCAAGTTTCCTGCATGCGTTGGTTGTGCAATGAACTTGTTATGTTACTTCTTCGAGGCGATTCAAAATTATGCCGACAGATTATGTACATATTTTTCTACAATAAATCATGCAATCCCGAGAAGAGTACCCGTACAGAAACTATGAGGGCGTAATAAACGCGCGGAATTCATTAGACGGCGAATTAACGCGGTGATAATTCGAATCGTTGGAAAATGGTGCACACGTGCGCATGGACAAATTGGTGCTCAAATTTTAATTCTCGCCACACAATTATTGGGACGCTCGAGAGGAGCAGTAGCGAGAGAGGGTGCGAGGGACAGTGGACGAGAGAGTTATTGGCTGATCCGGTTATAATTACGCAAATGACCGAGCACCGGCCGCAATGCGATTCTCGAATATCATTGTGCCTACTTCAACGCTGGCGGGCCAAGTGCCACCCCAAATCGAGCAGTCCAACGACCTCCGTAAACTCTGCCGCCAGTCAATATATGCGACTCAATCCCTCCCAGTTTCGGGGCAAACAATTTTTATAGACATAAAATCCTACACAAATTTCAAATACGCTAATTTGAGAGAAACGTAGACATTTTAGATGTATAACTGGAAACTGTTTATTTGAAAACTAAATAGACGCCCAATAGTACTTGCAATTCAAATGCTTCAACCCCTTTTACTTTAGTTTCACGCACGCACTCTACATGCGCAATTCATTAAGAATGTATGTATAAAATCAATTCCAATACAAAGTCAAACAGTGTGCGAATCAAGTCATCGTCTAAACTGCAAACCTCCGAAGTGCACTGCGTTACTAAATGGCACGTTCGTCCTTTAGTTTTTTCTATGCCATAGAATATTCGATTCCGCATTCTCCCACGGCGTAATCACGTTTGTCGCTCGGCGAAGCATTGAAATGAACTGATTCGAATCCTGGTTCGAAATTGGTGCTGGGGGTGAACAACACGCGATGCCACGCAAAGCTTCCAGCCTTGTCTATGCCATGTGCCTCTTCCTCTGCTCCTCTTTCCCTCTCGCTCTCTCGTTCAGTTAATTAAACTCCGGAGCTTTTCTCGCGAAGAATTCTTTAGAAGCGAGAAGTAAGTTATTGGCTGCTAACCCGGTAACCACGATCGCACGAACTTCGAAAAGCTTCAAAGTCGAATCGCGTGCGGGAGACTATTAAGTATCAGCGATTCATCATCGAGATTCCAAAGTTCATCTTCGTTTCGATTCAAGCGCGTTATAAATTGGCTCAAAAGTGACCCGAGAATGACTCGCAGTTTGCGCGACGACCAAACTGCCACGCGGTTCCACTTAAACAAGAGCGACGAGCGTAAAAAAGCGCCGTGGAAGAATTGGGTCGTGGAACATCTTAAAGCGAGAAGCAATTTCGAGACTTATGCGCTACTCTCGTCTCTCGGGCCAAACGAAATTGTGTTTGTTACATCATCGTGGAAGGCAGGGGGCCCCCCTCGGAGAGACTTCTCTACCCTGGGACATTTACAACTTCGTTACAACTTGCCGCAAGATTGTCGTCGACAGGAGTAAAAGACTACTTCCCAGATTTGTTGCAGTAAAATGGAGTCGCGCACGCCCAACCGACCGCCCGCCCGGGACGTGCCGATTTTCCGAAAGTTTTCACGCGACTACAGAATTGCTCTCGTTTCTTATTACAACTGTACCAGGATTCATGCACATTAACTCAGAATGAAGACTTTCCTCGACTTGCGTTTATTCCAGTTACTAAACTAGTGTACGAACAGTATTACCGTAAAAACATAATAACAGCAGAACTAATCAAACTATTTGATGAACACGAACTGCAAGCTCCGGAGAAAATTAAGTTTCGCCCCACCAATCTATAATAAACCGAATCGAGAAGTTCTTTAACAAAAATCCAAAAGAATCTAAAAGGGTCTACTTAAAAGAGTTTATAAATAGCCAATAAAATAGTATGGAACTTAGACAGAAAATTGAAAATGTATACCTCCTAGAATAGATGCCACGAGTTTTTCACCCATCTTCAAAATTCATCGCTCACATATTGAAGCCTGTATCTACGCGACCGAGCGTACTCTCACCGTCCCGAGCATGAGAGAAAAAGGGAAGAAGGAAGAAGATACAAGCCGGCCGTGTGTTATGATACCACGAGTTTACGTATGTTTGCTTTCTCATGCGAGCAGCACTGAACAAGAAATCACACTGTCACGAAGCTCGGCCGCGCAATCGGCGACTCACTGCCACGAAGAGCTCGTCCTTTTTAATTCTCGATAGGTAAACAGAGGTGCCCGGGGTCTGGGAGGACACGGACTGGTGCGGTGCTACCGGGATGTTTTTCAATATCGAGTATATCCACGACGGTGGCCTGGACCGCCTAGTTTTCCTTGCTAGGAAAACACTCCATCACCCCCCAGCCGTATGTACATACCTACTGTACCTACTCATACGACCCCCGTCCGTGCCAACTAGCCCCTGATTAGATTTATGGGAAGCAAACTCCTTATTGCGGCTTGCTTATTGCGCGCCATCTCTATTTGGACTTCCACTTGTTTCCCTGTTTGCCTCTGTTTCAGCTTCGAGCGATGCCTCGCTTCTGCCTCTGTTTTTCGAGGGAAATAATAATTGCTCGGAGTGTCTCTGCGCGTTCCCTGGGATTCCTGGGACGTTAGGTAGTTGTTGTGCAATCCGACTTTTCTTGCGAATAGCGTGAAATTCTTCTGTGCCGTAAACGAGATTCTTACCTAATAATTAATAACGTTTGTACTGATTTCTGTGTCTACGGAAGCAGATACTTTTGATTAAAAACTAGACCTTTGGTATGTCTTCTCTATGTATGCAATCGGCAATTATAAATGATGCACTTTTAATTTTAGCATTGAAATGGATTTTAAAATGTGTATAAAAAATTACGGATTTGCAGAAGAGCATATTCCGCAGTAGTGAAATCAAAGGCAAAAAAGGGGTTAGTTTGCGCTAGCTCTGCAAATCCAGACTGATTGAACATTCGAAAGACAAGCAATAAAGCCCAATAAACCTCCTGCGACACAGACTCCAGTTACACCATTCAAATTCGAGAGTGACGTAGTAATTAAAAAATCTATTATAGAGCAAGTTTATTGTGTACGAATGGCGGTGGAGGTTGCCTCCAGAGACAAAAGCCCGCAGCTACAATGTCCAGGGCGCGTAGGTTTCCGTTAACAAAGACACGTGAGAGGGAAGGCAAATCCGGGCGAAGCACGCATTGCGTCGTGCACGAGGCAGGCACGATGCTTTCTATGGATTTCATCTGCCGTGCAACAGGGATACCCACGTCTCGAGATAATTGAATACGAAAAGAGTGCTGATAATTTTACGGCGATGCCGGACCAGTCGCGTCCACGCACTCTGCGCGCCGTGCGCCTAGCTAGATAATCAATTTCAGCTTCTCCTTTCCTCTCGATCGTTCTCATCCCTTCCTCGGCAATTGCCTAGTTTGCCTGGCGCTATGGTAATCCCGCCACTACGTCCTGCACATACACGTTGCCCAGAGCCTAGAGCTTGGAAACTATACCGCTTGTAGCATAAATCCCCCCGTGCTCGCCCTGCTTCAGCCGAGCACATAGCTTCTTTCGAACTTGCCAGTATATACCGCATGTACTTCGCGGAGCCAAGGGACTTTGACTTTTGGAAATGGTGCTGCTGTCCTTGCGCAATCTAATCACTTCTGATATGGAATTGTATACTAGTGGTAGCAGGACTAAACTAACTCTGGTCTTCATGGTATGTATTATGGAACTGAATCCCATTTTATCGTATAATATTAAACAAGCAAATCTAGTATGTTGTAAATTTGATCGAATAATGTAATAACTGTTTACTTTTTAAAGGAGTTTGTCAATAGGTTTCTAATGAAATCTTGGAGATTTCAGTAGGGTAACATTAATGTCGAAACAATTAAAAGGAAAACTATCTCCACAAAGTACAACGTCTGCAAAGCTTGATTCCCGTTCCTAAAATATGGGTCCTATTTCCCACGATATCGATAGGCTGACGAAAATATAAGACGCTCAAACGAGACCCCATTCTCATAGCGATCTGATAGAAACTCTGTCAGGGGATCCACACTAATGGCTCTCGAAGTCTAGAAAAGGGGCCGCCGCCGCGCTCTTCAATCGCTCGCCAAAGATATTCTAAAAACCGAACCCACTCATTATCGCCTCGCGGGAAGCCTGTGACCCGGATTCCTCTGGGTCACGAAAGAAAGGGGGAGAAAAGCAATCGGTGGCACAAAGCCTCGTTAAAGAATTCACGAGAGGAAGGGAGGGAAGCGCCGTGTATTCCGAGTGTAGGCCGCAATATCCGCTGGCGGGAAGGTTGGATCAAAGAGAGAGAGGGAGAGAGAAAAAGAACTGTCACAGTGGCAGCAATCGGGGATAATTCGATAAAGCTGCGGGGGTGTAAGATCGCCTAATAAGTTGTACAAATGTTTCCTCACGGGCGGCCACGGTTGGCAACCTCCTCCGGGGGCGCAAGAGATCAACTAAAATAAGCAGAGGTTGCTAGGACTCGAATGCCGCCAAGCGGGGGATGATGATGATGACAGGAAAGCCTGGCAACGAGGAGAAGGGGCAGGAGCCCCTCGTACCGCCCGATCGATTTCCAGCGAGCTCGTCAGCACCCTCCCAAGTCTACCTTACGCAGGTGTTAATAGAACGAGTCTAATAAAACATTCATATTAGTATGCTCGCACCCCCTCTAAAGCTTTGTCTCGGAAAACTGCCGGCCTAACGATAGGGCCAATGACGTCGCGTAAAACAAAATGACCCGCTGCTCTGTAAAGTATCGCGGACCATTACTGTGAATTATTGATAAACGCTGCTGTAATTACTCTCACGTATCCGTTCATCAGAGTGTTTCCCCTGGATGTACGATTACAATTGTAAGTCTATGGGGATTTCACGGATTTGTCGAACCTGATAACTGATTTTCACTTCCCTTCATTTTTTCAGGCTCCAATTTGAATAACTTAACAGTAGTCTTGCGACCATTAAAGTAATCTTTCGAAGAATTACCGTCATACAAGATAAATAATAATTATAATAGATTTAATAATCATTTTTTAAATTGAATCACTCGCTAATTTAAAAATGTCTTACGAAATTTACTTAAATTTTGAGATAAATTCTCTTGGACAAAGTGTACATACACCTGTAACACGATCACCCCATTTGAGTTTGAGCATTCGTCGAAAGCAATATGCAGAATGTAGATCTTACATCTTACGATTCATTGAACACCGTTCGACTGAATGAAGCGTTGAAAGCGCGAGTCTACGGCGACCCGTGCTTTCGCGGAAACAACGCTCTGCTCTTTCTTCCGATTTAGACGGCGGCGGTCGCGGAGAAAGGGCGGCGAGGGTCGTCGGGAAAAGCGCGCACAAGGAAAATATCGCGGATGAAGGGTGCGCACCCCTCGCAGCACACAATCGATTGCGGTGTACCGTTCACCTACACCCTCGGGCGGCCTTCTCTCCCATTCTCGGCCACCTTTCACGGCTCTCTGTATTAACGGAAGAGGAGGCGGCCCTTCGGTTATTGTCCCACGGCGCCGCAGTCCGCTATGATTATCGGCACAAACGTAATCGGCGAGAGCGCACAGGTGCGCAAATCCTCCTCGACTCTGTACACACATTTCAACGCACACGGAAACTCACACGCTTCGAGAGATCCACACACACAGACACGCGCGCGCGCGCGCGGCACAACAGTGTGAATCAATGGGGCTCGCTCTCGTGAACACCGGCGCATGTGCATCCCAATCACCACACGTACACATCGTTTTCGAGAAGGATATCGTTCCCTATCAGCTTTAACGCGAACACCTTGCACCGGCAGCGTACTGCGGAGGAATGACTGGCAAGCATCGCTTCTAGGAAGAAAGCTTGAAAAATGATAAGCACTTCCGGGCGAAGAATACCATTTCGAGTAGCTAACTCTGAAAGATTACGAGAATTGGAAGTTAAAATCGTAGCAAAAAAGCCAGAGCCCCGTTCGCCGAGGGAAGCTTATCAGCCCCCGTTTACCGGTCTTTACCACTAGGAGGAGGGGTTGGCACGTGGTTTTCTAAGTTCCGTAGGTTTTTAAATTAAACTAGATACGGGAAAGTGACAAGTTTATCAGTGACGTATAGAAATAGTATAATTTTCGTGTATCTACTTTAATCTCAAGACTTACAGTACCTGGAACACCTTATAAAGACCATTTTAGTACAAGATGTTCTTGAGAGACCCTCCCCAAAAATTCCTATCACTAGTATGAAACGAGCAACATCATTGCCCAGCGACTTCAACAATTGCAAGCCTAAAACTCATTGTAGAATGGTTGCAGTGGCCCCGCATTCGCGATAGATGGGAAACCGCGCAGCAAATAAGGAGTGACCGCCGCTGTCCTGCCGCCGGCTCGCCAGCGCGGTGGATTCCAAGGCTAAATTAACCACTACCTTAGACGAAACAATTTCGCCCAGCTATTTTCTCCCGTAAATTGACTTGCACGTACAGCACGGAAGCTGACCGGTCCAGCGCCCGGTCGCTGCGGAGATGCGTGATCCAGGAAGCTCACGTAGTTGAGCTAGCAGAAAGAGGATGAGAGAGAAGGGAAGATGTCAAGTGGAGGGAGAGAGAGTGAGGATTCTCTGGACCGTGCGTTGTCCCTTTTTTCCGGTTGCAGGGCGAATCGTGCCGCGGGATTACTCGATCTTTTACGCCCCAATTACCATAGCGATCCATTATTAAAGGGTCTGTAGAGTGCGCCTTGGTACGCAGAGGTGCGTTCTGATCACATTCGCTCCACTTAAAAAACGCTCGCTGGTCGCACACAGCCGCGGGCGAACGCGCCGGCAAAGCTTTGCCCGACTGCAATGAATCGATGCGTTAACACACGGGTACGTTGTAAAAGTGGATATGCCGAGTGTATCCGCACTGATCGCGCCAAGATAGCATCTCGACTAACGCGGACACCGGTGCACTGGATGCTATTTCAATACGGGCGGAAGATAGCTGAATTATTCGACACGCCCCTCCCTATTTTCCCAGTTGGAATGTGTTGCCGGGCGACTCTTATCACTTTATGGAAATTGCAATTGGCAAAGCTGCGATTAAATTTAGATCAATAATTACTCGCGGGTTTATTCACTTCGAAACCGATACTCGTGTTGTCGAGGTAATTCATATTCAATGCCGAGTCCATGAAGCCGCCGAGCAATAAACGATTTTGTAATAATTTCTTGCGCGTGTGTGTTTGCATGCGCGTCGCATAAATTCTACTTTGGGCTTGTGGCAAATGCACCTTTGCTCCAAGCATACCTGAATTGCATAACTGAAATACGAAGTTAGAATCGGTAATTTAACACCAATTAGGACTATGACGGTATTGAAATTAGTGATTGAGAATTTTCAATGGGAGGTAAAAGATAGAAATGGGCCGATCTATTAATGAGGGGCGATAATTTTTCTCGGCGGTGCACGCGGCACGTGTCAGGGGCGGTGAGTGGCCAACCGGCAACTGACCCAATCTAGAGACGGTAGCCGGCGGTAACTCCCAGAGATACACTTCTGTCTTCACAGGCTCGGGGAATTTATGTCGCTGTAAATCAAAATGATAAATTGCACGCGGCCTAGTTTCGTTGGGGATGGAACGAGTTAATCCACTTTAACAGACCCGCGGAATCAGGTAGAGAACCGGCGAGTGAGGCTCTCGAGGAATGACTGTTCCCCCCTGGCGGCCTGGCTCCATACACACGCTCAGCACCCCAGGTAGGCACATTAAGACACGCTGGACCGAATCATTCCACTCCGAATGTATTCAGATGCATGTTCAGAATAAGAAAACGAATGCTTAATCTGCCCGCTCATTATTCCCTCGCAAAGTCGCAAACTTCCCCTTTTAAGTAGTCTACGCTCTTTCACCTTCCAAGTTAATTCGCCGACAGAAGGCCGGTTATTGCTCGTACCGATTTTATGTGCGATGCAACCTTTTCCGTGACTTACGTATGTACCAGTTGAAAACATTCTCAGTCGCGCAAAATTCCCCATCGCGAAGTGCCGGATGAAAATCATTTTGTATTGGACTAATTGTCAAGAATGTTGGATCTGCAAAATGAGTCTGCATTCCTCGATAATTCGTATAGCTTTGAATTTTGTTATCCTCCTTCATTGTTATTCTAGTATTAATATTATTCTTGTAATTTATGCCTGTAAATGGGAACGCTGCAAGATTTTAACTTTTCGAAGCAAGCACCTTTACAAGGATAATTTTTGACGAGTCTCGTTAGAGGGTCTGAAGGTACGCGGCGCGATAGGTTTCGATGGTGCGTGCAGGACACAAGCACACGACTGAGACTAACGTATCCTTTGGATGCCGCGTCGAGTCTCGAGGCTGACGAAATGACCGGTCATAAAAGTTATAATGAGCCTGGCCCATACGGCTGATCGGTCCATCGTGCACGCGCTTGTGCCATACGTTCTTTCGATCTCCGCGTTCCTTGTGCCGAGAGGACAGCCGCTTGCTTCGTCAATCTTCTACACCTACAGTTACTCCCAGAAATATTCACACACTCGAAAGAATACTCCCAGTCTTTCTCTTTCTTCGAGGTAAAGGGCCAACGAATGATATCGAATACCTTTTCTTGGTGTTTAAACCATGGAAATCTAAGAAGTATTGTCCAATGAAACTGCTGGATCAACGGAAAATTACATATTTTCCTGAATGATTCTCTGCTTTATGTTCTGAGAGCGGCAAGCGTATTCTAGAGAATGCTAGAGTTCTTTGCAAGGCTCAGGTTTTAAGGGCGAAATCCCTTATGGGGCAATTCCTCACTCTTAGCGACTCCTTATAGGTAGATGCTGAATATATTTCGTGACGGTGATTAAATCTATGACTTCGTCTTGATTTAATAAACAAGCTTCCCATAATTATTCAGACTTTTATTAGTACATTATAGCTATACTCCGAGATGTAGGAAAAGGTGAATCTTTTAGAGAGTAACTGTACATGTGCATCAAGGCATTTCAGTACTCTTTCTCTCATCCTACTCTTTCCGATTCCAGTCCACCCCCTTTCCTTCCCTCTTCTCGCATCTCCTCCTTCGATACAGAGTCTCGAGAGGAGAGGGAAAGTGGAGCCAGGTACAGTCGAGATAATCAAAAGCCGCCTTCTCCCTCTCCCTCTCGCTTGCACGCCTTCCTGCTCTTCGCATTAGGCGCAACTTCTGGAATTCGCGCGCCGCTCGCATTGTGTTCGCGCCATTATCCGCCGCGAAAACTTGGCAGAGACGAAACAGCATTTTTTCTCCTCTCCTCTCCTCTCGCTCGGCAGCGACTCTCCGGCCCACGTCCCCTCTTCCCTATCTGCACCGAGTTGTGTACCTACTGCCGAGGCCCAGACACCGTTCTTTTTGGAACCTTTTAGTTCTCACGATCTCGCCCGCGCTCCTTCTCTAAATAATGAGTTCCGACAAGAGCAGCTTAATTTACGGGAGCCGCCATCCCTCGGTAGCTCCGGGCGGTGGGCTTTAATGACAATTAACGCGCCTCCCTTTAATTGGGTTAGCAATTTTCATCTCGGACCATCGCACCTCGAAACCTGATACTAGACACGAGAAATCTTGCATGGATTTTGAAGAGAATTACCCGATGGATTTCACATGAATGAGGCTGTTCCATAATCCAGACTGTTTTTACTCTCGCTTGCTATGGGAATGCTATTAAATCCGCACATTATAATATTTCAGTGATTACCAGTCTGAAAAATACAGAAATCAATGAAGAGATTAATCCATGAATTTATGTAACAGGTAATCGAAGGTAATTTTGGACTATTTCAACTAATTTAGGTATTCAGGGTGAAAGATGTCGTTTTAAACCTAACATCAGCCGTGGGACAATCAGAATTAATCGAAGACAAAGTTACTCTCGGCCGACTCGTAGCGCATGTTTGCGTCCGAGAATGTACTGGGCGAAATGGCGAAAGAGACGGCGAGAGGTCTAAAGCGGGAAGGCCGGTGGAATAAGCCGGCGAACTAGAGTGAAGGAAGAGAGAAAAAGCGAGGAGACAAAGAGGGCCACAAGAAAAGAGAATCCAGTCGTCGTCCCATGGCGTGCGATCTACAGAACGGCCGATTTTTTTCCTCGCTTTTTCATTCCTGCCGCAGCCTCCTCCGCCTCCTCCTGCTCCTCCTCTCCTGGTGGCTCCTCTCTCCTTCCTCGCTCTTCCTTCCTCGACTCGGGCTGCTTCCTTTTCTGCGCGCGTACCTACGCCACGTCTTCCTTCATCCTCCGGAAGAGTGCCGTCTCTTCATCGTACCATTCTTCGTCCCCCTAAAGCCCCGGCAACGTCTTCCTCCCCCTTGCTGCAGCCTGGACCAGTCCGCCCTCCCTCCCTCCCTGCCCTCCCGAAATCTTGCGGCGCATGTACCTGTCCATTCTTTCGCCGAATCTGCGCTTGCTGCTTTCGGGAGTCGCGAGAGATGCACTCGCTTTCTCGGAGCGGGTGAAGTTGACGGCCTCACGGAATTGAGCTCGGTGCACTGACTCACCAGCTAATGAAGTCGCCATCGACCGACTTCATTGTACGCTCTTTTGTGAGAAATCCACTTGGAATGCGAGGGAACGGACACAAGTGGAAGAGGAACTCGTATTTACTGTAATTAGTAGTTGGAATTGATAAGCGATAATTGCAAGTGGAAATCATTAGTTGATTATCCATGAAAAGATGACATTTTCTTGGAATGGTATTGGAAAGGAATCGAGTATTCTTCCAAGCCTATGAACTTCAACTCCAGTCTTCAAGTAAGACAGCAGTGCACAACTGAAATTCTACTACCAGCAGCTTAAACTTTTTCGCCCAATTTAAGTATAGTAACTTAAGTCTGGGCAAGTTAAATATTAAATGTTTTTGCTAAACCGCAAGCGACTGGAGAGAAATAGACGACACACGAAGACCTGCGAACTCTGTTGAAGTCGGTTGAGACCAACAGACGTTCGCGATCAAGGAAAGTTCCCGAGCAAGAAGCAGGACTCCGTGCTACTTAACTAATAATACTCTCAAGTTCCTCGGGCGGGAATGCGCGCGTGTACACGTGTAAACGAGCTTGCGAAAGCGTGTCTCTTTATTGTCCTGGCGGGATCGTTGTTACGAACTGTGCAACAAGGCATTGGTTTATAGCAGTCGAGGGACGCTCTCACCCTTCCTGAGCGTTCTACAGACTTTCTCTCTCTCTCTCTCTTACTCTCTCCCTTGCTCTCCCTCGTACTCAGGGCACCCTTTCGCTCCGTGTATCATTCTGCGTAACTTACATGAAGGGGATGGCCACGGGAGCAATGCACCCTCGCACAAGGGGAGACCGCCTTGGGATAATTATGGATTCCCTATGCTAATCGGCCGGAAGTATCGGGCGATTATTATTTTCGGAGACGCCGGTTCGCTATACATACCTTGCTGCCGGCTTACCCCACCATGTTTCCTCTTGAAACAGAACAGCCACACGTACGAACCACAGGATAGGACTGTTCCTCTAGTACTGACACGAAGAATTCCCGGGTGGTATAACAAGATGGCCCTAATTGGATCCAGATATGTTGCCGAGACAAGTTTCTTTCCGCGATGACAGGCACCAATCAGTCAAGATTATCTTGTCAAGTGACAAAATTCAAGATTGCGAATAACGAGGACTTTAAATCATCGAGTTCGTGTCAAGTGATGTATGAGTTGTATTAAAAATCAAATTAAAAATATCGAAAATGATGATCCGTCGAAAATTGTTTTAATTGAAAATACACACTCGAAGAGAAACCTCAATAGCCAAGAGGTTTTAATTAATTAATACTATTGGAAACCCAAAGTTAAATTTTTGGTTCTCATACACTGAAATGAAATACCCACACACTAATAAAAAAACAATGCGGAAGTACACGGATGCGAACTTGTATTAAGTACAAATGCATGCCTACGCGAATCCCCACCAGCACATTATACATAGAAACGGCTCCTATTAATGATGCTGCTCGTCAGTGAGGATAAACGAGGCGCATCATAGCCGAGATTTCCGCGGCACGTGAGGGCGAGTGGAGCCCGTGGAGGAAGAAGCGGCCGGTGCCCGGCGGCTGTATTTTTAGGCAGGTCGTGTACGGATCGATTAATCATAAGGCGATAAAAAAAAACACGGCGCTCCCGCGGTAAAATATGTAACGGATGCACGAGTTCGAGCACTGTTCTTCGCCGTATAAATAACGCGGCCGTACACTACACGTGTCCCTGCATACGTACACACGAGAAAAGCGAGAGCCCACACTGTGCAGCTATATCAATTTCATTGCACAGGAAACTAATTCCGTCCCTTTGAGAGCGTGAAATCTCGCGCACCTGTACATCGCTATAGAATAATGCTTTTAATTTCGAATCGCCTGCGCGGTGAACCTTTGTTTGGAGGTTCCAATACATATGACATTAAATTACCTGCTAAACTAAATCTTGTTGTTAAAACTATTTTCGCTTCATTGCAACTGAGATATTTGAATTCAGGGAAGTCTTGTATTTTTTAATTGATTAGTTGTTGCAGTTGTTATTTATCGCTTGTGCTAAACAAGATATGATACAATTAGATACATACAACTCTTTGTCATCGGATATTTACAGGAATTATTCTTCCTCTTCATCTTAAAACTTATACATACCTGAGGAATAAACAACATTCTTAAGTTCGACGCGAACAGAACCCATTCCCGAGAGTTTCTCAACTAATATGACATCTTATTAAGTGAGCAACACTGCAGACAGTGCCATGCACTGACTATACTCTGTCTCTGTAGTCCGCGAATGTCCCCCGCGATATTACTTTCACGGCGCTCCTTCGGTAAAACATGTAACGGATGTGCGAGTTCGACCACTGTTCTTGGCCATATAAATAACCCGGCGATACTCTACAGGAATCTTTCCATACAGACGCACGAGAGAGTCGGCGATGTGTCCGCGAAACACGCGTGTCCCGTGCACCGTGTACCCCATAACGGTGTCCGTGTGCAGGAAAACGTAATCTATATTTCATATCGGTACCGACCGAAACCAACCCAAGACCCACACTCTCTTTCTCCAGCCTCGTCATTGCCCTCGTTGCTCTTTTAACTGGGCGCCCCATTCCTACACGTTCCCAGGGGATTTGCTTCTCGGGAATGCTCAAAATGCTCGATTTTATAGGCTGCCTTTTACGACAGTGGCAGTTGGGAAGCCATAGAGGATTATCTGACGGGTCTTCAGCCTCGCATTTGAGAAACTTCGTCTTCCACGGTTTAACAGATTGCCAAATATTTTTCTTCGTGGGCCTGTGCCATGAATTAGGAGTGGATTTCCTCTCATTTCACATTAGTATAGTTTATCGTCAGTAGTTAATATTATTTTGGCACTTTAAGTATGTTAAACCAATAATACTCCGCTTTAATCATCGGCACAATATTCATTCTTACAAAATTAATTAATAACAATTTCATTGCACAGGAAACTGGTTACGTTCTCTGAATTCTTCTATGAAAATCAATTGTTCCACCCATATTCGACTTTACAAGCCATCCGGATCACTTCAGACGGCTCATTGAATTCATCAAATCCAAGAGACGAGTGGCTAATTACGATAATGACGAAAGAACCACATTAAACAGGAGATAAGCTGTAACGCAACACATGAGCCAACCCCAAGCGCGAAAAGCCGGCTGCCAAAAGAGGCCCCGCAGGCCAGCGGTGCCATCAGCGGGCGGCCAGTAGGAAAACTATAAATTCGCCGGAGGTATTAATCACAGGCGTAATGCCCGATAGTACTCGTGAGAAAGTGTCAGCAATAAATCAGACTACGCTCGAGCGTAGGACACACATAGTGGCGCGGGCGCGGACGAATCTACGATATGGTGCTCGTAGGACGCTCGTTTATGGAAACGCGACAGTGTCGGGGGCTGCGCGAGGTCCAGAGAGTGGGCGAGAGGGCCTCGCGTACGCAACCCTCCCCTATCTCTGGGCCGCGTGCGTGTAGACGGGGAGGAGGGCGGCTGTGTGAGTGTCGATTTTTCCTCTGTTCCGCAGGAGCGAGCGAGCGATTCCCAGTGAATAGGGAATGGAGTCCGAGCGACGGTGCAATTAACTCGCTTGACATCTCGGCATTATATCTCTGGATGGCCGGCGAGCGATAGTCATACACGCGTCCACTCACACAGCCCTTCCGGAGAGTCGCACGTAAAATACCTACACACAATATATATATCGGATGGTCGATGGGCCGAAATCAGTGGCGCGTAATCCTGACAAAAGTTTGTTTGCCAGCTCTCTCGGCGCTCGCGCCTGCATCCCTCTCCTCTCTGTTTGACTGTCTGTCTGCCTGTCCCGGCGTGTATGCACGCTCGGCTAACATGTTAATGCGGAGAGACGAGCACAAGCGGCGAGCGGCATCGGCGGCGGCGACGCGCGGGCCGCATTTGGCAGTGGCCTAGCGATACACCGGGCTTTGCAGTAATGACAATCGAGATAATAAATCAAGAGGGTCCGGCGCGTACACTGAAGTGTCGCACTGCCCGAGGGGGCTTCGCTTCGGCTTCCAAGGGGTGCGCGTGCTCGCGAGAGAGCCGCCCGGAGCAGAATGCGGCCTGAGATCCGCGTTAACAAATGTCTCTATCCGGCCAGCCGGCTTCCTCCTACTCCGCACGCACCGCACCCGCCGCTCTATACCGTAACCCCCGATGAGCCGTAAAAATCACAGATTGGGGTAGCTTCTTCTCCCGGCACATGGTGTTAATTCTTTGCCGGCCGTGTACCTAGCAAGCGTACGCCTCGTCGGAGACGAATGACAGCACCCCTCTCGCGATTATCCTGTCGGACGCCCGCTGAGAAATGGGAAAATTATGCCCCTCCCCCCTCGCCCTTCCATTTCCCACCCCACGATCCTTCGACATTTCTCATTTTATAATTGGCCGCCGCCTAGTCGAGCACGGGGACCCCAGCTTTTTTTTAGCTAATGCGAACATAAGTATAGAATCCTACATTTTCTGGGAATTGCGTTGCTCTTTGGGAATGCAGTGTGAAAGGAAATATATTAGTGTGCCGAAAATAGAAACGTATAAACTGTGCTTGGCAAAAAAACTGAGCTTGTATTTGATGATGCATTTGCTTTGCAATTAGCAAGTACCATCGACAATATCAAATTTGACGAAATAAAATAGTTTCGTCGGATGTATTATAGCCTATTATCTTTGTTATTGTTGGCTCGAAAAATGAGATATCCCGTGATAATTCGGGTCCTACGTTCGTAACACATGTAATATAATCTAATCACACATCCAGCAACACCAACACCGCTAATACGGAGGCAAGTTAATCACCCTACACATCGATGGGTATCTAGGTTATTATCGATGCTATTTGTTGCATTGACCCAACATCAATGCAGTTTAATTAGAACCAGCTGCAATTGGGAACAGTGACGCTTCGCCGTGCATGATTACACGGCTCTCGGGCGATGTAAGAGCTGGCGGACAGGAGCGCGGCGAACTTTTAGTTGCGGTGTCATGCGTCCCGTTTATTTGTAAATTTTCCTCAAAGTGCCGGGGCTTCCCGGTTGCCCCGCTCGCCAACTATTATAATCGCCGCAGTAAACTCCGCTCCGCGCCCGGAGCGAGGGAGCAGAGCGAGCGGCACCGGCTTTGCCATCTGCTTTCGTTGCGGGCAATGCCTGCATTTCGGCCACGGGATTACTTATTAGCGTCCTCCGCATCCTACGAAACAGGTACACGGATACACGGCTATTGCAACTTTGTTGAATACGGGTTTCCGGCGTTCCTCTCACGCTCGCGAATTTCGACTTGAAATGCCTGACCGCCTAAACTACACTCTCCCTCTCTTTGCCGCTGCCGCTGTCGCGTCCTCTGCCCAATCATTGTGGCCAATTAAGCTAATTACCAGTCAGATATATACGATGGATGGAACTTTCAAAGGGCTAGCTTTTAGTAAAAGATTAAATGATGACCTGAATCTACTTGATCTGATAGATCGGCTGACGGTTGAATACTGAGAACTGAGGCGAAAAATAAGGAGTAAATAAACGTGTAATTCAATTAATAATGTCACCATCACGCACAACCTTCATAATTTTTCAAATACGAAATTAAAAAAGGTTTTTCTTTGACTTACTTCAAAATAAATCTGGCGAACTATGTGCGTCGCGGCTTAGCAAAAGAAACGTTGATAGGGGTTGATTCGAGATCTTATCGATATAATTCATTGAAAGGGTCTACACTAGCGAATTGAGCGGCGCGAGAGATTAATTTGCTGGGTGCTGACTCGATTCACTTGGACTGGCAGCCTCGGTCGAAGTGACCTCCCGATGGGGACCCGCGTTCCTGTGGAAATTGGAACGGGCTAATCGCGCGGCCGGCGTCGAAAGTCGCCCGTTAATCGAGCGGCGGTTATATGAGAGCGGCTTAAACGGCCGGTTCAGGCTTCGCGATAAAGGTAATCGACGCGCCTGGCTAATGTAAGTGGCGATTTGGCGGCTGAGTAATCGAGCGAATTATAAAATACATATATCGCGGCAGCCGCGTACTACATAGACGATCTGAAGATTTCACGTATTGAGACTAAGATAAAGTACTGTATGATAACTATAATATTTCGTCATGAAATGTTGTATAATATGTTGTGAAGAAACCGGTAAATAGTCAATAAAGAGCACCTAACCTCCTGTGGTAAAACTTAACTGTAGACGAAGGTTTCGTTTCGCGAATAGTTCGAAGGCGAACCGAAGCAGACTGATTGCACGAATGAATAGGACTGGGCCCGAGTGCGCGTGTGTTGTGTTTTAAACATGTCAAATTGCCACAAGGGCTAAATCAATCTGAGTTTTTAATCATATTAAGTCAGTTTGCTCGCAGTTAAAATTAAATTTAAATTTATGGGTTGATCAGCGTCTGTAATTCGTGCGAGAATTCGGCACGGGTCCTCCGAGGAAACCCCGTACCACCTCCGTTCTCTCTTGGTGTTCAATAGGTCGTCAAGGGGGAGCGACGGCGCGCGGATGTTATGTTAATCGAGCACGCGTTACGATGCAAATTTTTATTAACCCGCCCCGCGGCCATTGACTCCGACCTGCAATAGTGGTCGTGTGTTTCATGAAGAACTGCCCGTTTCCGAGGACTTTGCGGAAGGGTACACTGGTACCACAGGAAGTGGGAGGACCCCGAGAAATATATACTTCAAAGGCACTACTTATTTATCGAAGTAGACGTTAAATAGCGAATATCCTCCCTGGTTAATAAGTTGTTCAAGATTATAGTGGCAGTAACATAAATGCGATTAATGGCGACTACTTACATCGCGTAAGATTCACTGGAATGTAAAAGAATCGATAAATTCGAAAATTTCGTCTGAAAGATTCTGCCATTCTTCAATCTAAACTTACATGGAGTATTGACAAATTTGAATTACAATTTGCTCGATCTAATAATAATCAATAAATCATTTAATAGCAAAACTCCTTCGAAACTCGAAAACGCTACTCTACTATGATTCAACAACAATATTCTAAGCGAAACTTTGATGACACCCTGTAGAAGGGTAGCATGTAGCCGGTGCATTCAGACACGATGGAGCACAATCGTCGAGGCGGCCCGTTACTGGTACGTACAACGTACACACCGGCTACTTAGCGTGTATTAACCTTCCCATCATGCTACTGGCGTTTACCAGCGTGACTCTGCGTTTCGACGTAAATCATTGGCCGCGCGTCAGGATCATCAGCCGCGCGGTTGTATAGCAACCGCGCGCAATCATCAGGGTCGATCGGATTTTTTTGCCTCCTGACCGCCACGCTGCTGCGATTTTTGCACGAATTTCCTGATTGGGCCCACTTGATTGCAGTGTCGGGGCCTCAATGTACGCACCAAACTGTTTTGCGGCTAGCGATTCTACCGTACAATGAAGGCTGGCTCTCGTAATCTTTTACGGTATATTCAAATCTGTTTTGATGGTTTGCACTCACGAAACTTAAAATAAAAACTGGAATACTAAAACAGATGTGTGTCATTTCTACTTTCCACAATTGTTTGCAGGACGTTCGTGATAAAATTTGCTTTCAGCGCATGAAAAATGTTAGCCGGCAATTAATTAAATGTAAAATAGTAACACAGAGTTAATATTATACATTTAATATAGTTTAAAAAGAGTCAGAGAGCATTTCAAAGAGCCTTTGAACCATTTGCGAAGCGGCGACCTTGCAGCTTTCGAAGTCTGACCTATAAAAATCCGAGGCAACGTTCTACTCTTCACTGGCGGAGGTAGAAGGAGAAAGGCTATTGTCTGGAAAAGTTCGCATGCCACTGCGCGGGTCTGTGATATCGCATGATATCACGAACATCGTCTAGTTCTCATTACTCCGCTTCGACGAGTAATGGTGCTGTACTAATTGCTTAACCAGTCGGGGAACGTCGGGTCTTTTCGCGAAAGACGGCCACGATAGGATCGCTGTCATCGAGTTTGTCAAATGGGCGGGAGTCGGCCTCCTCACGAGGCCCGCACCGAGCGATAATTAGTCGGGGATTTTTCTAGTCCGCT
This sequence comes from Crossocerus cetratus, assembly GCA_963675795.1. NCBI lineage: Eukaryota > Metazoa > Arthropoda > Insecta > Hymenoptera > Crabronidae > Crossocerus > Crossocerus cetratus. The sequence goes on from OY776665.1 coordinate 18,350,687, forward strand.
GCCGTCGATTGGAACGAGCCGATTGTTATCGGTAAACGATCGTAGATACACTGGCTGCACTCGCCGACGAGAGAGAACGATGATTAATCGACTTTCATAACGTAGATTCACGTACGCGTAATTACAGCGTTGCCGCGCGAGTGGGGCGCGGTAGTGAGTTCCAAGTGAATCCACCGCTTCTGCCAGCAGCTCCCGTTTCACCTGTATCGATAATGCTCGCTATTTCAGACATTATGAGCCGCGTTGGTTCAAAGAAAAATTGTAATTCCCGAAACTCGGGAATTTTATACACGATTCTAGTAATTAGAAAAATCTCGCGGTCGTTACTAATGAAATAAAGGGGCTATTATACCGTCTACACTTTTTCACGTTGTAAATGAATAAATTAATCGATGAAAACTAATAACCTAATTTGGTAATCTATTTTAATAAAACTCGTTCGAAGTTTATACAGCTCTAAAAGGAAAAAATCTGAAAGGAACAATGTAAAAACTTGTAAGCTTGACGAGTTTAGTAGTTCCAGTGTTAAATTTATCAGACTTTTTAAATTCTAGACCTTGTAAACGTATGTTAGAAAAGTCAAGTGTAAAGATCAGACGAAGTTCATAAAAGAAACAAAACAAGCATGCAACACTGAAACTGAGTTTCGAATGTGTCCTTCCGTGGCGTCGCCGACAGTATCTGCAGTCTCCTTTATTCACAATATTATAAACCGAGCGAGTTGGTACGGTGCATAAGCCTGTTCATACTCCTCGGAGTATACGTGAAGCTCCCGACGCGTCTCGGAGTCTGATGTATGCTTGGCGCGACGAGGATTGGACATTTTCGGGTCACGTATTCGTGATTCTGGCGCCCGGGATCGATATAACCGCGGATTTGTGGAATCTTGGCAGCTCCGGGCGAATATCCCAGCGGTTTGCAGCGCCGAGATGAGCGGTGACCGAGGACTCCCGGTTCCCATGGCTCACCGATGCGTCGACCTCTAAGATATAATGCTGCAGCATACCGTGTACACTAATCAGAGCCTGACCCCATCGCTTCTACGTCCGTGCAAATCACGTCATGTGCCCGCACTACCACTAACGCCTCGTTGCACCAGGCGCCGGTACTGTTACACGAAAATTGGATTATCTCGTTGGCCACATCGTTTCTCCATCTCAAAGAAACTACACGACAGGACTAGAAGAATTGGACAAGAAGAACTAACAGATTGTTCATTTTTTATATAGCTAATTTAATAATTGTTGAACTGCTCGCGAAACCTTGTCACAAACAATGCCACTGATAAACGGGACTAGTACGACTGAATGAAAAGTAAATTAACTGATATTTCTTTCAGTCACTAACCCAATAAGGGAACTGTCGGAGACAACTTGTCACTAACATTGCCACTGATAAACTGGTCCAAGAAGTCTGCAAGAATATGAAATCCGATGGTACTCGGAAGAGTGGGTCAGATACGAAGACCTTTCCCACACAATTTCCCGAAAAATCAAACAATACAGGTCAACCTTTCATTATACCTGCGCTTCGAATTTCCTGGGTTCGTATCCCTCGTAAATATAGTACTAAAATATTTCCCCGGGAATTTCGATGCTACAAATTCATTGTCCTCTTTTAACCCAATTTCGCCAATTTACTAACACGATTTACTCTCCAGAATTAAAGCACCCAATTGCCTGGGCATTAAATTTAAAATAATAAGGCGCAATATACTTGCACGTCCGGGAATTTCGCATACCATGCGTATGCGGCACTTGATACAAAATAAAGGTTTCACTGCGCTTCATGCATAACTCATCAAGGGTGTATGAATATTTCCAAAGACTCACATACGAGTACCACATTATCCACAGGTACAACTTACGCAACGGCATGTCGCACTGAATGCCGAGCCATGTTTTGGTAGGTGCGCGAGAGCGATTACAGGTGCAAGGTTTACTCAGATCGGTGTAGACAGAGGCGGTGTCGAGGCGGAGGCAGATCGTCTGGCGTGTAGGGCACAGGGTGTAATGGTGCTCTGATTAACAAGCGATTCGACGTCTTAGAGCATGCATATCCCGATGAACATACCGGGGGGGTTTGAGGTCCATTCGGCGCACTCCAAGACCGCGGCACATGTGCCCTCTCGCATGTGTACGCATACAATCCCGCAGTTGCGGCATTACGTAATTAAATCGCGATAATTCCTCCCGCTGTTCCTGCGCGTACCATCCCCTACGGCCGGGCCCCCTACCACCTAGCCTATACCGGCTCGTTCCTAGCCGCATGTATGTACTAATATTTACGTGGCGATTTCCATTTGGCCGCGCGCGCGCACCCAGGCATGCTGAATATTCACTCGGCTCCACTCTGTCGCAGGCTGAAGCCAGCAGCACGGAAAAACTGGAGCACGAGCGCCGGTGTGTACGCGGCCTTTTTTCTCCCGGAAAACGGCCAAACACAGCATGAAATGTAAATGCATATACATGTCCCTGCGTATAGGTACACCGCCGCCGTCACCTACTTCCTTGATTTATTTTCGACCCTCTTTACGACCGCTTGAACCCACGGAATACCATCGCGGTACACAGCCATGTGAATTCCAAGCGCGCCCGGTCATTATTTTTCATCCCAATTTTCCCGGCGCTCGCTGGCTCATTTTAATGAGACTGTCGACGCCGCGAATTGTTGGATGATTAATAAATGCTTCAGCAGCTTTGTCCTGGCGCTGGGAGGGTGTCGTAAGACTCAGTCAGTACTGTGTTGAGTTCTGAGTACTGCGAAGGGGGTAGAGATTCGGATAATGCACGAATGATTAAAAGCCCTTGGTTCAAGAATCAAAAAAATTAGATGAAAATATCAGATAAAAGGAAAGTTGAGTGTTCTTCAATTTACTTCTATCAAGCATTTATCAGATCCGAATGAAGAATCCTGCGCGTTAAATCTCTCATTTTTGTGTAATTCTGACAGTATTTCAATAAATCAAGAGGGTACGTTTGGACCACGAAATATATAAGCGTGAACTCTATTAGCCTCTGGAATACCTGTCTAATCGTAAGCGTAGTCAGTCTAGCAATCGAGAACAATATTAGCCTCGATCTTAATCACAAATCCGGACGTAGTCCTCCTGGGAGGAACAGGATCGTTGACCCTAATTCCCCGGTTAATCCTTTCACGTGACTTCAATCTCGTACGTGGGGGCATAAATCGTGGCGGCGGGGCTCTGGAAAAGCAGGCAAGGTGAGTGGTGCCAGTGGCTCTAGCGCGTTTCCCAAACATTTCCAGTCTAATAAATATGCTATGATAAATTTTCATCTCGCATGATTCACATGCGAGCCTCCGCGCCGCTCTTCTCTATACGATATTGTGTAGATCCTGGGAGAAGAAGGCTGCGCCACTTCATCAGAAGCGGTTATGAATCTGACGTATTTAAGGCCAGCCCTCTCCTTCGAAGCCGCATACTCTCGCGCTGAGTATCCTCACTCTCCACTGTTTTTTATTCGAGTGCTATTAGAATGCCGACGGATTGAGAATCAATATCTGTCATGAATTTAGCAAATATTCTGCGAGCTATCAAGGTTTGCATCAAAGCCAGAAATTTACAAGCTCGGAAAAAGGAAGACTTCATAAGAAGAAACGTTGGATGAAATTTCTTATACTTTTATGTCATCTTTCGAAAATAGATTAATATGAGAGATAAGCTGACGTTTTATTGCGCAAGGTGTGTGATTAAGGAGTTATGCTGTTATTAGGGTGACCGGAACCCGAGTGGAAGTGCGGAAATTCATAGAACTCGAATGCAAAGCATATCCGTGGCGATAGCAGCCGTACGCGTGTGCTGCCGCCTCGATCGTAGATGGCCGATCGTAAAAGTCACGGTGCCTCGTAAAGCCAAATTGCCAATTCTGTTGCGTATTCACGTTTCCGCTTATGTCTGATGGACATATTTCAGCTGAGTCTTCCACTGCCAGCCTTGCCCATACGTATCCTTTATTGCTACATCCGTTGACGCTCGCATATCGATAGCGTCCAATTCTTCAGGACATTCTATCCTAATACTATCGGCCGGGAGCAGATGAACTTGAGAACATCAAATACATCTGTGCCGAGATAATTTTAAAATAATATTATATTTGAGAAAAGATTGATCAGCATGACAGGATAGCCGAGGAAACTGTTTTTATTTAATTATATTTGAAAATGTCTAGAATCTTGGTTGACGCGATATTGATAGAGGAGTGGGATGTGATAGGATATTGGCAGGCAGACGTGCCAAGTGGATAGGGCTGATAATTGGTGTGCAAAAGTTACAGTCGACTGGAGAGATCGGCGAAATCAAACTACAAGTTGGCGCGACGCTTTGCGGCGCGGAACGTGAGAACTCCTAAATAAAGGATCAGACGTCGCGTCGCCTCTCGTCGTGTCCCCGTCCCCGGTGCCTCAAGGAACTCGCTTTTCCCCTTGAACGCTTTCGCCGTCCCACGGGATTATCGAGCACCGTCGTCCTTTTCCTTGTCGTCGCTTCGCTCGTCCTCCTTTTCTGCGCACCGGGCGCCCTGCGACGTCGCGGGCGACGACGGCGACGAGGTGAGCGTCGCCTCGCCGAGGGACGCTCGCGATTCCGATTTCGCAGGAAAGGGTTACGCTAATGAGAGCCGATCGCCCGTGCGAGCGGAAGTCAAGTGATACCTCTCCTCCTCTCCGTCGCGCGCAACGCAATCTTTTACCTTCCCCGTAATTACAAGCACCGCTCGGGGTTCCAAGTGGAAACCCGATCTATAAGCGAGCTCTCCCGAGCCTTCGACTGATCTTAATCCCATCGTTCGAGACGAGTCGCCGATGCGACAAGGCGTACTCGTAAACAAGAAAATAGAATCACCCAGGAGGCGGCCGGAAAAATCCTCAGGCTTTAAACCCACTCGTGTACCGAGTGACATCGACAGTTATTATCAGAGGATATTCACATACACTGGACTCTAACCATTCACAAGTCTCAGGCCCGCTGAAACAATAATGGAACGGACCCAAGAAAAAATAACTTGAAAGTTACAGCTCTCATGTCGACGAAACTCTCTGAAAATCGCACACTTCCAAGACGAAACTCGCGCGGCTTATATCTACCGCGCAGGAGTTTCAAGCACGAATGGAACGGGGGGCAAGGGGTTCCAAATGAAAATCGTGATCCCGCGGCTTGGCGAAACAGTGAGTTTCGGATGAGCCTGAAGGATGAACAGTATAATCCAGTTTACGACTATTTGCTTTGCCAAGCGAAAGACAGAGCACCATCAACGCAGAGAAAGAGAGAGATAGAGCGGGAAAGACAAGGAACACGCTCCTTTTGCTCTCAGATGAATCCGAATGTCGCGCGGAATCGCTACTGCTTGGACAACACCGCACACGTCTGCCGCCGCTTTAATCCCATTCGTTGCACTTCGGAATGCGAAATCTAAACTCCCGTCGGCCTCCGCCGCCGCCCCTCCCTCTCTCACGCTCTCTCGCTCTCTCGCGGCCGATGCAACAGAAATTACCGTGCAAAGTAAGAAGAAGAGTGGAGAAGAGGAGAGAGAGAGAGAATGCGCGCAGCTCTTGCGGGTGCATCGGATCGGCTGGCGCTCAATCCATTTATCCAAGGGGATTCTTATCCCGGATTAATCGGCGGTTTCGAAGCGCGCTCCCGCGCCCGGCTAAGAAGACAAGCTTAATGCATCTGGCCCGAGGAAAGGAGACGCGGTGGAGGAAGCGAGAGCGGCGACTCCAGCCTCCCTGGAAGACAACGTGTGTCGCGCGATGTCCCTCTCTTGTAGGAGCCGGCGGCGCGCAGCCACTATCGACCACTCGAATGAATTAAAGCGCCAACACCGAAAGGGATTATCGCGCGGCGATAAAACACCGGGCAAAAATGTTGCTCGGCTATCGTGACGTAGCCCATTAGCCACCTTGACGATTGTCTCTTTTGGTGGGAGAGAGGCCTCGAAAAAACTTGCTGGCCGCCTTTCCGCCGGGACCCGCTCTCGCCCCCACCGACTCTTTCGCGCCAACTCTTGCCCGTTGCTGCGCGCTTGCATGCCGATTACTCGACCTTCCCATTTACGCTCGCGCGACACTTTTTCTACTTAATTGCTTCTAGAGAATCTCGCCGATCCTGTGGGAACACTCTCACGCGAGGCACTCTCGCCCTCCACCGCTCCTGGACATCTGAATACGACCTCTCGCCGATTCCCTGATTGCGGCATCCTATTGTCGAGCAAAGTACTTCCAAGTATTGGACAACATCGCGGTACAGGATGGAGAATCCGCTGCTCACCCTGGCTTCTCTGTATTGAATATTGAATATTGGACTTAGTGTTTATTCAGTAAAGGTCGAGATCGTTGACGCTTGCCGTGTCATTGGCAATTTAGATAAAAGAGTATACGCGTAACTTCTTGAATTATTTGCATTGTTATCAGGCTACTTTATCAAGAGGAATTAAAACAATTACTCTTAGCACAGTAGTCTATTGAGAATAATGAAACGTATTTTTAATGAATATGCAAGTGAACCAAAATTCTCGAAATCCAAACTGGTCCATAAATAAGAATCGTTCGAAGCTCAACGACGCAGCGAGCGAGGCAAAAAGCGTATCGCCGAGAAGATAATGTGTCAGAATCAGACTAAACTAACGAGGCGTCCCGTCGCCCGCTCTCTTTATCCCCGCGCCACGGCCGCACCGGAATACAATAAGCCTGTTACCTCGGCGGGCAGCTTAAATCCTACATCCCCGGCGCTTCCTGGTCGCTTTTTCGAGGGAGGCCGCGCATAAAGAGGAATGAGTTCATGAAAGTTAATCGTGACGCAACACGCTCGGCTACACAGCTCCTCCTGCTCGCGTGGTAGTCAAAAATGTAGCCTCCTGCCGTTGGCACTGGCTGAGCGGCTTAAAAACGAAAACGATCGAGGGGGTAGACCGCGCGCGGCAGCTTCCACCGAGAGGAGCTGCGTTTTTCTCTTTCTGGGCGCATAAGGCGCGGTCCCGGGCCCCTTAGGTAGCTTACGTTATCCGATACTCGAGAGTCGGGCAACACAATCTCCTCGAGACGCGGTAATCTTATTAAATAGGGCCTTCCTTTGTTTTACGACCTTTTTGCACGGGCTTTAAGGCCTTAAGCCTGACGCCTCGCTCTCTATCCCTTTCTCTGTCCCTCGCTCTCGTTACCCTGGCCTATCCTTCTCCAGGACTCGGGATACACGTCACCGCGTATATACATTCGCGCGCTCGCTGCCTTCTTACCCCCGGGATCAGCCTGGGAAAATCCTGTCCCGCCGATATTGAACGCGTCGCGCCGGCCAATTATTTACGGGGAATAATTGAATCCCCCCATGCGCCGCCCTCATATCTCGCACGCTCTCCATCCTCGCGTTTGCCTCTTGTCGGATCTCGGCCGAACACGTGTTTCGCCGGTGTGTAGTCATTTTTGCTGGGTCTACAGCGGCGCTTACAGCGTTCTGTCTTGTGAATAGATTCGCATTGGTCGTCGAAATGTAAGTTCGGAGATGAATTAGGGAATGTTCGTGTTACCATTTCTTAGTTGGCGATGGCTTTGCATCTGTTAATTGTGTTATTATAATATGAGCAAGTGAAGGTGGCAGGTGCCACTGTTATCGATCATTTTAATCGCTCTTAATGTTCTTTTATCAGACTGGCTGACGTTAATTGCTCTACTTCGATCTGTCCAGATGAGATCGATGTCGTTGTATCAATCAATTGTACCGGCACTCTTCTTCCCGGCGATCCAATTTCTCGCCTATATCCCCTCGACACGCTATCCCCAGCGCTAACGCTGATTGTAATCATCGGCCGTCAATTAATCCTCCAATTAAGCGACGAAATTATACCGGAAAATAATTGATTCGCCACTCGTCAGCACTATTAAAACGGAGCCGGCTGATCTATAGTGAGGCCACTGCCGTACACTCCCCTTCCGCGGGCGGCTTTTCCTTCGGCCGTTTTCGGCGCTCGCCGATTAAAAAGCGAGACGGACGACACGCAATGGCCGATTGATTTTAATTGGCAGTGCTGTCGGGAAGCAGTGCGTCGCGCTGCACTTTAATATCGTCACGCACACGCTTCGACTCCAAGCCGGGCAGCCGGCTTTTTAATATTTTCCCCCGTGCCACCGACGACTTTGGCTCATCCTTCCCCGATAGCGAGAGACGGAGACGAAAAACTGTCCTTTGCGCGGGCGCGCCTATGTACAGGGTGTACCACTCTTAGGTATACACTATTTTATTTAGGTTCATTATAAATGATATCCAGTTAATTTGATTATGCAGCAACTTTTCTCAAGATTTCCATAGATATAGTTAAATAATATTGTATTCTACGCATAATGTACAGTTGCTCACAACATCCAGCGCGTACCTGCTCTAAAAGATTGGTGTTAATAACAAAAAATATAATATCTTTCTCGCGTCTAAATTAGGATACGTTTTACGTGTTTTAAAGTGATGTTACTAATTGCGTATTACGATAGAAGAATGTACAGTACACGTGTTGCGGTTGCCTTTAAATCCGGCGACGTTCACTATCTATATAAATGTACGTCAGTCTTGTAAGTTATTTTATATGTACAGCAAAATGTACATAAAGGTCCGATAAAAGGGGGAGTACGACACTACCGGTTCAAAGGGAAGAGAATCACCCTGTACATAGGCGCATCCGCGCGTCCATCTCTCTCGTTCATTCAGCGATGCCTCGATCGAGCGTATCGAGCGTGCGATCCGCTCGCGAGCGATTTATCATCGGCGTTACGGAATCCGCGCTTAGAGGCCGAGCAGTTTATGGAAAGTGATAAATTAGCGAAGGCGAAAATGATACGTCTCGGGCATATCTTCCGTCCGGGGCCGGTAATAAGATTAAAAGGCGAGATACGGGTAGGCCTGGCTCTCGGTCCAGTGATGGGTCCGGCTGCTCTCTCCCCTCCCCTCATATACATATACGCATCTCCCTCTCTCCCGCTCGCTGTTTCTCTCGCGGCTTCTCGCGAGTCCACCACACACCTCTACGAAATTGTACACCTATGGCGAGGCGCGTACGGGAGTAGCCCGAGCGGTGCTGCATTCCCGGATTAAAGCGCGTATAGTTTGATGTAAATTTAAGGTAGCTCACGGGAGGGAACCTTGTCTTTTTTCGGGTAGAAACATCGCGCGCGCGACACGCCATGTGACTTAAATCAGATTTAAGCCCCCGTAGTACGTGCTCTGTGTGTCTCGCTCCTCCTGGCAAACTCTTTCGTGATCACATAGACCTCCTCTCACTCTATCCTTCTCGCGCTCTTTTCCCCCGGCCCTCTCTCTCTCTCAGACTCGCGCACCCTTAGTTTTTTCGCTCTTTTAAGGAGCCGCGGTGGCAGGAGGAAGGTTCCGCTTTCTCGTGCTTAATTTTTGCGATACCCCGGATTTTCTGCGGATTTGCCGTTAAGCGCGCTCCCCTGGCCGCCGCGCCGCCTCGAACTAGACTTGCGCGTCAAGTACAGGTAGAGGCGGCCGCCAGAAGCGGGAGGAGCAGCTCGCAGAAGCAGCTCTCGCCGAATGCCGGTGATACACGAGAATACGCGGCTGGATTATGTCTGGCGAGCTAGTCCCGATTACAGCTATATATTATGCGAGAAGCGTATTTATACGCGCATACATTAGCCCTCGCCGGGCCCGGCCGGGGCCGGACCGGGCCGATTCTCGGGGCTAGATGGACCGCAGAGTGCTGCGGATCCTGCAAAGCGTCGAAGGTGAGCTTAATCGCGAGCTCGAATCGATCAAGCCTCCATGAATTACCTTCGCCAACCAAATACCTGCACTCTTGCAAGCCTGCATAAATAATCCACTCGCCGCCGCTTCTTGTCCACCCCCGGCACGCTCTGTCGCGATTATTCCCACTAAACACGAGCGCGCAAGCGCATCAATATGCCATACGTCATAAACGGGCCGACAGCGAAAAAGACGGGGCCGAAGGGAAGAAGCGAGGGATGCGCCCCGCGCAGTTTAGTAGCGGTTTTTATGGATCATTGATTTGTTACAGCGCGAAAGATGGAGGTAATCCCGTGTACTTTCTATGAAGCGGGTTATGCCTGCTTTCCACCCGGTGAGCGGGAAACTGCCCCATGAAACCAGCTTAGGCGAATTGCCACGGTGGCGGCAGGGCGCTTTCACGAGCGCGTAAATAACGGCGTGAAGAATGGAAGCAAGGTGCTACTAGTTTTTTTTTATGGCTCCGACAATATGGGTGAATTGTAATTAGAAGAATACGGGCTCGCAGGAGATGCAACTATGTCGACTTTTCTCAATGGAATGTTTGTATTTTGTTGTAAATGTATCGAAATAATATAGAAGTGCACACTGCATTTCAGACTTCAATCGAATTGGTTGGCGAAAATTGAAACTGCACTGCATGTAAAACCGATCACCATTCAAGCTGATCAATTGTACCTGCATGATTGATACAAATAAATGTGAAACAATTTATTTGTCCAAATGATGGTACGATACTTCAAAAATGTATACTCCAACCATTTGATATTAACAGGGCAGGCAGAGAATGGGAGACGAGGAGAGAAAGTGACAGAGGGGAAGAAGAAATCGCAAGTGGTCCAGGATGCAATTGGATAACGCGTGGGCACGCGGCACTGGGCCATCAGAGAATATGACCATAACGGAAGACGCGAATTACATGATGTAAACGTGCCACCTACAGCGATACCGGCCGGATTGAATTTAATACTAATTAAAAGTAATAAATCGGGGGACCGAGGATATCTGCGCCGCGAGCGGCTCACTCCTATTCCACAGGGCGGCTGGGAGTGTGCGTGCGCGCATCGGCGTGTACGCCTGCACATACGAGTGGGCTTCGCGCATCTGCGTGGCTGTACGTGCCGAATTAAGTCGGACGGTATCTTTTTCTACCAACCTCCCTTGCTACCAGAGAAATGCAATTAAAGCGAGATCAGAGGGAGGCTGGATCCACCGACGCGTGCGCGCCCGCTCGTCCTCCGTCTTGCACGCATGACTTATGACTTATGACGCCAGAAAAAGGCCCGACCGCGACGTTCCGCGCAAATTTAATATCGTAATGTCGCTGAATTTGTCGTTGTAATATTTATAAGTGGCCCCCCCTACGGTAAAACCGCAGGCCGCCCGTCCTCGCTTCCGCGAGGCTCATCATCCTCTGCTGGCCGCTTCTTCTCGCGCGCTTTATGAATCCCTCAGGACGCGACGAGACTTCTCGTAAATTGGAGCGTGCGTAGAGAATGACTGCGCTGTGTGTGCCGTTTTGCGGCGCGCAAAACGCGTATTCCCGCGGAACGGCACAATTAAACACGCGAATTCATTCTGTTAGATGCAACTGGCTCAGTACTTGTTTCATAAAGAGAGACTTTTGTCCAGCGGCTATTTAAGAACTGAGGATGCTAACTAAAGAAACTGACTTTACGATAAGTTGTGCTACTCGAGTTCTGCAAGTTTGTTTCTGCAGATTCTAAAGAGTCGAGAATAAATGTACTTTTTATTAGGTAAGCACTGCTTCGCTTGTGCTAATGAGAGAAATTCTGTAATTTTATCTTTTGCCATTCATTTCGTTCTTTTATTAATGACGGACTTTAGCCGCGTAATATTGACTGTGTACATCCGAGCTCTCTGGTATTGTTATGTTTATAATTATAATTAAGTAATGCATGTTTATCACTAAAGCGAATGGAACAGGGCATTCCCTCGAGCAATGTCCGCATCCAACAAAACCTCCACATTTTTTACACCATCACATTTCAACCAGTGCTATAAGAAGACAAAGCACTCTTAACTGTCTTCTTCCTCCCACTTCCCCTGTCTCAAGTTTCACAATATCCGATGACCGATAACGCTACATTGTGGTGCGGGGGAGATGTTAAAAAAGACAAAGAAACTGGCGGTACCTCGAAAATGTCGTGTCGAGCGCAAGAAGGCTGCCTTCGACACTGCGGTAAATCTCCCGGGATTTTACAAGGTGCGTAACGCGCGGCCGATTTTCCGTGTATACATGTGCGTGTGCGGAACCAGGCGGAGAGATCGTGGTGGTGTGTTGTAGCGGCGATGTGACTTTTACGAGTGTGCGCACAATGGCGAGGCGAGCGTTAATCCTGGCGTACGGCGCGCACGGAGCCGGCCCTCCTTCGAAGAAACGAATGGGGCGCCTATGGCGATATTTATTTAACTGCTGCACTAAGTTGGCACCCCGCGGCGCAGCATTTCGAAGACACGATTCCGCCATAATTACAGTAAAAAGCGATCTTTAATTTCACGAGGGGCGAAAGTGAGCCGGCGGACGCGCGCGCGCGCGCTCGCCGAAACACGCACTGAGTTCCTCTCTTCCACGGGGAACCATCATGCCCTCGCAGCCGAAAATTTAGTTATATCGCGCCGTTAAGTCCCGCGGGGCTCCTCGTCGCGGAGAGAGTCTTCCATTAACTTACGAACTCTCCTAACACTTTAATGACACTGCTATTGCTGATTAACTGTTAGCTCGTGTGCTACGTTGGTGCAAGAAAAACGCGTCTTAAGTAAAACACTTTCTCCAACGAAATTCTTCCATAATAATGGATTCGATTTATTACAAGAATCTCATACGCAAAACATGAGATGGGATCGGTCCTTTATTCTATTGTTAACATGTGTATTGCAATTTCTTAAATAAAATAAAGTTATGGAAAATATATAGATTGTGTAATATGTTTTAAAGGACCTTCGCGCTGGGATCTCCGAAGATAATAATAATATCTGTGGATGTTCGGAGCGGGTACGGCCGATACCAGAGGCGAGAATGGAAGACGGGTCGTGGCAGGAAGGGCCGGGCAATTAAAAGGAAGGGAAAGGAGTAAATGGGCGAGCATGTAAATGATTGGAGCACACGGCGGCCTTTCGGCCGGCATTAGTTTTACACACCCCGGTGATGTTCTCGGACTAATTATTAGGGCCCATTACGTATTATTTAAAGAAGGAGGCGTCCAGGCCCTCTCATTATAAAGGGCTGCAGGTGCTAGGAGCTCCTATACACACCTTATTCATCCTGCGGCCTTTTAAAGTGCCGCTATTATAATACGCGCCGGTCGCGAGAGAATAAGAGAGCGGAGACGGGACAGAGAGGAGAACGGATGCGTAAAGAAGGAGCGGCTGAGAAATCGCGCGATGCCAGCAGAGAGCCTTGGGGATTCCGTTCCCTTTCTGTTAATGTCGATGAAAGCCGGCGAACAATGGACCCGATAAACACAAGAATTTCCTCCCAGCACGCATATAAAATTTGACGTTGACACATGAATATTATTAATATACTAATTAAAACCCAGTCAACAATGTCTGTGAAAATAGCGTCCCCTTTTATGAGACTGAGGCTGCTCTTTGGAATGTAGCTTCAATCGCTTCGGTTACAGGCGTGCAATCGTTAATATTGCATATAAAGGAAAATAATATAAAAGCAGTTGCGATTGGATCTCCGACGAAAATGATACGATAAATTAGCAGACCACGATCGTATGGGTTTGAATGCGTATAAACTCACTTTCGTTCAGACACTGAACTGTAGTGTGCGAGGACGATTGTTAGCCCGAATGGACGATAACGAGAGAAAGTGTTATTAAAAATTGAGAGAAATGTTGAAAAGAAGATAACGCTTAGAGGACACATGCGGGGACCGGGTATTGCGTATATGCAGAAGTGGGCGCGCGCTGCCGCTTTTTTCTCGTGTTACGCCGCTAGTGGCAATACGTATCGTATGCCTGTCTTCCAGATACCTTTTTACTCGTCTCGCTCGCTGCAAGATCGGAGCAACAACCAGTCCTTGTGTGTGTCCGGCGAAATTTACGACGGGGCCTCATGCACCATGCAGGCTTTATTTTAATACGGCCCCGGGGGAAGAAGAGTGTTCACTCTCCGGGGCCAGGACCAGCGGCGCGTCCCGCTGGGCCGAAAATCTTAAATATTCATAATTAAATATGCTAATGAACGGTCGACTTCAACGGCGAAATGATTATCAAAATGGTACAATGGCACCGGGCCGAGTTATCGCGCGATTGTGCCGAAAAATGCGCCTACCCCGCCCGCCGTGGGCTTTCACGCTTCGGAATGCCATAGACCTACCGCGCGGACGCTCGGGCCCGCGGGAATGTTCGTCGCCCTCGAAATTAATTACTGAAACGTCCTCGGACTTCGCCACGCAAGAAGAGAAAGAACGAAAGAAAAGAAGGGAGAGGAGAAGTTAAGAAGGATGCGTGGCAGTGCATCCGAGATATCTCTGAAGTCTCGTAAAGTGGGCCCGGTGCGTGGATGGGCCGGGCACCGATAGATCAGGGGAATCGGACGTGCGAGTCGAACGGTGGGCATGTTAAACTGGCGGACTGGACGCGCCACGGCTGCGACGGCGTTGGGCCCAGCCCTGCGCCGCTCGCTCGGCCGCGGGCCCAACACGGGCCCGCCGCCGCCGCCGCGAAACTCTTACAAAGCGTTCGAGCGGGCGCGCGCGCGCGCGGCCAATGTTTTCCTCTCATTATTACGAGTGTCCGTGTCGCCCGGAGTGTCAACTGCGAGATAAAGAGATTGTTTAAATGCATTACTAGCCCACGAGCGGGCCCCAATCGAGAGAGATGGGACGAAACGGGGGCGACGGGCGGCGAGGGGGACGAGGCAAGGAGGCGGCGGGTGAGCGAACGGGCCCCGGAGACGTGCAAAAGGACGAGCGGAGAGACCACGTGCACAGTCGCGGCGAGGATAATAAAGGAGGGGGCAGGAGGATGCGAGAAAGAGAGATAAGCTAACGTAAGATGAAGAACAGGAGGAGGACGACGGGCGAGGTAAAGCCTGCGGAGACAGAGAGGTGGGTAGTCCCCGCGAGTGAACGGCCCAGAGAGAGACAGCAAGGCGGGCAAGTAGCGGGGATAGAAGGCCCCACATCGGTCGCGTGAGATAGCCGCATCATTCCTTGGCAGACAATTAATTACTGACATTATGTTTTAGAATGCTTACTTGCGCCGGGGCTACCAACCGATCTATAGATTTGTGGCCGCGGCCGTGCACTCCATCCTCATCCGAGAGAGCAACACGCTTCCTGGGACGAGGAGTGAGGTATCCTCACGAGAGCGAGAGGACCCGCGCGCCCGGAGAGGACTTGGCTCTCGTACGTGTATGTAAGTGCACGCGCGCGCCATGGTAGCAGCATTGCCATCGCGGCGGGGTGGCGCATTGCTTTACTTCGGCCTACCTCCAACACCAACCCACCCCTGCGTCTGGCCCTCTCATGAAAAGTTACAATCAGTGTAGCAAATGATAGGCATTAAAGGCGCGCGCCTTCACATACATCGGCGCAACGAGCTCCCTTCGATGGGATCGATTACTTTTTCCCCGATCTGCACTGGGGGTGGTGGGAGACGAGACATCGTTACTTCGGTGCGCTCGCTCGCATGCTCCGCCGAGATCCTCATCTGGCTTCCTCCGACCAACGATACACGCGCCCCAGCGATCATCCTCTGCCGTGCCCTCGCTTGATCTGCATGTTTCGATCAGCGGCTAAGTTTCGCCCGACAAGACATAAACTCCTCTCTACCATCTACGAGTTTAGATCTGCAACTAAGTTCGCCCCGCGTGGATTACAGGGCCATGTCGGGCAAGTCTGCCTGGCGTGTAGTACTCCGATCCAGTAGCCTTTCGTGTTCCGCGGAAACCAAATTTGAGTCTGCAATCCTGATACTATGATTTCCCTGGTTTACTCAGCTGTAGTTTAGAATTAAGCATTAGTGTGTCGCTTGTACTAATGCTTCAGGGACTGCGAGAAGAGTATACTTAATGAACCCGATGTTAATAAATAAAGCTTGATGATTTCTATGACGTCCTAATGACTCGTCAGCGCGCTCCGCTACGCACCAGATTACGTGGCTCGATTCTCTCGCCGCGACGCAGGAGGAATCAAAGCGCGAGACAATGGCCGTAACAAGGGGGCCCGAATAATCCGACTCTTAATAATCGTCAGGCCGGTTATTGATGTGCCGCGGGTGGAAACTTGAAAAGCGTGACGCCCGGTGATTTTTCATCGAGCTCGGCCGCGATCTCGACGTCGAGATGAGAGTGGGGAGGACTTGCTTGAGCGTTACAGCTACTCTGTTCTTTGAATAAAATTAATCTCGGCGCACCGCCTCTACCAAGCGTACGCGCGCGTCTGTATACCGCGGGCGTGTACGTGTGACCGTTACGTTCATTAAATGCTTTCACAATAGTCGATGGATTAAAGCCGGCGGCGGAGCCCGGGAACACCGGCGTCGTCCTTCGACTGCGGCGAATTAAATACCGAAGCGTATCAACAATTCATCACGCCCCGCCTGATGATCCAATAAATAAATCTCATTAAGCCGACACCACCTTCAGCAGTCTAGCGCCCGGGGAAAAGAACTGTTAGGTATGCTCTCTCGCATGGACACGCTCGTTGAAGCCTGTGGGAAACTTGTGTGCCGGCGAGCACTCCCCGTGTCCATCGAAATTCCGCGACGGGACAATGTGTCCCACGATGAGAAACCCACTAGCTAATCTTGATACAAATTGACAGCGCGGTTTCGATTAAAATCGGCAGTAGACCCAGTATATTGAATTAGTCCATCGATGAATACTCAATCTTGCACGGCTCATACGTAAAATTAGTAATAATCAAAATTAGGATTTCGAAAGGATGAGTGCGCAAATGGAAAATTAGAAACTCAAAGATCAAACAGGTATCGAAGTTGGGGGAAAAAGTACGTAGCGAGGAATGCGAGGCAAGTGAGTTCACTTGAACACCGAGCAGGACTGGCAGGGCAATTTTTCGGCGGAGACCGGGGTCGCTGCCCTCGAGAAGACGTCGCTGCATTAAATGCATCCGGCCTCGCATTATTCTTGTCCCGTCTGAAATTGCAATTTTCGTGAAAGCGGGGCCTCTGGCCGCCTTCTTAAAACGCGTCCCGGCGCCGCCGTCGTGCTTTATTACACGCGGGCCCGCGTGAAGCGCGCGAGCCAGGCCCCCGCAAGGATAAAAGAACCCGATGGCTTTTAATTTCACGCTCGTTTCTCGATACTTTACAACACTTTGCGCGCAAGCCCTCGTCCTCTCACTCAATCTCCCTCTGCCCCGGCTCCTCTCGCTCCCTCTTTCCCCTGACGTCGACCGCTTACGACAAAGATTCGCCGGGGCATCGCGATGCATTTATTATACACTCTCGCAGCTTTATCGCGAGCTACCACCGCAAATTGTATGTACAACCAGCCCGCGCCGACTGCCTCATACTAATTGCTAACCGCAGCAAAAACCCCGCTCGAACGACGCGTCGCGACGCCCTCCAAAGCCATAAATTAATTTGCCCTCGTGTGTGTTTTTGCCGTTAGCGACGGCAAAGGCGTGAACGCGCTTTCGTTCGCGATTGCTCGCCGACCTGGGAAAAACCGTCGATTCGACGTAGAGGACGCTCGGCTGATAGTCCTACATTGTTAGATATATCTAGAAAGCACTCTGGGGCTTTCCATTTCAGACGCTTCATTAGTCCGGTTGACACCCAAACGGATAGGGCGCGCGCCCTATCATTTACCTTTCTACTATAAGCGAATCAACATAACAATTACATTTTCGCTTGATCGTGTATCACGCTGTATGTATACGGCTTCACGGCATTACAAATGCATGTGCGTACAATTTAAGTGACTTGTTTAAAAATGAATTGGGAATTAATCGAAAAGTGAATATCCGAGTATCAATTGAATGAGCCAAATCAAACTTTGACCCCCTTGCCTTTTTACCGCTTCAATTTCACTAGACTTAAAGCGGCATCCACATAGTATCGTCATAGATATACATAGGTGAAAGCACGTACCATCGGAGAACACGACTAGGTTGCACGGCACTATTAATGAAGAAAGCAATGGTAAGGCAAGTGGACGCGCGCGCGCCGCACACTCGCAAAGCCATTAAACGTTTTGCAATTTACGCCGGGCGGCGTAGCGGGCGGAGGAAGGACGCATGATTTAATCCTTTGCTCACGTATTAATCTCCCGCGAGAGCGTCTTCGACGAAATGTACATTAATCGCGCGCCGCCGGGACGCGAAAAAGCGTCGGGCGTCCGAGCGAGCGGCAACTTCCCTCGGCAGCCTATATCCGATATTATTCATCGCCTTTATTTCATTAATATCAAATGATCGCCGACGTACATTAATTCCCCAGCCCCGTTGAAAGCACGTCGCTCGTTCTCTCTCTCTCTCTCTCCCTCTTTGCCTTGCGCGCGCGAGCCTACTTTATATCAGGTTATACACCGGGCTTTACTCTCGGCAGCGTACTTTACAGCGTTCATTTATTAGAATCACCGATAGCCCCGTGTGTACCTATGCCCGCAAGTCCCGACGGTAGTCCGCCGCCTATCTAGCAACGCTGAGTGAGCGAAAACACGCGTTCGGTAGCAACTGGTGACGACTCGTCTCTTCTCCTTTTGGACGGGCGTGTTTATGGTTTTATGAATCAAGAGGAATATGCTATGCGAAGTGCGACGGGTTCGCTGAGCAAGCCGATCCTCGAATATCCTCTACTCTGTCACTATATTCCAACAACACATATACTCTAAGTCGCCTTGGATATCCGAGTAAAGGACCAAGGAATTTCTCATGATGACTCATCATGGCTTGGCTACCAGAAAGGAAACTCGAAACTTGAGTGGGTTGGGTCTAGCGCCACCATGGTGAATTCGAGTTTCACTTGCCATAGGAACAAATGACTCGCAGAAATCCAGCGCTAATTTGGAAAATCAAGTATCGCTTGGCATGATCGAAAGTAGCTCGTGCTTAGACTTCACTCGTGTCAGCACTGTAGTTTTCTATCTGAGTGTATGAGAGTAACGTGAGCGCGCGCGTGATCCGGGGGATGCGCGTGACAGGAGCGTCAGCCGGATAGATTTATATTTACAATGGGCTTACGTTTCTAACGCCGGTAATTCCATAGGCCACGGTACACGCGTAATCCTACCACCGGGACGAAAGAGTCGCCCGGCGGAGTGTGTGCGGCGTACCTCTTGGGCGCAAGCTTTAACGCACTCACTCGCTTGCATGCCGCAAGCAGATTAATCCCGTGCCCCTTTTGCCTCGACACCAATCAACCTACGGCGTCCCCTACTCTCCTCCTCTCCTCCTCTACTGCATCTGCCAGTCTCAAACCACGACACGCGTGAGTTCTCGGCGCCACGATAGATTCTACGCGACTCGCCGGCGTCTATGGGAGGCTGCGTGGATCGAGAGTCGAGAGTCGAAACTCGCCGTCCTCCCTTGGGACACGCGAACCCCACGTGTCACTCCAGCACGAGAACGCGACTGCTCGTGCTGGGGTTACTCGATCCTGTGACGATTAACCCCTTTCGATGAGAATCGCTCGGAGGTAAAGACGTCCCGCACTTCGTATTTTGACGTTCCAATCTCAAGAGCCGGCAAATTGAATTAATCACATATAAGCAAAATCCATTAGCTCCGCGTCGGAAATGAAGAATCACGAGCCTATTTGCGCTGCAAAGCAGTGAAAGGCAAATTGCTGCCGGCGAGCGCACCAGGAATTTCGTATTTTTGGTACAGATTGAATTTAAATGCGAACGAAAATCGTGTAATACGAATTTAGTGGTCTCACTTTTTCATTCAATTAGCTACCACTGGAAAAGAGATTTATTTTACGGTGGGAAGGCATGCAATATTTTCGCTCTTCCGCACGCGAGTTATAATATTAAATGTTTCCCATCGAGAATCATTCTACAAAGTCGAAGCTGCTTACCCAAATAAGCCAGAAAATTATATTTATTCGGCGTAATTAAACCCCGACCTTACACGCGCGCTTATCCGACAAAATTAAGCAAAGTATGCAAAAGCTTATGTACAGTTGTGGACAATCCAGTGCGTCAACATTAATTCTATACCACAACTCGAGCTTCGTAATGGATTGCCGCGAATTAAAATAACATTAAAACACTCCTTGGCTCGTCCAGTGGTTTCAACCTCAAATTGGCAAATATCCGTTGTGCGAGAAGGTAAACGCAGTCTTGATGTTACCACTTTTTGCCATTCAGTCATACGTGTGCTTTTCAATAATCAATTTACGGACAATATGAATACTCAATACACAGTAACCACTGAAATGGATCGATTAAACAAAGCGCACTTGCCATTTACAGGATGGTGATAGCATTAAGAATTTCTCGCGACCTATATCGAAACAAACAAGCTTAATGGCATACGTTAATAAAGCATGCACCCTCCACTCATCCAAAAGGGTTAATGTCCCCACCTGCTCTATCCCCCCAGTCAGGCGCGTTCACTCCTCTGCACTTTGCAGTGGGAAGCGGGCAAAAGGAAGAAGCTTCGTCATCGTTATTAGCGGCGAAGGCAGCGAGAGAAAGCTGCTTCTCTTCGTTAGTAGCACATGTTCCCTCTCTTTCCGAGGGGCACGAAATTACACGAGGGGGTATAGCGGGACCCATGAAAAATTGCGGGGATTGTTAGGGGATTTTAAACTTGGAATTATCCGTATGAGTGGCCGGTTTGCGTTCTGGCAGCGCCCACGTTTTCGAGTGACCCAGATATCAGTGGCTGGGGCTCTCGGGCCCGCCTTTATTAACGGCACATTAATTATCCGCCGCGACGGAATATTTAAATGTTTACCGAGAGAACAGAGGAGGGGCGCAAAAAACTGGCCCGGGATACGTGCGAGCGCATGGAGTATTCTGTATGGCGAATGTGCCGCGGTACCGTAAATCGTAAAAGCGGTTCAATATCATGAAACGCTAATGAGAGCATACCATCGGGACACTTTGTATTCATTTGCGGGCGAATTAGCCTTTCGCTCTTGCACCCCGATCCCATCGACCTCGCATACATGCAACACGCCCATGTGCATACTCTTATTTCCATCGGAAAATAGAATCGTCACGTTGCCGAGCGTGAAAATAAAATCTCCTGCTTTTTCAAACGTATTTGCGTATAATATGCGACCGGACGAGATCATATAAAAAAGGTCTCGTATCGAATATCGGATTTTACATTATTACGCACAAGTTTTTAACTAACTTGTTTCGTGCAGAAATAGATATATTAATCTCGATTTTATATCGCAATTGGTATCGTTGCGTTCGAGGATTCGTATGAGATTAGCCCGAAGCCTCTCGACGATCGGTGACGTGCGAACGAAACATCATCATACCGGGAGAACCCGCCGGTAAATGAGAGGAGAGAGAATAAATGAGAATGAGGGTAAGAGGGGCTCAAGATGGAGCTATAGATAATCAGCTGAATCCTCGAGCACCGAGGTGCCGGTTGATGGACTCCAAACACGCCCTGCAAATGTCGCAATTCCACGAACCTTAAAGTCCAACCTATGCCTTCGTGTCTCGGCTCGTCGATTCGTCTTTGCGATGACCGACGCTCGTCTCTTATGGAATTTAAATACTAAACGTCAAATTATGCAAACGTGCACCGAGGAAAGCTGCCCTCGGACATTATCGTCCGAGCGCGTGCTCGTGCACTTCATTAAGGGAATCAGTAACTCAAATACTTATGACGATCTCCACTTTCCTGGTACCTTTGATAAGATACTTTATCAAAGCAATAAAGTGCTTGAATAGATTGTAAACATGCGCGATTATATAAACTACATGCCACATGGTCGATTTGAAATAGATTTGAAATAGAAATCGACACGTATTCGTATTAAACAATTATAAGTATTCGAAGGAATATAAGTCTTTCTAGAACAACTATTCGGTATGCGCCAAATAGAAAGAATAGAATATATGATTCAATTATTCTTGAAGTGATTGTGCAGATGACAACTTCGACGATTTCCATTCATTTTATAATTTATTATATAAGTACGCCCATTGTCGTAACTCCGAACAGAACAAAATAATATATATATATATAACCCAACCACTGCAAGTATAATAAAGTCGCCTTAGCAACGGTGTAATCCGGTCGTAATTTCCAGACATCAAAACAAGATTCCTTTTAGAGAAGAGATAATCTATATCCGGCATAGTCCAAGATTAGCCCACAATCCTTCAGAAGGTGTGTGATCGGTCGTGGACTGTTTCGTGTGCGCGAAGCGCTTAATTCCCGCGCGGGGAGAGAAAGCGGCGCGGCGCGGCGGGGCCAATTCTTAATCTATAGGGAAAATTACATGCAATTACCGCGCCACCCAGTGCGCCGGCATCTGCGAGTCGAAGGTAGCACCGATCGCGTGATTTGCACGTCCATTCGCCTTCGGAGTGTCGAAGAGAGCCAGCCAGCCAGCACACATTGCCCACTTCGACCAACACATCGAACCACGTGTGTGTCTGCGTGCGTGTACAGGCCGATTCAGTTGTCTTTGAACCGTAAAGCCACTTTTTAATACAGACATTTGTATATTATATTATATTAATTATACATAGGATATACCTCAGAGTGTTTTTGTGGTTTGTTTAATTTTTAATATATAAATATCCGATGTACAGCAACTGCTATCGGCAAATGATGTTTCAAAGGTAACTGAATCAACCTGTACATGCAGGTCTACGTGTCGGCGCCAGGGAATATTGCCGCGTGTCACGTATCCCTTTGGAGCGTCACGCCAGAATGCAATAATAATAGCGGTCCCGATGTACTTATGGGCCGAAATGATCGGTACTGTCGGCTCAGGTAGCTTCGTCGTACCACGGCCTCGGCGGCTATTCTTACTTCGATCGGTCGCGTGCACATTAACCCGTGATAAACGCCCCAGCCACTCTCTATCGACGGATTTCGAACGCGAGAAAACAATTTGGTCGCCGGCAATTCCCCCGGAACTGAAAGGAGCTGAAGCCTTTGCTTTATTGATTTAATGCACCCTTGAATGGTAATCCCTTTTTGCCCTCAAGAAAGTGTTGATCCTTTCATTACGATGAAATTGGGCCCAGCCTCATTCAGAGATTCCAGGACCAAGTTCCGCAACTTCAATTGTTGAGGCTAAGTGAATGCGTCATGGGTGCACTCAGGTTGAACATTCTTTTGATTAACGCTACTAATGTGAATCGTTCTTTAGCAACCGATGATTGGAATTGGACGCGCGATGTCTACATAAGTTATTAGAAGTCCCTATCAAGAGGCCTTTTACGAGAGGCAGGAAGTATCCTGGGTGTATTCTCAGAGCCGGAACACAAAAGAACTTGTTTATTTTAGACTAATTTTTGTCATCAGAAGAGCAATACCTGTTTCTAAATCCATCTATAGTATTTGCAAATTAAATACGTTGCATTAATACGACATTTGAACTTCTCAACAAAATAAACATAGTGAAAAAGCACACACGGCATGTGAAGCGAGCGCAAGTATAAACACACATACATTCGCACAGAAAAAGTCAGTCATTCTCGCGTGATTCGCAGATAAACTTTGGCCCAACACTTCAGAGTCTCATCTCAATACTTTCAATGCAGCAATTGCTTGGCCGGCGCCGATGTGTGCGTGCTGGAGCCTCGTCGAGCAAAGTCGGCGTACAAAGCCGGGTGTAATCAATGCCGGCATACTTGCACGATGGGGAACACGTTGCACGGGGCACACATGCACGCGCGACACGAGAACTCTTAGCAAAATGAGTTCACACGACAGGAGTCTGGTGACCGCGTTGCACAGTGAACGAGACGTTGGAGGAGGTGCGTTGGTGGGGGAGTCAGGCCGGAAAGGAAATGGCCAATCACGCAAATGAGGGCACAAAAGCGCGACGGGTCACTTCGTTAATTGGCATACGTTAATTAATACACTCTAGCCATTGTCAACTTGTATCGAGCTACGTCTACCTCGTCAACGCAAATGATACTTCGCGCGATCGACGCTCTGGGAAAAGGACTCTGATACGCACTTGCTTGTTCTAAATGACGTGTGTCATTTGTCTCAACATAATTTCTATTTTTAAGAATGAAATGTTCCGTATTCAAAGTGGAATATAAATGTCTAGTGTGAAAAATAATTTCATAAATGGAAACTTTTAGTTGAAAAAAGTTTCCACAATGATAGTAAAACTGTTCAAGTCTTAAATGATGGAGATGTGATTGTTTGATCTCACTGATTAAAGGAGTATTGAGATATTGGCACATTAAACGCTCAAGCTGCTTCTTTCCGAATAACAATGAACAAAGGATATTGTTCCTCAAAAGAGCGATGGCAAATGCATCCACAATTTAAACTACCTCCCACCAATAAAACACTAGTCATGTTTCCGTTCCGAATAAATTACCTATTAATAACGACGAACTCTCAGCTGGGAGCTCCGTGTCCACGTTATGCAACTTACGTCGTGCGGAGCAATAATTTGCGGGAATAAGAAGAGCAAAATCCGAAAAATCAAGAGCCCCAAGCGCAGCGCGCGCGCGCGCGATCGTCGACGGCTTTAAAAGAAATTCGCCGAAGCGAGCGTGGCCGGGGTGCGTACAATGTTGCCCGAAAATTCCCGGAGCCTCTTGATCCCTTTAATTAAGGTGCCATCCATATTCATAAATATAAATTACCATTTTACTCGTATCCTTCCGTGCGCGGGATTTAGCATCGAGCCGGCGCGGCGCGAGCCGAGGGAAGAAAGGAGCCGCGCGGCGCCTTTTTTCATTCAAATGCGCGCCGGATAAATCTCCCGCGCGTGCTCGCACGAATGCGCGTGAAATACACCTATGCGCGCATCTCGGGCGGAGTGTACGTACGTATCTGCGTGTACACACGCGCACAATGAGAGTACCGAAGGAACGCACTGGGGGCGGGCCAAGTGCGGCCACGCACACCAGGTCGCCGAGGTCCACAGGTGAGGAGGAGAAGGAGCAGCCGAGGGTGGCGAGAGAAGGGGCTGCAGAAAGCCGGCGAGCTTGTCCCATATTTCTCTATTGTACAAATGTACAATGAGCCTCCCAGAGCGACTGGCGGCCCGGCAAAAATCGGGCTCTCGCCGCCGTCCGATCGGCAGGACCTTCCCCGCAGAATTTATCGCTCCTGGAAAGACATCGGGCGGCGGCGGAGAGCTTGTAGCCCGTTTCATGCCGTCACAATATTCATCGCTCGCCGCGGTTGAATCACTCGATTTTTATCGGACCTCCCTGCCTCGCTGCCCCCTCGTGCCCTCGAGGAGGATAGGCAAGTTTCGCAGCCTCCGCGAGCTTACGAAGCAGCCGCGAGCAGGGGGTGGGAAGATGTGCAGGGGACTTTTGAACATTTTCATGCTCGCGCCGGCCGCGTGTTAATACGGTGATTTAGGAGTTAACACGCGGATCCTCCGGGGCGCAGGACGTCCGGCGTGCTCGCCACGAGAGAGATCCCTGCTAAGACACCGGGGTGACAAAGCATTAATTAAGTCGTACACGGTTATCGGACATCGCGCCGCTGCGCTGTTGGCTGTTTGGCTTGCTTGCTTGCTCGCCGGGCATGCCAGGAAATCGCCCGGTATAACGCGAGCCTGATGAAATATGTCAGCTGGACAGCCGCTCTGCATCATAAAGCCCCCGGGATTATGGTTTCAGGCAAGGAAAAAAGCTTCCTCTGATCGAATGTGTATCGGGGAATAGGCTTTGTCGGCTGCCTCGATATCCTTTAACACGTCGAGCACCACGTCACCGTGTATGCCTGACACCTATATTTGTCGAGGATCGTGTTTCCTGTCACTCGTTTCGAGAAGTAAAGCTATCACGTCAACTTGCCCGGTCAAAGAAAAACTGTATAAAATTGTGTAATTACCAATTAAAAATGTCTTATGCGAGTGTAATCAATTAAACACTAGTGTCTGACTGTACACTTGTAATACATATCAGTTAATTCATATTATTATGGAACACCGAACATTTCTAGAACAGTAAATTACAGTATTATCCCAAAAATATTGCGAATATTTTCAAAATATAGTTTAAACATACAATAATTGGTGCATGTAATGCTTGTAACTTAGCATTGCGTCAGTGCTCCGATTTTTCCATCATTCTCTACGCTTTTACATCTAGTCAGTCTACTTCTCTGCCAAGGAACAGCGAAACCGCTGCTTGTTGCGAAAAGCATAAGCTTTTTGTTCAAGAGATAATGAAGTACGGCTGCAGAGACAGAATCCAGGCAGATCTTCTGGGAAGTCAAAGTGTTAAGAATACTTGCACTCGTATTTCTCGAGAGATCGTTTATCGTGGCAGAGCCACCATTGAAATAACGCGGTTTTTGTCGCTCTCGTTTTCCAAGCTACTCTAGATCCCGCGGATAAATACTTGTTTTAATGGCTCATTGGCGCGGCATATTATCCGGCTCTCTCGGTCGGATGCATCGCTAGTTGCCGAAAGAAGTGCACACTTCATTTACATATTACGCCGCGCATCCCTATGACAATTGCGGCCTTTTCGAGGATCCGCGACCCAAATTCGCGGGACAAAGCGAATCGGCAGGCGCGCGCGCGGTTCGCGGAAAATTGCAGCGCGCGCCGGCCAAGTTTGACAACTCGGGAGGAATTTCGCCGAGCGGTGGCGACGCTGTTTTTTCGCGTGCGGTTTCAATGCGCATGGCCTCGTTGCGGATGAAACTGCACAGCGAGGGAGATACACAACGAGATACATGAACCTATTTACATGTATGTATACATATGTATATCTGTGGATGAGATCAATTTTAGCCATTAATGTATTACTTTTATACCCCAAGTGGATGAAGCAACGTTGAGCAACAATTGTGTGTAAAAATTGACATTTGCAAATTCGACGCCTTTTCCATCGTCATTTTTATCCGCTTTCGACTAATATAAGCGTTTCTACAAACACAGCAAATTTTACTTTTGCAATGCTTCCCCCAATCCCAATAAAAGGACACTGTACAAAAGGGGTTGAATTCAGTTTTCCCAAAGTATACACTTCACTCGATTCCCTCACGAAGGGCTCAGTTTTCCGCCAGTTATTGCCAGTCTCGCTTGCAGCGCAGCTCTCCCGAGCGTATCGTGCAGCAGCTCTCTCTTTTCCCGTGTGTTTGAATAATAGCAGCGGGCGGGCGGCGCTTCCGAAAAAAAGGTGGCGTTATAATTTCGCGATGATAATATAGGAAAATGGGGTTCCGCGTAGAGGTGAAGCGGCCGGGCCGCTTTCATGGGCAAGCGAGCTGCCTATCGATCCATGGAATTTTCGCTTTAAGTACTTGTGCAGCGTAACTTCGTTGTCCCAGCCGCTCCCAGCTCCCTCTCTCCCTCTCTCTCTCGCTCTCTCGCGGCTTCGCCCATCCGGCCGCTCGCTCGCCCTGATGAAGGGCTGCCTCTAATGAAAGGGTTGTGTGTTTGATACCCTTAAGAATTGAATTACGCCGGCCGCCGTGGCCCAGGTCGACTCGAGACCCGCCGAGCCAGACACTGCTACGCCACAGTAGTCCCTTCTGAAAGAATGAAATCCACACGTGGGCGAATCTAACTCTGCAGCTATCCTGATCTCTCATTGCCAAGGCGTCCACACCCGAGTGCGTCATCTTCTCCTTCGGCTAACGACGCCTATTTGGACGCGCGGCCCTTTTCAAGTCTTCCCTTTTAATACGAATCAACAGGGCTGCCGAACAGTACCCAACTTGAGTTCCGGGGCTAAAGAGAAGATACTGAAATATTAAGTCATATGTTCGGACACTGGAGAAATTTTACGTCTGAGATGGATGGAAGGGAGTTAGTCTCTTACGGTTAGTATTCTATTCAGAGGTTAATACAGTAAAAATCATTCAATACCAGTAATGGAAGAGAAATGATGAGTAGAGATATTAACCCTTTGTTGGAGTCAATTAGCCAACTTTACGCTGGCATAGAGTTAATACTTACTATTATAGTATTTTGTCCTAAAGGTATTAAGGTATTTCCTACGAAACATTAAAGGCTCGCTATCCAACTTCTGGAGGATTAAAGACGAAGGGACGGAGATTAAATGCCGGCGGGTTCACTGGTAGAGAGTATATAAGGTATAAAAGCAAGCCGAATTAAAAAGCTTGCAAATTAAGCGCGGCGGGCTCTCGTGAAATACAAGCGCGCCTCCTCAAAAAGGTCGACAATCCAATATAGTGCGGTGAGCAAATGCTGATATTTAAAAGGCGGAGGTGTTAGGTCATACATCAGAGAGGCGGGGGGTAAAAAAGTGGCCTGGGGGCGCGAAAATACGGTGGAAACGCTTAACCAGGCGATCCTTGTCGCGGGCAATCCGTTCTTTGGAAGCTCAGGGGTCCACAGCGCTCGTAATTCGCTGGGCTCTATCGCGGCCCGGTTCCGCGCTCGTTAAAGCCCTCGAAAATGCCCTTAACACCTGCAGCACGTCACATTACGGAGCCGCATTAAATCCAGCTTGCCGCGACATTAATGCCCCTGAGCGAGCGAGAAAGCAAGTCCCGCCGAGGAAAGCCTCGATCGTGTCTATGTGTGTGTGGATGAGTGTGCGTGCTCTCTCGGCTTGGACGAGAACGAGCCTTTAGCCTGCTCCGCCTTACTTTAGCTGGAGCGGCCGGCAACGGGGGTGGCACCTACACGTAGCTGCAATTTTTACCTTTCCCTCGGAATCGTGGGCTCACGTGCCACCTATCTTACGCGAGACACGTCTTTCCTGGTGTTACGTGTACCCTGGCCTGGCTTCGCCGGCGCCGCGCTCGCATAGGTCATGCACCACGTCAGGTGAGACAATGAAATGCGACCTGTGTCTCGACCCCTAATGCCGACCACCCACCCACCTCGTGAACAAGTAATCCTTGCGCCTGTCGGCCCGACTTCCCGCCCAGATTATGCCCGACGTCTGAATTCTGCTGAGATATCCTTCCACCCCCTCCCACTCCTCCCATCTCGGGATCCTAGCGCCGGGCTGATTTTTGCATAGCCAACAGGCATTAACCCACCGGCGCTCTCTCCCGACCCGCTTTTATATTAAAGTCGTACGAGCCTTATGAAGAATCTC
Source organism: Crossocerus cetratus (assembly GCA_963675795.1). Taxonomy (NCBI): domain Eukaryota; kingdom Metazoa; phylum Arthropoda; class Insecta; order Hymenoptera; family Crabronidae; genus Crossocerus; species Crossocerus cetratus. Next base: position 18,379,617 of record OY776665.1, read on the forward strand.
GTGCCGGGATACTTTAATCCTCGACATTAACCCAGATAGCAGGGCTGCTCCTTTAAGGTTGATTTTCACGCCGCTCGCTGCCAGATGAATATATGTGTACACTCGCTAGCCACCGAGGTCAGAAGAGACAAAAGTCCGCGGTAATGAAAACTTGAAACACACAGCCGAATGAATTTCGACCCTTTCGAAGGATGAAGGAAGAGCGGCCAGTGGGCCAAGTCGAAAATGTCGCGGGTGGTGAGTTTGAAATAACAAAAATCTGAAATAGAATAGGACGTAGGAATATCCCCGGTGAAAATACCGTGGCGAGCAGGAAGGCCCCGGGGCAATTTCGAAATCCTCGGACAAAACTGGCGGCGACGGCTGAAAAAGCACCCTAATATACGCGGGAATGTAGGTTACCGTTTCACGTGAGCGTGGCGGGCGCGAAGGAAGAGGAAAGGAAAGTAGTGGAGCTCGACGTGCGGACAGCCGCTTTGAAATTCCCATCGCGCCGTTCTTTCATTCTCTTGGCACGGTAGACATTATATTTTGAAAAATCTTCGCCGATATGAACGCGCGTGCTTGGATTTGGAGCGGCGTGTTGTGTACATGGTGCAATGCACGCACGTGATACAGAGCCTGGGACATGCTGGGAGGTAGCGGAGACGGAGACGGAGCGCGAGCAGAGAGGAAGAGAGAGAACGCATAATCCGGCCTCGCAGGCGTTACCGGAAGTAGCGTTAGACCGATGCCACTGGCTCTAACAAGTTCGGTGGCGCGACTGATTTTAAACCAATTTCGCCAGTTCGACATTCGACAGGCTCGCTCTACGTAGTTCGGCCGAGGGGTACATACAAACGTACATACAGCAGGTTAGCGTGCGCCAGTACATATGCAGGATTTCCTGCTGGCACAGTGCACCTGCGGGAGCTAGGGCGCGCTCGCGCGCGGATATTCCGTCTGAAGGATTTTACGGTGACAATAAAAACTAAACAGTGGCTGGCTCGCGCTCGCTCCCGCTCGTCCTCCTTTTCTCTCGGCCTCTTCTCCGCCGCTGCAGGTTTTACCGATCCGCGTGCGCCAACCAGAATCGCAATTTCACGGGACGGTAAAAAGTTGGAAGTAGGAAAGGAGGGGGCGGGAGAGGTGGTTGCTCGACGACGAATATCCCCGTGAAGCTTGGGATCAAGGTGGCATACACGAATATCAGAGCAGACGTTTTTACCCCCGGCGGGAGGAGGCGCCTCTCCACGCGAAAACAGGCCCTTGCATTTCTTCGCCATTCTCTATAATGGCATACCGGGATTCATGTCGGTTTTTCGACTCTAAAAGCCTGCTCGGACGTAGCCTCCTCCGCGCCGTACCCCAAGAGCGTTATGGACCTCTTGGTGGAGCGCCAAGTCGATGTGCACCTGCTGCTTTTATTTTTTTTAAGGAACGCCAGCAGTATCGACGTTCCGTTGGCACAGGTCAGTGACTTCCTATTGGAAGAAAGAGGCTTCTTCTTCCACAAGCATCGGCAAAATGCTCTAATATACTCTCATGATTGATGGAAAATGCATTTTTTCCAAAAATTGACAGATTAGATTATTCAAAATGCACTATTATCAAGCGACTAAATTAGCCACTTCTGTTCTTGTCGCATCGACCTCTCCAGTACCGGTCCAATCGTATTCGTAGAAAATATTCTCGCGGTTGAATTTTCTAAGGCCATGATGCCCGGTAGTGCGAGCATTAATTGATAAAGCAATTGGTGGGCAACTGGGTTGCGAGTGACGACATAACCAGGTTTTAATAACACTCCGAGAGTGCAGCCTCGTTAACGGCTCTAGTAGTTCGACGTAAATTAGGGATGGATTAAAAGCTGTTACACTCTCGGTATAAATCACAACGAGCCAGCTCTACGCCCTCACATACTCTCGCTCTCTCCCCTTTACTCCAATACTCACCTACTACGCGCTACTCTCAGCGGCGCCATGGAGCAGAAAAGCTACTAATTAAGGCTTAGAGTTTCCCGCGAGAATAACGGTATATGGGGATAGAGCATAATACCCTAATCAGATCTCCATTTTCATGCTCGATAGGAGAGAACTCGCGTGTCATCGACTATCATCTTCCTCTCGCCTCTAATTACCCAAATTCTGACTTACACCATTCTCTACTAGCTCTCGAGCTTGTCTGAAAAGCTCATTTCGCGCTATTATTCCAATACTTGAATGCATCTTGACGCGCTTTTTCTTTAGCGAGACAGCTGAATCTTGGAGGGATGAATTATATGCGAAAATACCACACTAAAACTTTGCAACAACCTTTCCCTTAATGCATTCAGATGAAAGTATCCGAAGCATAAAATACAATGGGACTCAAAGTCGAGACATCCAATCCCACGCACTCCAATCCAAACTACTAAAAGCAATCCCCCGCTGTCAAACAAGCCACTACTTTTTTCCAACACGTCCCAAACTCCCCAACTCCTTAGCCCTCATTACCGATAGTGCGTCTGCCTGGAGCGAGGAGAGGCACGTTCCTATTGAAAGCCGGCCGTTCTTATTGAACTTCGCCGATAAAACTCCGTGGCAGCAGCGGCGGCGCCGATAAATCTCGGCGAAAAAAACATCGCGGTCCCGTTGTTCCCGATTTCTTAAATCCGACTTTGGCGCGCGCTCGCTCCTGCTGATATAGGTGCGAGATTACCGGGCGATTTAATTGAAAAGCATAGTCGCTCGGCCGAGTCTGCTGGAATTTAAAAAGGATCGGAGGATGAAGGCGGCGCCTGGCGCAAGGGAGGGGAGGAAGAAATTTCCAAGTTCGTTAATCCACGGTAGCGGCGTCTCCTTAGAGGCGTTCGGCGATTTCGATTAATCAGTCGGCTCATTCGGGCCGGCGATCGCCGTAATTAGTCGGCGGGCGAGTGGAGTAAGCTCTACGGTGTAATAAGGCCTGCGATCGCGTTAGCGGCTAATTTTATTATTAAACCGGCGAACATCTTAATAGAGAAGAGCAGCGGGTGCATCATGCGCCGTAATAAGCTGCGGGCGCAACAGCTCGCCCGGCCAATTACGATTTCCTGCTTCTTGCGCGCCCGCCGCGCCGTTTCTCAACGAGCCAACTATGTAGCTGCTCTATGTATCTGCTTCGGACAATCCGATCATGAGAGCTGGACGTTGCCTCTCGCCGTTACATTGTAGCCGCGAGCTAAACTCTTAGTCTTTGCAGCCTAGTATCGAGAGAAGGAAGCTCTCATCCTCGGCAGTGAGACTGTGGGCTTCTAGTAAGGCAGCTGCCACTCGGCCTTCCGCTGGAAATAGTCAGTTACTTGGGGAAAAACAATCCGTGTTCCCTTACATATCGCCTTTCCAGCTAATTCGCGGGGCAACCCGACACTGCTCATCTGCAGAGTTGCGGATATCTCCGTTTCACACTATCTGTCAAGAAAATCGGACGATGGAAACAACATCAAGCGGCAGAATCAAGGAAATATTTGCCGCAGGTTTTCTTCGATTTCGCGTGAAAGTAGAAAGTGGTATTAGAAATATAGCTGGCAAATTGGAGAGACGCGATGAGAAACCAAGCAGATTTGTATCTTACTCTGGACGTTAAACCAGTTGCGATATTAGAGGAAACCCCGCGAATTATCTTTAAATCACGTGAAGCATCCGGCATCTACTTGCATCTTGCAACCCGCGTGCAGCGTTGGCAATTGGAAAAACTAGCTTCTCTCTATTCAGCAGTACCAGCCAGTCTAATCGTAAACCCGTGCTTTTCTCCAGGCGATATGCATACCGACGGTGAACCCCGGACGCAAGGCAAAGTTCAAAAAGTCAAGCGGCTCGCTAACAATCTCCGAAAGCCGTTGAAACGCGAGAGTGCTATCGGCGAAACTGGCTGGAAAGACTTTCACCTCCTGTTAGATTTAATTACCAAGCCGAGAGAGAAGCGTACGGGAGGAGAGGCGGCTACGCGAGAGAGAAAGAGAGAGGGCAGAGAGGGAGGGGGAGAGAAGGAGCAAAGTGTAACAGTTTCATCGGCTCGTGACCCGCGCCAGACAACAGAGCGGGTAGTATGCTAATGGGTAATCGGACGTCTAGATATCTTAATGCCTTACACATCGCGCTCTAATAAGCAGCCGAGTGGCAATTACGATTTCCTCCTTCTTGCCGTGCGCTAAACGGCCTGACCGGGCTTGCCTTTTGTCCCCCTCGGGGTAAAATCTCTCTCTCTCGAGCGGGCGAGGACGCCTCCCGAACACGAGAAAGAGATTAGAGATATACATGCATACACGTACCTCGAGATATACCTACGTAGGTACCAAAGTACGTGCGGAGTGAGACCGCGGAGAGAGCGGACCCCGAGAGGGAGCGGGAGATCGGACAGCAGTTGTAGTACCTACGAGCGGAGGTTCGCGTGCAATCGCAAATAGAGATATCGTCGACCTCTCCGCGCTTAATGCTGCCCGTTGTAAGAGCCGCACGACAGATATACCCGGATAATATAGTACTTAGGAAATCGAGGAATTCCCGCCCGAGGAAAAAGTGGGCAGCTAGTGCCGAGCCAGCGGGAATGCACTTTCCGCCACTGCTCCATTGCCTTTTCGACTCGTTATGGGCCCCCTCTGACACCACTGCGCGCAATTGCCAATTGGGATTTGGCACTGCTAATTGGACAGAATCAAGCAGATTTATAAGTATACCAATCGCGGATAGCCTCTGCTTATTAATTAATTGTATAAGTCATGAGGGAAGCGATGGTGCGCGACTGTAAACAACAATTCGTTATTTATACCTGCTTCAGTAATAGAAATAGCATGGAATTAAATGGTTCTTCTGCAAGGAAATTGATTGCAATGTCGCTGCAATGCTACTGCATTACAGTGACTCACATCTAATTATACAACGTAGGCTTTGCGTCAATTATTCCTAAAACAGAGACCAGAATGTAGCATTGGTGTAATAGTTGGCCAATCATGAAACGAAACCTACAACCTCGCGAAATCAGTTAACCAAATGAACGAGATAAAACCACAAGTAACAACGCCATGACTTTTCTTAACAGCATCCACTTTCGCACGAATAACTAAGAGCAGCACCCTCGCAGCGGCGCATCCCACCGCGGCAAGCAGCAACACCAACACCCGGAAGCCAGTAAAACTTCGATTATACTCCTGATTAAAAGCGTACTAGGCGGATAGTACCAGGCACGGTAGCATTAACAGAGCCGCGCGCTGCCCCGGGGATGCTTGTCTCATTCTTGGCGAAAGAAGTCGGGAATGTGCGAATGGCTTATTTGATGCCTCATTCGGCGGCGGCGCTCCCATGTAGCCAATACGCGCCGGCATGAAACGGGCACGATGCCGATTCGCATATCCCCCTGTGCTCCCAACGACGGGGTGGAGGCGGCCGCGTTCGCGCCCGCACGCGGATCTTATTGCTTTACGAGTCGCGGCGGCCGTGCAAATACACTGCACGCCGTATCTTTTATTACAGGAGCGCGCGCGAGAGCGCTCTCTTGGTGCACTCGCGCTGCGTGTAGGTGCGAGCACTTTGTAATTCCGCGTGGAATACCGGCTCTCCACGGTATGTTACAAGGAGGCGGCGGGTGGGGCGGAGGGGGAGAGGAGATTAAGTAAAAGGAATAAAGCGACGGGCACGGGCTCCCGGCTTGCGCCTCTGGAATCCAAGCGTTCACCGTCGGCCAGGTGCCCGGCCTTCGCCGAGACACCCGCCCGATTGATGTCCTTTGCCACGGGCGCGCTTACCGAGCTATTTCATTGGGGATAGTCCAATCATTCCAATGAAAGGGACGCCACTGTAAAATCCGCGCGAGCAGAATCTCTATGACCAAATGGCCGGGTGGATGGTCGACATTGATGGAGTCCTCGGGAAGAGATCCAAGAGTGTCGAGAACGAAGCTGCTTAGACTGGTCTGCTTTACTACAATGTATCAGAACTTGTTGGAACGTTTCGGAGATCGTAGAAATAGCTACGATTTTAGTAAATAATAATTTAGTAAAAGTCTATGAAGTGTTTGACACTTCGACATTCCGAAAGCTAATACAACTGATGAGATATTATATCATTTAGATCAAATAAATTTACAAATTTGATACCAGCATAAGCTACTTATTATAAAAGAAAAGTAACTGCAAGTGAAAGAGGAAAAAAGTCTGGAGAAATAAGAAACTGAAGGACAGTTGTATAGCGTGACGGGTGATCGTGTGGAAGAAGATATGCGATCTGAGAGTGGAGGGAGGATGATGTTCCAGCTCTTCGGACGTCGGGTGCTAGCCGTGCGCGCGGGATAGACACTTTAATAGACGTAATGAGGGTAATTGAGTTTTCAAATCATTCGTTTTGATTACATCTACGCGCGCGGACCGGTGGGCGAAACATAGGGTAGGTAATTACGGACCGCCCAGTCCCAAAAGAGCAGGTGCCTCTCGGGCCCGGGGATCGAGGTGTGAGGTTCAAATACTTGGACCGCCCTAATAGCCTCGAGGTTACAGGTCTCTTCGAGAACCGGCGAGACCGGACGGCCTCGTACGCCAAGAAGAACCGACGCACTCCACTCCTGCTTCACTTCTCGCATGCTCGATATACCTGTGCAGCGTGTGTAAGTGCTCATGTTGCTCGCGAAAATGTACAGGATGATACCTCCCCATATGAACCAACATTCTCGTATTCTACATGAAATATATGCGTATGTACTATTATTATTCCATAAGAACTTGATTATTAAAAGATATTCTATAAGATGTAAGATATTCTGTTGTAAGACATTTCTTCAAAAGATAAGTGGGTAAAGTTGACACATTTTCATCAGCATCGTCTTCAATACGTTCTTTAACTCGCGAAATAATTTTATACGAATTTAAAAAAGAAAGGTATCTCCGGTTAGACAGGAAGCCGATAAATCTTGCATTCTTTCTCGAAATACCTAAAGTTATATGGAAGCGAAGACCTACTTCCTCTTAACGTAAGGATAAAGAACCACTGTTGTTTCAAGGATTTTATTCAACAACGATTTGACAAAACTTTAGTACGAATTTTGTCAAACTTTTAATATCTAATCCTTGAATTTGAAACACTGGCGATAGTTAAGGTTGGGAGTAATTAGGTAGAACTATAAGACCTCATGTGAAAATTTCACATGTGTAAGCTCTGTAATAGATCTTGAAAGGAAGAGCTCAACTAGATTTACAAATTGTAACCGAGAGCTTCGAGTTCCGCGAAGCCATAACAGTGACCTGTTAAACGAATAGCCGTTGTAGTGTTCGCGCAGTGTTGTTTCATGTTGGACTATTATTCAGAGGCGTTATACAGATGGACATTAGAGCACAGTCTATCTCGTTCGCGCGCGGGAGGAACATACTCGTATTGAGTAGACGGGAATAAGCCGCGCGGGGCGCGCTTTGGCAATGACCCAAACGCCCGTTATAGAATTTAATAATCCCTGGTAATGGACTGGCAGTACTTTGCACGAAGCCAGATAACGATAGGGTGCAGGGTGCATGTAATATCGAGGCTCGTTACCAAATTTAAACATCCTCGAGAACCGACGCCGTACCCCAATCCTCAATGCTCCCAGCGAGCGCTTAGCGAAGGACTCTGTAATATTAATTGCCACCAAGTAGCTCTCTTTTTCGCGACGATTCGCCTGTGAATGAAGCTAATATCGTTTAACCTGAGCACCCAAGCGCTAGCCAAATTTCCCCAATAATCACTTCCAGCCCTTTAACCCGAAATTCCTGTTACGTTGAGGTCCATACTCGAATTTGAGAATGCCTTTTATTCAAACTGGTTCATTCGCTTTTTCCCCTCTGAATACATAAAAATATCAAAATCATTAAGACATTCGCATTCGAATTTCTTCCAGCTTAATTTCCAAAAATACGCGATTAGACCTAATACTAATAAAAATGATAAAAACTGTCGCAAGGGGAATCCAGGATGCCTTTATTCCCTGGGTCTGTGCCAATCGACGAGTGAGTAATTAGAGAAGTCGTGTCCATCCCGAATGTGATCAGAGTTTCGATCGGCACTCGTAACGGCGAGCCAGGCCGAACAAAACGCGATAGATCAGCAATAGGTTCGTATCACGATATGACGCGTGGTTCCTGTTCGGTCGCTCTCGGTGCTACTGCATGGTTTCTCGTCATCGTGTTACTAGGCCTACTATCTATCGGCGAATGTGGATTACCGTTACCGCTTTATCGCGCAGAGAAATTGCCCGGCATGCGGGTGGCACGCGCGCACACATTTCGCACACTAAACTGCCCCCAAGCACGATTCTAATGCCTAGCGGATATCTGTGTAGATTCACAGGTGCGTACGTGTGTACGTGTGGAGCGAAAGGGCACAGGGGAGACGAGGGCAAGGGTCACCTACAATATTCGCCGCCGTTCTGGATTCTCGAGCGCGCATATAGCGAGAGGGAGGGGGGTGGGGGAGCTGCGCGCAATACGCTCCAAATTGATAGGCTTCAATTAATACAACTGGCTGCAGTCTGCCGTGACACTGACTCGATAATGCCGGCTTTATGAGGCTTTTAGCTGGAGCACGTCACTCCCATGGCCAACTTGTATCCGTTCACGCGTGTCCTCTCCCACCCGAGCGTGTACCTGTCTACCTGCACGAGGAAGGCCCTATGTCCGATTACCAGAACGAACGTTCACCTATGCTCTCAACGTTTCCTCTAATAGTTGCAGTACAGATGTCGTAGGAAAAAAGAAACTTTTTCATTTGTACTCGATATTTGTATTAATTTAATGTTATAAGTAAAGCGAGCTCTACAGCTTAGGTCATTCGAGAATCGAAACATTTTTCCAATTCATTCGATCGAATTCGATAAAAATGTCTAGGAGAGTACCCATTTTAATTAAAATTTAGTGATTCGCATAAATAAAAGAAACATTCCCTTGAGATTGAAAATTAATCCAAACATTCAACCGAATCGAATTTGTGAAAATTGCGAAGCTCGTAAGTTAAAAATCGTGAAAATGGTAAGAACTTTGAATATTCGATGTGTTATCCATGTTCTCGTGTATGCGAGCAAGTTATTCGCAGGCTAATTAACTGGACACTGACAGTTCCATCTAAAGCAAGAGGTGCTTGCGCTGCTCGTCGATCAACTCACGCGAGAATCGGAATCCGCACGACTTCATACGCCGGTGCATTCCCGCGGGCAGCAACGTCTCTGGAATTCTTATCGAGCGATGCAATTATGGGGCTCTTTCGCTCTCTCCCTGGCGTGCGGGTACCTTAATAGAGGCCTAATAAATATGTAATATGCGTACGAACAGGCGTAGATAAGTACGGTCGGACATACCTTCTCGCCGGGTGTATCCAAGTACCCACGAGAAAGTTGTACCAGTGCACCTAGGATGTGTGAATTCCTATATGATGAATATGCATGCGCCCGCGCCATTATGCCACACACTCCTGCGACTGCAAACATTTTAACCTGCCGGCGACCCAGGTATATGCGTGTGTGCAACAGTGCTAATCGATTAACCTAAGCCGCAGGAAAAGGGGAATCGCGTACCATCGGAATCCCGGTAGGTTGTGAATTTCCATTCTTAACTTTCGATAAATCATCTTAGATCTTAGACGCATACATTTTTCCACGTAGGCGTACTACAATTCGTTTGGGAACAACTAAGATTTCCATCATCTGCGAAGAATGCAATGCTCAGATTATACAAGAATCTACACATTTACGATCTGAACTTGAATTATTAAACATTTTATAATTACAGCATGGGATTTCGTGTCACAGACACAGAAGTTCCATTCGTGTTCCTGTAACAACCCCGACTGATTCCAAACGGAATTACAGCGTACATTTATTAACTAACTCTTCCGCCAGGGACATTAATTACCAGCTGAATTTAATTACTCTCCCTCGGCCGCACTCTTTAACAATTATCACGGTCGCTCAAAGATTACTCCGTATCAAACTCCTACGTTCATCAATTCCAAAGACAATTAGAACATGTCAGGGGTAATTAATAGTTTTTTCGAGGCCATCTATCACGCGAGGTTAATTGCCCGGGCGAGTTACATAGATACGCGTTCGGTTAGCGCCACGACTCTAGTTTCGCCGATTAGCCCCCACGCTGCAGCTTTTTCTCTGACGCGCCTAACCGGCCGCCACTCTTCATAATTTATCTTCGGCCAAATTGCCGGACATCCAGGTTGCATTTGCGTACGCGCACGTAAGCATAGTAATCAATTACACACGTGTAGCGGAGGAGGAGGATTGCGGGAAGAGAGAGCTCTCAGTGTATATATATGGCGCTAAATGCGCGCGCGGGGTTACCGAGTGTGTGCTCGTAGTCGTCCACTCGTGTAGCATAATGCCCCTTCGCAAGCGTCGCGATGTATGTAGCATGTTAAATGACCCTTGCCCAAATTTCCTTTCGGTAATTAACTTCACTCGGAAAACGATAGCCGCCCGCCCGTCCGCCCTGTCCGTCCCCTGCCAGTCCTCTCCGCTCTCTCACTCTCTCACTCTCTCACTCTCCAACTGGCTAATTAGACCGCTGAATTATCCAGCGACTCCGTGAACGCTACGAGAGCCAGCAAATATCGGGCAGACTTTGGCCACGACATCGGACCAATCAAGGGCTTTAAATTTTCCGACCTGTTACAGATTCTTGGTACTTTACCGCAGCGGCGACAGCCGACCGAAAGAATTAGGGCTGCGGAGGAACTACTTCGTCTTTATGCTAAGTAATAACGACTATATTAAATCAATTTCTTCAGTTATCCGAAAAAGGAGTCAATTCAAGCCGACTGACGTAGTGGTTGCAACATTAGGACTAGAAAGAGCAACTTGAGAATGGGATTTAATAACTGAGAGGCAGACAATAATAAGTTCCCAAATATGAATTTTCATACAAAGATAAACTATATCCATATTGTCACATCGCGAACCGAACGAAACAGCACTAACACATTGCCAAACTTCTCGTAACAAGCGGTCCAAGTGTCAGAATGAATAGCTTCGGCATCAAAATCTGACGGGGCTGGTGCGGCCAATCGTGTTGCGGCGTGTAGAGTATAAGTTAAGCCGAAGTTTCTGAAGTGCGAGAAGGATTTGTTTCTCGTAGTGGACGCGGTAACGTGCATTTGGAGAGTGACTTATGAGCGGGCAAGAGAGAAAGGGGTTCTGCAGCGAGAAATAACAAATTATTTCAATATCCGTGGTGCAGGGGGTAGAGTCGATGAACCCTCTCCCCTCACTGGGCGAGAGAGCGAGAGCAAGTGCCGCGAGAGAGCATATGTAGGTACTCGCATACTCGATGTATATCTCCGAATGTTTTTTTGCCCCGGCAAGAGAGCACAGTGTACACCCCTTTCTCCTCTCGTGGCCTCCTCTCCGTCGGCCTATGGGTGGCGTGGAGCCGAGAGGAGTGCGAGTGAAATGTGTGTTTGAGAGAGAGAGAGAGAGAGGGGGAGGGAGAGAGCACGTTTGGATGCCAGGTACGAAGGAGGTAATCAATAATGACTTAATGTCCTCCAATAACGGACACCATGGGTGGTTCGAGAGCTCCTTCGCCCTTTTCGGAACTCCCCGACCACCGCCACCACCAACCACGAGGAACTGATCAGTATGGCGCGGCCAGAAAAAACAGAGAGGGCGAGGGAGCAGGAGAAAAAGAGAGGAGGACTCTTCTTCTCGCCTTTTTGCGCGAGCCGTTATTTGTCTGTCCTTCTTTTTTCCTTCGTTTCTCTTGCTGGCCGTGGCTAATATACACCCACGTACCCTTTGATCGTTAAAACCGAGCATACTTTCCGAACACCGAGAGCGAGCGAGAACAGACGGGGAAGGAGAGGCTGGCTTGCTCTTAGTCTTCACTGCTGCCAAGTGAGAGATGGGGAGAAAGAGAAAGAGAAAGAGAGAATCTCTCGTCGGTACATACACCGGCTATTAAGCGTGGCCGATCTTCTCTCTGCCTTTGACTCGTGATCCGCACCGGCGACACACCAGGAATAAATTAAAGGGAGCCGGCGAAAAAATGTGTATTGTCAGAACTTATCACTCTCTCTCTCCCTCTCTCTCTCGCTCTCCATCCCTGGCAGTCGTTCGTCGTCTCTCGATTTCCTCCCCGCGTTTTTCTTCAGCTCTTGATGAAAAACTGGCGAGCACGAGGACACCAGTATTTGCAAAGGCGAGCCGGCGAAAGGAGGCCGGGCTGTAATTACTTTCTAGGATTCGCTCTTTCTGTCAAGGAAGATTAAGGAGTGCCGAGACTCGCGGAATCTTCGGCCAGCTCGGATATATATTTATGATCCCCCCCCCTCGCAGCTCCAGATTCCCGATCAATCTCTACCAATCATCCTCGAATCCTGGGGGGCAAGCTTGCATAATACGCCCGGCCGATCTGGATATCCGTTTGACTCGGCCGACACCAAACTCATCAAAGGATCCGCAAACTTTCGCCCACGGAAAGAGTAGAATATTGCCGCCAACTAATTTAAATAAGGAAAACTGTTAATTCCCCGTGCTACGTCTCGGAAGATGAGAGGATTGGAAAAATCAAATGAACCGACGTAATAGGAGAAAGTGTCGCTTAAAGTGTGATAGGCCGATCGAGCCGGGAGAATTTACTTTCTCCGGGGCGTGAATTAAACATTCTATGGACGAATAAATAATTAAGCGGCCGGCAGAAAATCGTCGATAAATATTTATGGGCAGGCTGCCCGCTCGCGTCGATACGTGGGAGCGTAATGGCCATTGCCAGAGAACGCGACACCCGCCCCAAATATTCGCGGAGCTGGCTCGCATTATTTTCACTTGGAGATTCGAGTTAATCCCCGTGCAAAATCAGCGAGATAAACCTCGCGCAGAGGCCGAATGTAATTTGCAAGAGTGATATTGCGCGCGTACCTGGCAAGTTCCGGCCGGAGAAATCCGTTCCATTCTCCAAGAAACGAGAGGCCGGGCGTGCTACCAGCTTATATTGTTTCCCATTCTATTTTTATGCGGCCGCCGTAACACGTCCGGCGTCCTTTTTCCACCCTTTTCACAAAGTTATCCGACTTCCGCGTAGGTGTACGCGCTTTTATGGATATCCATTTAAGTTTCGCACCGAGTCCCTGCCATCTACACGCCGACACATACAAACGGGCCAGCTCCCTTGGTACCGAGCGGGACTTTTACTTGCTCGATGTCAGCTATGTATAGGCGTCTCTCTTTTTTCTAAACTCGGAAAAATGCACGACTGCCCGAATACCTGTGACGTTTATTGCAGGGTTCGCACGTACAACCCGTCTGCGAGTCGAAATGTCGATCTACGAATCAGACCGACGAACTTATTATAAAGCGGAAGCGAAGTAATTGCGCGACCCGATTCTATTAAAATTGAGTTTGGCGAATATCGCTTCGAAGGCTATATCGAATTTCCGGAATCCGGGCGGGATTTCATGTCAGAATCTAATTGCAAACTGGAGTGAACGAACTCAACACACATACGCGAATTGCATTAATGCAACCACGTGGATACATATATCATAAGCATATGGTGACCGAAGCTTTTACTTACCAATCTCGAGTGCTGAAGAAAATTGTTATTTTCCTTCTTATCACGATTGTATCCTGATTGATTCTCATTTCTGCTCCAACAGTTTTAGATGAGGATGCTCGAACAAGGCAAAAAGCACACAAAAGAGAATCGCAGAGATGAACAGGATCACTCGTAGATAGATTGACTTTCTAAGTTCCAGAAAAGATGAACTGGAAGTCACAGAAATCACTACTCGTCATTGTAGTTCTCCCAGGTCCGCACACACCGACAGCACTTTCACAATAAAACTGAAAATTTGTCTCGAGTGCGTCGAGGCTCTGCCCGAACCCAGTTGCAAAGAAAAGTCGTAAACGCCCGACATCTCAAGGAAGTGGTTCGAGCATCCCCACTTCCCAGAGTTGCGAGTCAGGTAGGCAAATTGTCTTGTCGCTTCTACCCTAGCCGGTCATTGACCTATCCCAACAGCTATAGCCGATGTCCCATTCACACTGAAAGCGCAAATCGACCCCGCAGATAGGAAAGCAGCATTCAATGCACCTCGCAGCTTGCATAATTGATGCTCTTTCTCTATTTCCGTGGCTAATGAGAGACCACGACGTGTCGGGCAAGGCTCTCATCAGGGAAATGGAACAATCCTGACTCTATTAGACTACAAAGCCGCGCTTGTCTATACCTTTGATCGATACACGCTTATTTTCTGCCCCGCAGAGTTCCAGAGCTCCGCTACAATTTTGCCAAATACTTGGAAATCATGCTGAAGCCTTGCACATTGTAAAAAATGATTTCAGGGGGAAAGAGTTTCCGCAAGAAAAGGTTTAAAGGTTTCTCGCAAAATGTAGCAAAGCTGCATTTTCGCTGATTACGGCGGACTTTTGTTAAGGGCGTTCGTGTAATGGATCGCGCTGCATATGCGTCGCGACGTTTACAGCGTCATTTGACGGCTGTCGACGACTATATTTTACAAAGAATCGCGGCACACTTGACACGAATAACGTCGCTCCATCGCAGGCCCCCTGTGAAAGCCAGTGTTAACTCTACATTATCCCGGCGTAAAGGGAAACTCTTATAGTGGCAGTGCACGCACAGCCCACGCCAGCAAAAACGGCGCCCGTTACTATTTTGTCCTAGATTGAAGTTGAAACTAGAAACAAATTGCTCGGGCTTGATTCTATGATATTTAGGTCCTGCAGGGAGACATGGATATACCGAATAAAGCTCGAGAAATTAAAGAACTACATATATTCACTATATCAAAATATTCGAGAAAATACACGAAAATTACATTTTTATTTTCTAAATTCGGAATTAATTCAATGTTAATAATATGTATACTCTGTACCTATTCTAGGTACTATCCTTTTGTTTGTACTTTCCTTTTAGAAGGTTGAATAAGCGATGCACTTTTGTGTTTGGCAAAGTGATGCTAATTTGGGTTGATTATACCCATCTGCAATAAATCTGAATTAAGTGTATCGTATAATTTGGCCTTTCATTAAATCAGAATCTGGTTCAACTTTCAGCCAAGTGTAAGATCAATCGGACCTGTACTTCACCTCGTTCCCTGCTAAGTAATCCGTGTTACAAAGTCACAATCGCTGATGGATGAACTACAATTCCTTTCAAAGCCAAGCTACAATCGTTCGTAATTCCATCGGCTCGTGGAAATAATGGTTTCACGCGGTGATTTGCTATCTGGGTTAGCAGTAGATCCTTTGAAGCGTGCCGACTTTCCCGGCTCTATCTGTCTGTCCACTTTAAACACTTAATCGGCCCTCATTAGGCGAGCGACCTGGTTAAAGAGTGCAGAGTGGATCTCGCATTACGCGTTAAATATGGAAAAGTCTATCACCCCTGCGATTGCGAAACTGGAGTAACGGTCGAAGCTTTGTTTTACCTGGTGTGTGCGACTATAGAGCAGCGATTTCTTGCCGCTCGCCACGAACCTATCTCTCTTTTTCTCTGTCTTCCTCTCTCTCGGCACATTTGCGCTCAACCGTCGAATCCCACGTAATATACATACGTGTGCAGTTATGGCGGATATACGTAAGCGTCGCATTGCATCTTCTTCTGGGTACGGACTAAAGCACCATTTTCTTTGGCCCTATGTGTGAGTGCATCGATAGCTAACGCCGTATTCTCTTTATAGCCATCCAACGCTATTTCATCGGGGTTTATTAGCGGCCTGGATTTCGCACTTGCTCCAACCGACATCCCCTGGGGACGCCGATTGTTTGGGCTCTATACATAGATCCAGTATTCCGCGCGCAGTCCCTCTAGCATAGAGATTAAGCCACTTGTCTCTATGAGCAATATAGATAAATGGGAGTCGAATCGATTTAAATCTCGATAAATCTCGATACAATTTGCTTTTGCGTGATTCTTCGGTCGTTCTTTCATCTTTCTCTATATTAGTAAAACACGTTGGGTGAACATTTAGATTGCGAGTGTCTAAGTTCAAGAACAAACGCAAGCGAAACTATAGCAAATTCAAATTCGCACGTCCAGAATTACTGCAAGTAAATGTAAGCCGACAGTTTACACAAGATTCAACTGAACGCTCTTCCCATTACTCTGAACCTCGAAGCCATTTCTTCAGCGGCGTTTGACGGCTGGCGGCCATTCGATTAAGTTGCAACAAGTCCCCAGAAGGCAACAACTAATTTACAGTGGGGCCAGTCGAATCGCCCTGGCTATTGGCGGGGCCTGGATATGGGGCGTGTAAGCGGGGCAGTTAGGGTTAATAAAAATGATAATCGCCACGGGAGATAGCCGTGGCGAGCGACGTGTTACAGGGTAACACGCACCGGGATTATCGGTGTGTGCGCGTGTGCGGGCGTGCGTAGGCACGATTCGCGAGGCACACACTCTGCCATCCGGCCGATCGTCTCGGCAACGATAATTATCCCGGATCGGTTGATGGGGTTACTGGCTATGTACCGCGCCTTACATAGACGGTACACGCTGGCTGAGTGTAGGTAGAGCCGTAGGTGGAGCAGGGGAGGGTTGGTATCGCTGGAGATCGGTGCACGGTTGCGCCAGATACGATTATACATTTTCATCGGTGCGTTACTCAGGAAGGGCAGATTACCGTAATGAACTCTAGCAACCCCTCTGCACGGTCCAACGACTCGAAATATGGATAACCGCTCGCCTCCGCGATTTCCTCTCCCCTCCCGCCACCCAACCCACCCTTCTCAGCTATGTGCCGGTGCAGCCTTTCTCGTCGGACAATGCGTAGACATACAGTGGCGCGCAAAAGTTCGTGAATTGGTAGCGTGTTGCTTTCACTTGGGGTTCGAGACGAATTGGCAATGAGTTAAAGACTTCCTGTCTGTTGACTTTTTGCGGGGTGCAATGCGGAGATACTGTGGGCTTATGAGGGGGTTAGAGAGCCGATTTACGATTGGGACTTGTAGACAAATTGCTATGATGAAAATATGTGTATCTAATATACAAAGATTCTCGTATAATAAAAGCTACTGCATATAATGAAGTCTAATTAAAAAGCACGTTATTTAGTACAGAAAAAAGAGCAATAGGGGCAAGCTAATTGGGTTCGTGGTATTTCAAATATTTCAATTCTATCAAACAAATAATATGCCATTAATTTACATTAGTAAATAAATTCATGATAAGGGAATGTATATTTATTTTAAAAATGAAACGCTGCATTTTGCAGAATTATACTGTTTGTAACTTCGTGTACCAAAATAAAAGCCTTCATTGTGTTCCATCATAATAAATGGTTTACTGAATCAATGATACTCTATAGTTCCCCGGGCAAAAATTAAATACTGCCGAGTCAGGAAATTTTTGTACGCCACTGTAGATAGATCGAACCCTCCTATTGCCGGAGTCTTTCTCTCTCTATCTCACCGATCTGATTTTTCCTTCGCGCTACAGTGCACCTCCAGCGTGGCTGCACTCTTTCTCCCTCAGCTGTCCATCCGCTCGCGGAGATCACCCCCTTTCGGGATCGATCAAGCCCGCCTGATCTCACTCTCCCTCTCTCTCCCTCTTCCTCTCCACCCTGATCACAGCCCCTCCCGAACTAGATTATTTTGCCTCCGGGAAAATTCGAGCTGCGCTTCCTGCGCTCGCCCGTGAGAAATTCAATTTCGAATCTCCCGATACCACTAACCGGTCCACGCTCTCCTGCTACCAGCGGCCGCCTTGCCTTTTGGTCATTCCTACGAAAGATTATGGTGGCAAGTGTTGAGCTAGGAACATTTTGATTGCGCAATTTCTCCGATTGTTTGTAGTGCGTTATTTGGCATGCAGTTGCTCCGCAGTTGAAGACCAATAATAGAAACTAGTAGCATTATTAAACGATGATTATAATCTAAAAGTGAAATATGAAATGTAATATTGGAACTATGTCAAACTCTGGTAAATGTCAGTCATAGAATTCCGAGTGGGTGTTCGTTGGAATGTTATACAAACGCTTTGAAGAGTAAATCTAATAAATTCCGCAGTCAAATATGGTTAATTGAAGCGCATTCGCGGTAGTCAAATGACTATTTGTAATGGAGACTGACTGACGAATTATTATTGAATATGCGAGATAGCTCTAATAAATTTCACGTTCGAACAGTAACATGTGATAAACACTGTGATACATAATTACCGCTCCGTATTCGAACTGGGTGGTAATGAAAATGTATCACTTCCACACGTCATTATCAACGTCCATCGCCAAACTTTATTCTTCGAAGGAGTCTTTGAAGCCGCAGAGTCGCCGTCCGGGGGACTTACAAGCATTTACACGTAACAACTAAAACTTTTACGCGGCCAAACGCGAGATGTAAGAGCGCAAGGAAGACGGTAGTGTAAGGAGGTGAGAGGGAGCAGTACCTCGAAAGTAACGCTTCGAAGAATTTACAGGGGCCGTTCGGGGTTAGACACATCGCCAAGAGGAGACTTTTCGCTCTCTCCCGTGGCGGAAAACTGCGGGCGTGTATTCCCGCTTTCCCATTCCCGGGCGTTATTTTCTGTTTACAAGCGGAGCCCAGCAGCGGCATCGGGCCCATTAATAAAGCCCGAGACGGACGGACGGGCCGGCGCTGGCGGCGAAACTCTACAAGCTTTTAATTTCCCGTGGAAAAGCCTGTGTGTAGATCCACCGCGCATCGGCTGGAACGCGGACGAGCGGGGCGGCACTGGCGGCAGCCGCAGCGTGGAACCGCCGTGGAACCGCCGTGGAACCGCCGTGTAGCCAACTGATCTCTCTTTCGCTCTGGCGCCCCAGGCTCCGCGCTCTCCCGTCGCTCTCCCGGCGCAGTGTATCGCCGCGACGGGAGAGAATAGTCGAGCGAGCGTTCAAGTAGTCGCGGGGGTCTTTAATAAAGTGAACTTTAAGACGGCCATTCGCCCCGGCTTCCGCGCACGGAGATAAAGTTTAACGCGAGCTGCTGCCGTCCGTCTCTCGCGGAAGAGAAGAGGACCGCGCGCGCGCGAGAGAAAGAGAGAGAGAGAGAGAGATAGAGCAGCTCGACGAGATCGCCGGAGTCGGGAAACCTGCGGGAATCGAGGGAGTAGAGCTCGTACAACCACCCCCGCCACCATCTTACACCTACTGCCAAGTTTCTGAGGAGTAAGTTCCCGCTGCTCGCCGCAGCAAAGACTCGCCACGGGAGCTCACGATAGAATGGATACTCTCTCTCCCAGTGGCGTGTTGCTCAAGCGGGACCTCCGGATGCGGATAGTTTTCTGGCTAGATAGTTACCGCGTTGACCTCGGCTAAGGAGCGTTTGTTACGTCGAGTGAAACCACTCCCAAAAAGTGGCCAACTCTCGCCCGCATCTGGTTTATGCCTCTGCTAGCAGCTTAGCTACGCCGAGATCCCCACGATTTTAGCGAGATTACCCGGGCCAAGTCGGCCAAACCCGCCACCTCGTCCCCGCGAATCCCACCCGCTCGGCGGACCGAGCCGAGAAAATATTCCAATACCAGCGTGTTTGCACGCTGACGCGCGGGAAATAAATGTACATGAATTTAGGGAAATGTCCTGGCGGTCCAGTGTGACGTCTAGGCTTGGAAAAATGGACAGAGTGAAGTTTGAGAAATACTTGAGAGAGGATATTTCTTCTGTTATTTATTACGCGCCCTATGGTGTTTTGCTTAATTTGTTGTAAATTTCTAATCGAAGGAATCTACACAAATTGTCGCCCTCGAGTACCTGTGAGAGTAATTGCACGGTGAACCTCTAAATCTCGAAACCAGCGAAGAACATAATGCAGGAATTCCGGCGCCCAGCGAAGACCGGGTTCGCAGCCGCCGAATCCCGAGATTTCCTGCTCTCTAACAGGCTTTCTATTGTAAGAATTTCGCGACGGCGTGTGTGTAGGTACGCGGCGCGGCTCGGTGTTTGACACAATTTCGCGGCGTATTAATCGCGATTAAAGGCCGAGGGAGCGCGGCATACAGGGCGCGCTTTGATTGAAACACGCGCGGCACGAGCCGCCAGATGTATTTTCAAGATTGCCGATTGTTCGCCAACGCGGCCGCGCGCACGTAAACACGCTCGTCCGGTTCTCGCAATGCGCGCGCGCGCGCGCGTACACACGTGAACAATCGGGCCAGGGTGAAAGGGATCGTTGAAATTGGGAAAAATTAAATGAAGGTTCGAAGGCCGCCCGACGGTTCGATCGAGTTATATCGGCGAGCTATCGGTCATTGAATATCAGTCTCGCGCTGAAACGCCGCGAATCAATTTGAACAAGTGCCGTGTTTTCCAAGGAGAGAGTTCTTCGGGATCGGCTAATGGCACCGTAAGTATCCGTAACGACGTCCCAACGACCCCGAACAAAGGGAGTACCGAGGGAGCGGCGAAGAAACTCGCAACCCTTAATCGCACGGTGACTAGACTCCTGCCTGGTAAACACGTCCGCGTAAGAGTCATTGCCGAGGACGTAAATCTTTGGAAAACAGCGAGTTCCGTGGGCTTTCGAGTACCACGCCACCAGAATGAACTGGGAATGAAAGTGGTAGCCCATCTTCCCTCCTCCTTCACGGGATTAACTAGACTCCCAGCTACCTAAGGTCGGGACTTGGAAAGCGGGAGTTACAAATCCAAATCAGGGACTCTAGAAACGAATAGTAAATTGCCAGACTCCCAAGACGCCAGTGACTCTAACTTAAATTCCCCATTAAACCATCAATAATACCTCAGTCCCGAAATTCACTACCCAGACTCCAACAATTCCCAGCAATTATCTTTGCATTCGAAATTCATTAACACTTCTCTTATTAGCGGCGGCCACATTATTCACACATTGGGCTCACACCGGTGGGAGCAGATGTTGCGACACGTATGTACCGAACTGTGGCAATCTAGCCCGGGGTAACTGGTGCGAGGGGTGCGACTAGCACTGTGCGAATTAAAGGCGGCTCGGCAGCCTTAATAAACAGGATAGTATTTTAGAGAGTCACCTGTCAGGAGCAAGGTACGCGGGCACACACCTTGCGCGGATGCGCCGCCAGGGTACAGGCACCCTCTGTTATACCAGGAGCCTACGCAGCCCATATCCCTGAATATTCCGGCTGCGTCGGGCAAACGCAACCCCTTCAGCAGACAGAGCGAGCGAGAGAGGGCCGTAGCGAAAGGGTTGAAGCGTAACCCTTCGGAAACGGCCAGCCCTCCGGTTCCTTCTGCGCTGGTGTTTGCGTTTACGCGTCGCGCCGTTAACACCGGGGCTTGCCGAACTACCGGGTGCACGCGGTGTGTGCGTGCGGGCTCTGCGCTCCTCGACGATTGCAGCCCTTTGCCGATCGACCCCCTGATAGTATATGTATGTAGTTCTCTCGGGCGCTCTCTCTTCCTCCATCGAACCTCCTCTATCCGTGCCGATTACCCGCGGCGTCTTTCTCCTTCCTGCTCTACGCGAGTCCTCGTCCCACGATCTGTATCCCCCTCCAAAGAGAGGGAAGGACGAGAAGGGAGAGGGAGGGAGGGAGAGGCCGGCAGGCAGGAGCAGTAGCAGCAGCCATCCAGACTCCGGGAGATGTGCCATTTGAATACGAAATTCGAATACGCTGACGAACTGTGCATACATCAGTCTACGTCTGTTTGAACTGGTCCCCGTATGGTAATGCTACTGCTTCTACCATCCGTACTCTCTGACGTACGACCGCCTCGCCGCCAGTGCCGCCGGTAGCTCAGCACGAACAGGCAGCGCGCTCGCATTGCGTACACCTACATACATGCACCTCGAGGGTAAATGCGTAAGCCGAAGTGACTCGCGCTCCCGATCTCCGATCCCCGGGACATGATGCCTTGGACCCCCCTTTTCGTGCCGCCGAATACCATCACCGCCGCCGTCGCCGCCGCTGCCGCTCTTCCTGCGGAGACTACACTACGGGACCGAGAGCATACGCCATACGCGCATCGCCACTAGGCTTTGCCATGCTCCGACGCCGTGTCACTGGATCCCTCTCGGGCTCTGCGGCTGCGATTGATAGCTTTTCGGTACTTTATTGCTCGATCATCCTTGCGCCATCGGGATCACCGCTGGAACAGCGCCGGTAATTGATGGCTGGGAAATCTGTGCCCGACAGCGGATATACCGGGCCCAATAGGCATTTGTCTATGAAAAGTCGGCGGAGCCACCTGCTTGCGATAGCGCGGCCCTATCGTTAAGACACATTCCCTCCCCCTCCCGCGCTTGGCTAAGAGATTTTACTTGCGGGATTCTTCGCCGCTAGATGCCCCGGGAAGATTGAGGCGCGCTCGAAACTTCTGGATACAGCGCTCTCCGCCCTGGGAAAGAGAGGTAATCGAGTTCGCTATGGAAAGCCAGCGGCGCAACGTTCGAGCAGTATGAATATGAGATTTTACAAGTTGCTAGTAGCGCCAAGTGCTCCGACTAGGAAGGTTTTCCCGGCGCAAATAGGTCAGATTTCAGCCGCGTTCTCGCTGGCAGATGTTACGCGAAATAGCGGGGATGAAACTTTCGCGCATAGAGCCGCCCGCGCGACCGGTTGGTATTCAGGCCGCTCTCTGTTCCTCAGTCAGCGAGACGCGCACGTCGAAAAAAATGCAGATAAGCAAGGATCCTCGAGCATTCAAAGCAGAGGAGTCGCGAGCGGGCCGAATCAAAAGTCGGTAGCTTCTGCGATTATTTAAAACGATGAATCATAAAGCGATCCTCCAAACAGGACTCTGCCAAACGATTTTCCATATCTGTATCGAAAAAGGAGATTGGAGACGCCGCAGTGCTCGACCAATAGCACATTCTCCATTTGTATGAGCTAACTAAGAAACTTCCCTCCGACATTCGATGAGCCCAACTATCTCAAACACCCGACAAGTTCTCGAATCGTACCGGCCAGTGGCGAACACGTAGAAACAGGATGTCTCGCGCAGGACTTCCAAGTGAGGCATTCGGTCGCTGCAAGGGGTTCAAGTATGCGCATTTCGCAAGCCTCAGACCACAGGGGAAGAGTCGATCCGGCGCGTCGGCAGGGAGGGCGGGCGGGTCGAAAGCAGCCGAGGAAAGGAGGCGACAGTGAGCGGCGTCGGAGTCGAGTAAAAAGCCAAGTGGAATGTGAAATTTCGGGCGTAGCTCTCGCCCCGTCGCCGGGATTTAGCGAGCGAGCGTGTGCCCGAGGGGGTGGTCGGCTCGTGTACACGCTTGATCCCAAAGCCTCAAGAGGTTAGCGCAGGGCTGGCAGGGAAAGCGGAAAGACAAAGACAGAGAGGAGAGAGACGGGGCGAGAAGCGGCTGCGGCGGCGAAGAAGAAGAAGCGGTTCGAAGGGTGTCGAGCGAGCCGTTCGAGAGTACGGAAAATGAGAGAGGCAATGGGGGCGCGAAGCAAACTTTAAATGACTTTCACTGTTTTCAAAAGTTGAGTTACCAAAGGGACTCCCCACACTATCCCGCTCCTCTGTCCTTCTTAATCCTGGCTTCTTACTCCCCGCGTTCTCCCTCACTCTCTCGCTCTCTCTCCCATCGAACCAAGTGCTCCCAGCATCCCTCCGCGTGGAATCGCCACCCTACGCTCTCCCGTCGCCACGCTCGTCCCCGAGCACTGAATGTCCTGTTTACAAAGCGCGCCGACTAGTAATGGAACTTTTTTCAAGCTATTCCCCGGGATGATCGAGAATCGCCTTCTGTTCGCGAGCGTCACGCGCCCGCCAATCCCGCCAGCCCGCCCTTCTATTGTCATCGAGGGAAACGCTCCGCGTTCATCCTATCGGTTACATAGAAAGCAATCGTCCGCAGTAAAGCAAAACAGCTCGAGCAGGGGGGGATACTGTTGCCGTCTTCGCAATCGGAAAGATTTCTTTAGATATTGTCCGAGTTAACACTCACAACTCCGCACTAGCGTGCGGTCCTGTAAGAAACGTTTTGGTGCTTATCTGGGCGCGGTGAAGGCCGATTAAACTAGTTAGAGAGAAAATTGATATTCAGCAACATTGTGTTTTACTTGCTGTGTAATTAAGGTTACATTGTCGACACAAGTTGGTTTCTTGAGATTGAGATCAAAGGGAACGAGAAGAGTTGGTAGAGTTTGGTTTCTGATTAAAATGGAGGTTTGAAGGGTAGAAAGTATTATTTATACGAGCGTATGCGAGTTTAACAGGCTCGGTCTGGTCATTTACGGTCTTGGGTGTTCGATAAAGCCGGGGGTCTTGGGCGTGACAGTGTAGAGGGTATGCGAGCTAATGCCCGGCGAGCGTGGCGCTCGTAAGTTAACGTGGTCCGAGAGGAGCCTTAATGAAAACGGTGTATGTACGCAGGCCAGAGAGAAGAACGGCTGCGGAGCCAGCTGACGAGAGAATACGGGAATAGGAGGAGAGGTTTAGTGCCGTGGTTACGAGCGCGGACCGCCAACACGGGGAGGAACAGGACGAGACGTCGGCCAGGAGAGCAGCGACGCGTCCACCTCGTAGGGATAATGCGCCCAGGGTATCCTGGGAGCCTCAAAAGCCCCAGGAAACTTTCCCTCGATCCTCATTAAAAGCCGACGCTGAGACCGCGTCGCGTTTCATAAAACGTCACTCTCCACGGCCCTGGCACCGGATGTTCCTCCTGAATGTAGTATATCGGGTATCGCGCCGCACGAAAGAAGGAAAAGTAATCTGTGCTACGCAAAGTCTGCTTCCTATGTACCTTCGTTCTCTCCCGCCCAGACTACAGCCCCATCTCGCACCCTCCCGCGCTGCGCCCGTCCTTCTTCTTTGCCTTGTTACTGCACTTTAATTTCTAGGGGATTCTGCGTTTTTTAATTCGCAGGGAAAGCTGACGGGAGGAAGGATACGTGTGAGAGGCCCGAGTTGAAATTAGTTAGTTCCGGAATTTGAAACTATAATGCCCGGCGATCTTTCCTCCCCCGGGTTTTTTTTTCGTCTTGTTCGGGGGGAATATAAATAGGATACAAGTTAGATTCTTATCCGCGCTCTCTTCTTTAGTCGAGCAGGAGATTTTCAAAGTTCGCTCTAGTATCGGCGCGGCTGCGGTCCGCGCAGAATTTCATTTCCGAAGTTCCACGCGTTTAATTGCGAGCCCGGCTGGACCGGCGCTTTTATTGCGAGGGTCATGGTATTTCCGCATTGTTTCACTATCTACTCGCATTGCTCGCCGGGAAGAATTTCTATGCGCATTCTTTGCCGCGTAATGGATTAAGTATTCGTAGTTTTGCAAAGTGGCGATTGCAGTTTAGTGAAATGGTAAAAGATTTAAATCAATGACAAACAAATCCGATACATTACCTCGTGGTACGGAATATAACTCAATTTTATAAATTTACTACAAAAATATATATACACCCTGGCAAGTGTTGAGTAAGAAAACGGCAATATTTGTCATTTCTGCGGTCAAGGTTACGAGTAAATGAAAATAGGCATTCGAGCAACTGTTTGGAAATACGGAAAGAGGGCAGGTGTAGTCCTGGAAGATTAGCGTGCTCCTGGGAAGGATGAAGGGAAACTGTCGGGGGTACGCTTATGGCGACAGGAGCAATCGCTGTTCCATGAATAACAAAAATTTATTGCGCCGGCAGCGTGCCACCCCACCCCATCCCCGGCTTCCCTCAATTCTTTGCAGTCTCAGCCTTCCATACCCTCTTCCTGGAAGGTGAGGGGTGGATAAGGCACCCCAGATCCTCCAAGCAACACCGCGACGAGGGAAGAACTTTAATAATAAATGTCCCGGACACGCGTTTCGAGTTGCCGAGGAATTGGAGACTCCCACGCGGGTCTCAATGTTCCTCACCTCAATAGCCATCGATATTGGAGGACCCGTTCTTACACGATTCGACCTCCAGTTACTAAGGAATCATGTATACACACATCCTTGTATTATATTTACTATGTCTCGTTTGCTGTCAATGAATACTCTACGATTGGTATTGAAGTTATTTCTATTTATCAAAGTACTTTAAATGTGCTCGAATTGATAGAAAATCAAACTTATCTTGAAGGGATTCTAATTTCATTCATAACTGAGCAATATAAATTAAGTTTTAATCTTTCCTGGACTTTTATTAAAAAATTGCAATTAGTTGAGGATATAAAACTGATTCTATCATAAAATAAGAAACTATTTGATATCATTACTAAAGTTTAGACACCTTTGTTCATTGCGTTCTTCGGCCATCATTATCAAAGCACAAGCAATCCAGCAACGTAAAGTCACGACACTGACTCAAACCGACTCAATCTAATTGCGAATTGAACGATCGCGGGCATCGATTAGGCTGAATGTATTCGGTGCGCGCAACCCACCGTGATCCATAAAACATGACTCCATTAAAATACAAATATAAATGTAAATCCATAACTCCAGTAATCCGGACGATTACAAGCGGCCTGACCGTCCAAAGTTAGCCGGAGAGGAAGTAGAACGAAAAGGCGAAAGAGCCGAGGCGAAGTGGAAGCTGTGGAGGAAGGAGAGCGAGGCGAACTTGCGAAAAAGAGCAATTCTTTGGGAGGAAGTAGGGTCGACGGGCGAACCGATCGCTAATGGATTCCAGAGCGTCGTTTCTCTTCGTTTTACGTGAAGGCTCCATCGAGTCCGAAGCAGCCGAGGAA
Source organism: Crossocerus cetratus (assembly GCA_963675795.1). Classification (NCBI taxonomy): domain Eukaryota; kingdom Metazoa; phylum Arthropoda; class Insecta; order Hymenoptera; family Crabronidae; genus Crossocerus; species Crossocerus cetratus. The sequence goes on from OY776665.1 coordinate 18,406,160, forward strand.
GAAGAGCGTGGAGGGTGCGAGGGGGAAGGAGAGGAGAGGTCGTCGACGGAAACGAGGGCTTCTTAATCCGTCCTAAATAAGTGTGCACACTGGCCTAGCTGCCGAACGTTTGTCACGTAAGCGTTCCAACGAATTACGCGAGAAACTCTGTTTTGCCTTGCGAAGCCTCGCCCTCCCGCTCCTGTCTCTCACTGCAGCCTCTTTCCCTCTGCCCTCCCAACCACTCCTTCCCACACCCAGGCAAGAGGTGGCGGGCAATTGAATTAGAAAACAGATCGCATCGAGCTCGCGCGCGAAACTTGCTCACTCCCTCCCTTCAGCGGCACATATATCTCCCGGCCGCTAAAGCGTCGAGACTTATTCTATTAATTCGGGCGCTTCGTTAGTAATGGAAATTACTTCGCCACGCATCCGCCCCGGCGGCGATTGCGCAAACAGCGCCGGCGCCTCCTACTCCGCTTGCGCGGTAGCCCTCTATATCGTTCTACTTTAATCAACGACTACTTTCATTAAGTTTTACGTGCATAATTCATTGGGCTGTCGACGGATCGGCTGGCCGCGGCCGCGCATTGTGCGCCTTCAACTTTCGTCGCCGCAGCTCAAAGTATGTGTATCGGCGAGGGGGCTAATATTGGCGGGGGTACCTTTTAAGTTCGATGTGATTACGATATGGTAATACTCGCCGCGGTCGAGATTAACCGGTGCTAATTATTCCTTGTCACGCAGACAGAATTATAAGGGCTGCACGCGCGCGCGCCCTCCGAAACTAATAACGCAGAACGCGCGGCGGCCTGCCTAACTTCGGGGAATTAAAATTTAATTAACAATGCCGGAACACACATTCGAGGAGGAAAGTGGTCAGTCGGGAAAATAACCGCGCCGGTAGAAAAATTACGTAGGCAAAAATGCCGATTAAATCGGTGGTCCAATGTACTGAGGCTCGATAATTATTTACGTTATTTAACCTGATGATTCCGCTACTCCGGATTCCCCGCGATTTCAACGATGTCTAACCCCCGCGCTCTCCTGTCGGATATACCGACCGCGCTTTATGAAATCGTTGACTTTTTGTTTGTCGATTAATATATTCGCTGCCATCCCTGATTGCTACGATCGCGATTGCAGAAAAAGGAATTATATACTAGGCTCAAACGTGGAAAATGTTTAACTTCGCGAATATTCGTAAATACTCGTGAACTGGGAATATTTGACTTCGCGAAGCTGGACGGAAAGCAAACATCGAGGATTCGTGGATCGCTTTCGAGGGGAGAATGGGCGATAAACGCATTCTATTATCTAAAAGCAGTGCACACCATGTCATAACAAGGGCGAGAGACCGGTTGATCCGGCCGATGATAAATGCGAGGATCCCGCACCCCGGACAATAAATCAACCGGCTGGACACTCCTGTCCCTTTCGACGACGATATTTTTGCTCCGCTCGGCGTGACAATTCTTAACTGGATAAAATAATAAATCGACCGCGGCGGCCCGAATCAAACGCTCTGCCCCCCCGGTTTTATTATTTCATGACTACGCCCGGACACGTGGATCTCCACGGCAAAAAATAATCGGACTCGGATCCTCGAGAGTCTGTTACACCCTGTACATTCTTCCCGACAGCTAATTAACTCTGCATTATTTAGTTACCCGGCACTTTTTGCATTGGTCCTCTGAGCTTCAGCTAACATCTTATTTAATTTTTATTATTCTCTTATTCAAAGAACTAATTAATGCTCACTGAGCTTTTTCCGCCCCTCGTTCTTCGTACTTGTCTTTCATATTATATGTTCTATTAATATTCCAAGGAAAACAATTAAAACATTATATGCACTTGTGCCACTATCGATGTTACACTGCCCCGGTACTGTCTTTTACACAAATGTAATTTGGCAAAGAGAAGAAAAAAGTTTCAAATGTTTCCAAGCCCGTAATTACTGTCTCTCCATCAGTGACACACACCCAGCTGAGTAGAAAGTTTTAAGATTCACACTAGAGCTCTTTCCGACCACTCCCAAATTAACGGGCGAGAGTGTCGAGTTGGGAATTAGTCGAGGGGTATCGTCGAGAGCTCACCGGCGATCGACGTACGAAAAAGCGAGCAGGAGGAGTTTCGAGCTAACAAGGATTCCCCTCAGATTTTCTCCGCTGCGAAATCGCAGTGGCTCGCGGCCTGAGATCGCGGCTCGTGACAAGGGGAATCTCATTAGTCCAAGGGACAATCCGTGATCTCAGTCCAAACAGCGAACGCAGCTCGCTCGGCTCGTTCTGCTCCTTTTCTGCCGACTCCCTTTGCCTCGGATGATTCGGCTGGCCGAATCCGATTGACGGTTCCGGCCCTTAGACCGAGATTTCGAGCACCGCACTCGTCGTTAGACCGCGTCACACGGAAATCCTTGGGCTTTAAAGCCGAACAGCTTACCCCGCTCTCTCGAAAACTTTATGGTAAACACAACGGACTATACCTCCTTCCCGGCAATCGAATGACCTTTACTGTGTTTTCGAGACGTCGAAACTGGGTCAAGCACCAAGCCCATCCAGTGGATGTACTTTACCATTTAATTGCGGGAAACCGTAAGAAGCTCGTCGACCGGAGGAAGTATCGGAGTAATTTCCGTAACTCTCAATGGCGCATTCATAGTGAATTTCTAAAAACAGACGAATTGAATTCCCGTAAAATGCTATTATTAGTTTATACAACTATTAATTTACTAAATGAAAACTCGTCGAATTAATAATATATCAGGGAATCTATTGTAGATTGAAGATGGTAAAGTTTAGATTAAAGATGATGCAACTCTACCTAAAGATCTACCTTATTTTGTGTGTTCCACAGGATTCCGCTCTACAAGCTGTGATAGCAGTTTACTTTGGCAGCAAGTGGATTTACAGTAGTTGCGATACGTTTAGGGCTTGTAACAGAGTTCAATCAACGAGCCCCTATGTCATAGAACCACCCTGGGGAAGTAAGTACTGACTGTCGTAATTGGACACCCGTGCTACCCGGAATCGACAGCTCGAGGGGTCAAACCCCTGACAACTTGAGAGGCAATCTCAAGAAGGTTTCCCTATCTTATTGCGCGGGATGCTACCTGACGTTTCCTACGACCCTTCCACTCGCCAAATTCACGCGAAATTTCTCTATCCACCATCCTAGAAACCAGCTAGAAAGAGTTCTCGTGGTTAATAAAGACCAATAAGTGTATGACGTGCACTCTTGCACTTGGAAGAAAGGTCTCTAGGCAGTCAATTATAATCACGGAAATAGTTCCCTAACAAGGTTCGTAAAAAGCGAAGGAATACGCCATCGCCGAAAGTTTCGAGGGGATTAGTTTAAGTTCCATCCCCGGACTTTAAGTCTCCTCTTAGTCGAGAACTAAAGACTGGATTATGAAACGATAGCTGCGCTATCCCGAAAATATTGATTCACCGAAGGCTCGATAATACCAGTGGTTCGGATTACTATCTCGATTGTCTCGAGTCCTTTAAAAACAAATAAAACAAGTGAAGCTTACGTTTTTAATAAAGCCCGGCAAGGATTCCAATTATAATTGAACCAAAAGGATTGACCGCGGGAGTAAGAAAAGCGTATAGTGCGCAGGCGTCTTTGGACGGCGGTGGATGACGTGTAAAATAAAAGGATGCTCTCGTAGAGAACGTGTGGGAGAATGATATCCGCAGATCGTAACACGTAAGGGTGGCTCTCAGGCTAATTGAGAAGCTCGGCCGGCGACTTAAATGAGAAGTTAGCCGTCCCCGAACCCGCTGTCGTAGCGAGGACTTATAGCTAGTGACCGTAATTAACCACTTGTCCCCGGCAGTCATTCCGTCTCCGTTTCCGCTTGCCAGCCTTGCCCTCTCGAGCCATCTCCACTTCCGGCAATCCGGCGCCTTAATCGAAAACCATTCTCGCCGCTGATGAAAAGTCGAAGATCGCCGGGGAGTTCGTCCTCCTTTGGCGCCCGTTTCCTCGTGCCAGCGAGCACCGAATAACTTCGCCGTTTCTTCTGCAACCACTCTTCCCACCCGCCACCGTAGAAATTCCGATGCTTTGTCTAGCCGTGATCTATCGCTCGCCAGCTTCCCACTCTGCTGGTCCACCTTACCCTTTTATTCTTTCGCGATTGAAAACCACCGCAAATATTGTCCAGCCAATTGAAACTTCTATTTCTCAGGGACATTAATAATTTTGAATCCAAGTGTTGTTTAGACTTTTAATAGAGGACTGTCCGAATACTTTCATAGTGAATTGGTATCGATCAGGTGAAAGTTCCTCTGCTCGAAATTCGACAAGATATAAATCGACTAAATTAATGTGACTAACATAAATAGAAACTGTGTATGTACAAAGATCTCGGTTATTCGTGATCGAAATTGAAAATCGATGATTTCCTGGCGAAACCCCCTGAAATATCAGAGGTCCCAAAACGGAGTGGAGCGACAAGCGGCGCGGTGTGTCGCGGGCGGAAGTGACTGCTCCGCTTAATTACGATGTAACCACGGTCTTTGCTCTTGTTCCGCGATATCGGGGATTGGCGATCAGCGCTTTGGAGGCGCATCGGACAAACTTCAGCATGTCGTTATTAATGTTACCGGGCCGTTTTCGCGTATCCGATTCGAGCGCACGAGAACGCAGCGAGGCAGCTCATTAATCAGGCCGCGAGCAGCCACGGCGACGGATGCTCGACGTAGATACTATGTTGATGCGGACTCGTCCGACTGCAAATAAATAACCAAGAGAACTACACTTCACTCCCCTTCGTCCCTCTTTCTCTCTTTCTTCTCTTTCTCTGCGCGCCGGCTCTTCTCCGAGAGAGGAGCGGGCGTCTTGGCCCATCCGCAGCTGCTCCGAGCGGCACGGGGAGAGGACGATGAAGATACTTCTGAATTTATTGAAATTGCCCGCTGATTTATTCTCTCATCAATTATTCACGATTTTATTGCCTGTTTACGTTACCGCGAGGGCGAGAGACTTGAAAGAGGAAGGAGCGAGAGGGAGCGGGAGCGGGAGCGGGGCGGAGAGGCCGGGAGCCGAGAGGAGTGATCGATCTTCTCTCGTGCAGTCAGCTTTCGAAGTAGGCCGCACCGGCAATGCGGGAGATAAACCACCGGCCGTCGAGGTTGGCGCGGGAGTGCGGCCTTTCCGGCTTTTCCTCGCGGCCGGCAATCCATTACATCATAATCTATCGTTAAAGCCAATTGCTATCGGTTCCCAGCGATTAACGGGCCGCACTTAGCCGCAGCAGCCGCCCGATAGGTCCGCGCCTCGCTCCAACCACCCACGCGACAGAATCTAGCCCGGACATTCATTCGATTAAGCAACTATCGTCTCCACAATTCCCCTCCCCCGCCCCTTTCTCTCTCCTCTTTGGGGCCGGCCGTAGTAAGAGACGAAAAAGTGTCGAGGCCGGACTAGAAGCGGGCCTAAAAGAAAGAAAGCAGTGGGGGGATATGTCTCACGTCGCGTCGGATCACCAATTAGCAGAGATCCTGGCGAGCCTCTCCTTTTTCGCCTGGAATCTAGATAGCAGCCCGCTCGTCCATCCTATGGCTAAGATCATAACGAATCGTTCGTCGATGTCCACTCCGCGAGGCTATCTCGCGGTCCGAGCGCTCTCGACGACGCGACCAACAGAGTGGAACCTGTTTCGGACCGGTCCCAATACCCTTCACTCCCTCTTTCTCCCTCTCTCTCCCACACTCGGCGCGTCTGCGCCCCTGCTCCCTTTCCGACCCACCGGGACACCCGCCAGATGGAACGAGGGGTATCCACCGATCGCATTCAAAATTGATATTCCTTCCTCGGTGTCCGGGCCGATCTCGCCGCCGCGAAAGCCGCGTTCGGGGTTCGGCTGGACGCATTACTCTCCAGCCAAATAAAGCATCGCTGTACATTTACGTGTCACGTAAAAGTAAAGCGAAAATAAAGTTTTGTTGAAACATGTGGGATTTAGAGGGAGACGCATTGAGAATCATATTAATTTTTGCAATGGATGAATATCTTGAAAATCAATTATACATTGCATGACAAATCTACAAGTACAAGCGCCTCCTAATTAGAGCAAGTATATAGAACCGTGGTTAAACAGAGGGAGATTACAAGAGAAGAATGCTCGAGCATTCCCAATGGAAAGCACAGGAAGAATCTTCGGCGTGCAAAGGGTTAATATATGGGTGCAGACACCCGCCGGTGCGGGCCAGGACTATAGCCTTTCCCTTTCTCTCCGTCTGGCTGAGTGTGTCTCAGGGGCAGCGACAGCTGCTCCGAGGATTGCTAAGAAGCGTCGTTACCACGAGCGATAACACAATGGCGGGTGTGCTCTCTTCCTACGCGGTTATCAGGCGGCGATCGGTACCCGGCCGAGATCCCCGTGTACGGCAGGGCTCTCCGCACGCGTCCTCGGCCGGAGCAACGTAGTCAGGCATACACTCCGCAGCTACCACGGGAAATTATGGACTGTCACGATGCCTACCGATAACCGGCCCGAGGACGTCCGCGCTCCGGCGCGCGGACGAGTCCGCTCTGTATCCAATGTCTCCCGGAGATTTCGAGCACCTTTCGAGCTCCTCCTCCCCGAGCTTTTCGAGCTAATCGATGCGCGATCGCTCGATTCTCCACCTCCACTTTTTCACCCGGCATTAATAAACCACCCCCGTACGCTTTCTACCACCGAGCTCAACGCCGCTCTCCGCGCGAGCCTTCCTCCTCTCGAGCGATGACTCGAGCGCGTGCTTGATGGATCTCGAGAGGATTTCGCGCGCGCGCGTATGAGTTATGAGTGCGATGTTAGATGAGCCGTGTACGTGAAAAATAGCGAGCGGGACTGGCCAAGGCAGGCCGAGGCGATCCGAAGCTGCTACTAATGTGTGGAGTAGTATACTCGAGGGCGCGAGGCAGGGACTGGCTCCAGTGTTTCCGCTCTCCCGTTGACAATGAGGAAAGAGGACTCGCTCATTCTCGCGTATAACGACATTAGGCCCGGAGATCGGTGGGTACTTCTCGAGGCTTATCGTACGCTGCTCTTTCCAGCTCGGCGACGGAGGAGGAGTGCAGCCTCCTCCGGCGCCGGGCGAAAGAAAGAGAGGACCAAGTGCAAGAGCGGACCAGGAGGACGAGGGATATGCGTGGAGCGAGGATCACGCACGCATAAAATAAATGGCTCGTAATGGAATTTCGATCCGAAAAAAAGGAGCGTTGCCGAGGAGGGCGGGAGGGAGCTGGGGAGGGGAAAAAAAGGAACGTGAGGGAAGAGCGCGGCGCGTCCCGATAGCGGTTAATTATATTGGGGGGACTACGAGTGTATTTTATCTGCGCGGGCGACTGAGCCGAGTAAAAGCCCGAGTGAGCCTTGCCCAGATAACGGCTGAAAGCTTGCCCCATTAAAGGTATCTAGATACCTCGGACATTCTTCTCGGGAATATCTGAATAATTATCCGACGTGTTGCCGAGATTACGATTTTGTCGCTCGGCCCTCCGCCTCCTGCGCCGTCGCTCACAGCGCCGCCACCGCTTCCTCTCTTCTCTATTCCGGCTCTCTTTGTCTCTCGGAGAGGATGAGATGTCTCGCATGACGTCTCGTACGTCAGGGACCTTTTACGAGAGCCTCCCGCCCGATCCACCTCCCACTCCGACTTTTTAACTACCGGCCTTTCCGAGCAATCTCGCTGTAATCGCCAAGCTCGCCGTTTAAACGGCCCCGCAATACTCCCGGATACGTCTAATTGCTTTTTGCGCTACCTAATGCCATTACTACCGATTGTCGGCTGGCTTCTTCCTGTTAGTTGATAATTGCGTGCTGAGAGCGCGTTCGGCCTTTTTATAAGGCATGTAAAGGTGTGAAGGAAAAGAGTGCACCGATCTCGCTGATTGATAAGGTTTCTACTGTCTCTCTTTTTTCCTTCAATTATAATAAAAAGCAGAAGTTCGTTCTGTGAATACGCGTAATCATGCCGCCGTTTAGCGGGAGGTGAAAAATCGCACTCGAACACGATCGTTCCCCGATATTAATGACTGTCACACCTGTAATGTATCGCCAGGATATCACCGAAATTTCTTTAGGCACGCGACGCTCCGGGCTCCCGAATTACAAACGAGGGGCGTAAAATCGGAAACGCTTTTTCCTTGATCCAGCCGGAGATATCATTTGCAATCGATACCGTAAATCGGCAGGATTCGTGCGGGCAACGGGTAAATATGGCTGAACTAATTACGCGAATGTTATCGGTCATGGGGTTGATTGTAATAAATTTTTTCCGCGGCCGAAGGCATCCTTCGTCGGGCGGCCTCGTTTCTACCAATCCGTCTTGGAGAGTTAATCCTACGCGGAGTACGGTTAATCCCGCGGGATTATGTAACACCGCAGTGTTTAAGCGGCGAGCCTGAAACTCCGCGGAACCACCCCCTCTGTGTTCGTAGCTTTAGTAAATTTTCCGGGCGGCCCCGCTTTCCTCGTAGAGCTTCCTGCCTCGAAGCCCATGTCCAACTAGGACACGACAGGCGCTACGTACACGTCTGTATTTCGGGAAATCTAGAGCCAATGAGTCTTCTAAATGGCTGGGGGGATTTAACACCTCTTTTGGGAAAGGGGGATGGAATCTATCTGAGAACCCTTTCCTCTTCAACAGTCTTCTCTTACAACCTAACAATATGCAAATCGAAGAAAATGTATTCCTGTAGCCGGATTAAAAAAGCATCGGGATTTGGTTCAGTCCATAATAGATCGAAAACAGTCCAATGAACTTTCATCTGCTTTTATCGAGATTGATCCAGCATCCAACTTGACTGGCGCAGGAAAATGATCAGATTAGAATTACGGTTCTATTATGCGAGTCAATGACCACACCAGATTCTATTTCTCGCTCGATCGAAAACTATCGAATGACGTATGCGCATCGGGGCGAAAAATCAAAATAAGGAAGTAAAGCATAAAAAGTGAGGGAAATCGAATGATTTCCTATCAAAGAATCCAACCTAACAAGAGCATCCCCACTCGAAGAGAAAGGGCCGAGGGGTGGGGGTGGGGGGTAGTGCAATTTCGTGGCGTGCCGAGGGGCACTCGGATTCCTATCTCCGGTCAGCGTGTTAATCCCCATATTCGGCGCGGGGGAATGACGGCCAGCGACAAATTTGCATTCGCGAGTCCGGAGAATCGATCGGCTGGCAAACGTCGCGTGAAAGACAAGGGACAGGAGGAAGGAAGGGCGCGGGAGAGGGCGAGAGGAGGCTGGGCGAGTGAAAGAGGGAAGGCACTGCTCGGGTATGCAGCACTGTCCCATTTGGTCGCTCGTTAGAAATGACACGAGGACGGCTGGAGCGGGGCCGTGCGGGTTCTCCGGGAAGAGAGAGAGAGAGAGGATCTCCTTGCGGCCGGCCGGCCGGCCAGCGACATCACGGCTTCGAGAGGGCAAGAGTCCCGGTTTGATGAAATGGTAGCCGAGTAATTGAAATCTCGTGTTCCTCAGCGAGTCGATACGACATCGAGAGGGCCCCTCGCATCTTCACTCGCACACACGGCCCCACACTAGCGCGCGGGGACACACCCACAGGCGCACACTCCTTTCGATCATTCTATCTCCGGGAGTCTGGTCTGCTCGCTGCCACTCGCGCCTCTGCGACTCCTTCATCCTGTTACTACTTGCCTCCCCGAGATATATCCGGACCCGTTCATGTGTCACGTTCGTGGAAGGCGAGAGCTAGCAGGTAGGGCCCCGTCCTGAGTTACCGTCTCGCAGAGACTATAAGCCGATTATATCTTCCCAAATATTGAGACGTGCCTCCTCCTGTAGATCGGGACCAGCTTCGGACCCGGGAATCAAGCCGATCTCGCGCACCCACGGAAACCCCCACGATTCGCCACCCTATCGCCTCATCTAGCCAGCAAACTCGAATCGGCTACTCAATAGATTTTTTGCGATCCCACTAGATTCATTGATGATTACGCGCATTGCTGTAATGAGACACGTGAGTGCGGCTCGCAGGTAGAGGAACTAAAAGCCGTGGGAATGCGAGGGGCCGAAAAATGCCCGGGCAAACGAGGCCGTCGAGGTGGATCGGAAAGGCCCGCTGTGATTCCTGGCTCGCTAGCGCGCTGCCAGTTACCAGTCGATCGGATATATGTATTATTTATTTGACGTCCGGGGGAACCGGCTAGACAAGACGTGGGAGAGAGCTCCACTGACCTGTCGATCGCTCGTTTGACCGGTGGCAGACAACGGGTGGTATCGTCGTCGAGGGAATACAGAAAATTGAAATGTTCCGCGAAATAAGAAGCGAGCGACGTGCCGCCGGCTGCCGTCCGTCCCTGCCGCGCGCGCGAGCTCCTACTCGACGCGATGCATTGCCGAGATTTCATACGGAATTCGCATTCTTCTTCGTGCCGGTAAGATAGCTTCGTGCTGCTTTAAATTATGATGCATGGTCCACCGGTGTGCGTGAAAGAGAGAGAGAGAGAGAGAGAGAGAGGTAGTGAGCAAGGAGATTGAAATGCAGAACGCACTCGCATGGCAGTTTTTCGATGCGGCGCGACTCCCACGCCGAATGACCGGTCCCCTGTAACTCCGGGGCGTTTATGGGCGGCGCATCATCGTTCGGAATAAGCTTGAAATTTTCGGCGACAGGGCCGCTCGCTTCTTAATGGCATCCAATTTCTCGGCAGTCCGCCGCGGCGGCAGCGTCTGCAAGAGGAAGCCATTACCAAGACGTAAAACTGTGATGAGTAACAGGTGCATAAGGTATTTTATTGTCCCGGGGAGCCGACGAGCGCAGCCGGATATTTCGAGATAAAGCGTAGATATTTCTTCTTTACAACGCGACACGCTCGCTCGCTCGCGCGCTCGTGCGCGGGCACATTCGCCCCGCGAGAATTCCCTGAACCAGTTCCTCTCACTCGTAAAACAAAGACGAGCGGTCGCGCGCGCAAGAGTGCGAGCGCGAGCGAGGCGCATGGCCCCGCGCTGCTTTTTAGTGGTCCAAGCAGGTGTAGGTAGGAGTTTTACATTCCGGATATTTATAGGGCCGCTTCCTATCGGAGAACAATAGTACGAGGAGTGCGAGAGCCCGGGGAGGGCCATCCCTCCCGGCTCTGACGTAATATGCAAAGGAGACTCGGAAGGTGTAACGATAGCCTTTAGATATTAATCGACGCGGGGCGTAAGTAGGCGATCCCCGGGGCCATGAATGGGTTAACATTCGCCCGGGAGAGCCGAGCGGGCAGGCGATTTCCTTGATGCAGCTGGTTAATTTCACGCGATCCATCCGCGATCTTCCTATAAAAGTGCCGTAAATTCGAGGCGGAGCCCGAGGTGCCGGCGCGGATGTAACGAGGCCGCACACTGCCGTGGAATTCATACGCGGGACGCCTAAGAAATATGGGCAGTATCGTGGATATCGAAGGGGCTCGATCGTCGGGCGCTCGGGGCCGCGATAAAATCGGCAGGGAGCGAGGGGAAGGTGCCAGTGAAAGTAGAGGGGAGAGAGAGAGAGAGGGGCAGTAGGAGATGAGGCCCCGTCCCCGAAGTTGGCGCAGCGTAATGCAGAAATGGGTGGACCGCGATTGTGTGTTTCACAGGAGCGTAGTCAGCCCTGGCAGCAGATGTTCCGAGATTCTTAAAGCGTTTCCATCCTGGCATGCCCTGCCAACGCTCGCGGATCTCTTCGGAAGAGCCGCTTCCACGTGCTCCCTTTTTCCTTTCTCTTCCCACCGAAATCATCTACCTTCCCACCCTGCCTCCAAAGGCCCACCAGTGCCGCGCTCTCTATGTATGTATGTATTGTAAGTACGCTCGCCAGGCGAACGCGCCCGACGCGATTCTTTGCCCCGTTCTCGCACGTCCGGCCACTTCTTACCAGCGCACTACATACTCCCGTGGGAGCTGCGAAACAGTATTTAACCGGCACGATAAATTAAGCCGGACCCTCTTCCCGGCGCGCTCGAGCGAAAGTATTTCAACTCAAAACCATCCCGAAGCATTGCGCGCCACCGACAGGGAAAGGCGTGTGTGTGCCCTGCCGGTTTGAGACGGCTCGCTCGAATTAATCCTGACTATGTTGCGGGGGCCCTTCCTCCTCGATACGCCACGCCGATCGCCCGGATCCTGGGGATACTGCCGGGCCCCGAGCGTCAACAAGTCACTCGGGTCACGTCAGATCTCACACTGACTTGTGCCATCTTCTTAACACTCTTCCAGCGAGATCCTGCCCCTCGGACATCGATAGGAGAATCTGAAGGTCAGAGCTGTTGCGCCCGCCCGGCGAGTATCCTTCTGCATATGTTCCGATAGAAAAAGAGAATGCACAGATTCTTTCAAGCCATATTATTACTAATTAATTTTATGTCGCTGCCAAATTTGACAATACTAAGGTTGTAATTTGTACAATTTAATTTGTCTGCACAAATTTGAAAGAAAGTAAAAAGAAACTATAACAATTCGATTATAGAAAAGCAAAGTAATAAGAATAAATGGCCAGAGAGACAATAATTCAACAATTGCTATCAACTTTCTTTGAACTCGCCGAGCGAGTAAAAGGCGGTGTCCGAAACAGAGAAATGTCGCGTGTTAATTACGGCAAGGATCGGTGACTCGCGCTGCGGGAATCACGGTGGCAACGGGGGAAAAGGCAAGCCGCGGTGCAGCAGCGCCGGAGTGTGTCCACTTTGTTTTCCGCGTTTTAATTACGCGCCGCGACAGCCAGCGACACCGTCAAAAAGTGGGACGTGCAATTATGTAAAGCAAGCGATACGTAAGGACGTTTTAAGGTGCGCCCGTATTGGATTATGCAAAGGCCACGTATGCCAGGTATGCGGCGCGCGTGTAAACGCGCGTATGCACGTGTGCGCTCGCCGCTCTCGTTACGATGCGCTACCACGCACGCTCGCGAGATGAGGTGGATAATTATAATGTTACACTTCTGTTGGGCCGTGTATACCTTTGTGACGCCTTCATTATCCAAATATGTGTACAACGCGCGCGTGTCCGCCTTTGTAAATACCAAATTTGACAGTCGCCGCCGGAGCCTTCAGCCTCGTCGGCTTCATTTACTGGCTGCGCCTTGCCGGATGCATACACTGCCATAATTAGACAGTCCACTGACTCCGCCCTGTGTAACGGTCGTTCATGATCATCTTTTATCCGGGATACCGTTTCACGTCGCGAGGACCGGGTGAAAGCGACCAGAATACACTTCGCATTTAATGAATTGCATCATCTCGAGACACGAGTCTGCATTTTCGAGGAACGTGTTAAGTCAAATTGAAAAAAAGTATAATTCTGTACGATTATATCTATTTCTTTCAATGCAAAGCGAACTACACGATGCAGAACAGATCGAGTCCGCATGTGGTTATTTATATGAATTGGTGTCATGAATTTATCAAAATATTATTATTTCGCATAAATGCTTAATATTATTCGAATCGTTAGTATCGAATGATTCAAAAGTTACTTAATCGTTAAGAGAAATATGTACATGTGTAGAATGTAGGTATATCAAATCCTCTGTTATCACTGCTGGAAACTAATGTCTGTTGCTAATAATCATAATTCGTGTTTGTATCCTCCCTTTCATCCGACAAGGCTCGTTTCTCTGGTGTTCGCTGTATACAATTACTTATGAGAGAGGAAACCAGGCTGAAGAATGGTGCCGTAGCGTGAAAAAAAAAGAAGCAGGAAATACATTTTTTCCCCCCGGGGGATTAGTTGGGCGAGCGAGCTGTGAGGTTCGGTTGCATTTTATGTGAGAAAACTGTGGAACAGCGAGCGCGATGTAACGCGCGCCGCGCTCTACGCTCGGTTGGGAGGCGAGCCCGGCACATATGCCCTCTGCAAAATTCAGAACTCCGAAACCCAGGCTCTACCGCTATAAAATTGTAAAATAATTTTCAGCGCAAAGCCATGCTGGCGCGCTGCTTTAAATCCGGCTGCGCTTCCGGAAATAATTGAAGCCCGCAACCTCCTGCGCGACCACACACACGCACAATTTCCTCCCAATTTTACTGCGGTTTACTGGACGGCTTTAATTCCTTCGAATCGTTTACGTGATTCCGTTGTAGCTTGCGGATACAAGATTTCCCGTTGCGGACCAACGTTTAGTTACGCGGAAATAGTACGGGAAAGGAGTAATGCATTAATCGACAGATATAGAATTGCTCGGGGGTTTGTTTTACAAAATTCACCAAACGTACGTGCTGAAAATTGCGGGGCCTGTGACGTGCCGAACTTTCTGTAGAAGAAGTTTTAGGTATCAGAATATAGCTCTCGCTCTGATAACTGGAATGTTGTCAAGTAGAAAGTCGAAAAGGCAACACAAATCCGAAAAACTTTATTCAATGTTTCGTTGAAAATGGTTAATTTGGTAGCTATTAATTTAAATTCAGCTGGTTAGACAGTTATTAGGCAGCAGACTCTTTTTTTCTTTCCACCAGCTGATTAAGAATTCCCTGTTCGAAAGGCTCGTTGCCGAACAAAACGTGGTGGAATCGGGCTCCATCGAGAGGAGGCGATGCGCATGAGTGACGGCGCGCTTAATTAAAAAGTAATAAGCTCCCTCGCGCTCACTCGCCTTTATCGGTTGCAGCTTCGAAATACAATCAACTCTGTTTTCTTTTAATCTCACCTAGTTTCGGGCTGGGGCGCAATAATAATGTCTCGTTAAACTGGCTGGCCTGATCGTGGTGCAGGGCTTTACGAGGTACGGCTGCTATCTGTAGCAGAACTCGCCGGGAATAAAAGACTGGCCGAGCGAACTTTTCCACTGCCATGAGAATAATGCCCGATTTCTTTCCGCGCGCCCGCACGCTCGCTCGCCAGAGAAATTTGGCAAATATTATTTTACGAGATCTCAGGAAATACGGGTTTTATTGCGCGCTGGGAGGTACGTGATCGGTAAGTCGCCTTTTATAGGAGTCCTTGCTTCACAATGCTCATTATAACACCCTAAATCGAGGAATTCAGATGGAAATGTAATCTGGGAATGAAATTATAGGTCGATTTCTGGGTTTACGAGACTTCTTACTGGACCCGCCTGCTCATGCAAATGAGACCCATCAAAGTTATGCAAAGACCGTAATACCTGAAGATGGTGCTTCATATTAACCAAGTACATATTCAGCGCGACCCGCAATCAATTAATTGCGTATTCAATAAATGGGAATAGATATTTCTTTTTAATTCATTTTATAACATTGGCGAAACTATTCACCCTGCAATGCAATTGTTGATGGAGTGGTTGAACTCGCGCGAAACTAGAGTGGCTATATATTATTCTTTAATTACAATTTGCTAATCGAAAGTAACCAAGCGAGCTTCATATAAAAATAGTATTCTGCAAGGGTGGAATATAGAATACTATAATGGAACGTGATTTGTCATGCATGTCTCCAAATATTTCTTTTTAATTTCATTATTTCCCACCGGAGTGGGATTCACTCATTCTGCCAGGGAGTTACTGAGATCGGATCAACTTGAAACTAAATAATGAAACTTTCTGCGTATTTCTGCCACGGTATATACTTTCGCTTCTACGAATCTATATACGATTATGCAATAATTATCCATTTAGCCGCGAAATTCTTTTACGTACACCGGCAAACCGAATTTGATAATGAAGTTAGTCAAATGACAGGGCGGAGCAATCAATGTTCGATGTCATATTTAATGAAGATTACGCTTGCCCCGGAGTAATTCTGAGGGCCGTCAGTGGAGAAGATGAGCCGAAGGGAGAATGTCCGGCAGCATCAGTGGGCCCAGTGTATGGAGGACCACGTGGGGCGTCGGCCGTGGCGGGCGGCAAAAGACAGGGCGGCCGAGGGAACGAAAGGCGAAAAGTCATTCGAGGGAATGACGGAGATCTCGCGGGACGATTGCACGCGGCGAAACGACGCCGTGGATCCTCGGCGATCCTTGGGCCCTACACACCTGTGTACGCGCCTCCACATACAGGCGCAGATGTGTGTCGAGAGCGCGTCTAATGAGGGCGGACCGCCCTGCAGGCGAAATGGTGGGCCTAAGCAGAGAGAGAGAAAGGAAAGGAGAGGAGACCACAGGGCCCCGTGGTCCCGGGCGTCCCGGGTGCCCCGGGGATGCCAGGGCGCCACAGGCACCGCTCGGCATCGCAGGAGACCTGCTCTCCGGCCCGTATGTTATATGCAAGAATCCGCCGGCCCAGTTGTAAATAGTTATCCGGAATGACAGTTGAATTTCGTTTGCTCAATAAGTTCGTCGCGCACACCGACAGATCCGTCGCATATCCTGGCGGCACCAGTACTGCGGCGCGGCCGGCTTCCCTCCCTCTCGCGCGGCTGGTCGCTGCTCTTCCCACTCGGGGCAGCGGGTTGCCTCCGACGGCTCGAGAAATACGCCGGGACATGTTGTTGCCACTCTCGGCGGACGTGGAGTCCTGCGAGGAAGCCAAGTAGAGAAGGAGCAACGAGCAGGGGAGAGCGGCTGCCCTCCGCTTCCTCTCCCCACCAGGAGCGCCGGCTGCGAGCTGGGAGGAGGAATATACAAATGTGGATTTGGCGGATCGTATCTCGGACTCTCCGCTCAGTTTATCTTTTGTCTCTCGCTTCCCTCCCCCCCTCGCCGAGAGCGGCCCCACCTCATCCGTGGACCGTCGCGTCGCGACGTGCTGCACTCTAGACGTCTCTCCCGCTCGCCGTCGCTACTTGCTGCCTGCCCGCCCGCCTCCTTTCTTCGTCTCCACCTTTTCGATCGAGAATCCACCAGTTTCTTATTATTCCTACGGCCATTGTGAGCGCCGGACAAAGCGCCACGGACGCGTCCCGCCGCTCCCAGACCCTATCCGCCCGAGATATTCGGCAATATCCGAATGAACGCTCGACCGGAGAGACAAGCTCGAGAGATCGGGGCACCCAGCCCGGGAGAGGACATATTAAAAGTAGAGGAAGAGATTGCGACCAGTCGAAGATCACTACCAGCCAAGATACTCTCTCTCTCTACCGCCGCACCCTCCCGAATCTCGTCCTCCTCTCGATAATCCTCCGGGACGTAGCTACACCGTTAATATTGTCGAGGAGGCCCACCCACCCCTTAATACATTGGCGAACAAACTCCGATAACAATGCTACCGCCCACCCCGACACCCTCTGCAGACTTGCTTCTTTTAATCTAGACGTCCTCCTCGTCTTGAGAAATACTATCTATATACTATATCTACACCACCACTCTGCATTCCGTTGGCTTGTCAATCCCCGGCTGACTTGTTACTCTAATTTGATGTTTGTAACTTTTACCGCGGCTGCGAGTCCCGCTGACCGTAGAAATCCCGGGAAAAAAGCGAGCTACACTCTCTGCTGGAAGAACTGCTTCGGACCAGTCTACCCCCAGCGGCAGTGCTGCCACTAAAATCTTTTAACTCCCAGCACCGAGATAGAGAGAGGCCAGCGAAAGAGGCCATTCAAAAAGTCGAGGTAAGGAGAGAAGCAATTCACGCCTGTTGCTTCGGAAAGAGTTTCCTGCAATAACTGCGCCGGCAGAGCTATTATCCCCGGTCGGCTTGATAACGATACAAGGCTACATTCGAGCGGCGGAGATGCCACGCTCCAATTTCACTCTCGGCACGATTTGAGCCGGGACGCCGAGTGGAAGGCGTCTGGCTGTACAGGGTGTACAGGTTGTAGTGGGTACAGGTGCGAGGCATGTAGTTGGCCGGGAGTGGCAACGAGCGGTCGAGAAAATTAGAATAAAATGAATGCAAGTGGACGCGCGGTGCGGCGTGGCGTGGCGCGAAAGGACGTATCATTCGGCGTGTGCATATTCCCCCCCATGCAAGGGGCCCCCTCGCACGGCGGCTGGTCTGCGCTTATTTTCGCAGTATGCTTGCCAGGGTGCATCAGGCATCAGGAGCGGCCTGAGCGAAGCCGGCGGCACGTATCGACACGGCAATCATAATATATGTACAAATGTTCAGTGTACTGGAATCTAGCGTTACTGACAAGAGATGCCTACCCTGTAGGGTAGGCCGCTATCCAGGCCTCCCGCTACCTTAGGTATTCACCGCTGCCACGTACGTGCCAGTCTCTCTTCTCTCCCTCTCTCTCTCTCTTTCACTCTCGCCCAAGATCGGTCTCACACTCTCCTTCACTCGGTTTCTCATTCTCGATCGAGATCCTCTTTATTTTTACTTTATGCTTCCGACTATCGGCTGACGTCGCCTCCACCCACGGCCCCCGCCGCCGTGCGGGAGCCTCATTGTCGCTACCACGAAATTAATAGCTGCCTCTGGCCAGCGGTATGTGAAAAAATTAATTAGAAAGTGTACCTACTGGCAGACGCCGTTTGATATACCCCCCACCCACCGTGCCAGTGATTTATCTTTCACGCATCCCGGTTACTCTCTTCCCGAAAGATCCTGCTCGCTGATGAGCAGCTTGTGCCTCGTGGAGCTTAATCCTTTGCTCTCTGAATTAATCGGAGAGCTGATTGATTGGGGCCATGCGTGAAGGGATAAGGGTGACGTATGAAGCGTGCAAGGAGGATTTTTCTTTATAATTCCCTGAGACTTGTTACAGCAACTGGTAACGCCAGCAGTGCGATTGAAATTGGAAGTTTATTTCTGAAGGTCGCTCCAGAAGAGATTATTGGAGATTTCAGGCATTAAAATCAAGGCTTTCAATTACAATCACTTGTGGAAGGAGATTAGAGCCGGATAAGAGATCGGTGAGGTAAAAATGGTCCCCGTGTGGTTGGAGTCAACAATTATTAACACCAACCACCATAATCACTGTCCATAATTCTCTGGAATTCCCTCTCTTTGTCCTTCGTCGTCTGTCCTTCTCTATTACTCTCGCGATGCTCGCTTTCTCATTCTTATCTCGTGCTCCTTTTCTCCCTGCCATTGTGCTCACTTTCTCAGTCTCGCTCGCACTCCGGAGAGAATCGTCCGAGAGAACCTGCCCCACTGGTCCAGTTGCGGGCTGGCTGGCTGGCTGCTGCGGCTTGCTGGACGACTCCTCTGGCTCGGTCTACCGTTTACACGGGCAACAGACTGTTCCGGCGGGCCCCTCGCCGGCCCCTTGTTGGCCCGATACTATCGGCGCACACACGTGGACACGTTTTGTCTTCTAATGATCCAAATAGAAATTATTCCGGGCCCGCCACCGATGCTCCGACCCTCCGTCGAGATCCCCACTCGCCGCGGGCCCCGCAGCCCCCCCACCACCTGTGATTAGTTCCGTACCTGCTTTAGGAATTCTTCCTTTCCATTCCTGACTGCTGTTCCCTTGGAAATTGACCCGATCGAGTTAAGCCTGTTCTGTTCATCTTAATACTTGTCTCCAATTACCACTCACTTCTCGCTATATCTCGAGTCTCGATTAATTAAGTGGTTGGTCAAGATGATTAGTCAGAGAAATCTAATTACTGATTTATAATTACAATGCATCCGAGTTATGTAGTAGATTAAGTATTATAAAGTGATGTGTCTAAAGTTTAATGAACGATCATTAAGACGAACGATCGGTAAGTGGCCCGTACGTCTTTCCCCATAAACGGCTTCCCGATTAAGAACTAGACCGGTACATAACCTTACTCGCAGACAGTTTATTTTCACCGTGAGATTAATCGATCTATCTCCAAGTATCAACTCAGCGGGCCCGCGGTGGTGCATTGATATGAATCTAACACTTCACGCTACATTGACCACTTATTTTAGCAGAAAGCCATTAGTATCGGCGCACGCACGCGACCGTTATGCATACGTAACTCCTATCAATTTATGCTCGAGTGATAAACGTTACTCATTATTACCATGCGACGAGTTGTTACTAATAAGTGCGGGTGAACACGAATTACATTGTGCGCTCATTGGCGCGTGTAGATGGCAAGGAAAAAAGGCCTCGCAAAAGTTAGCGGCGATGAGTAACGAGGTCCCGTTTCGGAAAAAGTACCGAACTGTCTGAAGCCCCTGCGAGTTCTTCACGCACGCTTGATATTTTGTCGCCCGTACATCCCAGCGCGATTTAACATGCGGCTGAGTGCCTCCCACGTGGTGTGGTGCCGGCTGCGGCGAGAAAAAAAGCCCTGCCAGTATAAACATTTCTGCGATCGGTCCTCGTTACTCTCGTGCTGCCGGCTCGTACGTTTCCTTTGACGTAAATTATGACAGCGCGCCTCACTTACTCCCTCTCTGTCCTTTACGATCGGCTTTCATTATTTATCGCACTATTTATCCCGATATGGCTTACTCGTTATTTCCTGCGACACGTACGCGCCACTCGCGGAAAGGACATTTCGATTTCCCTTTTAAGGCTCTAGAAAGTCGGTGGACCTGGCAATCGAAGGGGATGAATTTATATTATAGGCAGGTGCGACGTAATCTCACTTGGTAATTCCTGTACACGAGTGTTTATGATAATTATGAAATATGCAAAGGGATAACGATGATTCACTTTTTGTTATATTGAAAAGGGGAAAGAAGCGAACAATATAAAACGGGCCAATGATTGAATGAGGTATAATTTTTCGGATTTGTATCTGCTGTTACAGCGAGATTAATTATCCATAAATTAAGAGTCATTGCACGCTCCGCGGGGATAAACACAATGAAAATTAAAGTAGCTCGGCAGTTTATCGTGGAAAACGGCGAGCCCCCTTGATAATTTATTCGAAAACAGACGGCCGAGCGATTCGCAGGCCCATAGCCGAAAAGAGCGGAGCGGCGCGGTGGCGCAGCGCTTGGCAAGTTTTGGCCGGGGCGAAATAAATTGTAGACTCGTTGCCGGCTGGACAAATGCAAATAGCTCGCGGGCTAAAATCTCCGGGCGGAAAAAGCAACGGGCGCACACAGAGCCAGGGATAGACAGACAGGGCAGGAGCGAACTGTCGTAAATCCAAGGGCGCTCGAGTGGCAGAGCACGCGTGCCACTCGCTCGTCCATATCGGAAGCAATTTACAAGCGCGTCTCTGCCACGTGGCGGGGAAAAGGCCCACCATTTTGCCCGGCACCGCTCTTCAAATCCACCTCCCGTCGTCGTGTTCCTGTGTTCTCGCGCCATTTTTCGGCAGCCGCTTCGCCGCCGCCATAAATAATTCGGCGGCAATTCGCCACCCTAGTCGCTCATGCGCCCGCTCTCTCGCCCCGTATCGGCCGCGCACTCTACTTTGTTCTCTAATGCCTTCCGCTCTAACCGTAGATTATTATTTTTGATATATGTCGCCGCTGCCACTGCTGAGAGAGTGAGCCGAGGGCGGAACCACCCCTACCGCCTAATGGGTTATACCGATCTCTTGTCGGCTTCCGCCGCTTCCGAAAGTGGACCCTTGGGCCAAATGGATTAGACGACGTTTCCACGCATTCAGGAATCACGTAGCCGCTCTTCAATCTACAAATACTTTTAAACGTATAATAAAACTAATATACGATGTATAACAATCATATTCGTTATTGGGACTCTTCCAATGTGTTTTATGAATCAAGAGAATGCGTATATACTTCTTCGTGGGAATACCAATTCTGTCCTTAATTCTCTCAGTTCTCCGAAACACACGGTTTCCCTGAGTGAATACATTCCCAAGCCAATTACTTTAACGATTATCTTTTATAGATTGCAGGGGGAAATGTGTTGTGTCTGAAAGTGGCGGCAATCAATTCGGCGTTCGACTGTCTCCCGTAGCTCGGGGATCGTGTATCCGGTGTGTGAAGGATGGTTTCACCGGGAGGTCAGTTTAATCGAAGCGGCATAAATCGAACGGCTTTATCGCGGATCGGGAGTGCATCACCGGCGATGGGGTCCTCGCGTGAGAAACGCAAACTGCAATTACGAGGGATCGTGCGCGCACACGACATTTTACGCCAGGCGTCTTACTCGCAGCTTTACTTTCTCCTTATGGCGCGACCCGGCGTGTCTGACCGCGGTTCGCTCTTTCTCCTCTTCTAACTTTCTCACCCTCGACACGCTCCCTCACTCCCTTTCTCTCTTTCTCTATTCGCAAGAGCCGCTACGTTTACAGGATCGCGGGCCGAGAAAGTTGCCGCGGCAGCTACGTGCATGTTGAACGTAGACACCGCGCTCGTACACGTAGACGGCGCCGGGCGTGTATTCATAAGGCACGTATCTTTATCCCCGTGCACGCGAGAGCCTGTATTGCCGAATTTCCGATATTTACTGCGCCCGCCCTGCCCGCCCGAATTTGTAGCTGCTCCTCGTACTTGCCCGTCTTTCTCCCCGAACCCCCTTCTTTCTGCCTCTCATGACGGAGCAATGTTCTTTGGTAAGTGTTTAACGCTAATTGGCGCATGATTTATCATGGATTTATACAAACTAAGTGCTTACCATGTACAATTAATCACTGTACCACAAGTCTCTGTATAATGGAATGTTTGAATCAGCGATCCGACAGTTTTATAAGATATTTTACCTTTATAGTACTGCCCTACATACAAAAGCAATGAGATTTTGACTCCAACTTCAATAAAACAATCATATTCAAGTTTTTTCTTGGGGAACTATTTAACAATGAAGTTTTGTCAAGTGTAAGTGATACGCTGATACTAGAATAAAACACTGAAGGCAAACTAACACACCCCACACCCTCGCAAATCAAATCGCAACGGAGAAAGTTCAACTAAAACTCGTCGACTAGTGCGAGCCGTGCAATTATGGGCGGGCGCTTACCGACACAAGTGCATAGGTCGCATATGCCTTTCAACCGAGTGTGCTCTAAATAACCGTACTTAACGCGAATGCACATAGAGGCAGCTCTAATTAAAACTGCTCCCTTCGAAGGCTGAAGTGCTAAAATTAACGAGCTCGTTGCACAGGGAAAACGCGCGTCTAGGCCACTGCGGCCGAAAAGTGTCGAGCACGCCTCTGCGAGAGGTGAAAAAGGGACGACCAGCGGAGGGAGCGGGCGGAGGACGCAGGCGAGATTCGAGCACGCACGCTTCGTAAAGAGTAGAATGGTGGAAGAGCCAGATAGGAAGGAGGAGCGGCGTCGAAATCGCTTATGAAAGTGCACAAGACACAACAGAGACCGGGTGTTGCGCGCGCGTATCCTTGTCGCAGAATCGCAGGTGCTTTCAATTGACCCGCGCGGCGATAAATCGAGTCTCCGGGCGCGTGTTTCTCCACGGAATTCGAGAAAGTTGGCCGCGCTGGGTGTGAACGCTTTGTTTCTCGAGGTGGCAGCGCCGGTTGCGGTGTGCATGCAGGCCCGCATGCAGCCAAGTACGTGCGAACTTGGAGAAATATAGGGCACGTCCCCGAACTTCCCAAGGCGTGCCCGCCCCGAGGAGACTGGATCTCGTCTTTCGTCTTGCCGGCGACTACTTTCCGGTCACTTGTCGCATGATTCAATGCCACGGCACTCTACTCTTCAGGCCAACCTCGTATTCCCATCGAATGACCCCTAACCCCAGATTCCCGCGAGTCTCTCTCACCCCGCCGCGCCGCGCCGCTCCGATTCCCGCCCGTTTACTCTTACCCGGCGGCACACTTGCCTTCGCCAGCCTCTTTCCACTCCTCTCCTTCTTGCACATCGTCAATCGATATCAATATCCCCTAGGGGAATCGTCTCCTCGTCGTCCTCCGGCCCAGGCTGGTGGTTTTCCCAATTGATATGGAAATCATTCCCTTCCGCGATAATGCGTTGAAACTACTTGTTATTTATTCGCGGAGATAAACATGTCCTACCCTCCTTAATTGCTCCTCGATCATTCTGCTGGCATTGAGAAGAATTGATTTTAGCCCAGTGGCAAGCTCATAGCGCGTCGAAAGGTTTCCATAAATCGACCTCGAGAAACCGCGTGAGGAATAAGTAGAGCATTTTACAAGTTCCATCAAGGAATAAGACTATCAGATCGAGAAATAGAATCGGAGTAGATGCAGTATGAGCTAACGGACGGGCGAGAGCTCGGTGGCAAACTCGTTCCGAGCATTAGGAGGACTGCCATCTCCGAGGCTCCTCTCATTTTCCCTTTCCTGCAGGCCGCTAGTTTCTCAGGAGCGAGGATCGCACGCAATGCGAGCGGGTGTTCCTCCCGGGCCTGGAGAGTCCGATCGCTTAGTGTAATCCAGTCGGTAAAGTGTAAGTGGTTCACCTTGATAGTGCCCCTTTACCTGGAGGGCCTTACTCCCTCCCTCCGCCTTCCGATCCCACCTTGTACCCTTTGCTAGCGCGGCTCCTACCACCTCGACGTCTCCTCCTCATCCTCTCGGTCTGCCTCTTCCTCTTTCCTTCCAACAGACAATCACCTCTTCGTCCGTTCTCGGTACCCCCAGTCACCCGCTCCTCCTCCCTTCGGCTTTATTACGCTCTCCTGCGCGCGCGTCCCCTCTCCCTCTCTCGCTCGCCGGTTCCCTTTCTCTGCCCCTCGATCCCGACTTATCCGTCTCTCCGTCCTCTCCGTCCTGCATCCTTCGCCCTCGGACGCGCGGAGCCTACGGCTTCTCGGTCTCACCTGTCTTCTTGCTCTCCCTCCAGAGTCCTCCTCGCACCTTAGGGCCCCGACTGGCGCGCGGGCCTTACGGTGCCAGCAGGGCCGTGCGTTTCCTTCTCGTGACCCGAGGGCACCACGGCCCGGACCGCCCATTTGTAGCGCCCATGTCTGCGATCTGCCGCCCGCCGAGCGATACACTCAGCCACCAGCGCGTTCCTTCGCCCGCTTCGCTATACTTCCACTCTCTTCTCCTCCCCCTCGGCGCCCATGGATCCATGGGCTTTTCGGCTCGAGCGATCGCACGGCTCCCTCTAATTGCGAGCCATATTGCATTGCGTATGATTCACGCGGCGTCCCGGCCGAATAACGGCCGATTCAGTGTCCAAATATTGGCTCTATAATTGACGAGCGAAAGAGTTGAATGGAATTGCCTCTTTGCCAATGCGATCGAGCGTTTAAAATGCGCGGGTGTCGGGGGTTATTGATAGTTTTTTCATGGCTTCTAGGCCAGGCTGAATTACTGGCATTGGCTCAGCACTTTCCCGGTCATCAATAAGTATTGGAACTATTGACATCGAGACGCGCGTGACACAGGTGCTTCAGATCGAGTGGATCCAATGTATCTTTCTCGCGAGAGCGTTATACGAATGTATACGAGGCGCGAAAAACATCGGCGCGAGCGGCCTGATGGAATCTCTATTTACAAGTTGGAGGATACTTTTTCGTCCGGCGTCGGCGTCGGCGTCGGCCGCGGGGGCGGGGGCGGAAGGTGGAGAAGGAGGCGGAGGAGGAGGAGGAGGATGGTTTTATAGCCGTGGATCTTCGATACAATCGGTGCTGTTATTCTTTCTGACGTGTGTAACGTTATATGCGAGATTACCGTTTAGCTGCTCGTAAAATACCGGGATTGATCCTATCGTGCCACCGTATAACAACTAAAGACAGGGACAGCAATACGCCTGGATGATTCCGAGCCGATCCCCGATCCCCGATCCCGGGTTACTCCCGGACTGCTCTTCCGGGATATCGCAGCATCCGTTTCCTATCTGTTGCTTCATCCTTCAACTGTTCCTCTCTCGGTCCCTCGCTCCTGCCAGACGGAATGAGAAAAACTCGACCAGTCGAGACGGAATTCCCGAGCTCGGCAGCTCTCTTTACCGCCGCCACCGCGGGGAAGCTACGAAAAATGTAGGAACGGCCTCTGCGCGCTCTCCGAATTTATAAATTCTACGCGTAAATTCGGCGCGCGGGCAAACACACAGCAAGCATGCCATGGCGCTTGCCTCCCGCAGTTTGTCCGCAAATATTCCGCCGACCAGCCAACAAAAGGCAACGCGCAATTGAATTATTCGAGCCAGCTACACTCGCCCCCTCCCCCTTGTCCCCTGCCTCTACATCCCGCGAGAAAGGAAGCGAGTGGCAGGCGAATTTCCAAATTCCAGCGGCGAAAGTCACTCTGCCTATTGTGGCGAACGTCCCCGGCTGATTAATTTGCGCCCGGCTCCCGATCACTGCCAGTGCGTATCAGGGGGATCCTGGGGTTCGGTCCATGCAAGTGACTTTCTACAGTCAATTAGACGCCGGCGCCGCCGACCGAGCCGAACCGCAGCCTTGGGATACGGGGAGACGTGCGAGCAAGCAGTAACGCACTCTCGCAGGCTCACGCGCTAATTATTCCGCGCGTTTCCCAAGTTCCGATTGAGTTTCGAGTTCTAATCTCAGTTTTGATGCGACATACAGTCGCGACGGCATGAGGCAGGTTAACGCATATGTATATGTATATGTTCGTCTGGCAGGGGCGGCAATGTCTGTAAAGATCGTGAGACCATTTTTAATTTCTTAACAGTTTAACATTCAGCTTTCGTCAGCAACTTCAGTTACAACTAACAAATTGTAAAATAGTCTGTATCCTACTCAGTCGGTGACTGAACAGAACTGATCAAAAAACTGAGAAAATAAAAGACGAATGGCATCCGGAAAAATCTTTCTCCGCAAAGTTAATTGAGTATTTGCACCTTTGCGATTATCATTTACGATCGACGAAGTAGTAAACTATTAGTTTGAGAGAACGGGCGAGCCATAACAGGTAGGAATGAGAATGGCCGGAGCGTAATCGAAGGCTGTTGGCGCGAGGGAATGGTCTTGGGCTATGGGGAAAATCGGATTATCGATGAGGGATATCAGCGGCGATCGTGTTTCAAACATATGTTCAAGGATACCAAGTACACGGGTTTCGCTCGATTCGCCGCAAGATGCACAATAATTTCCTCGCGCTACGTGACACGATCCCGATTCATTCATTCGCAGCATCGCCGCAGCATCGCCGAGGCCGCGCTGCCTCTCATTTATTCGGATGCATAGCTAGACACTAGTCGATACACAGTAGGCAGCGTGTAATGCACGAGCCGAGAGTAAAGGCGAGACGCGTAACGTAGTGTTGGCCATCGATCGACTGCGATCGCCGCTCGCGATAACTTATGATTGATAAATCGATTCAATCGCTTACACGGGCCAGGGCGCGCAGGTAGAAAGTGGTTATATGTAGCTGGATTCCCCTGGACATGTTATTAGGAGCGTCCCGGAGAACGTCATGTGAGAGTCTCAATTACTCGACTACCGGCTGAAACGTCGATATCCCTTTTATTCCCTCTGTGTCAAGTGTCCCCCTGCCAATCCTTCCCAATAATCTTTCGACATGTAATTCCTCAATGTTCTTCCCCAAGTATTGCGCCTGCTGCTGATGCATCAAGTTCGCTCTCGGCCTAGGACTGAACGCTCTGTCACCTGCCGCCCTTTGATCAAATACAATTTATACCCTCTCAATATTTTCCAATTGGGTGTTCGAAACATTTTGGAAGGCGTGTCGTTTTATGCGGCGATGGATTACGCCGGGAATAATTTTAGGTGAGGTTTAATACCTCTAGAATCACTGGCGTTTAAATTTGTCAGTTTTGACGGTTTTGACGAAGTTTAAATGTGTCAGTTTTTAAATTTGACGTTAATGTCAAAGCATAGAACCGTCAGTAAAAGTCGTACTGTGTGCAGTCCGTCAGAATCACGGTCGATAGTGCAAGTTTTTCGAAAGGTCTGGCAGGTGGGAAGTGCTCGGGTGCGAGGTTCGTGCTCGCGAAACTTTTTACAGCGCGTGGATTTAAGAGCGTGGTTGGTGGCGAGCCACTCATAACTTATGAATGTGTTTGACTCTAGAGTGCAGCGACTTCAACCAGTTTCCCTACTGGTGGCGGTACTCCCGTTTATTATTAGAAAAAACCTGCCCACCGTACTATGAAACTTGATTTAATCCTAAAATGCTTTTGTATCCTACTCTGATCTCCACCTTTTTTTTAGACCCTTTCTCCTTTAGAAATGTGTTTGGTAAAATAGTGTTTATAGAATAATTGGAGGTTCGACGCTTTGCAGTCTAATAGGAAACTGGTGAAGTGAAACTTTGTACAACAACCGGAAGTATAAGTTCCAGAGACGTGTTAAAACATGTTAAACAATTTATAATTGTAAACGACGGTATACTTTGATTGAATATACTCTCAACTCAGAAACGCTTCTGGATTTGTAGGAAAATATCATTTTCAAAGCACTCTGTCATTGCAATCGACAAGCTTGACAGCAAAGGAAAGAAAGATGAAAATTCCCTTGCGTCGTACACTCAAAGGCTTCGAGATCCCCGAGAATTAGTATATCAATCGTAATATGGAACAAACAGTGAAGTACCAGAGCGATCTGGGATTAACGGGGCCATTAGACGACTCGGAAATTCCGTCGAGAGGGCTGAAGGGGGATGAAACGCGAGAGCAGCGCGGAAAAGGTAGGCTAACGGAGTACTAAACTATTTTCGAACTAATTACCAAAGTTCTCGAGGAGCCGGTAGAACCATTATACGAGCGATATTTACAGAGTCCTGGCATTCGCCACTTACCCACCCCATCCCCCCCACTTTTTACACTTGACTTTTTACGACACTCGCCAATTGGCAGAGTTCTCGTGCACTATTACACCCTGTCTACGATATCGGAAACTTTTCCCTGCCCTCTTTTCGCGCGGCGCGCGCGTGCCTTTTCGCCGACGGCCAGCGAATACTAGTCGGACCGATTTCAACTTTCGCCATTTTAATTGCACACCCCACCCCCCCTGGAATTAGCCGCTATTGATTGTGTGCTCGGTTGGACGCGACTACGGCGATCTGACGTCGATATCTTTTACGATTCGAATAGTAAAAGGGGAGCACCGCCAGTTTTTATGCAGGGACTAGCCTGCGCCCCATCTACCCGTCAATTTTTTACCGCCGCTTTTTTCTGCGAATGAGATTTCCCCTTTCTTGGTAGCTGGTTCGTAGAACACGAACTAATCTAATAAATGAATAGCTACAGTAGTAGAAGAAAAAGTAGAGTAACTAAGAGAATCACTAAAATGGACTAGTATTGCTGTTGAAGCAGTCTACACGTTTTCGATAATCAAATAACCAAGGGATGGATGAATTTTGTAATAAAAAAAATAACTGAAATTGCAAAAAAGTGCGTACAATGTGGAAGGCTGTGCTCACTCCTACTTAACATTAAAACCCGTGACGTATTTTAACGCGTATCATAACACAGCCGGGTACACGTTACCCTCTTTAAGATAAAGGAATAGCAACATAAAAATTCATGCAGCCCTCCATGCTTTACAACTTGTATCGCCGCCATCTAGCTCGTGCAACACGCAAAGTGTTAATGGTCCTAATTGCGTGACGCGAATGCCTTTTTATTGCGCTAGCCTTCGGATCATTGATCACTTTCGTTTACCAACTGTAAAACTCTTAGGGCACTCGGATATAACCCCGGAGTCTCAAACCTCGAGAATTCATTTCCCGGCGAGCGCAGCTCGCATTTCGAATAACTGAAAGTCCACGTCCACTCGAAAGATTAATGTCGTAGAAACTTGAACGACGCAAACGAAACAACAATCTTGCTGCACTTGTGCACTCCAGTACTCGGCAATCTTAAAAGTACAGGCTCCCCCGAGATAAGCAGAGCAAAGCGACTAGCAGAGGCGCAATGTGTTAATAAATGAGGGAGCGGAGGAAAAACTGCCCATTCATTCGGGAGCACCGCAATACCGGCAGTTCTACTTGTTAGCCTCGTTAGCGGTAACAAATAGAACACCGGGGCAATACAAAGACGTATGACAGTAATTAGAGGGCGCAGCATGTATAAGGAGCTGCGACGATAAATGCAGCGGGCCAAAAATCCCCATTGATTCTCTCCGCGGCGCGCACTGTGTGATACCGCAAGTTCTTCTAGTTAACCTTGTTAGCGCTAACAAATAGAAGCCGACGTCCCGGACTGGGTTTGCGCTAGTTACACCGTAACTTGGGTAGAACTTCGCCGTCAGAGAGCGTGGACCACCGTCGAGAGCGCGGAGCCGTTGAAGGAAGGAACCGCGCTACGCAAAGAGGGCCTGCCCTCTTCCCTGCCACCTCGGCTGCCTACGGCCGTCTTTTTCTCCTCTATCGGAGGGCGGAACGATTAAAACTTTTACAACCCTGGCAGAGCGTCGATTGATCACTTGAGCGCGATCCACCGTGCGCGTACATACAATTTCCTGGCCACTCTCTCTCTCTCTCTCTCTTATTCTGCTTCTCGACTCTGGTCCTTTCTCGAGCGGGTTCCCTTCTGGCGGCGGTGACTCGTTGTTAGCCCCCATTGTCGACACGTTCGCCCAGCCAAATGGCCTCGATCGACAGGACTCATTAATCGACGCTCGCCAGTCTCGATCCTCTTTGGACGTCGATTAAAAGGGAGTTAGTTACAGGCGCTTCTTTCCTGTATTCTCCGAGATCACTAGCCCCCCGAAAGGAATGCCTGCGATCCATAATCGAGTCTTGCCGGTAGCCGGAGACCTTTAACGCGGCCGGCTGTCCTTCTCATGTCCAAGGTCTTCGGTCCCATCGAGTTTCGCTCTCGCCGCTTTCGATTCGCGGAACGAAACGCGTGGATTCCGGGCGATTCATCCTTTACGCTTGTCCCGCGCCAACTAGCTCCGCCGAGCGGCCGAGCGCCCGAGCGACGGCCTTTCGAGTCTTTCGACGAGAGCGCGCGGCCGCAGGAATTATTCCTGGTAAAGCTGCAGGGTGGCCTGTTCTCGGTGCTCGCGCGATCTTAATTATCTACGATGTTGGGGTATCAGATATCAATCGGGCCCCCCCAAAGGAATCGCGGCTACTCTCGGAATCCCCCGCTCTTGTAAGAACATGCCTTCGGAAATGATTCCGTCGAGATCCCCTTTCATCGGCGCCCTAGCCTTGAATTTATCCTGACCCGACTCAGTCTCCTCTATTCCCCGCTTTCAACCTCACCCGAGAGCAGTCATCTCATTTTTAATAAAGAATACAAGGAATCCCGGGTGACAAAAACCAGATCACAGTTTATAGTTAAACAACCAGAGACTTTCTCATAAGTTTCTGCCTGTGATTTATACTTTCCTATCGGCGATTGGCAAGAGTGAGCCTATTCATTCTAGATCCTAGTAGATAATTCAGCGGGCGTTCGAATTAGTCAGGATCCCGCAAACTATTCCCACTGCCATGTCGGCGGATCCCTTATTCCCCGAAAGAGCGCATACCAAAGCGGACGAGGGTACCACCCACAATCAGGACATGGTGAAATCCTGCCAATACACCGGCATCGAAAGCCGAAGGCTCCGCTCGGCGGAGTCGTCAGTCGTCGCCGAGGAGGAAGAGCGAGCGCGAGCGCGCGACTGCATTGGGAGAGGATCTTATGAAAAGAAGACGAGCCGGAAAGCGGCGGGATTGTCCGCGGGTTCGGTGAAATCAAAGGGCTATAAGGTATAAGGCAGGTTGCCGGCCGACGAGGCGGCGCTGCCGGAGAATAACGATTCTTTCGGCCTTGCCAAACAGGAATACGCGCTCTATCTGCCTCGCGCTCCCTCCCCCGGCGACTGGCGATCTCTCCTCGATCCCGCACCGGCCAACAAGCGGCGTAGGTCCGCGCTAAGCTCGGACGGGCCCCGGATAGGTTGTCACCGCAGTAGCCCCGAAAGTAAATGCGCTCCTCTTATTATTCGGACAGAAGATTTAAGCGCAGCTCGCTCGCACATGAGTTATGCTCAAAAATTGAGGTTACCTCAGGCCCACGAGCGGTCAGAGAGGGAGGCCGAGCGGGCCGCAGAGTGGGCGAGAGTGAGAGAGGGAGAGCTACCTTACGGGCCCCTCTTTTCTCTATTCTTCCTTCTTCATCATTTGCCCCCACGCTTCCACAGTCTTTTCTCCTCCCGATCCTCTAGTCGGCCTTCTCCTTCCGACTGCTTCGCCCGAGCCCGGCGCTCTCTCCTTGCTTTTGTTTCGACGATATATTTCCTCTTCTCTCGCATCGAGAGAGATCGCTTGTTCGGCCGCGCAGCCGATCTTCTTCTTCATCGGTCCTCATCTATCTCTCTTCCGTCTTGCCGGCTCTCCCGGCCGAGCGAGGCAGGCCCTCCGGAATATCTGCTGCTCGGGAATTCGTGGATTATAATAAATGCGTATGCAGTAGCCGGAGGTAGAGAACGTCCAGCGGTCCTCCTCCGCCTCCACCTCGGTCGCCTCCTTCTTCCTCCTCATTCTCGGTTTTCTTCTTCTCCTTTCGTCCGGCGTGACTCTCCTCCGGACGCGCGCGCGCGCTTCCTCGTCGGCTGTTTTCTCCGCGAGTCGCTCCGTTTCGTCTTCGTCTCCGCGAGCCGGCTCGGCTCGGCTTCCTCTCCTTCATCGCTCGCTTCCTTCCTTCCGAGAGGAGAGCGCGGGATCGCGAGGGCTTTACGTCGCTGCCGTGAAATAATTCAATCGAATCGCCCGCGTCCCTCCATCTCCCTTTTCCTCTCCGGCCTCTCCTCGGCCCGATGAAGCACTGCCGAGGCTTTTCGTGATAGCCCATCGGGCTCCTGCATTGTTCGACCGATCGAATTGGCCCCGGACGTCGCTCTCCATGCAAATCAGCCCCGGCAACTTTCCGCCGGCCAGTCGGACGCCGCGCCGCTCCCTTAAATAATTGTACAAGTATCCGAGCCGACCGCGATTAATTTATGTACGATCCGGCCGTTTAGAGGTGTTGCAGCAAATTATTAGCCTGGAAAGCAGCCACTAATAAATCCCCGAGACCTATCATAATCTGTTATACAGGTATAGAACAGGGCGGTCGGACGAGCGCGCGAACGCGCGGGCGCGCTCATCCTTGAACTTGTTCGCAGCCAGTCACGCGAAACCGGCGCACTCGGGCAACTTGTTAGGCCGGCGAACGTAATCCGGCAGTCATAGTTTTTTGCATCCGCAGTTTGCATAATCAGAGTCTCCTTCAGCTGGCCGATCAGTCCACCGATAAGTCCGACGGAATGCCCCGCTTTTTGCCGCTGCCGCTAACTATATTTCGTTGGCCACGGTATACACGTAGCGCGCGCGCACGCGTGATGGTGCAGGGTTTTCCAAAGATATCCCTGCCTTTTCAGCCGATCGAATTAGTATTCGAGGGATAAACCACCATCGGCATCGCCCCTTGGCTCGATGACTAATGAGATCGGGCTCTACCAATTTCACGAGTGCAGCGGCATAGAACTCGAGATAGGCGACTTTTACCTCGGTGAAATTGTAGCGCGGTAACAAGGTACTATCGAGCCAGGCAAGGCGAGAGGCAGAACCCGCCAGTGAGAGTGAGAGGGAGAGAAAGTGAGCGAGAGCGATCGAGCGGCTCTCTTGCTAGAGTGGCGTGTAGTACGAGGCAAATCAATCGCGACGCCGGTAATTTCTTAGACTGGCGAGGCATTCTCGGTCTGCCGGTCGATATGCATTGCTCTATTAAATATTCAATAGGCCGCTGCCGCCGCCGCCACCACCGCCGGTATTAGCATCCCGGGGAACCGTGCGCGCCGTTTCAACGAGTTCCGACGAGTTCGCCGCCACGGTTGCAGCTCCACACGCACACATACATCCACGTATATTTCAAGCACCGAGAGCAGTAACAAGCTAATCAGCGCGGCTGAGTTATTCGGAATCCAGCCTGTTTACCAACTATTTATCTCTACCGCGGATTGCTAGTTGCGAGAGCGGCGACCGGGGCAGAGGGAGTCGTTGAAAAGGCGATATTTCCAGAGCGCAATTCGCCGCTCCTGGACCTCGATATAGAGCCCCGCGCAGAAATACTTGCCAGGACTATTAAAGGAATATCTACTTTTTGGTTTATAACGAGTTGTTCGCTCGCAATACTCTAATTTATTGTATAGTCGCAAGGGTATTACCAATTCCCAGATGGTTTTGCTTAAGTGTTAGTTATGGGGTTCTTAGCTGTAAAATCAAAATGAAATAAATTTACGCTTAACGCAATGTAGCAGTCTATTTTTCTGTTGCTATTTACAATGAAGTGGTTTAGAGTAAATTGTGCTCGAGACTCAATCGAGATCTTTATAATCTGTTTTGCTAAAAACTGCTCTTCCCTTGACTAGTTTTAATTCAACACCACATTGTTACATTACAAATCCACCAGTGAATGTTATTCGAATGCAATACTTATTTACAATACGTGGCTTTGGTATATCGAACCTGTTACTTGCTATTAAAGAATATACCGATAAATGTATACCAAATGATGAATCTTTAGATTGCCCTATACAGTACACACGGCAATAGACTAGACAGTTCACTTCCTACAGGCTGCGTATCTCACGCGCGTCTACCAACCGCTTGTACCCGCCTTTAATAATACCTGGTAATCTCGATATTAATATCGACGGGGACGTCTGTAAACGGCGCGAACGCTGGCGCGCGCGCGCCCTCGACGGAAGGGGACGATCCTGTATTGGTTGTCGGGAGCGAGTAACGAGATAATCAGCGGCTTGGGCATTCAGAGCAGTGGACGTACGTATGTAGGTACGCGAGCGGCTGTCCCGGGCGAGTATTTATCTCGTTACTCGTACACGCTCGGTATTTAAAGACGCGCGGACGCGTGGAGGACCGCTCCCTACAACGGGAATCTAATTAAGGTCGGATATAAGCCGGGCGCAGGACTATGCGCAGTGCTAGGAAGCGAGGCAAGGAGGAGCAGAGAGAGAGAGGATGGGAGAGTGCCGGGGCTACAAGTGCGTGCTCATACATACGTCCATACCTCTCTACGAGGCATAGAGCCACCAGACGGAGGAGAGCAGCAACCACTGCGACACACTGGTAATTATTCACCGGCCATGTTAAGTGTCCGCGCGCACGTACTCGCCAAACTATTGCGTAATGCATCATGAGGGAAGCGAACGGGCGAAAGAGAGGAAGGGAGTGCTGGGAGAAACCAAGAGAGAGAGGGAGAGAGACTGGCGGGGTGTACACCTCTGTATGGTAAATACCGGGGAGAGACTTTAACGCGAACGATCGAATCGAAATTAATCGGTGGCGGAGAGTGCCTCTTGCGAAAGGCAGCGCCTATTACAGCGCTCTGAGATACGTGCGAAACTCCGTGGATCAAGATTTACGGAGAGAGCGCGAGAGCGCGATACGCCGGCTCTCCTTCGCCCTGGCGGTTTTTTGCCATTGTTCCTTGAGGCCGCTGGCCGTCAAGCGGGCGCATTCCGGATATCTGACGGGAAATCGAAGCCGAGTGCTTTGCCTAGTCGCATTGCCACCCCGGCGTTTCAATCATGTTGCTCGGATAAAGGATTTGTTGCTCCTTTTCCTGGCCCGTTTCCACTCTGGGACAGTGGTTCAAGGCAAGTGTGCCTCGGGCTTGGCGATTGTTTCTCGAGTTCATTTTTAACGGGTCATTTGTTCGACTCGGGAATGGGCTTAGGCGATACAAGTTTAATTGAAACCTGCTGCTTGGTTTCAGCTTCTTAGGGGCATGTACAAGTGACAATGAAGAAGTATCGAATGGAAAGTGGGGCTGGTACTAAGCGCGGGACACGAACCCGAAGCACGACTCCGGATTGTGTAGCATTCCACTATGAATTGGCATTCGAGAACGAATTGGTCAGCATTCTACTTTCGAAAATCGATTTTTTCACTAGTTGTAAAATACGCGGTCCTTTCACGCCAATGGGGAAGGATAAAGGCTTTCCGCTTCATGTTCTTGGAGGTCACTACACCCGAAAG
The DNA here is from genome assembly GCA_963675795.1 of Crossocerus cetratus. Taxonomy (NCBI): domain Eukaryota; kingdom Metazoa; phylum Arthropoda; class Insecta; order Hymenoptera; family Crabronidae; genus Crossocerus; species Crossocerus cetratus. The sequence continues at coordinate 18,441,666 of OY776665.1, forward strand.
TTTGTAATGGAAAAAAAATCGTGGAAAGAGAGAGAGAGGGAAGCTTTTTAATTTCCCGCAAACTAGAATCTTCCTCTCACTCTCCCTCCACCTCCACGCCCAACTCTTGTCGCAGCCAGTGATAAAGCAAATAGAGCCGCTCGCTCCGCACCACAATAAACCCTGCGCGTACCCACACCACCCTCGCCCTCGAAATCGCGTAATTTAAATAAATTTACATCCGTTTGTACGCGAATGAATTTCACTTCGTTCTTGGTTTCCAACCCCCACCAGGATTTCCCCCACGCAGAGCACTCTGCCTCGCGCTCTCTTCCTCTCTGCTCAACTTCTGGCTCTCGCCGGCCGTGTCGCTCTTGCGCGCTTCCAAGTGCGCCCTCTCTCGTTCACTCCGAGTATCTTTGATGAGCGTCTGATCCTCCCGTTGTCTGGCTGTCTCGTCATTTTCCCTCCGCTCGTCGCCAAAATCATTTTGGCCAGCTAGGCGCGTTGCTTCCTGCGGTTTCTCTCCTTGCCCGACGTCGATGAATAATCAAAAAGGGGGCGTCTTCCGACGGCAACCACCTCGTCCTTGATAACGGACCCGGCATCCTCGATGAATGGACCACCACGATTTTCCCTTTCCTTCCAGCCCGCGTGTGCCAACGTTGTCTCGACAATAAGTGTATTCATCGAGAATTTCCATGGCTATGAAGAAACACGAATCGAAAAGACAAAGTTCTTGAGCGAAGTGAGGATCCATCGGCTTTAAAAATTATAAGCGTTTCGACAGAATATGTATTTGCGTTGTATTGCTTCTTCGGAACATGAGACTTCACTTTTCGCGTGTAAGAAACTACTTATTGAGTGTGCAGATTTTGATGTTTCGACTTGATTGGAGATAATCAGCGTTAATATTAAGCATTTTGAGGTTTCAAAATGGTATTACGCTATTCTTTGGACTTTTCTTCACTTTCAGTAGATGTACACTTGTTATACCATATTCAAACTACTTTTCTGCGCCGAGATTATTATTCCACGCGATAGATTCTTACTTCTCGCAGCATGTCTTGTAAATCGCAGCTGTCCAAGTGAACCACTCAGTGCCATCGTGCTAGCTTTCGGCCCTGGATTACTATTTCCATCTTCTCAGCGAGCTATTTGTTGCGAGGGACTATTGTCGAGGAACTTCGCGCAGACGATGTTCCTTTCGGAGTCTGGGCCGTTGAATGGGCCACCTTTCACGAATTTCTAAGCTCGATAAATCGCCAGGCGGCTCGACAATGAGCGCATTCACAATGAAAGAGGAGACGAGACTCTGCTCTCGCTCATATGAAATTTCCGCGATTGCATCGGCGAGTGCAAGTCATTAGGCTAAAACGACGACGAGAGCGAGAGGCGCGCTCGTGTATTTGTGTAGCTCTCTGTGTTTGTGGAAGTGTATACCTTTCTTTCATAGCTCACGGTGCGCTTAATCGAAGATAAACGGCCCTGTAATTAAAACGTGACTCTCGCGTTCGACCATCGCGTATACGCCTTTCGCAAAAACAAATATCAAAGCAACGGCGAATCGATTAAAAGGACGCAATTAGCCCCCTTTGTAACGCCCGCTTTTTCACCGACCTCACTCTCCCCCCAAACAATGTATATTCCGCTTCGCTCATTCCATTTTCTCTCGCTCAATGCGCCAATGAAAGAGCTACTCCGAAAAATGTCAACTATGCGTTGAAATACCGCTACTCATCACCTGCCCGACAAGACTTCGTTGAAGATGGGGAAGAAATTCCTAATGACGCGTTTTTTTGACATACCAGGCATGGCGTAAGATGGGGACATCTTCAAGATTGCAGATAGTCATTAAAATTTTTCTTTACCCATAGAACGCGTTCTTAATTCCAAATTATAAAAAACTTCCCATTTATCATAACTGTTGGACTTTACGCAAGAATAGCGTCCCAGCGCAAAGTAAACTAATCGAAGTCCTGTAGACAAAAGACAGGAGCATGTGCCATCCAGTTGAGCATCGCGAACGAAAGAAGTCTGGATATGAAGCGGCAGAAATGAGATAAAGGCGATGGGAAAAGCGTGTTTCAGCGTGCGAAGTGCATTCGCACGCGAAAGAGGCACGGAATCAATGGATGCACCCGGTGGAATGATATACGGCGCGTAGACACGAAATAGCATTTGCTCTTTCTGTTAACCCTATCGCGGCACGAGCAGAGGAGCTGCATCCGGGGGGTGTAATAAAGTCGATAATAACACCAAGCCGCGGATATTTAGTGCTGGCTGTAAATCTTGGTGCAAATCGACACTGGCGTTCTCCCGTGGTATCCTCGGAATACATTACTACCGTGCTTGGGCCTGCGTCGACTTCTCCTACGCGCGTACGCCACGGATATAACTATCCTTTTCCAGCCGTCTATCTGCTCTTCGATTGTCCCATATCTTCCCTGCCGGTGTCTTCGACTGCTACCTTTCGTCTGCGACGAAATAGACAGAAAATTCAACGGGCGCCGTGTGGGATACGAGCCTGTAAAAGCCCTGCCGCTTTGAGCACCTCGCCCACCACTGCGCAATGAAATCGTGTAAAGTAAAGCAGAGAGTAAAGCCAATGGCAAGGTTCTACAAGTCCTTATAACGAACAATCTCCGGAAATATTTTCTTACGAAACCTTTCTCGAGCTCCTATAGTTTAAGAGATAGTAAACCTTAGTGCTAATGAAATGCGGGAGAAGATATATTTTTTACATAAACCTGAAGAGCAGAGTTGAAGAAGGAGAATTATGGGAGTCTCGGCTAGTAAAGGCTTTCGCCCGTACGAAAAAAAAGGAAGCCGAACGCGATGCCGCTCGCTCAAGTTCGTATAACGAGTCAGACGAAATCTGGATTCCTCAAATTTTTATCGAGGCCGGTCCGAAATAATGGGTTATATTTCCGCGTGTCCATTAGCGCTCGTATTCCGAGAGATCCATTAAAGCGGCGCGAGATAAGCCTGCATTATGTAAAGTAGGAGCACGATTTCGCCCGACTCATTAATAATTTTTTTTTTCGCGCGCGCGCGAACCGCCGAGTTCCTCTGCCGCCGCGCGTGTGTATATGGCACGTTTAACGAACCGAATCCGCGCGTCTATTTCCCAATCAAGGCTTTTACCATGCGTGCATTTGAGAGGGAAAAAATTCGCTAGTATGAAAAAAGCGAGAAATTCGAGCTCTTACGGTAGGATACTCCGAGCAGGTGGAGAGGATCTCCTTGCGGCCAACGAGGACGAGGAGCAAGTGGTGGCAGCAGCTTCCTAATAAAAAGCGGACTGTTACTAATCGAACGATGGAATAACCGTGACGAGGCTACTAATACAACAAATTGCCGGCGATCGCGTTCCCTCCTCGCTCTCGGCTCGCAGTTGCGTGTAAATAAAAGTACGAGCGAGAGGCTTCTTTGTTGAGCCAGTGTATGCATGCGTGGCAGGATAAAGTAAATAAGTATGTAAGTACGTACTTACATATCACGCGCCCGTAAGAAGCTCGAGAGTGTGTATTTCTCCCTTTCTCACTCTCTCACCGCTTCTTCCACGAGTGTGCGCGCGCGCTCATTATTCCGTCTGTCTCGAGGTTACATACCGCGTCGACGAGCACTGTATCCACCAAAGGAATGCAACGCTCGGCTCTCAATCAAGCCACTCTTACAATACAATTACAGCCGCCGCGGATTGTATGCTGACCAACTTACTACTGCTACTCCTCTCCTCTAAGATCCTCGCCGACTTTTCCCGATCTTTCGATTCGTTACATAAAAGTGTTGCTTACTTAGATCTACTCCGAGTTACTAATACTCTCATCGCGTAAGGCTCTGTTCAATGACTCTGTTATTCCAGGCAACATGGTGCAAAACCAGGAGGACGTGTTCATCGCAATTGGTGCAATCTGCAGATCCATGAAAGCAAACTGCTTGGTTTAGTCCCGAGCGTCGAAATCGTTCTCTCGCTTAACGAAGTCAGGAAATCGTCGACGCGACCCGCCGCGCCGGACTTTATTTCTGGGGGGCGAAAGACGTTCGACTCACGTTTCTTCTTCGCGAAAGTGATTAGCCTTGTGTTTGCGATGCGCCTTGTAAATGGCACGTACAAGCTGACTCCGCGAATTGCCGGCACTCGAGTGTAAATTGCGCCATCGTGCGACGCCTCGAGATCGCATTGAGTTGGAACAGCGCGTCGAAGCTACGGGTACTGTGCGCCAGCAGGTTACTGCCGGCGGAGCGAGCTCACTGGATTTCGCGTTTGCCGTGAGTTTTCATTTGCATTAATCGAACCGCCACCGCCGATGGTGCACAGGCCCCCCACTCCCACCAGCGCCCGCCGCGGCACAGCTTTCCGCAAAACCTGCATGGCTGGCAGTGGAGCGCGAAACAAAATAGACCGATTTCCCCGTGAATTCCGCGGAAAGTGGATTACCCGCTCGCGGGATTAGATTGGCTGGAAATCGCGAATTTTGTCGGCGGCCTTGTATCCGCGCGAGATTGAACCCATCCCCCTTCGCCGAATGCTGTGACAAGCGCAGGAGTACCAACCTGCCGAATGCGCCGTTGAAGACTTATACATCCCTGACTAGTAGGATTATCGGGAAATACTTTCCCGCTCGTTCCGTCGACCTCTCGAGACACACACTCTCTCTTTCACGCTCGCGGCCTTCGCACCCGCCTATAAATATTTCACCAATTTCTACGACGCCCCGTGGTAGACTTCTTCTTCCGCTCGGCTTCTTGTATTCGTCTCAAGGCGCGCCTCACCTTCAGCTACTTGTACCTCGAGAACGCCCGGATGATGGATGGCAGTCAGCTCAACAACGATTTGTCTCAGGCCCGCTAGAGAAAATGTGGGAATGCAGAGCCACGCCGACGCCTGCGAGAAAGTTCTCTCGAGTAATAGACATAGGCTTAGGGAGTGCTTAGTCCTAAGGGCGATTGGCTTCGGAGTATGGGGACGTTTGGATGTAATGAGGTGTCTTCAGGACTTGTGACTGGAGAATTCTGGCGCTCGATAGTTCCATTGAGTTATGTGCTTATACATATGGCATATGCCATTAGAGTGGAATTCAAATCGGTCTGTGCAGGCTAAAGTGCATATGTATTGTTAATTCATTCTCTCTTCTTATAAGATGGAATTGAAAGTGCTGAAACGATGTCGATCTTTCGGAAAATAGGAATTGGATGTTCATTCATATACCATTGATACCTTGCTTCCTTGTTAAGAGGAATTCAATCAACAGCTTCAGTCCTCCAAAGTCTGCTTGATCTTCGCTTCAAACTATCCAGACGTTCATTTCCACATTAAAAAGACCCTTCCACGATGTGCATATGTATTATTTATTAATTGGTCGGCGGTGCTGGCGAGACGGTCTCTGAGTCCCACATTTGCCTTTCGGGAGAAAAGCTCGTGGTGGGTGCTTGCAAGCGTGGCTGGTCTACGTATACGTATTTGCTGTGGTATCCTCGCACTTCCCTCGTGGAAATTTCCTTGGACGGCACCCACGGGAAGGGTAACGGTAACGGAAATGCTAATGCGGCGAAGCCCGGCTCCAGGAAACGCTTGGACCACCACCGACCCCGACAAAGGTCCAGATGCAGGGTTGATGTCTCGTTGTGGTGGTAGTTCGCGTCTTCAACCCTCGTGTTTCCTTCGCTCCTTGCGGTATTTCGTGTAAAAGGGGTTGCGCTGATTCACTGCGATAAGTGCCGGATCATTGAACTCGATTTCATATGCCGGTATACGAGCCTTGATATTTATTCGTATTACTAGAGTTATTTATTGTTACTGCTTGAAATCGAGTCGGATATTTAGATTTGCGGAGCAGAGGGAATAACTTAGAGTGGACTCTAGCCATTTGCACCCCAAAAAGATTCCCAGTACCTTGATTTGCATGCTGTTGTAGATTTTACTAGATTTGTAGTGCTATTGAGCTTTATAGTATTTAAAGTTCTTGATAAGAAATAACTGTGATCCAGTATTCCCATTGGATTTACTGATAACAGTGACTTAACAATATATTTGAAATTCTGCTACAAACCCTACAAATTAGGGTAATTATCACTAATTCAGTTTTACTATCATTCAGTGCACATACCTACAGTTAGGTACGTGCAAATGATGCCATGCAGCACATTGCAAGGACGTAAATTAAATTTATTCACGTCTTATTTGGCCCTGTTGCTCACATGGCAACGTACCCTTCAGATCATATGATACATTTCTAATGAATATGTTTAACATGTACAACAAAGAATCGTTACAATCGAAACAATATAGGAAAACAATAAAAAATAAAGACCATGCAATAAATCACTCACCGTTTGCTGAAATTGATCCTTTATTAATTCCAGTCCATAATTCTCATGAATTTGTAATTCTCGTCTCAATTATGTTTGCATCGGTTCCATGGCAATCTATTTTTGCCCCAGTCGTCGGTTCAAAATTATACACATTCTTTAAAACTGTAATAATTAAACAACATGCACTAAATAGAACTTTGCCGTATATAAACATACATCACCACATCAATTATCAATGCTACAACAGCTCAGAGCTGAGATACCAAAGTAAATCACTCTTGAATTAGAAAGAACATGACAAAGAAATTGAGCGACAACTCCATCGACAAAAATGTTTGGAAAAATATGTCCTCGATCTGAATTGAAATGTATTATATGATCTGATACTGGGTTAAAGTTTCAAAGCCAACATTAATTCACATAAACTGAATATCGTGCAATAAAAAGAAAGTCCTGCAGAACCGTTGGGATTAAACAATACTCGGTCAAGCATTTATTTTGCTTGCCAAACGTAAACACATCTCTCGAGTCCGGGCGACAAAATGTACGAACGCATTCAATCTCGCAGTACACACAGCCATTCAATGTAACGCGGTTAACAATTCGACAGTACACCAAGTTCGGAGCAATTACCCATTGAAACGCAGTAGCAATAATAAATGACATGCATAAACAAACACTCACGGATTGCCGGTTTGACGCGTCAGATCCCGCGATCAACATTCTCCCTCACATGTTCCTCTTATTTCCCGTCGACCGTCACTAGCAGATACACCAGGACTTTGGGACATCAATTGTAATGCTCATTAGCACTCGATTCTTGCATAAATCACACGATATCACTGCGAAACTGCACTTCCCCAACCGGCACTCGTGACGTTCGCTACCTACGCTTGCAAAAGTCGGCCATCTTGGATTCATCTAGATAATTCGCGCTCGAGCCAATGAGCGTCGAGCATTCTCCCGCTCTGTTCACACAGACGCCCTCTGTCGACATCTTCGCCAGTTTCGTCGCGTGCATCGAATGGGTACCAGTGACGGCGATGTTACTCCCATTAAATTCGGCACTTTTTCCCGGGAAGAAGTCCTCGGTTCGTCACGAAGCTGTGCGGGAACGAAGCCGTGTCTGTTGCGGACTGCCTGCGGTAATAATTACGGCTTGCCACGGCATAGTGCGCGCGTGAAATGCCGAGAGGAATTTGGGCTTGCCGGGCGCAACCAAGGAACCAGGGACACCATTCTGGCCATTTGATCTTCTACGCAAATCGATAGCGTCCCTCCAGCACAGTCTCATCATGTCGCATTTGTCCTTGAGGCTTATACGTGCAAGGTATGTATTGTGCTTGAGTTGAGTACGTGATTGTCGGGATACAAAATTGCAAGATTTTACCCATGATAACCTGGGGCGGGGCCGAGATACACTTGCGTACGGCGGGAGTAGCCGCAAGGCATCATGGGTAAAATCTTGCAAATCTAGCGCCTCGAATCTGAATACGCATGTGTGTGAATCTGTGTGTGAATGTGTGTCGAATCTGAATACACGCATGTGTGTGCGTGCTTCTAAAGATACGTACGCATTTATAAGAGACGATATTTAGAAAGACACATGGTATTGTGAGTAAAAATTGTGAGTTGTATTTGCCCAGTGATTTTTGCAGAATAGAATTCGGCATTATACGTCTCGATTGACAGATGGTGAATTTGTATTACAAGAATGCTTGGTATGCTGACTTTCAAGAAAATAGGTAATATATTATGAATACATTATTGTATTTTCCCTATTTCATTGTAGAATTATAACCAGTCTACCTACGCTCTATTGGCGAAACAGTGCTTTCCAATCCATTAGAATCTATTCCTGATCATTTCACTTTATTTAATTCAATACTACGCTATCTATAAAGCTTTTCAAATAATTAACCCAATTGAACTGGCATATCCCACGCGAAACTCTCTAACAATCACATAAGCCTAGGACTCATTTGTACCCGAGACAAATAATCGTTCAACTTTGCAGAATCGCCGCGATCCTCGTTGGTAAGGCGCAGACGGTTGACTGGGCGACCAGGAGCAGCATTGTATTCAAAATACGTGGGATCATTTGGCAGAGCGGAGTGGTTGCAGGAAGTAAGTACGTAAGCAGCAGGTATATCTGATTTCGTGTCGGTGGTCGGGGAGCGGGCCAGATTTCGTGCGGGAGCTGCCGGCCGGCCTGTATTTCGTAACTATGACCCTGTCCGAGTGCGCGTCCGACTCGGAGGCAGGGCCCTCTCGAGTGCGCGGGGCCGACGTCCGAGTAGAATTGGCGAATTATTATTAAACGCCGTCAAAACAGCGAATTTATTTCGGCGCGGTATCTTATTGATGTGGCGGTGGAGACCGCGTGGTTCCGTGGGCCGCGCTGCGGGAGGGCGAACGGGCCCCACCGTTACTACAAGGACCATAAATTTCTTCGGATCCAATATCATGCCTGTAACTCGTTAAGCTTTTAACCTCGTCCCGGGGCCCGATATGCGGCCGCGCGCGGGCGCGCGCGCTCGCTCGCGGCATACGAGTGCGGCGGGGGCCCCGGCGTGCCTATCGCCGTGATATTATTTTGATGCCGACCGCCAGATATCAATCAGGCCATTGTTACTTCGTCTCGATCGACTCAACTCGGCTCTCCTTAACTTAAGCCCAAAGCCACCGCATGTGTATACCTCGACAAAGGCACGCGTGACCGCCGGGGCTTTCTTCGCTTGTACGGCTTATTCCATCACGAGCAGAGCACCCGACCTTCCTAGACAGTATACGTGGAATGCCCGCCCCACGAATTGTTCAATTAGGCCTTTGAAAAAAGGTCCCGGATTTATTGGCAGGGCGGATTTAAAAGTACAATTGGGATTGCAGTTAAAGCCATTAGAATATTTGTTTTTTAGTCGCCAAAGTAGGGAAAGGTAGGAAAGTAATGATCGTAAAGGTAGTATGCAAAGATCACTGATGTAAGGCCAGGATGCGTGTGCGGATTCCAACTTTTTATTAACTTGACAAGGTTCGTGTATGCCACAGTGAAGCTTGTCCCAGAGAGTTAAATTGGTGTGACACTGTCGGTACTTGCTTATTAAAAGTTGTACACTATAGACCGCGCGAAATCCGGCACGAATCAGGCACGTTTTTTCCTGGACTTTTCTTATACAAGCATCCCTCTCGTGCCTAATATTGGGTCAATCGGGATTTTAGTAGAGCAAGCTACGGAGAAACGTGCGCGGGTAAGGTTGTCGGGAGGGGCATAGGAAGTAAAGGGAGCGTGTAAGGCCGGCTTTAGTACTCGAGGCGAACTTGCTCTGAGCAGGAGCGATCAATGCATCGACAGGATCCTCCCGCGTGTCCTTTCCCGTTCCTGAATAATCGAAAGCGCTGAGTGCACGTCCGTGTTACGCTCGGACATCTCGAACATCGGCTGCCGCGAGGTCCTAACGCAAATGCCCGAAGCATGTGAGCCACGACCCCGTTACTCCCGGCCCCACTGGGACCCAGGATGCAATCTTTCAAGGTCACTCGATTCTAAATCCCATGGCACGCTGCAGTTGTGCTAACTGCAGATTCCGATCGTGCTTTAGCGCGCCGGCGAAATCGACAAGTCCAAAAGGTTTAAACTCGAGCGTCTAAGATCAAGAGGAAAATAACCGGCAAAATAAGAGGCCCAATTTGGTGCACATTTAGTTGCGGTACTCCTATTCTTTATGTACCCATTACACGGTTATCACATTCAGCTGCTTCAACCAGTCTTAAACAGAGCGTTTCATTTTAACGATATGCGACATCCTCGTTTCCGCTATGCGGAGCACAAAGCGAACATTCGGCACATTGAAGATTGTCAAGGAATACAGTGTAGTTCTCACGTGATTAAGGTACTCGGAAATTACCGGTGTATTCTGGGCAACAAGGCACGAAGGATGCGAATGTGGTAGCTTCTATTATAACGTGTCATGTACGAAATTGAAACTCCTCTGAAGTATATCGCGTGTCCCTATTTATCATCCGCCGTCAAAACGAGAACTTAACTGTCAGTCACTTAACAGTAACATAACTGGAAGAACGCAATACATAATATGCGTGCGGCTGAGGCCCCAGTCAAATTAGTCGGAAATATATGTCAATCGTACTTGGCGATGGTTGAAAAATGTTTCGAGCCAGGGAACCCAGCCTGTTATTACCAGGCATGTGCGTAAGCTGAGGTATAGCGAAAATAAGGGGGAATCCTGAAGAAAAGAACGCTGGTGACCCAGGTGGGTCACCAACTGACAGGCTCGAATAAGAAGGCAATGGAGGGGAGTGAGCGTGAGCGGTGAATAAGGTGACCTGGGTTCCTCCAACATTCGTTCCAGTCGAAGGAACATCCAGGAGACAAACGGAACCGAGTGATAGCCCTTTTGGTTGTATAAAGTCATCCGCTTTACGCGGGTACTCTTCTGGAAAGTGGAAAAATGTCTTTATCCTACACGGTACTTCTCCGTGAAAGTAATCCAAACTGTCCGAGATCTGCCAAGGAATTCGTAATAGTCATTGCACATATTAATCCTTGGATTTACTGTTCCAAGAATACTCTCGAGATTGAGACTTCTTTATATTTTAAATTTAAATCCTTCGAATATGAATCCTCTTAGAGTTCGAATTAAACTTTCTCGTAGGGATAAGTAGTAAGTGCATTCAGTGTTAACTTTCCATACAAATCTCTTGAAAGCCGGCTCCCTATTAATCGAGTAATGAGTCCCGCCAGCTGTCAGCTTGATTCTCCAGCAGTTAATGCACATAGCATTCGTTCCCCCGGCGTTTCGTTAGGCATCTTCGCCCGCGCGACGTCTCCCGGTATCATCGGTGATTACGGTATCCACGGTATCTTGATTAGTTCGTCGGCGAGGACGTCGACACTGGGACTACAAGTACGACTGCGTCTCGAAACTTTCGTCGTTAGCTAATTGGCGGGCGTGTGAAACCGCGTTGTTCCCTGGCGCAGCTAGAACTGGCTGTGCTGCTCTGCTCGCCGTAGCTGGTTACGCTCTATACATATACATGTAGCTATGTGTAGGTATGTAAGACGAGTGTATGTATACGTATGGGCCGCGCGCACTGACACCAAACGCTGGAGCGCGTCGTCGGTGACTTTGTTTCAAGCACGAGCGACCCTGTAGTTGTGCGGCCGAGGTTCCTGCCGCTCGGTAATCGCGCGCCCTGACAAACATGCCGAAGTAAAACTGCAATTTGCGCGCCCTGGCAAACCTCTTTCAACCACTTCACGCGCCTCGAAAGCACCTATTAATTATCGCACACTAATATTCCCATGCTCACCTACGGGCACGTACGCGGGACGCGAGATCCTGATAGAGCCAGCGCCACCCGCGCGCTTTATAACCCACCTTACCCACCCATTCAAGCCGCTGGTCGAGCCTAATTATTTTTATCTTAATATTGAAAATCGCCCAGGTGCACAGTGAGCTCGCTTTTCGTAATTAGTCGCATTGTGCCCGGAGTGACACAGAAAGGTCGACTCTCCCCGCGGCGAAACCCCCTTTCAAATGTAGCCCGAGCGAGGCAGTGTATGCTCTAATTAAGGAGAGCATTCACTCTCGTGCATTTAGCTAGAGATTTATTGCGAGCGCGATAAATAATCCCTGTGACCCGGTGCACTTGAGTGATATCAAGCCTCGTCTTTCTGTCTCGGATTTCTTTGCTGCCGCCTCAGTTCAGGAAGGCTGGAAAATGCGGCCCGGAACATTTTCCAACTCGGAGTCAGTACAGAAAATTGTATAATGTTGCGTTAATTATGCTTTTCCATAGTGCAAAAGTTTCCCTCGGTATTTCCAACAGTTGAAACTGTATTTTTCATTCCTTTCTAAAAAGTTGTCTAAGACTAAATCGTTCGCGATACTTGGACAGATGTTTCCGGATACTTTGTAGTCTTTGATTAATGATTTATTAGACTTAAAGGTCTCCATTTCCCGTGGCCTATTCGAGGACAAATGCGACAGTTTGCCGAGCTTGTAATCAAGTATCGATTTACCCTTGCCGTTTTGTTATCACGCTAGGTCGCGCGGAGAAACTGCGAACGACGTACATACTAAAAAGGATAGAAGTCCAGAGAAAGAAACGCGAAGTCTCACAGAGGCGTTTTGCCAGTGGCTCGCCAGTGTTTCAGAACTTTCTTGCGAATACATACATACCTGCGTGGCTCTACTATACGCAAAGCAGCCTTGCCTGGTGGGAGAAGCGGATTTAATAATGCAGGGACTTCCAGGGAAATAAACGAGAGGGGCACACACTCCGGTACCGAGTGCACACAAGCGCTCCATCATTTTTTCCCATACCTTTCTCATACCTCGACGTTCTGCGTACATTGTTTAAAATGACATTCTCGTAGGACGAAATTAGAGTATATTGGAGGCGTATGTGTGTGTGTGTGACAGTATTGAACGAACTAGCTGCGGACTTAGGTTCCTTATGTCGATTGCATCTGGAATTCGTGATGGAAAATAAAGACACGTACGAGTTAACATAGATTAGCATAAATTATCGAGGCACGCCGACGGAGTCAAAGCGAACGCCCGATCAATACACGTCAGATCGGGATCTGACGTTAAAGGCCCGTCACCTCTAATCCGGCTTTACGTCAATGTCTGATGTTTGGGAAATAGTCCAGTTTCGCTCTTTGTGAGGTAGCCGTTGATGCTACTAATAATATTCGCGTCGTCGTCCAGCGGCATTAGTGCCTTAGTACGTGTAGTTCGGGGATTAAAGGATTTAATCCTGATCGTCTGAATGTGACTGCTTTTCCCGGGTGATACAATCAACAACAAAAGATGACTTTTCATTAGTTCGGAACTTGTTCTAGTATACATATTGAATTTCTTGCAAGTTTTCAATACTTTTTTCTGATATGTGTGCCACGTTTACCTTTCATCGCCTTGAACGCTTTCTAGGGCACGTTTTCTTCAATAGTTGGTACAAAAAAATGGACTCGGGGGCGGTAGTTAATGGTTTCCTCGCTGGCAAAGTGAGTTTTCACCGAAAATTCTTTGAATACCCTTCTCACGGGCTCCTAGCTTTTTCGACGGTGTGGATGAGAGTAGAGGCGTCTTGGTGTCAAGCCGTCATCCGTCATGATAGACACGTGGAAAGCTTACCGCGCTCGTCCATTCTCTCAAGGCGGAGAATGAAAGATAGTGGAGTTGGTGTAGTCTCCTGTCTAAATATGGAAAACATTAATATATACAGGCCCGCCCTGCTACCATGCCCGTACATGTATATCTTCCAACAATATTTTTTAATCCGTACTCTATCTATCGGGTCATTCATCATCGCAGCCTACTTGTCCGCCGGACGGCTTCCATATCGTCGAAATAATGTACCGTAACCAGCTTCGTTGCCCGAGAAATATCAGGTTCAAGATTTATTAAACTTCTCGGTCTTTGTTATAAATTCGTAATCTGGAAATTGTTATTGCAATATGATTTGTTGTACTAGTATTTTGCCATCGTTCTATACGTATTTTATTGAGTATGACAAGTTTCTGACACTCTTTAATCACATGTTTAATCGCACACTCCGGCATTGGAATTAATTACCGACCATGCCAATGAATTGACTCATTTATTTCGATTTGCATTGACTATAAATGAGAATGGGCAGATTCCGTCAATACGAGGCAATAAAAGCAATAATCTTTGAAAGTTGTGAGGCCTGTGCGAGAGCGCGGGCTTGAGAAATACCCGAGAGTTACGAACCCTTCAAACCTCTGTTGTAATCATACGAGCCAGTTTTCCTATCTCCGAGAGAGATCGCGGCAATAAATTGCCAGTCTAACCGAGGCATAACACTCTGACATGAAAATCTCGCGTTGATCGTCGAGTCCTCGGTCGCTAAGGATTCTTCACACGCTCATCGGAGCCTGGGGGCTGATCCAGGAACGTCTTAATCATTGCGCATCGGGGCCGATCGGCCTTCGACGATCCGCAGTTCTGCCGATATGGGTACTCTGTAAATCCAGAGGCGAGTCAACTTCTTTCACGTCCATGGGAAAAAGAAGCTCGACGTACGTGTCGTGCGCTCTTGACGACGCGAACGCGCGCTCCCAAAGCCTCTCCATCTCCTCCGCTCGTCCTCACTCTACGCGCCAGCTGTACACTAGGATTCATAAATGCGATTAGTCTCCCCACTAGTCTAGATTCCTCCATCTTTCTGTTTTCTTAGTTTTACTGGAGACATGCCTTGGAATATTAATTCCAACGCAAACTTTTCACTCATTCTATTCGCGTTGCGTGTCACATACGAAAGAGTCCTATCGTGCGATTAACAATTCAATTGATTCATACTGTTTTTCAATTAAGAGTAGTCAATTCAATGCGTGCTTCAATTTGTCATCGATAAAACTGCAATAGTAATATCGAAATTCTAAATATGTTGGCAACTTATTGTCAAAGCCCATTCAGGTATCCAAAAAAATGAATCCTTTTTGGATTGAATAAAAAGTGTTTCTCTAAATTGGAAGGATACTTGATTACATAGGCGGTTTTAATCGCGAGGCAGCATCTACGCGTGTATTTGGTAACGAGAGCGCCGTCTGAAAAGTGGTCCTTGTAAGGCGTTAGTTAGTGACGCCCACCGTTCTCCGAAGCATCAAGAGGCCGGGCAATAAGAAGGGCCTCTCTAGCAAAGGCAATACTAGAAGGGACGCGCTCATTTCTGCGTGCTGATGTACAGAGGTAGAAAGAGAGGGAAGGAAGGGATTAACGTCGGCCGATCGCCACGCGTGCCGTTTTTCTGGGGGACGGTGTCGTGTCGGTGGAGAAGAGGTGCGCTGGTGCGTCCGTCGATCCCGTGCTCGTCGGACGCGGGCGCGCGCGCTCGTTCTAAAGGGCCTCTCTCGAGCCGGCTCTATTTGTCCTTATTTATCGGTCCGGCCGCGTGACTTTTTCTCCAATTCCCAATGCATTATCTTGATCGATCACTCGTTACCACCGCTGATTTATATTCCCGTGCGGCCGCGCGCGCGTTTTCTCCCCAAGCACGCACCTTGAATACCAGTGGCGGCCGCGCGACGCGACGGCGAACGCCGCCACCGCCCGGGGAGGAATAGTCGCCGAAGGTCGCCGCTTTAACCGCCGATTTCTGGAACGGGATACACACGTGCTGCCCGATTCTTTCACCCGACACACTTGCACCGTGTAATGAATGGCTGCGTTGATAGCCCAATGAAGGATATAATGCTCGATATTTCAAGTCTTACTGCTCACCCCCCCTCTGTATATCGACTGCCGCCAATTCGTCTCGCCCCATTATACGCGGTAACAAATACATTGCGCTAGAGGGAAAGGAGAGTCGAGTTTCAGAGGAAACGAAAGGGTTCTCTGTTATTAGAGTATTTTTCATTCGATGCAATTAGCATTTTTTATTTTGTTTTTTTGTGATTGATGAACATCTGGACCGATCGACCTATTCGCCAACCAATTAGTATTTTGTACGATTAATGATACTTGATCGATGCAGTCTTCGTCTTGGCAGGTTTTCGCGAAAAAGTAATTTATTTATTGAATTGTTTACACGGCACGGAACGACCCATCCCCGCTAACAAGTTGAACCCGCTGACAGGGATGCCGCACGGTTTTATTGAATTTTTCGGATGCAATAATTGTGGTAGCACTGCAATTATATTGGGCGGGATCGGCTCGCCGGCCAAGTGTTCGTCGGCCCGTTTACGTATGCATTCGGTTTCCATTGAAACGCGTCGGGCGAACACAATACCCGGGCCAGGAACTATCGTTCATCCGGGTGTCTGCCAATTTTTGCCTGTCAAATTCGAAATTGCTTCGTTTTTTAACTGATACCCCGCTCCCGAAATTCAGCGCGGACGTCGAATGCGATCGGTGATACGCTCTTCCTAGAATTACAGAAATTCCGCGTTCCGGTTAGTTAGTTACCAAAGCCAGTTTAATTCCTTGCGAACCTCGCTCCGCAATTTTTAGTGGTGATTTATGTTAGCCGAGGTTCACTACATTTTGAAATCAAATTGAAGTAGTTGTCGTACAATGTTAATGCGAAATCTTCCCGGAGTATCGTTTGAGTGGCTAATCAATCGGCGCTGGAAATGCATAGATGCATTTAGATTTAAATTTAGATACCTGTTCGGATTCAAGGTATAATAAACGGCGTGGAGAGTGTTCTGGCGAGGTAAAGCAATGCCCCGACATTTCACTCGTTCGTCCTGACAAATTAATTAGAGGTTCTTGATTGATTTATGTCAACCGCTCGCTCTTCCCGGCGCTCTCCTAATTAAAATGATAATGAAAACCCATCGACTTACGTGTGTCTCTATTCCCGGCAATAGCTTTATTCATTTTAATCGCGACGCCAGCGCGATTCACTCCACGCTTTCTCTGCGGGAACGGTTTCCTTCGTTCCGGAACGAGTCTGACCAGTTTCCAATTGCGCGCCAAGGGAAAAACTACTCGTTCAATTTCCGTGAAACAGTAAGAACAATTCAGTGGAATCGAATGAGCAATCACTGAATGCCAGTTTTATTGAGTGAGTTAATGTTCCCATTAAACTGTCGCTATCATCAGTCCGTAAGTTATTTGCGTGTTCCCTGACAAATGAGGAGCGTTCTCAGACTGGTTATTTAGACCGCCAAGAATAATTCCTAGCTACCCAAAGAACGTCTAGAGAAATTTCACATTCAATTTCATGTTTATAAGTTTTTAATTATCAGATCAAAATAGAATTCATGTTAGTCTTTATTCATAGTCCGCCAAAACATAGAGTCTCTTAACCAGTTAATATTCCCCAATTTGACTCGATATTTTCAGGGGAGGCAAATACCTCCCCATAGCTAGCACAAATTATGAACGTCCGTCACGAACATCCGACTGGACCGAGAGAAAATAATAGAGTGGCGACTTCCCCGAGCACATTCAAGATCTCGTTACTCACGTCCGTTGAACTCATTTCCTAATGCATGACATTTCTCGGGCAGCACTGTTTTCTGATTAGGGCATTACAGATTCAAAGGGCCGGTGAGTGGCGGCTCTCTGGAAGCGTCTTCCTCTTGCTCTCGGAGCGCGCTCTGCTTTCATATCTCGTAGGAGCCCGAGCTCGCGTCGTCACACTCCATTCCGCCTGGAATTCCCAAGCTTATCGAAGCTCTCTGGGCCCGTGCTGGCGGAGCCAACTCAACCAGCCGACGAGGATGCGAGCGGGAGCAGCGAGAGCGGCACTCTCCGATAAGACCCGTAAAAGGTTCGAAGGGACCTTAATTAGGCGGCGCCCTGTTAATTAGGCTCGAATCGGCTGCGAGAGAGCACTTTTAAGAACCGCGCGCGCGTTCTCTCGGCCAACTGAGCGCGCACGCTGCGGCTAAAGATCTCCGGCGGAATATAGAGAAGCGGTTGCTGAATTGTCAGATAACTGTGCCAAGCAGAAGCGGGATAAGTCGCCGGGGCTTTAATATCCGTGGGCAATCGTCGCCCCGGCACGCGGCACTCGGCTCTTTCTTCTCGGAACCGAAATCGAGCCCACTCCCAGCCGGTCAGAACTTCGCCCCTTAGACCCTATTAGCGTCGGTAGCACTCACCTGTCCATTTCCTAATGCATCCAACTCGGTAGCGGCTCTCTCTCGCCCGGTAGATTAGTAATTCTGGGATAATAAGAGCCATCGTTCAGTGATACCCTGAAATAAATATACCCCGGCCAACGCCGACGACTTAATGGACCGGACCCGATTAATCGGGATAATTGACGACCGCCGAATCTTTCACGAATTCGTTAATAAGTCCGGGGCTTTCGCATTCTTGATCAACTTCGTATCCACTACGCGCACAACATGTTTGCTGTAATAAGTTAGTAGTATTGCTATAAGTAACTATAACTGACTGATCAAGTTCTGTTGAGTGTTACTTTCTTACTTCTCATTGACAGTATTCATGTCGGAAGTCTCTGTTTCGTTATAATACTCGTCTTTCAATTAGGAAAACGCACGAAAATAGGACATTTAATTAAATTAGGCGTGGAAATCAAGGAGGTAGATCCGTATGCATTGGTATCTCACTGTGGAAATCGGTAGCTCTCATCGACGTCCGTGAAGAGTGACGTCGCCGGTACCGCGGCAGATCGGATCTAGCCATCTCACATCCGCCTTCTCGATCTCATCTCCTTGCTCTGTGGGAGAGTCCGTGCGGTGCAACGAACCCGATCGCGAATCTCAGCCGCACGCACACAGACCGCGAAACAGACAGAAGGGACGCGCGGCCTATCGAAGGCGAGTGCGCGCGAGTGCGTCGCGGTCCACGGTGTCGGGATCTCTTCTGTTGGCATGAGAAAAAGTGTCGGCGGCGACCGTAAATCAATCGGCGGGCTGCGCTGCGGAGCGCGTGGAAATCGTAAGGTGGGCCGGACTTAATGGCGGCGGGGCTCGCGTGTTAAACACCAGTTATCTTGCCGATCGGTAAGTTTTACGTTTGCCTTTAGTCCGGCTGGTCGCGTGCTCGCTCTTCAGATCTTCATTGGAGGAAGCCCTCGCTCCGCTGGGACCAACGAGATCACCTGGTCCACCTGGACCACTTGATCTCTACCTAGATCTCTATGACCTCCGCCGCTCCATTCATTCAACATCTTCCCTTTCGACTTTCGCTTTAAGCCATTCGAAAGCGTAGAGACTATAACACTGTGATTATATTTATATCGCCGATATTATTCCATACACAAAGCATCCACTTTGGATGATGTTGCGAGCTTGGAATTATTCTGGAAGAACTGTTGTGGGAAAGTGTTGATACATGTAGAGGTAAAGGCGATGGACTGTTCCTACGGAGGATTGGTCGGTCGCGTACGGCAACAGGGGATGCGTCGTCGAGCTCGTTGCCGAAGGCTTTTCCCGCGGAGGCTTTGTTCGCCCGGTAATGAATTCAGTAAGTTTTGTCGAGGGTGGTAGTTTCCTGCTGGCACCCTCGAAATTGAGATCGTTGCATCGTCGAGTGGAAGGGTCATGTGCCCAGCGAGAGACAGGGAGGGCTGGCCTGAGAGAAAGGGACGAGACGAACTGGTGGCCGAGGGGCGGCAATTTATGAACTGACGCTTCCTTTATGAGGGGGCGGCTTGGCGACTGAATTTTAACACGTGACTCAGAGAGCGCAATCGCCGCGCGAGCGCGCACCGGAATGACTTTGCTGTGGATACACGTACGCCTCGGACGCAGGTACACCTTATCCGCGCGTTCTATCTAATCTCACTTCCGAGATCGGCCGGTTCGCTTGATTAAGATCTGCCGTAACAGGCGGCCGCGGCCTCGTAAAATGCAAAATGTTCATTTATCCCTTGGTACTTTTCGCTCGGCCTCAAGCCGCCTTGCGGGAAGGCGAGTAACCGGCTGTTGTTCGCGCGACCGCTGTTAATAAAGCGTTGGAACACGATACTTTGGAGCCCGTAATGAAAGGGTAAGGATTGCCACGAATTATTCGCCATTATTATAATGCATTGGTCTAATAAGTTTAATTGGCCTCGTTTGGTATGTAATGACGGCAGGGGAGCTATTGAAATTTTAAAAAATGATATAAACTGTCGGTTACTAGTCCAAAATCAATACAATATTTCGCAATTAAAGATTCAATTTAATTAAAACCCAATATAAACAGCACACAACTGAAAATGCTCATTCGCCTTTGGATATGGACAAATATGTATTCGGGCTGGTACATTTTGTGGAAAAATAAAGCAATTAATAATTGTTCCATATTTCAAACACAGTATTTCGTCGACCACTAATACATCGTGCATATTGCATTGGGAAATCGACCGCGACCGGTACTCGAGTTAAAACTGTCTCGCCGAGAGTGCAAGTGTCACCGTGCGAACCATGCAAGAGCATTCGAAAGAAGAGTAAAGGGCTCTCGACGGCATTAGTCATCTCGGTAGGGCAGCAGTGGTGGAATGCGGTCCGATTATTCGGAAGGAACGACGGATCCGCAAGATCCTGGCAAAGATCGAGACGTCAGGATCGCGAGAGCCTCGAAGGTAACAAGAGAGGCCGCGGAAAAAAACACGTCATGAATTCTTCATGTCACACCTTCCGCGAAAAAAGGGGGCGGCGGGGAGGGGGCTCGCTCGAGTGAGCGAATATAGGGGAGCGGTGGCGGGGGACGTCCTTGAGGTAGTGTAATTCGTAACACCAGGAGCACTTTGCAGGGTGAAAGTCGCCCTTTTTCTTTGACGTGCCTGACGCCTCTCTTTCTCCGTCTCTCTTTTCCATCGACTTGTATACCTTAGCGCTTTTTCGGCGACGCCACTTGGACCATCCTCGAAAAGCGAGGGTGGCCGTTGCCTATCGCCCTCGTCCCAGCCTCTCTCTCCCTCTCTCCCAGTATTTTTTCCCGTTTACCACGAGCCAAGATAAATCGTTGGCTGACAAGTGTACAGCGACCTTGAGACTGCCAAGTCATTTGTCTCGCTGAGTAACGAGGTGCTTGGATGCGCGCTGTGGCACACTGCCCTCGAAACGCTCTTGTCGACTCATTGAATAGAACCAAGTGCTGCACCGATCTAGCGTTAAAATGACTTATTACAATATGCGGCTGGATAATAAAAATTGCTTTCGATGCCGTGTGGAACACAACAGGTTTTCTATAATATAAACTTTCTATTCAAATCCAAGCATTTGTACTTTAGTCAATTATCAATTTTACCCGGAATATTAATATTGGCACAAGGCCAATGGATATTTTGGAGAGGTTGGCGTTAAAAGAAATACGAATAGCAGATAGGAATGGTATCCCATTGTTAATTCGATCTCCCAGCGAGTAGAGCGACCAACCGATCTTTCTGGCGGGTCGGCCGGCGTGAGTTCAATCGGGATCAGATTTCACGGGGTTTCGAGCGCGGCTCTGTTGCAGCGTACGGTGCCGGCCGCGGCGAGATCTCACGAAGTAGGCCATCTTTTTTATCGCCTATCTCCTTAACGCCTCCTCCAGCTTCTTCGAGCCGCGGACGCTCCTTCGGACGGGATCCGCGATACCCATCGACGGCGCCCTGAAAAATTATTTCCAAAGGGCCGCTCGCAGATGTAACCCGATGTGACCAAGCTTGAAATAAAGCGACGGTTGGCCAGTAGTCGACAGTGCCTACTGTGTCCCGGACAAATTAAAATCGAATTAGAAGAGTCTCTCAGTCACATTAATATCATGAAATATAACAAACGCCTGAACTAGTTTACCTCGGCTACCAAATTAATTCACGTTTACGATTCAACTTGGATACTGCTATGTATTTCCCACGCGAATATCACAATATGCATTAATGGTATTGGCATCATGTAGGCAACATAGTTTCGGAATACCTGCGTTCTATTACTCGAAATTGAATGCCACTGGAAATTCACGTACGAAAATACGATTTACCGCCCTTTAATCTCAGCCCCATGGCTTTTCTAGCCAAAGCCCATTTCGAAGCATACTCCCGCGCGTATTTCGCATTCCGCAAAATGCACGGGCCGTCCGAGCGGCCGGTGCTACCAACGAGGATTCTTTATACTCGATTCCCCCGGCCGGTAATGTAAAAGCTGATACACGGCGGACTAGCAATACGGAAGAGGGCTAAATCAGCGAGTATCACCCGGGTTTCGAAGGCATAGCAGGAAGTGGAGACGCTCGCCGGTGATCGGGCTAATCGGCAAACGAGTCGAGCACACGCAGGTCACGGCTGGGAGCAGCCACATTTTCTCACGTTAATAACGCTTTCAAGGTGAAACCGCGCGCCGGACCGCGGGGCCTATGTACTCGTACCTTGTAGTAATCATAACTGTATCCCCGTAGGTAGGCTACGCGCTCTCCCGGTACTTCATCAATAATCGGCGAAGCCCGCGGAGCTGCTGGCACGCAGCCGCTATAATGTTGACCCTAAGTACCACACGGCAGTCCGATCCTCGCATAACATACACGCGCCTATGATACCACCTTATCCTCCTGAAACAGGACGCCGACAGGATCGTGGAAATTGAAAGAGGCCCACGCGCCTGCCGCTTTTCTGCAATCTTGTTAGGCGAGATTATAGCCGGCCGACTTTTAGGCCCCGCGAGTTTTTGCTGAGGGCAGGGAAAAGGGACGAGTTGGAGTCACCGAAATCGAGAGATGATTGAACGGGGAATCCCAGTGGTTTCGCGGGTTAATGGAATGCATTCCATCTTCCTGGAGGCAGGAAGGAATTCCTGATAATAAGCTGGTACAAATTGGTGGCTAGACTGGCTGGACTGGCTAGACACGGTAGTCTCGGTGAAATAATGACCATCGGCAGCCGTGGGTGCGTCGGTGACCGAATCACCAGAGACTACAGTCTCATCGGCGCTAGCATCTCTCCGCGGACAAGTTGCGCAAGGGTTTTAAAGCGGCGCGTGAGAGCCTTGGAGACATTCCATCGGCGCGATACTCGCGGCAGATAGAGGGTATGAAGTATTTTGAGCACCCCACTCGATAAGCCATATCTGCGCCCGATCGATTCGTCTTTCCGCCGCTTTCTCCGGTTGCATTAGTCGCCATTTAGTCCGCGGTACTCGTCGACCGCAGGGCTCCAAAGAAATACGTCGCCCTAGGAGACAAGTATTCAATTACAATAATAATGTCAATTCATAAAGGGATCGACTTCAAAGGCCACGGGGCAGGTGAGCCCGATCGGGTACCGCGAGAGAGCGGCTCTCTGTCTCTCGGCACTCGGCACTCGGCACTCGGCAAGGAAGAGAGAAGGCTGAGAGGCTGAGAGGTATGAGGAGTGAACTCCGGCAAAGGGAGACGGGGTATATAACATTGAATAAGCTCGGGTCGAAAGAGCGCAAGGAGAGAAGTAAAGATCACGAGCGGCTGCGAGCCGAGAGAGAGAAAGGGAGAGGACGAGCGGCTCCTCGCATCTCGGCGAACGATAAGTCTCGTTCTCCTCGGGACAGAGAGAAAGAGAGTGCGGCAGCGGCCGAGGGGCGAGGAGAGGCAATCGCAATCGAAGGTGAGAGAGTTCTGGATGGCAAGATCGGGATGGAGAGAGTGTGTATCCGTTTTGTTGGTTGCGTCGATGCCTCCGGGATTATATACGACGTCGAGCGACAATACGTTTCTGAGATCACTATCGAGCCCACTATTGTCGGCCATTAAAAATACCTCCTCAACGTTTATTCGGCAAATAAATCTCGATCCGCTGGAATGCGGCTCTCCTCTGTCCTCCGTGTGCCTCCTTCGTTGGATTCTCCCGTTGTCATCGCCGTGATACCGTATACCCTTTGCCAGATTCACCTTCCTCCCTCCATCTATCCGTCTCTCACTCGCTCACTCTCTCTCTCCCCCCCTCTCCCTCCCCTTTCGCATCAACAAATTAACGAGCAGTGTTAAGTCACGAGGCTCGTCTTCATTAACACCCCGATCCGACGACGTCTTCATTCAGCGTGCGTATCCAGTCGTCTCCAGCGTTTCCCATTTCTGAGCAGTAATTTTGCTCGAGTGCATCCGGAATAACGAGTGCAGGGTCTGCCACGCCGGACCCTCGAGTACTTTACGCCAGCTTCCACCCGGGTAAAATAAATTTCCAGGGTGTCGATATAATCTCCACCGTCGGAGAGTTCCTTCCACGCGGATCGCGTCCCTCTTCCTCGCTCCTCTCTCGGCGGAGTCTTAACGATGTATACCTGGACACAGGAGACGAGAGGCGGAGACCTCACTGCGGAACTTACTTGTCCAATCTCGCGGGATCTGTATCTCACGCGCTCCCGAGAGAGCAAAAGCCGGCAACAGCAACTCACCCCCGGTGGTGCGAGGGCGGCCGGCGTTCTAGCACAATAACGGTAACGACTGAGCCCTCGGCCGCCGATAGCGGGAGGGACAGCGAGTGGCCGATAAAGTGGCTGCGCAGCATCCCCTATAAATACATCTCATCGCGAGGCTACCGAAGACCGTCGGCGTCAGCTTGTCATCCGAGTGGTCTCGCGTCCCGGGAGCTGCATCCTCCTCGGAGGCAGTCGCTGCTCGGTGTGCACACGCGCTCGTCCAGGTGTGAACGAGGAACGACACGCCTAACAAACTCTAAACCAGGCCAGGGTAAACTGTACCGGATGAAGGAGCCGGGCCCGGGTGGATGTGGAGAGAGAGGGAGAGAGGGGCTTTCTCGGAAAGGCGCGATAGCAAGCCGCGCGTAAACAATAATTAGCTTAATTAATCCGTCGGTCTGCCAAGCGGGCTGATAATTTGGTACAATGTTAAAGTGACATTAGCCGATAAGCCAGTCTCGCTACATCCGACCTCTCCGGCGTCGTCTCGCTTTCTCCTTCGGGAGGAGATTGCCAGGGCTTCTTGTCCTCCTTGCACGCCGGAGTCTCCTCAAGCTCGCCTCCTGCAGCTCGCCCTCTCCTAATTCCGGTGCCTGGAAGTCGTCCAATTAAACGTTGCTTCCGCGTTCTGCACTCAGTCCTCTCGCACAAGCTCCGTCGCCTAGCAGGGGTGGGATGCCGGGCGGCCGCCACCCCCGTCGAGAACGGATATTTCCAACTTTCCGTGCGAGCGAGACGCGCGCACTGTGCGCTAATGCGCTCGTAAGCTAGCACCCTCGTGTTCGCGGCACACCCAAGGATGAACCTTGCGGATTATGCGCCTGCTACACCCCCCCCCCCTCTCTCTCTCTCTCCTTTCATGCCACGACGAAAGGAATAATTGCGAGCAATGCGTATCCCTTCCGATTCAAAGTCCTGGTACTGTAGGGAATAATAATGTAATGTGCTTCTTGTAAGTGTTCGATGAATTTCCCTCATTTACCTGAGTCGAATCGCGCTCGCATTGAAGTTTCTTGAATTCGAGCCACTTGGATTGAAATTGCTTGTAATTTCATTATCGACTTTCATGTTTAAACTGAATTTGGTTAATTGTCACTTGGCCTCCGCGAATCGCTTTTACGCCTGGATGTAATTACTCAAGTTTGGGAGTGGAATTTGTAATTTTTCAATCAGGGAGTGGAGAATTGTACGAGCGGGGAATAATAAGATTTCTAAAGTAAGGCATCAGGAATCTGAGGTGTTTTATTATTTAGATTCAGTGAGTTTGGATGGTAGTATTAGGAAAGTGCGTGAAGCTGTGATCTCGGCATCGCAATATCGGGACACCAGCTCGCTTTATTATCTTCTGTGAAAGTGGTATTCAAATCTTATTCCAATACCATTAGCCCACGTGAAATCGATGTCGCCTTTTCGTCGCGCCTCATCCCGACCCCGGGGATCGCATAAATTATTTTAAATCAGAATTCGTTAAGATAAATTAGAATACATTAGCCTCGCTAAGAAGCAATTCGCAAAAATGAGCCCGGTTAATTCAGCACCCTACGATCGATCACTCGCGACGCCAGTAAGACAATATGATGGGCCGTTCGAACGATGGTTAGACTCAAAGGACAAGCAGCTCCTTTATTATTCAACAAGATATAGTGATTAGCTTTTTTAGTCTCTCTCAAGCCAAAGATGTAGAGATGTATGCTCTAGATTTCCACGCAAAGTGACTTTCAATTTTCCCTTCAAAATGCCAAGCGTTCAAAAGCAAATTTGTTGAGATTTCTCGCGGGCGCCCTTGAATTGTCAGGGATTGAACATTAGCCGTCTTTCGCCAATGCGATCCTCTCGTCGGGAATGAAAGGGCGAGGGGCAGGGGTGGTCGAAAATCGAGTCTGGCCGATCGTGATTATCCGAAGGGAAAACTGATCACGTACGGACGGTCGGCTGGTACAATGGGCAACTTTATCCAACTTAAGGGCTATTAGGACCAACCCCTTTCGCATCGGTTCTGCGTCCCTTTAGCACGCGTCCTCCGCTCGCCCTCCACCCTCTTCTCCTTCCCTATCGGTCTTTGTGTTGGCATTTCGGCTCGAGTCGCAAGCGATAGCCCCGGCACGAGCCGCGGCGCCTTCTCTCTCCAATAAAGTTATATGTATGTATACATGTAGAGTCGCTAGGCGGCTACTACGGAAACGCAAGCTTGGGGAATGTGTCTGTATTCGAGCTAGTAGATTACATTATGACACACGATTACGACACCGCGCACTATACGGGTCGTTTCAATGCCCGAAATTGGACTTCCCTAAGGACTGTCCTTTCTCAATACTATTCAAGTACTGATTGCCAACTACGATATCGCGTGCCTATCGAATAGCGTAAGTTACTAGGAATTCGTTTTTAACGATCCTAGAATCGATTGTGCCATAATTAAAGAATTTTCGCAGCAGGAAACAAAATCTATTGCAAGAATCGAACCAAAGTAGTAGAAAGTAGTATTAAAAAGATTTTGATTCTTGAATTAGTATCCTGAAATTGATTCTCTTTAGCAAGGAACAAGTTGACTTCTGTAATAAGATTTACTGATAATAAGAAGGGCAAATTGTAAAAGCGTTCAAAAACAGAACTGCTCGATTCAATTGCAGCAATAATGAGCTTCTCATACACTTAGGTTGTGAATAGCCCAATTAATATAAGGCTTCGCCATCTCACTCGTAGTATCTTAAACGTTCGTGTACGGTTTCTTAAAGCGAACAGCAATCGCTTCAGTCGAAGAAACCCTATTTAACGAGGATTGCTTAGTGCGATGTTTAAATGGCTTCCGAGCCAGTGTTGATCCAGCCGGGCCGATATTCAGCTAATTCGAGAGCAGTGGATATTAGCGTGCGACGACACGTAATCAGAGCTGGTCAGAGGGCGATCGTAGGGCGCGTACCAGATAGCCCCGTCTACTACAATAAGGTCGGAGCTTGAGAGTATTCTACTAAAGACGTGCCTACTCGAGTATACGTTAATGGTTTCTCCTGGGTTTGTACACACCGTACTCGTGCATTGTAAGGCACCTACCACAAGGATCACATTAAACGAGCCGACGGCGATCATCTCAGTGCCAGTCATCCTCGATAATGACCGACTCTCCTGCCTCCCTTGCTTTACCTTCTCCTTCCACGGGCTTCTGCCGTTCTTTCCTCGGCAAACGAATCATTTCCTTCTCTCCCTCTCTCCCCTTTTTTGTGCACCTTGCGCACCGAGCAACCGTCATCATTAGCAATGGGACGTATGACCGCAAGATTTTCCAATCGTCCGCTCCTTCCGTGCAATTAGGAAACGAATTTCACGACAGGCTTCCTTTCGGTTTCCGTGGGAAGCGCGCGTGCTGCTGGGATTAATGATGACTTATTTCGATTGGTCTCCACGGCCAGTTGATTGGCGAACGCAATTGCCTCGAAAGTGGAAGACAAACGCGCTTGACACTTTATTTATTATTGGAGTAGAGTATTTTTATACATACTATACTTTCCTTGCCGACCGAGGTTATTAACCAGATAAATGTATAGAATGTTTGAGTTTTGAAAAATCTAATATACTTGGGTGTTGCGGGAGAGCGTTCCCCGAGGCTTAGAGCGGTACCCACGTGTACGTTACCGGGTTTATTAAACAGTCACGGCCTGTCAAAACTACATTCGCCCCGGTAAATTAATTATTGGGCCGCTCGCCGCGAAATAAATCACCGGGCATAATGCCTTATTGATTTGTCAGGTGGCGGAGCGCGGTTGGGAAACCGGCGCGGCGGCGGCGGCGGCTCGCCCGCGTGTACGCTTATACAGCTGACATTCAAACTCGAATACACCTTTTCCGCGGTGCGTGTCGAATTCGTCTCTGAATCGAGCGCGCCTGATGAACGATTCGCCCGGAAAGAACCCACGTAAGAAGCCACTCTCTTTTGATATACGCCGCGAGCAGAATATTTCCCAAGCGCCTCACGAGCGACCCAATCGAAAACGGCTTCCTCGATCTAACGGCGTGAGCAGCGCGATATTCGAGGAATTCCCCGCTACCTGTACGGATCTGGGCCCTTCAATTACAGATTTTGCGCGGGCAATGCGATTTTTCACGGACACGCGAAATCACAGACGAATGAGTTGTACTTAAGTGTTTCTCTAGAAGCAATGCTGAATCGAAGCCTGATATATTCGACGGAGCAATTGATTGCAAAAATATGGCAATTATAATAATACTGTCTATCGTAACAGGTGTTCTATCATGCGAAGTGTTATTACGAAGTGTCGACTTCTTTGAGTATCTTCATAAACCAATACCGAAATCGCAGATTTATTAATAAATTAAGAACCCATGTATAATACGATGCACATACTATAGTAGTTTCCTCGTAATCCAACTATCACTATTAACTCACACACCGGAAACGGCGGAGATCTATTTAAAGAGCACGCCAAACAGGCTCCATAATTCATAGGCAACATTTCTTGCCGCAGTTTCACCTTGACTTCCATTCGAGCAACTCCCGGCGCAAGTGTCAGTGGCCTTAAATCGAATAATTACCGCATTCCCGGCGAGCAACACCAGGAATAATTTCCGCGTGCGGGCGCGCATCCTTATTCCGGCAGGTTAAGTTACGATTGGGCCGGGCTCGCCACCGATAAAGGACACGTACTGGAGATTAGATAATTCTCGTTGCGCTAATATCGCGCGTGACAACACTCCAAATGGGCCTGCTTCGCGAAAAGAGTTCTGGGGCGCTCGCTCGCGCCACGAATGCATGTAAACTAGCGGAGAGTGGTACACGCGTGCATGAGATACGTATGAGGGGCTACGTAGACTGCATTAAATATTCACCGAATTCCGGGGGAAAGAGGCTGCGCTTCTCTCAGCCGCAAACACTCATCCGGATTAATAAAGACAGGATGACGTAAACCACCGCGTGCTTCGCTAATCTGGACGTACAACACTCGCCGGGAGCACTCGCTCTTCCCTTCCCTCCTTTCCCCTTATACAACCTTTGACTCACGCCTCCTATCCTTCCCTCTCCTCTCTCCTCTCTCTTTTTGTCAGGACATTAATAATCGCTGGATTCCCCGGGAGGAATATCTATGGTGATTTCGACTTCGAAGAAAGTCTAATAGGATTAGCTCGCAAGTATCGCGCCCCTCGCGGGTTTTCGAGGCTTTCCCATAAATTTCGGGCAGCGCGCGCCGACCTCGACGCTCCCGTGCATCCAACGCTGTTTCGTCATTCCTCACGCGTGGCCTCTTGGCTGCACGGCCACCACCGGCATATCACTCTTATAATTCTCCTCGCTCGCTCGCATTTCGCCTTTGTTTACATTAATACCGGGAGGGAGGCGAAACGCGCCTCCCTTTGCTCGCGTTATTACATCCCTCCAGCGGGTCTCATTACTCGGGAATAATGCTCATTCGCCGGTGTATATGTCCGTGGAATAAGATTCGGAGTTAACAAATCTAGTTTGATTATTAGTTGCCTGCGGAGTGCGCGAATAGTTGATGGGTGGAGTGGGACGGTTGGCGGATTGGTGGTTGGTTGAATTCTCGGGGGTGGATGCTCGCCACCGGGCTCTTCTCGAAGAGGTCGGTCTCCGCCCGAGCAATAAATTGTCGATATCACAATGAGCACGTATTGAGCCGTCGGCCGTCCGATGTAATGGCGCAATGAATCATGCAAAAACTTATCTGCCGCGTGTGTGCGCGCGCGCGCGCTGCGTCTACGCTTCTTCACGGGCGAGATGAGGGAACGCATGTTTTCATTAGTCACCGTTACTCGCTGCGCCCTAGCAGATATGCCGTGCTCCTTCGTCCGCCTATTCGCCTTCTTGCCGGTCTCTCTGTGGTTGATTCAGTGCCGATAGGACCATCCGGCAATGCCCACCGCTCGTCGGTACCGCGTTTGCAATGGAACTTGGCGCGCTCATACCTCTCTCGCGCCTAGTCGTACGGAGCCGTGCGCCGACAACCGGTTGCTATCTATCAATTACCAATTTCAACGTCTACGCCGAAAACGAAACTCCCTGCGCGAGGGAGACAGAGAAAGGCAAGTGTATAATTGAGCCGTGCGGAGAACACCCATGTAGGAGACTGCTGGAAGAAGTCTGATTCTTCGAAGGCACTCGGCCGCACAGACGCTGCCCTTAGAAACGGCGCACTTGAGGCTAATGGTGTCGTTGACTCTTCATGATCGTGTGACGGGTCGTGTGACGGGAGCCACTCGATATCAAGTATTGCTGAAGCGTTTCATATTCAAATAGGATTATTTCAGAACGCGACATATCCACGCCAATTATTTCAATAGAATAGTTACAACTCGGGAATGAGGAATGACGGAAAACTAGACGATGTGATACAAAATTCATAAATCAATCCTTGGAGATCTAACTTTTTCGCTAAACTTGGGGATAAGTACCTCGGCTGTCGCGCACTGTACTTGCTATACTAGTTGGCGCGAGACCCTACCGATTCTCCTGATTAGATAGCGCATGCCCAAAACCGGCATCCTCTCAAGTAGATGACTTCCTTCAATTAAATCCGCTCCTTTTACTTATCAAACTGAAACTCTTCCTCGCGCCGCTTTCCTCCGAGTACTTCCCCGCTCTCCGGCGCGTGGATTCTGAAAATCGTGAGAAAGCTGACGGTGCACATTGAGCTCGGGGGTAGTAGGGGGGTGGGGTCTACAATTAAGACCGCGCGCGGCCGCTCGAGCCGGCGTGGATACTAATGGAAAACTGGCGGGCGCTCGATTAGTGAAATTAATTTCCCGGCAATCGGGCGCGGTAATGAGCGCGGCAGTTCGCGCTTACTTAAAGGTCGCAATTGATTATTGCGCTTAGAGGCGGCTGGTGGCCGCGGAGGGTCTCGGGCCACGAGGCAGACCGAGAGACTTTTCATTAGTCACCGCGAACCATGACGGTTCCACGGCGAGGCCGCGCTCTTTGGCGGTGGGCGATCGAGCGGCGAAAATGCATGCGAGCCCCGAGGGCACCCGCGCGCGCAGACACACACGGCCGCTCTAGTCCCCGCTAATAATGCCAATTTATCGCCGCCGGAATGATAATAACAGTGTAAATAATCCAGGAAGCATTATCAATCCCATCAGCGTGGAACTAGGACGAGCGAGCGCGAGCGGCTTGCCCCGACCGCGCGCCGGCTCCGACGATTGCCGGCGTGGCAGAGCGATTCGGCCTGCATAATTCACGCTTAATTTTATAACGCTCGAAAGCAAGTTGGAGCGAGCGGAGAGGTGCGTGCCGATGGCACGCAGGTTCGCGCCGGCGAATATACATTTTCATTAGTCACCGTTATTTGCGACGCCCTCGCAAGCGGAGATGGGGCCGCGATGTGTGTGCTGCATGCGGCGGGCCCGAGCTCTCTCTCGCTTTTGCCTTGGGGCGCTTCTTTCGAGTAGGTACATGCGTCGCTACTCGGCCGCGCTCACCTCCGCTCGCCGAGGGAACCACGCCACGGCACACACCGTCCGTAGACGGCGCAGACTGTGTTTTGATATCTCGGGGCAGCCCCACGACAGCCACGCCACGCCGCGTCGTCCACCGGCCACTCTTCTCCTCCTCCTCCTCCTCCTCCTCCTCCCCCGGCTCCTTGCTGCAACATACATGCGTGTGCATAAACAAGTAGGTGGGGTGAGCGGGCGAGGCTGCAAGTTGAAAATGCAATCTTCGGGAGAGCGTCAAGTACGCGGGGTAGAGTAATGAGTGTGCTAGCATCTCTCGCGCTCCCTCGCTTTCTGCCTTGAACGAGAGGCTGGCGCATATTAAACGCACTCTGCGCTGTATGTTACCAGGAAGGAGAGACGGATCGCTGAAGAAACGATCGCTCCTCGCTTGAGAGCCGAGTAGTAATTAAAGATAAGTGAGAGCAATGCTAGTTCGATGCAATAGGCGTTTAAGTGATAGTTAAAAGGGATGCCGGTGTACCAGCCACTCGCCGCTCTATCAGCAGCGAAGAATGGCTTATTATTCCTGGAGATTCTCCACTCGTCCATCTGCTATGAGGACTCCAAAGAAATCGCGAGATCTCTCATGACTTGAGCAATTAGTACTGGCTCGCTGATCAAGTAATGGGTATCGTTTAAGTGGTATGCGCTTAGCTTGGAGTGTTTATTTCCAATTTACATTGTTGCCTTATCGAGCCCCTGGTAATCTACCAGTGGAAAGCAAATTTCTTTTGTGAACCAATTGCTATTTCAACGGCAGTTTCTGAGAGTGCGCGCTTCAATGCATGATAGTATAGGAAATCAATACTCCTTAGCGTATTAATTGCTTCGAGTTAACTGAAAGCTTCGTCGATTCATCATTTCGTTAAACTCAGATTTATAGATTTACAAATAATCTTGTTTTAACTCCATCTTTTTAAATAAATACGAGGATTGAGTTCGCAGTGATTGATCCAGCTGGTTTGAAACGCATCGCTATAAATCGCGAAACAATGTGACGAGCGGGCATGTTAGCTTCTCGAAGCAGCTTTCTAATTAGCGGCTATCGTTCTGTACCCGACCTTCAAGTGGCGCGGTTACCGTTAACCCTAGTGCTTGATTAAATCGAGTAGGAAGTGTATCGCTTTGGAGGCGTGTATTACAATTTATAACGACGAATCCCCGGCCGCGAGTGATGGGCCCCGATTAATTGGCGCATCGATGCTCTACCGATAAAGCGATCCTGACCCTTGCAGTCGAAGGAATGCTCGCGGGGAAAGGTTCGCTTCGTAATTTTCGCTAGACCGTTAGCCACGCACTCGCACGCCTATTTCCGCGAAGGCTCCTCATCCTCTTCCTCGCGAACGCTCGTTCGCGCACCTATATCAGTCTTCTTACTAATCCACATTCCTGTATTCATCCTCGTACTAATTATAAGGATTTTCATTAACATGACGTGCGTGCGTGCGTCAGAGCGGGCAGTATTAAGTTTGGTATTTTGCACAAGGGAGCGCAAGTATCGTGTTCATATTGTAATTGGAGATGTAGCTTGCAGAGCACTGGTCTGTGAAATTTGTATGCCTTTTGAGAACGATTTGCTGGTAAATTAATTTTCTACGTCGACTACTGACTCTGGCAGAATATATATTTTCGTTTCGAATTTCCGCATACGTTTTTGGCAGAATCTCGCGTGTTTCCGGAGGTTGTATTGAAACAATATTTCATTTTGTAGTTTAAGGGTTGGAAGTGTAGGATGATAGAGTGCTTGATGGATTGCACAAGAGGTACTACTTTTACAATGGACCTCTAGGGAGGTTTGCATCGAAGGTGTTAACATATCTTTTCGTCCGTTCATGCGCTTTAACACTGAACGGTTCACTGTCTAATCGTGTGATAGCCGTGATTCCTGTAGACTCGGGAGTGCAATGCTTATACTTTTTACGACACGCCCTCAGCGCGAAAGGGGTGGAGAGCCGGGGTCGAAGGTGGTGCCGGTACTGGTAACCAGAAAGTTGCCGGGATTCGCACGGGCATCGCCAAAGAACCACCAGATTCAGTCCGCAACCTCTTCGTTACTCTTTCTACCCGCCCCGTGCTCCCCCCGCCTTCCTTTGTGCAAGGATAATACGCGAGGATGAAGTACCTAAACTGAAAATCAAAGCTCCAGTATTCCCTAGTTACGCGTAAGCTCGTTTGTTTTGCAACTGCACATATTGCAACCATTTGCATCTATCAAAGCACTCTGTCCTTCCCTTTC
The DNA here is from genome assembly GCA_963675795.1 of Crossocerus cetratus. Taxonomy (NCBI): domain Eukaryota; kingdom Metazoa; phylum Arthropoda; class Insecta; order Hymenoptera; family Crabronidae; genus Crossocerus; species Crossocerus cetratus. The sequence goes on from OY776665.1 coordinate 18,475,481, forward strand.
TTTTTATCCTGCGAGTCGAGAATTCCCAGCACGCAGCGAGCCGATGGATGATGATTTACTAATAAGACCATCCGCCACGCAGTCACTCGTGCGCGATTATTAGCCAGGGAGCGAGCGCGATGCGGGTCCTCTTGGAAGAAAGCCGGAAACTAGAAGAGTCGATTACCTGTCACTCTTGTCTTTTTGGCCCGTGTGCCCTCATTTGTCCGGAAATAACGAAATAAGTAATGAGATCGATTAATCGGCGCGGACGCCGCTTGAAAATCGAGTTGGCCTCCCGCGGGAGCATTGATTTTGCAAAAGGTCCGGGAGTCGCTGATGTCTGTGTAGGTTTGGAGAACGTTTAACTCCAGCAGGTACGATCTCCGTCTAATGCCGTTTTGCGTAGGCGCCCGCTCGCGTCTACATCGATTATCGTTCGGCACGACTCAAGTACACAGTGCCGTACGTCACTTTAATGAATAACGACGTGCCTAATGACACGGGACATCATATCTCTGAGGCCTGCACGATGCATACGCCTCTGTGTGTGTTCCTCTGAGCAAGTACATGCCATGCACGCACAGCAGTGCGCAATTCCGCCGGCAAACCTCCAACTGTTTGACGAGGAACGTGGCTCTCTCTGCCGATCCGGATTTCACTGTATATCTACGAGCTTTCGAATCTTTTTCCCCTGGCGGCTTGTCGAGCGCTTGTCAAAGAGATGCGAGATTAATTAATACCTGGGATCGTCAGACGAAAGGTATTTGAGTGTTGAAAGATTTTAATTAAATTTATTACGAATTGGTGATTGCGTCAGAGGATTCAATTCAAGTATATTCCCTTTCCTTGATATACTGTATACCGTGAATCCCTAGTTGTCTATTGGACCTAGAAATAGCAATCCATGGGTCCTTCCAGCATTAATACTAGACAACATCTTTCCTTCCTCAACTTGAACCGGAGAGTTTCCGCTCCACTGGAAACGGTGCAATATCAATACACAATAGTATCCATTGAAACTGCTGGCCACTCAAGGAAAGTGTGCTCGCTCTTAACAACTGGAATTAGAATTCTGGAGAATGGCGCGCTTCGAAATCAGTTCGGGGAAACCGCTTGAGGTTGGTTACGAGCTCCTTTCACGCCTTTGCCGCGCACACTGGTCCCAGAATAGTAAGAATTCATTAGATCTGAATCATCCGCTGTTCGTTGCCCTGTTCAATCTCGGGTCGCTCAAACATTTACGGGCGTCAGAGTGCGTTCCTCTTGCGGCGCTGGCGAAAGGCGAGGAGGAAGAAGGGCCGCCAAGAGAGTTGGCGACGCTGAAAGGACACCTTGTGCCCTTCCCTTCCGTGAATTCTATTCACGGAAGGTGCATACGCGCCCCTCTCGCTCGCCGCTTGTACTTTTCTGCCGTGGTTTCGGCCCCTTGTAGTACATACGGCTGGCCCGTGCCCTTCCTCCACTCTCCTCCCCGTAGCCTCCCTTGCCCTCCCGAGATTTATGCCGGCCGAAATGTCCCCGGTTATTTTCATAATTTATATTATATTTGTGCGCTCGCGTGTGCCCGAAAACTGCGCGCATTGTATTATGATAATTTACGCCCCGTAGCCCTGTTTATGCGCCGAGCTATACGAGCAGTGCGCGCCACCCGGTAATCCCGATGCGAGGGCTCTTCTTGTTAAACTTTGATTTAAATATCGCCGCCGAATATGCCGTCCTCCCGCAGCTTCCTCCCTCGCTCCCATGCCTCCACGCACATATCCCGGCTGCTCCGCGCGCTTCCCTGTTTTATAACCGGATAACAATGAGTTATGCGCTTTGTTATTTCGGCTCCGATAAGCTGGGGTCCAGTTTCACTTGTAATGAAGAATCGCGCCGTTGTTAATGCGGCCTATCATTACATCCAACGTCCAATCAGACACGTCAGGTTCTACTACCGGCTTTGTCAGTATTAATTAGAATTCGCGTGTTCTGATTTACTATAGAAATTCTCAAAGTGCGATTGACATGTTCTTGTCAGCCGCACGCGATCTTTGCGAATTCTGGGGATTACATTAAATTCCGGAAATTCAGTAGAACCACAATTACCGGATCACACGGGATTGCTTAAAGCAAATGCGTTGGTAAATACATATTTGCACAGAACGCACATATACATGTGTAAACTCCGGGGCGTAACAGAGATTACAGGATAAATTCGGAGTATCGAACTCTTTGGCATCCGGTTCGCAAAATGGCATGCGTGATGTGATTAGGAGTGCGAGGCGCGTGTGATTAGAGAAAGCGGATGGTAGTGTTGCTTATTTCGTTGGGTTTGCTAGCGCGCGGCATCGATCACAGCGGTTCGCTGCGGTATAATTACAGGAGAAATATGAGTGGTGCTCCAGCCGGCAGTGTCAATATTAACTAATTCAGGCCAGCGGCCAAATGGCCAATTGCATCATCATAGAAATATTGATTTCATAGTGCTGCTTGCACAAACTTCATTAACCCGTTGTTAGTCATCAACCTGTCTATTGTGCAGGGCCGCGCAATTCGTCTTCGTGTCCTGCCACTTTGATTAATGCCGTCGGCCCGGCACATCAAACAAATGTCACCGCTAGATTTTCGAGCCGGCTATGCACCGACTATTCCTTGATCCCACGCATTGCTTTCGCTCCCAGTATGTACTACGTGTAAAGTGGAATGCGTGAAATACGTACAATCGATTCTGTGATAATTTAACGTATTCGAATATTATCGACAAGTTCTTGAATAATCCGCTCGGGCCAAACGAAGGGCGTAATACCTCTGCTCGTTACTGCAATTCTGATAATATGACAGTGACTCTCTGCGGAATTTATTTATCCCGCTCGTTCATTTGTTGATTCAGAATTAATTAATTCAATTAAAAGTCGGGGATTAATTAGTTGAAGCCTGATATAAATTTGAATCGCACTATGTTCTGGCATTTAGTTTCCCATCATTGACTACGTAGACACTATTTTCAGTGTAATTGGCGTTGGAGGACTTTTGACCAACCGTCGAGGTCATATCTGATGCCTCATTATGATGCTTCCTGTACGGTCTGCGCAAATGATGATCAAGTTTCCCGCGAGTGCGTAGGCGGCGCGCTCTCTCCGATCAGTTAAAGGATTAACTTCCGAGGAAATCTCGGAGCGATCTGGCGGCGGCGGGCTCCGGAAGGCGAAATCGTGCGTGTCTAGGGCCAGCGGAGTGCGCAAGGGCGCCGCTAGTACTCTGATAGTTTGACAGGGCAAGAGAGCACTTTGGGATTCTAGCCACTATCCCCCGTTAGGCGAAATAGACTGTATTAATTAAGCGCGACACAGTAATGGAATCTAAATGCGAGCTGCTGGCTCGATGGGCTAAACCAGCACACACCGAGCACACGCAGCCACAGGGGGAGAGAGTTAGCTAGAGAGAGGGGGGTAGGTTTGCTCCCGATTTAGCGAAATCAATGATCGACCAATTCCTCTCTCCCGGGATGGAAATGTCGGAGTCGTGTCGCGTCTCTGGAATTGGAGCTGAACAGCATCCAAGTCTCGCGGAGAGGAGAGGAGAGGAGGCGGCTCGCGGAGGAGAGGAGCGGGGCCAGGCCAACAAACTTGGCGGAAGAGAGGCCGGCGTTTACGTCGACTCTCACACAGTACTGCAAGCTCGTAAGTCCTGGGAATACGTATTGGTGTGCAGTGCACGCCGAAAAGGAAACACTCCCGCAGACACCGGCGACGGGCGAGCACACACTCGTGAAATAAAAGGCCCCATTGCCAGAAAGTAAAGGGGACACGTGCGACACGTGGGAAATCTTGGCAGACAAGAGGAGGATTGCTCTATGAAGACGGGAGAAGTACATGTGAAGGAGCGTGCGCTCTCCTATGAAACTTGAAACAGACTCGCATCAGCCGCTACAAATCAGTTTATCTCCCGGGGATCCGCGAAGATTGCAATTCGTCAGGCTGTTGCAGCGATTGCACCGCGTATTCGGTTAACCCTTACGTGTCCCTCGGGATTCTCTCCTAAAAACTCTCTGCAGAACCGTCCGCTTGATTGGCTCCAGTGTTCAATTAGAATCACCGCCAATGATGAAATCATTTCCTTCCCAAAGAGAACTCTTATTTCCCTGGCATTCTCATCCGGAATTCGTCGATCGTAAAAGCCACAGCTAATACCGCGCAAGCCTTTGTTATTCTAAAGCACAACTCAATATTTTATCTAGTATATTAGATCAAGAATGTGAAGAGGTTAGCGTCAGTCCTGTGGAATGTTCCAAGGATCATTAAAAGCAATCTTGAAAATGCCATTATGACTCTTGGAGCGACAACACCCTATCCATCTACCTTTACGACGTACAATGCCCGAGAGTGAATTTCTTCTCGCCGCTCCTAAGGGAAGACGGAGCGTTCCTGACCAGACAGACTTTACCGTCGTTTGATTCCCCGTCAGAGGCGATCCGTCAGCCTTCCTACGGCTGAATAGCTTCCAACCCTCGCGCGTGTACCTTTCCTCCTGGCGGAGAATGGGCCAATGTCGGTGAAGCTCTCGGGGCGTCGGGCGTCGATTAGAAAAAAGCGAGGAAAGAGATCCGGGATGCTCGTGTGTGGATCCGCAGGAGACGCTCCCCGAGAAAAGCTCATATTCGTCGCCATCCTTGGACCCTTTCAGCCCCTTGACTAGTTGCCGCAAAAAACCACCCGCTGGGGCTAGCCTCGATTTAATCAAATCGAATCGCCGACTAAACCTTACTCGCACCTTTAATATCTCGGATTAGCGGGAATTCGGTCAGTATTGTGTCATTGATGAACTTGTTCGTGGTTCTTTCAAGTTTTTAAAGCTTCCACCATTTCTCATTCGCGCCAGGAATTTATGAGGAGAGTTTGGTCGAAGAATGCTTTAAAATTTTCATTCAATCTACGCCGTTGGCATTCAAGATGGTTTCAGAGAATAAGCTGCATTTCTCCGCGGAATAAAATTCTCTTGACTCCAATTTCCTTGCAAAAACATGTTCTAGATCTACAATGTGAATCATACCACCTATGATAGTTTTCTTTGGGGAATTAGGTTCCATGGGACTCAACTAGTTAATTAATATTGGATTGAGAGTTTCATTGGAGAACAACATCGAAACAAGACTCGTGTCACTCGGAAAGCACTTGTGTTCGGGCATCGTTGCTGGATAGAATCCGGATTTCGATTTGGATAGTTGCCGGTACATTGGCCAACAAAGCAAATCGCTCAGTCGCCTGATTATTCCTCTCGACTCGCAGCGGAAGTGAAGAGTATGTGTACGTGCGTACCGGTCATTTAGAAGTGGAGCTAACGAGTTAATATGCGCGGCAAACAATGGCGGGCCTCTATAGATTTACGACTAGCGGTTTGCAACGATCCATTGGACGGCCGTGTAATTGTTTGACGGATGAATGGGCCTGCATAATATTGCACAATGTAACCGACAATTCCTCCGCGCGGGCGAAAAACTAGCAAGAGCTCTCTTTGTTCCTCTGACTCTCTCCGGCTTTCTCCCATTGGCCCTGCCACCCTCCCTTCCACCCTTCCTCCCTTCGCTTTCTGTTTACGCATGCCGAATGACAGCTGATAAATACCGATCGCGTGCGAAATCCCCGGCGGCGTGTTTTTGCCGCGAGTCGTGTCACCTGTTACGTGAACGAGCGGAAACACAGCGAGCACGCCGACATCCTTTTTCATTTGCACTTAATCGGGCAGGTCGCGCGCGCACTCAGTCTCTCGCGCACTCTGTTGTCCCACGGCCGTCAAAGTGCCGCTTCGTGTAACCATTTTTCCGCGGCGTCATTAGCACCCCTGGATGATGCGCCGTTATCTGGCACCACTCTTTGATGCTGGCTCGATTAACCCCGTCGCTGCTGTTGCTGCTGCTGCTGGCGCTGCCGATTATAGTGCTCGCCCGCGAAAAAGCTCCTGTTGAAGCTGACACCTGCAGTTGTCAGTCATTGTTTCGAGATATGTCATCCTTTTGGAGTTTACACGATTTTATCGTGACAAATGCTTCAGCCTCTTTGGAATTACCGAGATGTTATGGTGTGTGGTTTATGATTGTGTCTGGTTTACGGGCTGGTTTTTGCGTGTCAAAGAACTCGTAGGTCTGATAGCATCGCTCGAACACGTTTTATCACCTTTAATTGGACGCGGCTCGATATTTGTATAATACGGAGTTTAGTAAATGTTTTTCTACGCATAATTCTACCCAAAATGAATGTTTAATAATTGGCATGTGCCCCACTCGCTGGAACAAAATCATTTCTCAAAAGGTAAATCCTCGTGATTCTTTGTGATTAATAGCATAAATTCAATATAGATTACATTATTTTGCATCGAGAAGCATGCCTTTCATGTAAAGGACTTGATAGAATGCAATTGAATTCTATCTCCGTTACTGGGTCGGCGATTGTCAGAGAGGGTGGGTCACGATGCCAGGTAGACTGGCAGTTTTATCTCTGATATAATTCGTCTCAAGGGAGGAGGCCGATGCGCACTCGATCGAGCCTCGGAATTACGCCAAGTGTGCTATGAGGGATTCCTAGTTACTGGTGCACTGGCGGCGGCGGCGTCGAGCGGCAGGAAAGTTGTTTGCACCCATTAAAAGTTGGAGTGCCGAGCAAGTTGCCGGCAGGGCCCATTGTAAAGGAGAACGTGAGAAATGAAACACGATTTCCGGCGCGTATACATATAACTATCTCGTTTCAATGCGGACCGGCGGAGACTACGATGCGAAGCTGGCCATCCGATTCCTCGAGGATTTACGTGACGGAGTGGCTTGTTAGCTTTAAAAGCCAGTGCTCATTGGAAATCGATGCCGAGGTATACACCTTCATTCGAAGGGCTCGCGCGTCCCCCTTTACTCTCGCAGGGCATTTGATCTTTGTCCTGGTTGCCTCAGATATTTACTTTGAAAGGAATTCGCCCTTTCTGTTGTCTTAAGATTGTCTTAAATCTTTTTCCAATCGTTCAGTTTAAACTCTTGAGATGTAGAATCTCTAAAGATAACTAGATTCTCTTATTAATACTTACAAACCACAAGGTATTTATTTTCAAATAGAATAAATAAGAGTCATTATGGATGGAGATTGTAATGGCTTTTTCATGTTTGTAGCTTTTTCAGGATTGTAAAGCCTACATACAATCTCCATACAATTGCATTGTATTTTTTAGTCTTTAAAGTCCCATTTATGTAAATAGATATTAGCGCCAGTAGAATGTACCAAATTATAATAGATAACTTTTTATTTATTATTGGACAACTTGTTTTACTATTTCTTGTACTATTGTTAGACTACTTTTCAAATCCTGCCACTTTGATAAAAAGATAATTTACAAATACGTCTCGCAATTGGAAATCTTTGTTGCAAACGGAATCGTCTTTTCTTCTTGGAATATAAACTTGTTCCTATCAGTTTCCTCGCCAAATTGGATTCCTCGGATAAGGCCGCAAATTTCTTTGGCCATTATAAGTTACGATAAGCGCAGTCGGCTTGAATTTTCTCGGCGGCAGTAGTGGCGGGCAAACAGGTAAGCGCGCACACAGAGACTACCGTTGCGCCGCTTGCTCGCCTTATGCTCACTTGACTGTTTATGCTCATCGATCTGCTTGGCCCCTGTTTGTCCGAGCACGTCATTTCCAAGCAGATCAGCAATTTGCGGGAGTCCTCGGCCGATCGACATTACTGTTTCACACGGCCGACCATTTTCCCGCAAACAGGCTTTCTTTGCTTGTTCGCGGTATTACAGGCCACCCCATCTGATACCAGTCCGTTTAGGGGGATCGTATCGGCAAATTTTTCTATTTTCCTCCTGCCACTCTCTCGGACAAACAACCCCTTGTTTATTAATGATGTCATCGTTCGAAATAGTTGACTTGCTGTCAAGATCGAACTATTGCCAATCGATCGAGAGTGGATTGGAATTACTAAGCGGCGATCAATTACTAAGATGCCTGTTAAATCGAAAGCAGCGAATCCATATTCAGTTTGGAGGATCCAGGTGTTTAGCTAGCTTTGAGAAAGCTTGGAGCGGTAAGCTGGTAGAGGAGAAAGATCATAAGGCAAAGGGGTTCAATTAGTTTCCGGACAAATTAGCAGCTGGTAGGAGCAGCATCATCTGGAGCATCTAGGTACTTGTGATATCAGATCGCTGGGATGGCAGTGGCTCGCGTTATCGATAGGGTTAATATTGGGCTTACTTGGCGGGGGGTTGGCAATTGCAAGCCTCATTAGAAGGATGTGCCTAATCGTTAGTGGGTTGTCCGCATTTCGACGTAGCATAGCTGCTCGGAGGCAGACTGCAGCCTGCTTCTGGGTCGCTCGACGGCTTGCAGAGGGTGGCGGCGGCGGCGGCGGTGGAGGTGGTGGAGGTGGTGGTGGTGGTTGCAGAATGGGGTGTCGCTGGGGGGATTGCACGGGGCTTATGCAGAGATTCGAGGATCGATTGGCAGCCAGCCGCCCGCTCGGCCGCGGCAAGTTCGAGTCAACTGAATTATGTTCCGTCTACGTCGATTTGCACGCCATCGCCGCATTAGCTATTGGCAACGGATCATAACTGCCTCCGGATAGTTCGCCGCATACTGCAAATCGCTTCCGTAACACTTTCCGCGAGATTTATGCTGGAGTCCCCGATGCACCGACCTCCCCACGCCCCACACTCTCCACTCCAGACACACAGAGCCTCACAAAGTGCTCGCTCGGTGCCGCCGTTCTTGACGACAGTCCGAATAATGGCCGGAATTTCGGCGAAAGTTCAATTTAGTGCTCGCGAAAAACCACCACGCTCACGTAACTAACATCTACATCTACAGAGGAGTCAATCCCCAGTAACTGAATCCTCGTCCTGATACAGTCCAATTTTTATACAATTTCTTTAATTCACTCTGAGATACTGGATCGCGTAAGAGTATAATAAAGGGCGGTATTAATTAAGAATTCTCACGTTCCCAGCCTCAACGGCGTACGTGCTAAGTTAATCCAGTCTTCTCTTTTCGCTTTCAATTTATTACACCTGATGATTCGAATCTAACGAACCGCCAATAAACAGTGTTGACCTGCAAGGTTTGGCGCGAACAGCGAAAAAGCGTAGGCAGGCAGAAAGTGCGAGAAGTAAAGTGGGAGAAATCGGGAGTAGAGTAGCGTGAATATATTTACACGAAAACTCGTGTGGCCAGATAGAAGATAGATGGAGAAACATGTAGAGGAGGTCTGTCGGAGTATGGGACTGGAAGAGAGCCCGGTACAAAGTTGCATTCCGGGCCCCCGGCTCCGGCTGGGCCCGCTACGAGAGCGTCGAGGACGGGGGCCATTCATAATAACGCCGGCAATAAATCGTGCGGGCTGCGGGCCCCTGGTAAGAGACGCGCGCACTCCAAATGATCTCCATCGGCCGCGGAATCCCATAAAGATTGACAGTGGCCGTTCCGCCGGGACCGCAGCGGGCCCGGCCATTTATTGGCAGAGCGAAATTCGACTTCGCAACATCTTTGAAGGCGGGAGACCGCGAAGCGTTACGTACTTCGTCGAACGACACATTCCGGCGGGCTTTATGCCTCGGGCTCAAACGGCGGGCGCTCGTAAAAAAGGGCGAAAAAAGAAGTACTTACCAGCACGTGCGCGCGCCCGCGCGAAATTGAACGTGAGGGAGTAAGCGAAAGGCTGTGGATCCTCGGATGGAGCCTTCACGGTGATCTCACGCCGTAAAGGAACTCGTCGAAATGACACGCGCTGCCTTCGAGCAGCCCTTTTCTCACGGCCTCTTACACCAACTCCAACCTTGTCGTACTTGTACCAATAGACTCGGTTCATTCAAATTTCGAGCTTCAGATACATTCAATTATTTGTAGAATTTAAGAGAATCTTGTACAGTCTCTGGTACACTTTCTGTTCGAGCCAGTTCTTTACTTTCTTCGGCACACATAGAATTCTGTCAGGCCTTTTCTGAGCTTTGTGTCGTTTCGCCGTATTATTAGCACTCGTTGTGGTACTGTAGAAAGTAACAAGCAAAAATTCCAGAATGTAATCATTCCGAAGTTAAATCTGTACAATTCAAGTTTTATATTGTTCTGGCTAGCGAAATCCTTATTACTTTGGAGTGCGAAATAATCGAATTGAGATAGGCTAGACAATAGTTTAGGCGGAGAGGTCGAGGACTCCGGGAGTATTACGTGGATATTGCATCAAGGGGGATTTAGGAAAAAATTGTTTTAAAAGGACGCCGAGTCCGATAGATTGGAATAATGTGTAAGTCAATTTGACGAGGAGGAGACGCCGCAAATTTCATTTTTGTAGTCGCGTTTATAACCGAGTTAGGACATCCATCTACCCTACCCGACTTTCCACGCTCTCTTCATCCTCCGGGACGTCGTAAAGGAAGCTGCACCCCGGCGAGGTCTTTCACCCCCGACGCTTTAAGAAAAGAAAAAAACCGGCTGGAGAAAGGCGAGGGGGCTCCGAGACACCTAAATTTCTTAAATCAAACCTGGCGCAGATGCGCAGTATGAATTTCGCAATATATTCTCCCTGGTGTTGCATGACGACATTAATATTCTCCAAATATGTATTGCAAATTAATCAAAATTTCCTTTTCTACTTTTAGGATTACGTTCTACTTTGGAGCTCGACGCATTTAGCCACGCATACCGGGAAATTTTGTAGATCCGTGCGAGCAAGAATTTTCCCCGAAAATAGGAAATGGCGCAAGAGGGGAATTAGGATTAGCCACTTGCCGAGGCAGAAGCATGCGCCCGAATTGGATCGGCGTAATCTATAACTTTATCTGCGCGTTATCCGCAAGAAAATTGGCGCCGTCGGAATTCGGGCTCGGAGTTATTCGCACAATGTAGAAGCCTTCGGCCCTTCTAATCCGGGGCTTTCCACGAATACAAGAAGCGAGCGACCGCGCGATGCATTCCGAGGGCTCGCGCAATTCGCCGCGCTGTATTTCGAGAATCGTTAAAACGGGCTCCTTCATTCCGGGAGATAAAGATAACGCGTTCCAAGGGCTCGTGCCGACCGATGTAACGAGCCCGCTACGAGCGCCAGAGCATACAGAGCTGCACACACACAGAGAGCCGCCGGCACACAGAGAGGGAAGAGTCAAAGCAGAATTTGCGAGCGATGTTGCAAATTCCTAGACATAATTTCGGAATAGCTGGGGGCAAAAAGCTGTAATCATTCTGACCGGCGCGCGGCGTGCGGCGTGCGGCGTGCGGCTACCGGTCCGGGCGCGCACACGGCATCGAGTGAGCGCGCGCGCCCGCGCGCGCCCGAAACACTCCAACTCCCCTGGAATTCAACTCTCGCCAATAATCAGCGAGCGAATGCGCCGACTGTGCGAGCGAGCATGCTAATTCTACGGTTAATTGCTCGTGCGTTAATTAAGCAGGCAGGGATGTTGAGCGGCTCGCTCGTACCATTCACACTGGCGAGCAGGTCGAGTTATGAGCCGATCGCCTAAACGACTGGCCCTTTGGCGCCCTCGTCGCGCCTGACACGAGTATCGCCTTCCAGCTTTCCGGTAGCGAGCCAAGCCCTCGCCGCGGAAGGATCTTCCCAGTATACTTTGGAGCTCCTCGGCGCGTCGGGCAGCCTGCGATAGGAGAGAAGGCATTCCGGCGAGATAGGATAATTGCCGGCGCGTCGGGAATCTTGTAAGGTATGCTGGGTGTCGAGTCGAATGACAGTGCTCGATCACTGTCAGATCGATGTTGCACGCGGCTCCTGGCATCCCGCTATCCCCGCGAGAACCAACTCCTCTTTCCCGCCTCTTGGAGATCCGAGGAGCGAGCGGCCACAATAAAAAGGAAAGCGTCGCGGCGGAGACGATGGCTGTCTGGCGAGTCGAGGGATCGATCATTGCTCGCGCGCCTCACTTTGAGTAATTATACGAGTAATACCTGGCAATAATAAGTAATACCAGCGCTACGCTCCATTAATCCTTGTCACCAGTCATCCGAGCTTCGAGCAACCCCGAGCAGTTCCCGGCACACCACTATTGCGGGAGCACCTTCGACGTTTACTCGATCATGCGCCTCTCCTCTTAGCTAATAGACGGCAGTTTTACTTCCCGTCAGGTGTGCGCACCTTAGCATGGGATGGGCTCCTTTCTTGCCAACTCTTGTATTAATATCAGGTGCTGTACTGCTTGCGGTGTCGAAGCCAAGGATGTACTTCGGTATTTGGTTTCTCAAGATGATTGGTAACATTAGTAAAGAGTACAAGTTTTCTGAGTTGTTTAGTCGCCCTACTCTAAACGAAATTAGGGAACGGATTTCTAAAATGAAATTAGGGAGTGAACAATCCTGAATAGTACATTGAAAAAATCTGTATAATGTGGACTTTGAGATGAGCAAATTGGCGACAGAATAAACCAATCGAGAAAGCCGGTACACCCTTTAAAATATATCTTACAGGAAACCTTGAACAGCATTCATCCTTAGTGTTGAATCTTGTTTCTCAGGACCAATGAGATGTTATAATCGACATATTAATTATCGCGCAAAGTGTCATAAGTATAGATATATGGTACATTAATGGGAGGGAGTCTCGCGGTGGAGGATGGCTCTTAATGGCGAGGGATCGAACGTGCAGGAGTACAGAAGGGTATCCCGAGGAGGCAAGGAGGCTCGATAAGAAGACCGCTATACACGTCAACCGACGATCACTAATAGTACACCTCCGGTTCGAGATAATTATCGGACCGGTCGCAGAGCTAGTCCAAGCCAATGCACACAGACAGGGGAGCCGGCTTCTGTTCGCTCGGAACTTGCCAGGTGGAAGCGAAGGCAGGAAGGAAGGCGCGCGCGCGCGCTCGCTCCTCTCTGGCAAGGGTGTCCCGGGAATTAAAATCGTCCTCGGGAGCGAAAAGCCGAGACCATTTACCATTTGCTCGCGCGCTCCGCACGTACACTCTGCCGTAGAGGAGGCCATCAAACGGCTTTTCGAACCAATACGCCTCATTAAACTCGCTCTGGACCATTATGTTTCCTGTCGCCGGACAGACCCCACACTCGGGAGTGCGTATTAAGGAGGCAGAGGAGCGTCTCTGCCCTTCAGACTGCGTCTCCCTGCCTATCGCCGCGCGAGGAAATTGTCGTATTCGCCCTATGCGATGTCAGTGATACGCGATCCTTTATAGTTAGCGCTCCCTTGAATTCCTGCCCTTCTCCAATTTCTTCCTCCTCGGGATTTAAAGACGGTACTTCGTCTTCATTGTAGCTCGCGGGCTATTCATACAGATTTTTCTTGAAACGTAAGACGCGGAGAAAACTAAATTTGCCCATTGAAATGTTAAGAATAAGTCAAGTCGTGGGCGCTTGAGAGGTGGGATAAGCTCAAGATAATCAGAGACCTAAGCTGAAGTGAAGTATCGTAGAGCTGGCTCGTGAAGTACATACTAAAGAATGTGGGTAAAATAGAGACCGAGCTTGGGTTAATAATGGATTAGAGCGAGAGAAGCAACGGGAACAAACAGACGTATAAAGAACTTCTAAATGAATTACCATTCGGAAAGAGGAATAGCGAGAGAGAGAAAAACAGAGGGAAAGAGGAAGAGAGAGAGAGTGAGTGGTGCGAGGAAAACGTGGATGAGGGCAAATTATGTGTTTGTAACTAGCTCTTGGCGGTTTTATGGTTGCTCCCAGCGGAAGCTGCGTATTCGCTAGAGATTTAGATGTTTTCCCTGATATGAAAATGAATGAAGCGGACGAGATGGCGGACCTAGAGGCCCCTAGCATTTCTCCGAGCATGTTAAATTCAAGGTGCTGCTCCACACGGGAAATATTTCCAGCGGCTGAAAAAGCATACCTCCAACTAAAACCTAAAAGCAAAATTAAAGTAACGCATTTCCCCTCTCGCTCCGCGGGGAATTCGTCTGGAATAAAATTCGGCATTAAAATGCTCATGCATTTTTTCAAGATTAATTAAACAGCTCCCTTTCGTCTGGGGCTTTCGCTACTTAGCCTTTGACGATTAGCGGCGGCTACAGAGGCGGCCTTGTTCAAGACATTCGACAAACATTTCCCGGCCGCGGGACCCGTTATTTTTTATCAGGAAAGACTTTACAATCGCGCAGTCGTATCCGCGTCAGTCACAGTGCATGAGTTTACGACGGCCTCGCAGCGAGCGAGCGGCGCATTACATTAACCGAGGCGATAAAACAATGAAATTAAAAGGCCTTCTCATCGGACAAACTCTAACCGGGTTGGAGAGATAGGCTTTTACAATTGGCAGTAAAGTCGGGCGATATAACTGATATCCAAGAAAATGTGGGCCACAATTGTATTTCGGGATTCGAGGGTTGGAGCTTCCTTGAAAGTTGAAAGACTCTCGGCGAATAGCAAAGCATGTCAAACTCTTTACTTTTACCGTGATACCTTTATTACGATGATCACATAAATCTCTCGGAACTGTTATGAATGTACATATGAAGAACCTAGTAGCCTAACATTTAGCATTTTGCGCTACTGTTGTTTGCGAAGGTGGTTTTTGCATTGTAAATTAAACCAGGTCTTCCCACGTCAGGTGCTGTTCGTGGTTATTGGACGTCGTGCGTGACAGGAAATCGCAGAATACATTGCACATATATTTAAGTGAAGAATGAAGACTTCTTTGTTATCAGAGTTAACAGATAAATCTCTCCATCTGCTTACTTTCCCCGTTTTAAAAGAGCCAATACACAGTTGGCTCTTTTAATTGAGTTGGTGGATGGTTAGCAGGACGGGGAGTATTCGTGTAAGACAGTTTATCATGGAGCAGAGGGCTCCTTCGAGGACGAGGGAAACATTTTAAAGGGCGTCAGGCCACTATTTAGGGAGGGAAAATTCTCACTCGGAGCCGCTGAGTGTCCGATCATTTTTCAAGCGACGCGAATCCTCTCTCTGACACTTCGCCTCCGAGCTCCTCCTTCGGGACGACACTTTGCCTCGGCGTCGCCTTATTTTTGAATTATGCTTCGTTGTTCTTTAATTCATGGGGGAATCGTCGTGTTATACTTGACCCACTTGTATTTTCTTTGCTCGCCGCTCTTTAATCCTCGCGCCCCAATGAATCTTAATTTTTCTCTCCGCTGAACTTTCCTCCCGATGAAAAATGTGCTCTTGTATAAAGCAGCTTTAGTTACATTTTAAAGTTACAAGTGTAGTAATACATCTGTTTATAATCTGAGCAATTTTTGATCTGGGTTAAGTTGATCGAGCTACCTTCCTTGCACTAATTAACTCGTGGTTTAACTAAACCTGCCTTGCACACTTCACCCACTCAAATAGGATCCACGGGTAGAATAGTCAATCCTACTCATATCACATACAAAACTCTCATCTCCGATTTCGATAGATGTTTAAAGACATCATCAAACTCGCTAAAATATTCTATTTCTCGAGGCAGTGCCTTCGCGCTTGTATAACCGTGGCACAATCTCGGCCACCACTCGAGATTTATTTTCGAGCAATTAACGTTGCAGCGGCGTCTAGTAGTTGCTGCTACGTCGGAATGCGTGGTTCAGTGAGGCTCGACACGTGTTTGCTGTTGTTCGTAAATGCTACTCCGCACTGATTCCGTGAGAATTCGCACACGTGACATGTGTAACAGCCACTTGAGTCGGGCGCGCGCTCCCAGCGCCGCGGAGCGTCGCGGCGTCGCGCTGTTTCGCAAAGTACATTTCCCTGTTAATTTCGGCAGCATGCCTTTCGGAAAATTCATTTGGCTGCCATTCATTCTTGGCGGGAGCGCGAGTGCCGGTTAATGCTGAAGGCTCTTAGTCACGGTGGATGCGCTCTCATTCCGGATCCCCCCTTGCCTTTAATATTTCGTAGCCTTCCCACCCGATGCGATGGGAGAAACAATGGATTTGCGATATTTAAAAGTCGAGGAGTGAAGTCCCAGTCGATTTCACCTCTAGAATTCAAGGCTTATTTCTCCAAAGAGGATTGTAAAGATTTGCCTCCTTGTTTAATTAATGGAAGAAAGTCATTGTTACATACCCAGAATAAATTAAATTTTAAACCTACAAAATAATTCACTAATCAATTCGTGCAACTGGGAAACTGAACAAGAGGCAACACCGTGCATTTATAGCAGCTGCAGTGACGACGTAGATATTTCGTTTATCCAATTCCCAATAAATCTAGAATAAGAATCGTTATATTAAAATCGGCTCTTCTACCTTGTTGCGTGCCTTGTCGGCAGTTTCTCTTTCAACGGGAATTACTTTGATTAACGAATCATTTACCAATAATCGATCAAGTTAAGACTCCAATATTAAGCTCGAAACGATGTGCCTCGGCAAAAAAGTGGTCCTCGTTCCCTTGGTATTGCCACATCGTCCTCGGCCATTGGGATTCTCTTCCTTCATTCGCTAATCGTCGCGCTATCAGAAATGCGTTCGATTGCCGAGACCGAAGCGGTGGACGAGGAGGCGGCAGGCAGGCAGGCAGGCAGGCAGGCCGGACGAGCTAGCCTCCCTTTATCGACGGCCGTTATTCGGCGATTAAATACGCCATTAAATCATTTCCGCTCGATTAGGAAACGCGGGAAATTCATTTCGCGACGAGAATGCGCAATTTATGCGATAACGAACGGCGAACGATTAATGTAGTCTACCGAGATTCCTTTTTGACGTGGGAGCCCGCTCGCCGTGAAATACCGAGCGCCTTCCATTCTTGATTCCATTGTTATCGAACTGTGAGAAATTGGATTCGGGATAAAGCCCCGTCGATGACGATATCGCTGTTAAATCGGTACTTTCTCTCTCTCCCTCCCTCCGCCTCGGAATAACGCTGGCCACTCTAAATAGCATGCAAGAACTGAAATATTGGACGGAAATCAATGCCACAGTTATTCCTGACACCAACGCTTCGCAACAAAAGCTTCCGAGGCAAAAGCATTCCTCTTCTATTCACTTGTTTCAATTTTCCATTGACTTAAGTAGCTCATAGAACATCTCCCTGACAACAATGCCCCGCCGGTTCATACTCGAATGTGTCACAGAGCTACGACTTTATATTCCCAAGTATCTCACTTCGAAGACAATGCATTTTTAGAATTCATTCCGTGCGTACCTGCAGAATATGTATACATATACTCAAGTGCAGCCATTATACCTCCCTTATAAATAGCAGTCTACTCAGTGCACTCTAATTTCATTTCCGGCCTGTATATCATGGAAGATTAAACAATGCAATATGCATTATTCCGCCATGTAGAGCTCCGCTATCCGTTCCCGTCACTAAGTTAATGGGTACACGTTCTCTGTTGCAGCAGCTGGCGTCCATGCCGTTCAAGTTTCGAGCCCGATCCTCCGCAGATAGGAGGAGTTGGCCGATCTAGAGCGCGGCACGGATTCTCCTTCCGGAAGGAGAGCCGGCCGCATAGCGTCGGATCGTTTGGCGAATTCCTTCGGGAGGATCGGCACTCGGCACTCGGCACGCGTGGCAGGCCACGCACTTGGCCGCCGTACACGCCGAACGGCCCGAACGATATACCGAAGGGATGCAGGCGCGCCCGAGCACCGACTCCCTGGAATGGGGTTGTAAGCCGGCCGAAGGTAAGTCCGCCTCTTCCGCCAGTTTAAATTGTACATGAATAAATTCAATCCTATCGCGGACATGCTAATTTCATACAACGAGCTCTCATGGATCCCGCGCTCTGCGGTGAGAGCCTGCGAGAGCGAGCCACATCTACATAACGCC
The DNA here is from genome assembly GCA_963675795.1 of Crossocerus cetratus. Classification (NCBI taxonomy): domain Eukaryota; kingdom Metazoa; phylum Arthropoda; class Insecta; order Hymenoptera; family Crabronidae; genus Crossocerus; species Crossocerus cetratus. The sequence continues at coordinate 18,493,167 of OY776665.1, forward strand.
CGGCGCCTGCCTTCCACTTGGTTTGCTCGCCACTTTTTACCCCCCCGGGCCTTTAATCCTTTGGCTAGTTTATGCCAGGCTGCTGCACCTTTTTCCGTCAACAGACTAATAAACATTTTGCGCTCAACATTCTTCCACGGCGAGGTTACGCTCGCGGCGATTTCCGCGGGAAATAATGTCAGAAGTATCTTTTTACTCAAGTAGATACTTATTGGATAAACGGTTTTAATTTTAATAAGTAAGAAGATAATGCACCATAAATTGATTTTCTGTACTGTAGTTTAATTTTACACTTAGCGCGTACAATCGTTTTTCAATCAATTCGCGAGAGCAGAGCATAAACTTCATGCATTACGACTCACAAAACGCGGGAGAGCGTTGCATTTTTACCGAAATCTGGCCAGCCCGGTGTCATCCCATTCCACGATTTATTAATCCTGGTAATCTTGTCGCATAATACTGCGGCGCGCGTTGTAATCTGTCGGTGCTGGTGTTCGCAAGCGCGGACACCGCGCGGCGTCGCGCCGCTCCCGCGGAATAATGTGCACCATTGTTCGTTAATTGTCTCAATTTTACGGTGCGCGCTCGCGCTCTCTAGCGAGCCGACACACGCGCGCGGAACTGTAGGCGTGGCAGCCGCAAAATGAGCTACGGCGAATCCGCGTCCGTTATAAATAAACATCCGATCGGCAGCAGTGGTGTGCGTCCGGTTTAATCGAGTTGTGCCCGATGGAGATCGCACGTATCGCAAGCCGCGCCCGGTAAAAATGATCACCGAGAGAAATTAGTGCCGCTAATACCTGGGCGACAGAGGCTGGTGGGTTTACCGGTGTGGAGGTAGCGGGGGAGTCGACCGATCGGAGGAGTAGAGGAGCGACGAGAAGGATGGGATATCGTATAATTGGACGGGCAGAGGGAAAATCATCCGGCACAATAGCCTCGATACCTTTCAAATCGTTATTTCCATCGGCGCCCGGTGACGGCCGGACATCGCTGTGAAAAAGCTCCTCGTCGCCCAGCCATTCTCTCTCTCTCACTCTCTCTCTCCTCCTCTCCTCCGCTCTCTCTTGTCCCCAGTGGCGCGAGCGGAAAATGGGAAAGAGCGTGGGAGAGAGCGCGGCGCGTGTCGATGCGTTAATGATTCGCCAAAGCCGCTTTATTAAAGATAAAATAAATGGTAATTTCGCGGCGCGAGCCTGGTTTACGCGGGATTACATCTGTCCGCGAATGGAATCCTCGCCGGCGAATGATTTTTAATGGAATACCGTCAGTGAAACACGCGGCAGTCGGATCGGGGAAATGGGTAGCGCGCGGAGGGAAGGGACCCGAGCGGATCCGGCTCCAAGTCGAGCTCATTTTTGCTTATTGTTGGCTCATCTTGGCCGTTTGTTACAGGCTTCAATGACGGGATTCCACGCGATAATGGCCTCGTTGTACGATCCTTATCAGGTAGCTCTCTCAATTAATAAACTTCTCCTGGTCAATTCTCTTTCATTAGGATCTGTTTCCTCCCAAAACGGTTGGATTAATGGAGCTTTCGAGCGCCGGCTATTTCGGCAGTATAATAATTAGGAGGATATCAGTCGAACACCGGCAGGCGTCTCGAATCTCGCATTGATTCCCAATGACGTGTCACACTTCTCGGTAATCGAGAACGATCTCGAAACTTTCTCGGCATCCCGCGCGCTCGCGCGCGTCACGCTTCCGCCGCGGCGGCGGTTTCCCGGTGGAAAGATCGGAATCCAGGCTCCCGGAATAATTCCGGCGGTGCTAATGAATACTTATCGAATGACGCGGAGACGATTCATTAGTCAGCGGTAGCAATAAGCGATAAAGGCACGGAGGGGGCAGCGGTTGCCATTACAGTTAGCGGAGGAGTTAAGAGGTTTCGATGGGACAGGGCCCCCTTCAATAATGCAAAGAGACATTCTCCCGGCGCGTTTACAGAGAAAAGCAGGGAGAATCGATGGCCAGTTAATTCCGAGTAATACCCGCCCGGCTCCCAAGCAGCCAACTTCGCAGACGAGTCTGAATCAGTAAAACGGAATTCAAAGTGTCAGTTATATTTACAATACGCCCGTTGAGCCGAGGTACCGAGAGAGTCGGGCGCAGCGAGACAGAGAACAGTCGCCGAGCTAAATCGAAAGTGTACTACTTTGAGTGTGAAGGGAAAGCTTTGCACACATCAACGAACCCAGGGAGGAGCGGGCGCGCGGGAGCACACTTCTCTCCGGCGGGAAGCGCGCGCGCCTTTTACAGAGAGACACACATCGACGCATTATTGTTCTACGTCCTTCCTCGGCCGCCTTCAGAGGCCAACTCGACGCCAAGTGCATTTTGTTGTGCGCCCTCGGAAATCTGTTATTCAATTTAAAATGGCTTTATCGCGAGAGCTCGCCCGTAGAGAGTGCGCGCGCCCTCTGAAACCGACCCCAGATTTCGCATTGATGCCGAACTACATGGACTATGAAATCTCCTTCGAGCAGACGAGCGCCCGCACCCACTCGCTCCGACATCCCCGATACACACAGGCCTCTGTCCTTTTCCACTGGCGCGCCAACTACCGACCGCGGCGTCGACGACGATTCCACCTCGAAAGATGCTCCGCGCGACACTTTCAACGTATTCGTCCAAGCGTACGAGTGCCAAACGGAGAACTCTCAGGGAGAAACAGAGAGAGAGAGGGAGATGGCGAGTGTTAAAATAACCTGTGTCTAGACACACCGCGTGTAACAAGGCGATTAAAGGGTACCCATTCACAAGTGAATCCTTTCAGGATTAAAAAAGCACCTTTCCGCTTAACATTTAAACTTACTTCCTGCCTGCGAGCTGCTTCTGTGACACTGACAGATTCCTGTTTGAAAAGTGTGCCTTGTGCCGCCGCTGTACTGATATTGAGCCTGGTGGCTTATAGACGTACGTAAACGTACTACTCTCCGCGAAGTGCTGGCTCGGAACACGTAGCCGTAGAATCCTTTCACTCTTAGGATAATTGATAAATGATTCTTACTTACAGTCACCGAGCTGCTTTCGAAACTTTTCCCTATTTGCAGTAATCAAATTTAGGGGAATATTTTTGATGCATTATGCTTGTTGCAAGGTTTTTCAGAAAGAAGACGAAACTTTGGATCTTTTCCATTAACACCCGGGACTGTAATCCATCGGACACATTGGATGTAATAACTGGGTAATCGGGGGATCAATAATGCGTGGCTCCAGAATGGATATCACGTCACGAAGTGCATGGCAAAGTAGTGGTTACTGTTTGGCCGAGGGGGGTGGGGGATGGAAAGGAGAGGAATAGGTGTGGGTGCGCGTTCCGAAAGGTAAAGCGCTCTATCGATCCGCTGGGAGGCAGGTATCCGCGCGCTGGGAAGGTGCAGCATTGAAATGGGATCGCGCGGGATAATAGCAGTCCTGTCATTACACCGACTACTTATATCCACGGGCTTAGATCGCCGGATGCCAATTAGCCTCAGTGTAAGGTCGAGGCGACAAGGAAGAATGCCACGCGCCCCTTAACTATCGAATGGAGGATAAAGGAGGAAAAAAATGGGTGGCTCCTCTCGCGGGAATGTGGCTAGTTAAAGAGTTGAATCGCCGAGGCTGGAGAGAGGCCGAATGATTTATCCGGAATGAGATCCTCGGCCTCGAGCGCATTGATCTGTCGACGTTTCGTAGGAGCTTCTTACTTGGATTGCGTCTCGAGTGACTGTTGGTATGCGAAACTATCCTGGAAAGCGCAGGGGCCTCCCGACGACCCGGCGACTCTCGTCGAATCACTTGGCGACTGTAATTACCGCCGCAGCAATAATCGAATTAAGGCCGGCCGTCGTCGGGCTAATTGTACCCAGTCATCGAGCCTCTCGGTAATCCGTGGAGCCGTAGGAGACCGCATTCTCCCAGCATCTTACATCCAAATGAGCCGGAGCCTGCCTGGAATTTCTACAGGCCGGTAATAGTGCGCGATCCTTTCGCGAATTCACTCTCGGCAGCTCCGTCGCGGCTCGGCTCGGGATCGATTCTCCACTCGTCCAAATGTCCCACAATGAAATCCTCCTCCCTCCCACCAGCCAAATGGCCCAAAACTCATTCAGCATTTCTACGACTTCTGTTTCGGTTAGTCAGAGCGCGTATCAATAAATCCCAATTTCACCTTTTCCTACTGGCATCCTGTTATGAAATTCCTCGCTGTCGATCGAGTGATTCCCGTCAAATACCGATACTAATTAATGAAACCATGCGAAGAGAGCGGAGGCGCGGGTGGAAGAGAGCACGGGAAATGATTGTTCCGGGGGGAAGGGACATAGGGTGCGCGCTCGAGATTCAGAGAGTAAAAGCATAGTCAGGGAAGGTAGCGTAGAGAGCACACACACAGAGATGAAGAGCGAGAGTGAGCGAGAGAGGGAGTGGAGGAGAGAGGAGGAAAGCGGAGGTGGGTGCTGGTGGTGCTCAGGTTGGCAGGTACGTGCTGTGCACGTAGGTACACGCGCACTGGATTGGCGTCGAGCGGCGGCGTCCCGGGAGGGGCGCGACGCCAGCCAAGAACGAACGTTGATACTAAACCGCGGGCCGAGCTGCTCCGAACGACAGTTCAACCAGCGTGTGTTCCGAGGCCGGATCACGGTGGTCCATTCCGAGAGAGAGAACCGCGTGCAGAATCCTCGCCGATCCTCGCCACGCCGCAGATCTCTCTCTGCGCGCGTGCAGATTTCGGAGTGGCGCACGTACCCCGTCAGTCGGAGCTCGGACCTCCTCTGTCAGACGGTGCGCGCCGTCTGCGACAGCCGAGCTCGAGTCCATCGGAACTCGGCTTTCCCACTCGAGGGCAGAGCGGAGTCCCGCGTGCCGCGTCTCGCGACCCTCCCGCCAGACACGCATCCGTTAACAATCGATCAGAAAAACACAGTGCGAGAACGCGTCCCGCGACCCGCTCCCCATTCACCCGGGCTAGCTCCACTCGGAATAGAGCGATCGCCGCCCGATGACTCCTTCGAAATCAGTGTCGTACGCCCGTGTAATCCCTTCTCCTCCATCTGAATGACTAAGTGCGTGGGTGTCTCCTGCCCGAGGATTATCCCGGAGGATCTATCTCTGACAGTGCTCTCGTTCGTCCCCGCGTCGCGGAGTGTGCACTGTGTGTGACACAAGGTGGAATACCCACCCATCTCCCGCTCGTGATCAGTGACTAAGCTAGCCCAGCCAGAAGCGGCCGGCCAGGTGATAAGATTCGTGACAGATATACACAAATAGATCCATTCAAAGAGAAACAGAGAGAGAGAGAGAGAGAGGGAGAAAAAGAGCGGGGAGAAGTGTTGCTAAAGATACAGCCGCGTAGAAGGCATTGGCACGAGTGCACCGGGTGTGAGAGTGTGAGTGTGTTTAGGTAGAGGATGAGTGGTGGAGTATAATGCTCGGTGGATGCGAGTGCGATCGAGTACTCTGAAGTGATCGCGGCGCGAGAGGAAGACGCGTGCGGAGGGTTGTGCGTGTCTGCGTGTCTGCGTGAAGGGGGTGTCCGCCAGGGTGTCCGTCCCTCGGCTGCGGATCGCTCTCGGGGGGATGAAGCGTGGCGGCGTGCGGCTTGCGAGATGCGTGCTGCGGTGCGTCGGCCAGGAGCAGTAACTGCAATCGGAGGCCGGTGCAACCCCTCGCATACCGGTGACTTGGCCACGAGCGGGCATAGTGTGCCGACTAACCGCCGGAGTAATTAATCCGACGTACGTGCGGACAGAGAGACAGAGCGACGCGCGGGGCACACAGCCGGCCGTCCTTCGCGCTCCTCCGCGCTCCTCCAAGCATAGGCAATCAGTGTCCTCCCGTTGTCAGTGTTCTTCCTCGGCGTTAGAGGCTGAATCGAGCTCTGCTGCCACTGCGCCGGCGACGTCTTGATTGAAATCGCCCGGCGCTAGCCGCTCGCCTCTCTCTCGCCGATAATTAAAAAGGGAAGGAGACCGCCGTCGCCAGCCACAAGTGGATCGGACCTCTCACCGGCCCAGACACTGGCTAGTCCGATTACTTTACGCCCGACCAATTCATCCACGGACGGAACAACCCCTGCCACCTGCCCCCTGCGCTCAGCATACGAGAATAGAGAGAGAGAGAGAGGGAGAGAGAGTGCATTTTCAATCGGCGAGGGAACAGACTAGGAGAGACAGTGGGAACGTCGATGACCCTTGAACAGAGTGTTGGATGTATTCTGCGGAAAGCTCGCCGCCGGGTTAATTAACAAAGGAGGGAGAAATTTGTCAATATTGGCAGACTCGTCGATATCGACGGGCCCGCGCGCTGTCTTCCCGACAGCCGTTCCGCCCTGATAAACGTTTTCTGTTAGCGCCGACGTCCCACCCCGACGCGGACGTCTTCCTTTGGATAGAACTGTCCGAAAGACAGAGAGGGGTAGATAAATAGCTGAGCTGAGTGGGCCCGTGCAGGTTTGCTGGCCTGTTAGTGCATCGCTTGTTGTTTAGTGAGATTCAGCGGGAGCTGATCCTTTGGCAGGCTTCGTAGGAAGCCCGGTGTGTCCGGTGGTGCATTTAAGCGGCACGCCGGAGAAATAATAACGACCAGGGAGAGAGAGAGAGAGTGAGAGGGGAGGGGGAGGGCATCGCCGAGCCACGTAACCCCAGGCCGCTCTTCATGCAATTTTCATCGGTTTCTTGTTTCCCAGCAAAACAGGCCCAGTTACGTGTGCTTTTTTTACTCGCCCGCCGCCACTGGGGAAGGCGGCTCGCTCTCTCGCGGTGGGCTTTTTGTCTCGGTATCGGCGATCACTCGGAGATATTCGGGACGGTGCAATCGGCGGGCAATCGTTGGCCCGGATTGAGGAGTGGCGCAGTGTGCTGGTTGCATCAGGAACAGAAACGGAAAACAGAAACAGAAGCAGCTGAGCCAGATTGAGAGAAAGAGAGAGAGGGAGAGGGGGAGAGGAAGAGAGAGGGAGAGAGAGAGCAAGAAGCAGAGCCAGCCAGCCGCATGTGCCTGGCAGACAAAGTAAATAATCCGCGTCAATTACCGGGCAGAGTAAATAATTAAGCAGATGCGAGTTAAAGGAGGCGGAAGAGGAGGAGGACGACGAGGAAGCGGTGGAAGAGGAGAAGCGGCAGTGGCTGGAACGCGGCTCGACGCACACCTCGACGCGTCCTGATCACCTCGCAGTGTACATACATACATCATTTGACTCGATTCGGAGGAACATCTTAATTAATAATCACGCGAGACCCATTGAAATTCGTGGGCCGCTGCGCATAATAAAGAGGGCAATTAAAGAAAAAAGCGGTGGGGCCCCACGGGCCAACACAGCCGGGGCGGAGGAAGCGAGGGAGCGAGGGAGAGCGAGAGGACGAAAGAGGGACGGGACACGGCAGAAGCAACAGCACAGCACAGCAGCAGCAGCAGGCCCAAGTCCAGGCCCCTCGCAGAAAGGTAGCGTGGCTGGTGTTCGAGTTCGCCGCGCGGTCTTGTTCATCGTCTACTTTTTAGCCGAGCCCGCGAGCACCGAAAAGAGTTCTCACGCCGCACGCGAGAAGGACCTCAGGCAGCCCAAGCCTCGCAAGCAACCAGCCAGCCAGCCTGCCCGGCACGCACGCACGCACGCACGCACGCACTCGCGTACCCTTTCGAGGGAAGGACCAAGGAGCAAAGAAACCCCGTGGCACGAGGGATCTTGATTTCTTCCTGTTCTCCGAATAGCTTTTTTCTTATTGGACCGTCCGGCTTGTCCGGTCGGCTGCCGCGCCTCCACCAACGGTGAGTCCCAAAGCAATGGCTCAATAATTACCGTCCCTACTCTCGATCACGATCTTTCCGCCGTACTATCGGCACTCCTCGCAACACATTTGCTCCCGCCTTATCGCACCTTTGCATCGCAGCCCGCTCGGAATAGTTAGCTCCTCGCGCCTCGCTCTGATAGGATATTAGTATCCCAATTTGTTACGCGCTACGTGCACGCCCGCCTCCAACTACATTGTGTAGCGATGACAATCTCCCCGAGACTTATCGCGCGGAGGCTCCCGCGCGCGCGCGAGCGTACCTGCTTCTGATAACCATTTGAACAGCTGGCCGAGCCAAGGATTTCCTCTGACAGGTGATGCTCGATCTACGATGACGACAAATCTTTTCCCGCCCAGAGAGAGAGTGGGAGAGAGAGGAGTTGCAGTGTACGAGAAGGAAAATGAAAGTCTCGTTTATCGAGGGTTAAATTAACACTTCCTGCGGAGAGGCTCAAACGTAAAACCGCCAATTGTTTGGCGCGTCTATGCGCTCCTCTTCCATTCTCGGGAGTGACGAGCATCGCGGCTGAGGGTGTCTGTATAAGGACGCCCGGCTCTTTCTCCGCGCCATTCTCTCTCTCCCTCTGGCTCTCTCGGTGCGCAGGGAGAAGCGCGCTCGTGGCTGTCGCCGACAAATCCTTGAAATCGAATTTCCCGAGACGAGGGTCCACTCGAGAGACAGGAGAAGGGTAGTGCCGGCTACTGACGGACTATCCTCCCACCGAGCGAAAACCCCTCATCCTCCTCATCCTCCTCATCCTCCGTCCCTCTCCAACCGACCTCCGCCACGTGAGGGAGAAGGCGAGCAACGTGTCGGCCGAGCGAGCGAACGTGCCGATTTTCTGTCTACGCCGCGGCGCTCCTTTGAAATTTAGTCCCGCACGATTTATGAAATTCTGGACTCAATTGCACGGGATAAACCGGCCCGCCTCGTCGCACCGAATCCTTTATCCCTCGGCTTTCTTTGCCACCCGCCGGACTCCCGGCATTCCTCGCATACCTAGACGCACCTCTGTATCGCGGATCGCAAGCCTCAGGGAAATTCGCATCGTTGCACTTGTCATTGTCCGATCTATGATTGCCTTATATTCTTATGGGCTTTCCCGCTCCTCGATTACATCTGGCACATTTTCTACGCAGTCTTTGTTGTGGAGTGTAATTCGAGCCTGGCTCGCGAAGGATTCCAAGGAGTCTTTATAAATGCACTCGGCATCCTTTAAAGAACTCTTTTACGTGGAAATGGGCGAATAAACGACCAAGGTTAGCGAGAGTCGACTCTCCACACCCGTTTCAGTTAAGTTGGCGCAGGCTCGAGTGGTAGCGCTGAAGACTCCAGGGTAGCTCAGAAGGCCATCAGTTCTCAGTGGCCGGTGTGGTAGGATCGTTAATTAAGCAGAGCAGAAGCCGAGTGGGGGAGAATCGTTTAGCAGGAGCGACGAAATACATTTCTATAAAGGAGGCCAGGCGTCCATTAGAGGCCGGCGACACGTTTAACAGAAATTGTGTGACGTTTCGCATGGGCATTGTATACGAGGACGGCGGCGGAGGCGGCCGCGGGCCACGCCAGAATAAATAGAGCGCGTTACGTAAAGAGGCCTTGTTTAAATTATACCCGCCAAGGTATTGCGCCCGACGCTCAGGCCCGCGTCTCTCGCTCCCGGCGCGCCGCGGCGGCGAGCCAGACAAAATTGCGCCATTTTCCGGAACAAATGGTTCCTACATACGGAAGCAATACAGCCCCTCCGCGAAATTATAACGGATATATCACAACTTTCGTCCGCGGGAGACACGCACACACACACGCGCACACACATACTCTCTTTCGCTTCGGAGACACTCTCTCGTGGTAGGGCGCGCACCGCACCGGCAAAGAGATACCCACGATAAAATTGTGCCGGAGAAAAATAGGCGGGATAGCCTGGCCGTGGAACGAGATGCCGACTAAGTGGTGGGAAATTGTTTCGCGGCGATACACTTCCCTCTAGTTTACTCCGGGATCATAGTTACAGCGGACACTTTTTTCCGCCTATTTGTTTTATTATACACTGTGGAATTCATCAGTTTCACTTTGGAAGTGCGGCTATTTCGTGCCGATGGTCGTAAGAGGCTTGAAATTCGCACAATTGCGTAGAAATAATAGAGCGATTTACTTATGGCTGTTATAGTTGATTGGCGCCCTTTGAAATAGAGTTTTGGCGAGCCTTTTTTTCTTGTGCCACATACACGAGATTTGCTGGTAGAAATTTCTTCATCGCGAAAGCCCTTCGTGCAGCGCTCGCTCGTACAATGTGCTGTTCGGTCCCGTGATTTATGTGTGCAATACGTAGCAATCCGAGTAATTCGTACTCATTAGAGCGGGAACGGGCAGACCGGGCTAAACGCCCTGAGAAAATAGCTTCCAGTGGCTTTTCAGGGGAAACGCTCTCGCTCGGAAGTGTTTTGCCGCATTCGGGCTGCGTCAGTCTCGGTGATAGCTGCGCAATGATTCACGCGGGGGCTAAGGGGAACACGCGTAAGCAGGCACCTTGGAAGAAAATTATCGAGCGGCGCGAGCTATCGCTCGAATAACCCCCTGGAAAAGATTCTGAATGCCAATTACCGGCTTTTACCGATTAAGTAGCCTCATGCGCGCGCGTCCGAGGCATAATTCTTAAACGGCACTGCATATTCCATTTCCCATGATTGCATACCTCCTGCCATTTCCGGGATGGCGATTTCGCACGAAGTAGTACGTCCTACGTAATTGCTCACTGAATCAAAGAGCGGAGTGTTTCGTCGCTCGATAATATTTTTAACGCCCCCTTTCAATCAATCGAAACGTTCGATAATGAAAGACTCGACTCTATTCCGGGAAAAGTCTATTAGTTTCGCGCTCATCACATTATAGAGATGTGTGACGAAGCTATTTTGGAATCAAACCGAATGGACTGAAAACTGATCGAAATTTTGGCCAAATGGTACCACAAATAGAAGAACTCTAATTATACGTTGACAGGCCCCCCTATGGAGAGATCCGAACTTCACTTCGCACTCATATTTGCATTTCGCCTCTCAATAAATCAGTTTGCAAGTGACACTTGGGGCACTTCGAACTAGAAATGGCTCAATAATTGATAGTCATGTTGATAGCGACATCGACAGCTCGCTGTGCTAGCCAGCTAAAATAACAAAGTAGCTCTCGATATAAAGACGGTACAAGTGTAGCGGGCATCGTGCCATGTATCTCCGAGGTGATCAGTGACATGTACCTGCAGCTAATATGCTCCTTTAGTAGAGCCATTAATTAAAGAGTGGACGTGACGCAATGAGGCCGAGGATGGCCGTAGGGCAACAATGCTGGAATATGCCCCCGGTGTTAAACGGCGGAGCAAAGTGTGCCCCGAGGGGCCGAAGGGCCCAGAGAACGAGAGAACGAGAGTACGAGAGGTCCACTTGGAACGATACAAACTGGTTTCGGGATATTCCCTCCTCTTTCGCCCTCGCCTCATTCTCTTTCTCCGAGTGGGTCCTCTCGCGCCGTGTCCCAAGGAGTCGATCAAGCCCTTCTCTCCCTCTCTCCCTCTTTCTCTCGCACTATCTCGCTCTCGTTGGTTTCTCGGGCCCTCGTCTTGTTTTCGGGGCTTCTATCTCGGCGAAAAATCTATGTCAACCGACATGTTGACACGTGTTCAAACGTAGACCGCTCGCTCGTGCGCTCGCTGGCGAGTGTGGGGCCCGAGAGGCCCGGGCACACGTAGACGAGAGAGCGGAGGATCGCGCGCCACGCAACATCGGCGGCGGCGACGGCGAAGAAGAGGAGGATCGGCAGGATGCTGAAGAGACGCGAGGTACAGAGGGGCTAGGAGAGAGGCAGGGCGCCGGGTTGGAAGTCGGCTTACTGGTATGCAGTGTCGGATTTCGCCCTGTCCGACGGAAGAACGCGCGCCACGCTGAAAAGAGAAGCGGCTCTCGCTCGACCAGCCAAGGACTCGGACCCTCGCAGCAAGCCTCCCGCCCTTCCCGCCCTTCCAAGCGGAGATGCACACCTCTCAAGGTGGCGGCCTCCTCACGCGGTACACGCGGGTAACACGCGCGCTCGGGTTACGTCGACTCTCTCTTTCATGCATACGAACTATCCGCCGCCCCGAAACCAGCCACCAACGAGAGCGAAAGGATCACCGAGAACATGCAGATGGCTAGAACGAAAGGGAAATCCACTCGGGTACCAATTGCGGACTGAATTAGCCAACAGGTTGCGAGGTGGACGTTGTTTCTTTGGCTCCCTACTTAGATTGGCTGTATTTTAGTGGGGCTATAGAGAAGTTCGATTCGTACGGTACTTCGATTAGGTTCGATTTGGTCATTGGAATCCGCTGAGATCAGTCAAGCATTCCAAGCGTGCTTCTTAGGAACACTGCTTACAGGTGACGAGCATCCGACTTGTTCTACTCCTATTTCAAATTATTAAGATCTTTTACCATCTTCTTCACTATTAATACTCCTCTAATAATCTTCCTATTCATAAAATCGTTTTGTAACGACAGTTGTTCTCAAACCAACTAAAATCTAGCAGAGAATCGTTTCTAGCCCTGACAACAAGTCACATTCCATCTGGGATCATGTCTCGAGTCTCAAGACTCTCGAGAGCGTATCGCTATCCTAATGTAAGTCGGTGAGTCGAGTCGGCGGGCTCGCCGTCACAGTGCCGAGGTCAGAGCGCAGTAGCAGTCCCGATGGCAGATATGAATTTAATTTTATTATGACGTGAGCCGTCCAGGCTATCGCTATCTTCGAATCACCGAGCGGCGCTCCCCGCAGAGGAGGCGAGCGCGCTCGCGGTAGATGTCCACGGCGAAGGAACGATGAGAAAGCGATATGCATAGCTGCGGAGAGCGTGGAGGAGCGAGGAGGAGCGAGGACCAACGACGTCGTCGATCGACCTATTTCAAGGGAGAACGCGCCTGCCGCGCGCGCGCGCGACCTTTCCAAATGCAAGCCACAAGGAGATCGACTGGTGTACTATAGGAGACCATAATTGTTGGAGATCGGAGGGGGCCGATCAGCGCGCTGGAAATAATATAAATGGATAATGGGCCGCGATCTGCGCGCGAGAGAGAGAGAGAGCGGGAAAGGGAAAGAAGCATTTGGTCGTTGGAAGTTTGCAATCGTCGAGGCGGCCGTCGCCGTCGCAGCCGCCGCCGCCGCCGCGGATTATTATTTATTTCAGCTCACGGATTTATTGTGCGGATTCGATGAAACGAGCGCCGTCGGCCTGACTCGACGTGATCGGGAATCGACGATCGCGCCCCGACGAGTATATATGCCAAGGCTTTTGCCAATGGAATATAAGCGGGGAGTATCTTTATCTTGATATGAAAGCAACGAGCGAGCGAGCGAGCGGAGTGAACACACCGGGGGAATGGTTTCTCAGCGATCCTTTTATTCCTGACGTTCCAATCGAATCGACTCTCCTGGCATTCGGTCTCCCGTCTCCTCGTCTCGCTTCGCATCGCCGCCTCTCGCGGCGCGGCGCGTCCCATCCTTTCCCCTCTAATAAATGCTCAATTTAGTACTCATAAAGGCATAAATACCGGCGCCCTCCGATCTCATTTCCTAACGCGAGCCTCTACGTCGCTCGTCCATTTTCCTCCGAATGTATCGCCGCACCGCCAGGAAATCCATCGCGATCTCCGATCCGCCGGTGTCCCGCTTTCGCATCTCGCAGCTATAATAGCACGCAGCTTGGCATTCATATCGGCGAGCCAGTGGGCGTCTCGAGTTAATGATCACTCAAAAGTACCCCTCGGATCTATCCTTTCACTTGAATTATCGGCTTGACCGATCTTCCAACGCAAGGCCTGCGTTCCTTTTCACTTTTGCACTTATCTCGGATTTCCACTACTATGAATTATCCCCGTAAACTGAATAACTGCACTGTCCCGCCTGCCGTTCCGCGCCGCTTTATCTCCATCATTTCTTCTATTCGACTTCGCCGAGAGAAATGGCTCTCGGCATATCCCGCGAGTTATGGCGTTTCAATGATATCATGACCATTGTTTACGCAAGAACTCGTTGATCAGTCAATAATACATCTAGAGTTGTGTTTCATTAAAACAAGATGGAATGCGCACGACGTTCAATCACCGATACCACCTGGTGATTGCCGCGGCAACCACTATAGTTTCTTGAAATCTGGTAGCCCGTGGACGGTGGGAAAAGTATGAAGTTCAACTTTTACCAGCCTACTTAATATGCGGAGCCGTCTTTCCTAATCAAACGGCAGAATCAAATGAGAGTCTTTGTTCATTAAAGTCTCGGGCCAAAGGTACTTCCCAAGTGGATTTATAATCGCAGCTCTATTTATCTTATTGACAATCTGCCTCGAGGAAATCGTATTACACCCTTTGCAGGGAGATTTCATGCTCGATATACCTCGTGCGCGTTAAAAGAGAGAGAAAGAGAGCGGGAGAGGGTGAGAGGGAGAGAGGAAAGGGAGAGGGGTACGTCGCAGATGCACACTGCAGATATGAAAGAACTCCGTAACCGTATGACATTCTCGGCACGCTGAATAGTGCATTCCAATTTTTGCATTTTCTCCCAGTCACAAGCGTCTCCCTTCCCCATACTTAAACAGCTTGCAGGACGTGCTCCTGTTTATTGGGTCGACGCGCGCCACCATGTAATGCACAATGTGCCCGAGGCTTTTATTACTTTGTGCCCGCGAGCCACGAGGAGGAAGGCAGGCTTCGCTCATAACGAGAGGGTTGGCAGGTAACAAAGATGAATTTATTAAAATGATCAAACCCGGCGTGGCGGCGTGGCAGCGTGGCGGCGTCGACGCGTCCTATTCATAGACGACACTGGGCGAGCAGAGATCAGTGCGGTTCCCCGGTAACTGGATACTCGAGACAGGCTCATTATAATAATTTCGCTTGTACAATGCGCGCCGCCCTAGGAGATGCCAAGGGAGAGAGAAAAGAGAGGCAGAGGCGAGCGGTGTCGCATTGTTGAGCCTCCTCCCACGTGGCGAGCTGCCTATCGGGACAATACGCTCTGTCGGCTTTATTAGCCTTCCAATAGCGGTGACTGCCGAACCCATTGATCGGACGAGTACTTTCCCTGAGAACGCTCTCGCGAGAAAGCAGCGAATAATTAATCTCCCTTTCCCTCTCTTCCTACCCCTCTCCTCGCCCGTCGCTGGGGCGCACTGCAGCTTTTCCAATGACTTCCCTCGGACTTCCCGTCTGCAGGAGTGCGGCCCCGGACCGCCAATCGTTTTCATTTGGACTCTCCTGATTGTGATCCGCAGCCACCGCAGCCGCCGACGCCGACGCGCCACGGCGAGGTCGTAACCCGGACGATTCTCTCATTGGCGGCAATCCAATGAGGAAGGCCGAGTGCGTCTAATCGGTAAAAGCCGCGGGTTCGCCGTTCCCCGTACATTTATGCATGAGGCAATCGGCCCTCGCTCACTGTCGGAGACGGATGACTCTGTAAATAGAAATGATGGCGACAATATGGGACGAATAGTCTGCCGCTCGTGTCACGGCTGACGGATCATCACGGAATCCTCTCTTGCTTCGCGCGATGATGTTGGCGCTTTTGATTAAACGACACTTGCACTACTTAGCGCAAGGTCGATAATATAATAACCTCGAAATTTATTCTGATCACAAGAACTTCGATTTTTGCAATGAAACTCTAAGTTGGATTTACTACTATGCTCCTAACACTTTCCTTTATTATAGATTTAAGATTTCAAGGTCAAGATTTCGCGACCACCGTAGCACTCGATACCACGTCATTTCCCACTTTATTACTTTTATTCGGAGCCTCAATTAAAACCATAATTAAATCTCAGAATGAAACACGCGAAGAAGTACGACTGGGACTAACCACTCATTATCTGCAATGATGGCTTTGGCAACCTATGACTGACTATTTGCGAAGTACAGTTAGAGTAACGAGAAGGAAGACGGGCGCGGCGAGCGTGCGACAGTAGACGACAGACGCGCGACTGGAAAACGCTAGGCGGCCTGACCCGCTTGTATACACGACCCAATCATTCAATTAACCCCCGGCCAATACGATCCTCTTGATGCGGTTTTATTTAATAAAGCTGCTGCCACGTATGCCCCCGTAATGGCCGTAACGTACGCGTCTGTTTCTACCTCATTAATAACCGTCTAAGCGCTTCGAGTGAGTCGCCTCAGGTCAGCTGGTTATAATCGTCCATGTGCGATCCAGACTGCCGGTCGATTTAGACGTAATACACAAGTCACAAACTTCAAATAAAAGTCTTGCATTATTTCCATTCACACAAAACAATCTTTCTGATTGTGTAATTAATTTTGCATGCTTCCGTAACGTTTCACTCTTATCTCATCATCGCGGGAGAATCGTACGTCTCCGGTTTATAATTTTCTTCGAATAACTCCTGATTACATCATGGAGCCAGTGGATCTCCGATATTCCAATAGTTCTGAGTCGAGTTGTAGTCAGCCAAGAGGCTTTAGAATGGAGGGGTTGCAAAGTGTTCCGAGTTAGATACTCGTACGCTATCTGGTACGAGAGCACCAAGCATTATAAGCGTTTTCCGTTGGAGACCTTAGTGTTGGTATTAGTTCCGTTTAATTAGGTAGGCAGGATACGAGTGTGCATTGGATCCGTGTAAAGCGTAATCCAAGGGAGATTCCCGATTGACCGGGAACGCTCGTCGCTACTAGCTTCACTTGCCTTCCTATCTCTCTCTCGCTCCTCTCCCTCTCCTTCTCTCGGCTTCCAGCTGTGCTCATGATAATAGAATCTGCAGGTTCGATCGGCGGCCGCAAATATCGGGGACACGGCTCGAATGAAGCGGCGGCTTTATCCTGGCGACTTGCTTCAATTAAATGCGAATGCAGTGCCCTTTTTTCGGGCACAAGCCGCCTCGAACCGACGGGGATTGAAATTCAACTGGCCTCGAACCGCTTACTCTCGTTTCAGATGGTCCTAGATTGTTATAGATTCTGCCGAGAGATCGATACAATCCTAGTTACGTAAACAGTTTCCTGCCTCGAGCTCTGTCCATTTCCCTCGCCCACTGCAGCTTCACTCTAATAGGTTTCTAATTCTCCATATGTGTGTAGCTTTGTGCACTATGTTGTTGCTTGGCAAAGTAAGGTATGTAAAGCTTGCGGATTAATGAGCAAGGATTGCGCAACCTTTCGCAACGGCGGCGCGACGCTTTTTCACTAAACCGTGAACCCGGCCGTTTCTTGCGTGTATCTGCGCCTGCAATCTTACCGATTTCTCCAGCAAAAGACTTTCCACTTGATTGAATTGAATCAATAAGTCGAAATCACGGTAGCGAGACACAGGCGACCGCTTGCGGTAACCCTATTTGGAAAGTATTAGTTACGCTTAGCCTGGGATTACCAATTCATTCCGGCAACTCCACCGCTCAGAGTTACAAGCACTCGGATTCCCATTACCCAGTCTTTTTCCTCGAATCCCACTGGACGTATTAATAACCAGTCGCACTCACTAAAATCGTGCGCGCGCGAGAGGCAAACATATCGGCCCTTTCACATTTCAACTGGCAGCAGTATTAATTGCACAAGAATGGGACTTGCTGCGCCGTTGCGCAAGGAATAAGGAAATATAATTGCTGAGTTAATCGCTGCAGGGTCTGTGAGCAGTGAAGAAGGCTTTAGTGTCTCTCCCCCCTGGAAATAACAGCGATACAAATTGCCATGCCCAATTAGGAATCGCGTTCTGGGAATAGCAAGAAATCAGAATAGAAGGAAATGGCGGCGGTACGTGGCAAATATGTTAGAGGTAGGTTGCCGGGTGACAGTTATAACGGCGGGTTAATCCGCGCTCCGAAGAAGCATCCCTTTATATCCGCGGTACACGCACTTTTTCCTCATAAACTCGTAATCTACGTCGCGGTACCTTTCTTTCGCGGCTAGGTCTCGCGTGGCGCACACGCTCACCGCGTGTCTCCTTTTCACGGGCGGGCGCTTGGACACGCGTGTGTGCCTCTGTCAACGCCCTCGCGAACTCTTTCGCCTGGGAGTCGGTGGCGAGCGAGGAAGTCAAAGGAGCGAAGTGGAATTACCTGTGCGCGCGGTCAAGCAGTGGCTGGCTTCCTTCCACGGGCTCTCTCCACTCCTCTCCTCTCCTCGGCTGATGAAAGCAGCGGCAGCACGCATTCTTCGAGCGGCCGGACACTCCAATAACCGGAAGCCACTCGCGGTATCCACTTTACGCGACATGGCCCCTTAATAACGACGCCTGGAAAATCATTTCATTCCTTCCCCGCCACGTACTTACTTCGAGCCGTCCCATTCAGCGCGCCGAGTGATTCCACGCGAGCAATGTAATTATTGCCGGGGACCGGCGAGGCTTGCTTTCATCGGGCAGCTGTTCCCCGGGGATTCATTGCGCCGAGAGCTATCAGCAGTTCTGCACTCCCTCGTCCGGATTCCTCGTCAGTAACGCAGCTTTTCCACGAAGACCCGCCGGGTTCCAGCCTGTTAAGCAACTATATACGTTTAGCATATTTCCTGCTCGTCTCGCTTCTCCTATCCCCATCACTCGCCCACGAGATTCTCCTCAACCGGCGTATAATGTCTTCGACAATCCGTACAAAATTCCCCGAGACCTTCCGAGAGTGTCGAGTTCGTTACAGGCTGGCGTCCTCTCTATCGAACTTTCATCGTTACATTAAAGATTCATGGCATAATCGAAGCAGTGCCGCGCAGAAAGCAGCCTCTTCCGCGTATTCCATTGACTCGAGGGCCTCTTTCCCCGATGGCCGATCTCTCGCCAGGTTCCACTGTCCGCTCCTTGGCCGCAGGACGCGGGGCTACCAGCCGCAGATGAATAGATAGCGGCTAATTTTCAGCGTTCATTAGACCGCTCGCTACTCTACTACTGCTCTGTACGCGTGTTGGCCTACGTACCGCGTGTGCTATAGCATTACCGCGGCCCCCCCGTGCTTGTGTCTGTGTGTTTGTGTGTGGGTTGTACGGAGGGCAAAGCAATCGTTACACGGGTGGGATAGAGGTCGTAGAATTGTGCGCGTCGAACAGACGTACATAGACTGGGAGAGGCAGAGAGAGAGAGAGAGAGGGAGAGTACGAGATAGGTAAAGGGGCGGGTAGATCGGTGCGGGTTGAAGCATAGAGGCACTCGCCGAGAGAGAGCAAATAAAGAGATCCGGCATCCCGGAGAAATCTAATTCCTAATTGGTGCTTCGCTCTTTCCTCCGTACGCGGCGGGCTCTGCTCGTGTCGGCTATCTACCGCTATCGGGGCGCACGACCGCTCGGCCCTCGGAATCGCGGCTACTCCAGCTTGCGGGAAAGGTTACAGCACCGGCGGACCAGGGCCAGCGCACACATGCCTCTGCAACCCATGTATACAAGTACACACCCACACATACAGAGGAGCGCGCGCGCGCGCGCTCGTAGCTTGCAAAGCGGAAAGAGAATCGGAGAAAGAGGGAGAATAATGGCTGCGGTTTAACTGTCAGGCGCAAAAGGGGGGCCGCGCTGAAACTGCCGAATCCACGCGGCGCGTTGCGAGAAAGGGCTGCAGAGGGTTGCGGAGGAGACTGAGTGGCCGGCGAGGGCGCGGAGAGCTCGCCTCCCGAGATAGAGGCCTCTCGGGCTCGATTACAAAAATTGAATGTAGCCTCGGCTGTCAGTCGCGAGAACGGACGGCCCCGCGCGCGCGTTACCTCGCGGTATCGCTTTATGCCACCGCCGGGATCGAAGGCTACCATCTGCATTAAGGGCCGGAATATATTTCTTTCGGCCGCTCGCCGTGTGTACGGAGAAATGGCTTCCGCTCGCGGTGGCGCTTTTTTTTACGGGGACCAGTCAATGCCAGTAGTAAAGTCCGGCTTATTGCGGATGAACGCTTAATTAGAGTAAATGACAGGGAGAGATGTGTGTGCCGAGAGTCACCGCACAGGAAATGACTGGCACGCTGGGACGTTTAAGGGAATAACATTGGAAAGCGTGGATCATTAACTGATGGCTCTATATTATTCCAGTTGGAAGCTTCAAGGAGTCCTTCATTATGTTAATTAAAGTATCATTGCGTCATTATAAATTAATTGAAGAACGCCGAGTTTGAGAGTCTTTCCGTTTCTACCTGGGATGGCACGGTACTTAGATCTTGTTTAACATGACTCACGATTTGTGATACAGCATGCTCAAATGATCCTGCCACCTCTCTCCTAGCTGGCTGCCGGGGCTTTTGCGTGTAAGCGATCCCGGAGAGAGGAAAGAATCGCTTAAGCATGCCGTACAAGTGTAGCCGCTCCATAAGTCAACAAGTATGATGGAATCATGCTATCTCGTCTGTATACTTCTTTTTTCTGACACGGTGTCTCACACGCTCCGAGTTTTTTGCCATATTTTCCGGCTATGCCGATCGATCATACATTAAATACTCGAGGCTGGTCATGCTGATATCGCAAAAAGTATGCTATGCTCACGGTGTCTAAGCCAAGGTGGCGGGCTCTCTTCCGGGATCCTCGAGAAAGGCACGCTTCATTTGCAATCTCCATCGCCAATTTCGCCGGTAATTATAGCAGCGCGCGCTCGTTTTTCTAGCCCCGATCTTCATAAAGCTGGCCACTTAATGGCGTGTCGCTTCGCTGGTTATCTGAATATTTATAAGGATGTTTCAGCTTCCGCAATTAAAATCTCCGCTCCCCCCTTCCCCCCGCTTCTGCCACTCCCTCTCTCTCTCTCTCTCCTGATTCTAGTCGCGCTTGCTATTATCGGCGCATATAAGCACCGGCGCCTAAGAAAACGCCTTTTTCTTGCCCTCCCGCTGATTAATCCGCGGATATGACAAGGTCCAATAGCCTTTTATTAACATCCGCTCGAAGCTTTATCATCAGGAGATGACAAGGGCGGCCTCCTGTCCGATCGTTTAATACTTAAGTATGATAACAAAATGATTAGTTCCGTTCGACCCATTAATTATCATTTCCGAGAAAATTCCCAAAAGCTTTTTTTATTTAGTCCGAAGCGTAGAATTTCTTCCAGTTCGTTGTATCGAGATCAATTTGAAGGCGTATTAATACCTAAAATGTTGAGGGTTTCTGAAAAGGTTCGCAGGGATTCAAAAGTCCTAGTGCCCCTTTGTTTTTTTGTTATCCTTCGCCAACTGACTGGACAAAGCATGGATTTATGATAGGCTGGCCCATATGATCTATGTTCCGGTGAGCCGTTGGCATTGTCAGAAGTATAGATTACAGAGCGGACAGACAATACCCATAAGAAATGGGCCCTAGTTACCCGGGTAACCCGAGTAACAACTCACGCTATTGGGAAATCATTTCCATCCGGCGACTTTCAGTTTTCCCCGGGGCGAGGTTTGAAGGATCTCGTTACCGGCACGGATTCCTTCCGCCCATTCATAAAGCGGAGCCAAGTGCGTCTCTCTCGCGGCAGACAGATACGTGTCGCTTTGTCACTCGGGCGGCGCGCTCGGGCGGGACGTGTCGGCCGGCGTGTTTTCCAACATGTCTTTCGGGAATTAAGACACAGTTTGCCGCGGCGAGCGCCGGCAGAAGTGAGCGAGGTTCCAGGGTGGACACGTTAGTGCCGGCTCGGTTATTATTCAGCCTCTCACCTCCCACGCCCGCTGTTTATTCGCATACAAATGCCCTGTCCCGGGCGTCATAACTGCACTCGATCACGTAGACCCGGCCACGGACGGTCGCCGCCTATTTTTCTCGGGGTGTCCGAGCGTGCTGCTCTCGTGTTGGCATCCGGGGCGAACAATGAGCCTACAAATACAGGTCGCGAGCGTACTCCTCGCTGCCACTGGCTGCGCCTGCATTGCGACCACGAGCTCTCTCGCTCTCTCCCGCTCTTTTCCTCCTACCCACTCTCGCTCTCGCTCTCGCGCTTTCTTGGCATTCTCATGCTAAAGCTCAAGTAGACCACGCTCAGCCTGACACGCTTTTCCAGCGACGATCGCTCAACCTCTCCACTCACCCCAGAGACACGCGTGCTCCTCGCCTCCTAATAAGCCACTGCTCCAACGCGTCTGGCTTATCATTAAGTCTCCAATCTCTTTAATTATTAATCACCGGCTCTACACAGATTTCTTTCACCGATGAATAATCATGAGAGTAAAATACTCGCGGTAGAGATTCGGAGATTAACGTACTTGGCGTCTACTCATTTCACAACTAACTTGCAATAATAAAATAGTTACTCGAAACCAAGCTATACCTTCCGGCCGGTTACGTACTTGGAAATTCATTAAATCGAACGCGGAGCGGCATTAATTATCATCGGACCAAACCAGTCCCGCGATAGAAATGAGTATCGACGAGCGCCGATGAATGGCGCCCACTTGTAAACGAGTAAAAGGTATTAGCTCGTTCCAGTCACATTGCCGGGCTAACGACAGTCTGGCTGCTTTATGCGTCCATTGATTAAGCCGCGCGATCCTCCCGGGCGCCCGGTCATTTCCACGAGTCGATTATCATTGCGTAAGTCTGGTTCTCACGGCCCAATGAGCGAGTTTATCAAAGTGTTAGGTGCAGCTCGCTGACATCCGATCGCAGTACGTGCGCGCGTAAGTGACTGACTCACGTGCGTATATCAGGCTGTCGATAGTCCGTATTAAGACAGCGGCAGGGCGACAGAGAGAGAGAATGAGTGAGTGAGGGTGTGAGAGGACGCACGGGGACTAGTATCTATAGCTGGCAAAGAGTTTTACGATCGCGGCCTCCTACCCCAACCCCCTCGGCAACATTTGCATTCGAGGGGGGAAAATGGGAGTAGGATAGGTATGCAAAACACGGGGAAGTATCTTCCCGAGAATAAACGAGGGGCTACCTGCGGTGCACTCGGCCGTTCTGTAATTGGCTCGGCGTAATAAGTGAAGTGCATTCTTATTTTCCTCCGGCTGCACTTGCTCTCGTTTGAGAACCCGTGCGACGACGCGCTCGCGCTCGCGCGCTATGCGATGCGGCGGCGCACACGAGCCGCGCCAAGAGCCTGTGGATATATGATAATTGCAGCTACCATTCGCGAGATCTCGCGCTCATTGTATCAATATCAATATTCTTCATTCGACGTACGCTCCCGTACGCCGCTGACCTCCTGCGGTTTATTAATGAAAATTTATGCGCCGCGTAACCGTGCCGAGTGTCCGTAAACATTGGGGGTTTACTGGAGGTGTGAAGGCACTGGTCCGATGTAGTAAAATTGTAATAATATTTAGCAATGATTGTTAAGCGGCGGACAGTAATTAATGCCAAACATTGGACTAGTATAGAATGTGTAGCAGCACGCAAAACAATAATTATTAGTTACTACTGGGTAATTGCAAGCCATATTTGGTAGACCGTTTTGTGACATTGTGCGCGGTAGTGTTTAACAATCCAGTTATAAATTCCCCAATTAGAACTCACGAACCTCCACGCTTCTATGTTCAAAAAGGAAGCAAGCATGTTAACAGGCTCTCAAACTGATGTACTTTACAATTCCTTGCTCCCTCGATTCCGGCAATGCTCGAAATCAGCCGTTCGCACTCGCCGGACTAGAAAGGGCGGCGTGGAAAAAGCTAAGATATGCAGGGTGTCGGGGGTGTAGCGGGAAGTGGCTCGAATTCTCGAGGTGGCTCTCGGAGCGTCGGTATAGCGTGGTCGTCGCCGGGAACAAATTGCCCGGCGGGCTACACGGGTGCAATAATGCTTTTCGGTAAACAAGGTGCGCCGGTGCACGCGGCGGGGCGAACGTTTTCCCTTAAATTCCGCGCGGAAACGATCGCTCGGTTTCGGCTAGATGTGCATGTAGAGGCTAGAGGTGTGTGTGTGTGTGTGTTGGGGTTGGTGCCTACCTACGCTCGGCACCGCTGGAATCGCATGCATTATGGATTCGCCGAGTGACACGCGCCCGTCTCAAATAAATCGGCGTACAAAGTGGTGCGCGCGCCGCGACGCCGGGGGCAAAAGTTACTTCTGGATAGGCGCGCGATCCTCCCGTACCCAGGGCTACTCGTAGATGTGTGTGTGTGGCGATGTACATCGCCAGTGTACGTATGCGTTGGTATCCTGGGATCGCGGAGGAGGTGGAGGAGGAGGCGTGCTCTGCAGGGCGGAGGGAAGAGGGCTCGCTCGTAATGCGAGCAATTTATTCGTTACAGTCGGCCTGATTCAAGTTCGACACGGTCACGGCGGTGGCGGCGTCGGCGGCGAGCCCCCAACCCGTCGCGCCGCCGTCCCCACGGCCCTCTTATTCAAATCGTATCTTCCAGGAGCCATTTTCGATCACAACAGCGGAGAGCGGTATCGACGAAACCGTGCCCTCATGCAGTATGCATGAGGACAGATTTTTTCCATCGCCTAGCGATGCGACACGCCGACGAGAAGAAGACGAGCAGGCGGCCAGACGAGCCCAAAGGCGCGCGCGCGAGTTCGAGCAATCGCGAGATCCTCCTGGACTTTGACTTACTTCCCTTAGACCGCAGCCAGTCTAACCTGCCACTTGCATAGAAGTAGAGCTTCGCCTGATTCAAATTCATCGCAGACTTTTGACGACCTGTAAGTATAGATCATGAAAAGAGCGAGCCGTGGCTATGGACACCGTTGACGTGTCGATAACGCGCGCGGAACGTAGCCAGCTCGACTTCGCCGGCGTCCATAAAACGGCGGACATAATATGGGGGGAAAAGGCTTTTAAAACTGAATGCGGAAAAGCGTGAAATGGCATCCGCGCTCACTCGGTTTCCGCTCTCGACAGAGGGGGTTGGGTGGTCGAGGGGGCGGCGGCGTAGAATTACCGTGGCATGGATTAAGAAGTAAAATAGCTTTTATTACAGCACGGGCGCGCGCCGTCGGCGTCCGCATCACATATAGCCCGATAGAAAAAAGTCAGAGCAGCGAAAGCGCGCGCGCGCTCTCGGCCACCGCCGCCGCTCTCGCCGCTCGAGTGCTGTCGGCTAGTAATAATGCCTGTAAGTTTTGCAGTTGGCGCGCTCGCTAAATGCAGCGGGGGCCGTTCCCTTAACTACAGGTATTACGGTCTATCGCCCTTTTAATAGCCGGCTTAATGTTCCTCCTCTCGATGCGCATACCTGGCAGCGGGGATATGCTCGCCTGTAAACGCGCGCGAGGAACGCGTGTAACGCACCCTCTCTCCAGTCTCCGACGCAGCAGCCGCGTCTACGCTCGCTCCGGAGTGCTCCGGAGCAACCGCGTCGGCGGCTACCTATCCTCGCGGCCACCGGCCACCGGCCCAAGGAAACGCGTGCGAAAAGCGAGCGAGGGACAATCCGGCGGGTATCGGTTACCCGCTCGCCGCGATCTCTTTAAGCGCGCCGCTCTAATGAGAATTACGAAGAAGTAATTAGGGGGCGTTGCATCTAATTAAATGATTGAGTGCGCGAGATAACGCGCCCCCGCCGCAATATGCTCGACATGCCGCCGCGAATTTCCTAGGAAGCGCGTCCCGCCACTATCGCCGCGCTACTATGCATCATCTAGCCCAACCTCCCACTTGGAGAAAACTAATTAGTCCTTTTTGCCGGCGCCGCGAATGCCTGCGCGACAATTAATAGATGGAGAGAAACCGCGCTGCCGAATGCCAACGTATCGTCTGACCCGCAAACCGACTTGTGTTCCTTGGTGTGTCATTAGTGGCTTTGTCTCATTTATCGGATACATAATTGGCTGTTGAAAAAGCGCGGATAGTATGAAAGGTGGCCGGCATTGTATCATAATGAAATAGTTGGCGCGGACTGTAGGAAATGAGTGATAGCGTTGCGCGCGCGTAAGTAGATCCAGGCTTCAAAGGGGTCCCGCAGCGGCTTGACGCTGGAATCCATGTGGTGTTGGTATCTCTGTGGCCGGAGGCTGCCAGGCAGTGTTCCCCCTGTCGAGCGATTGCCCGCTGCTTCTCGGTGCAGCGGCAGCGGCAGGATCCGAGTATCCTGCTGCATCCTCGTCTGGAAGTAGCCGGTAAGAGAGGTAGTCGATCGGTCTAGCGATATACGCGCGAATGCTGCCGAGGGTCCAAGGGGAGTGTGCGTGCATTGCGCCGGTGCTCGCTCGCTCGCTCTCCTCTCCGGCTCGGTTTCGTTTGTCCGTTGCCATTTCGTTAATGGAGCCGTTTCTCGGAATAAGCGCAGAAGTGCGCTGGACGCGCACGCACCGTCTTTCTTCCTTTTGCGCGGCTCGTCACCGATCGGCCGGCAGCCAGCAGCAGCCACCGGGCACTCACTGTGCTCTCCTCTCCCTGGCGATGCCTCCTTTCGATTCCACCTCTAAAGACCTCGCCAGCAGAAGAACAAGAAGAATAAGTGGAGTAAGAGCCGCGGAATCGGAGAGGAACGAGGAGAGTACGAATGAGGGGGGAGGGCCGGAGAGCCAAGAGCCCCAGCTCGCCCTCGCCCTCGCAAAGCAGCTGGCTTTGTTCGTACGGCCATTCTTTTCCGCTTCTCTCCTTCTTGCTCACTCGCTCCTTTCCCTCTCTCCCTCGCGCTCTTCCTCGGCACTTGGCTGACGGGCGTGCAGGATAACGTCGTCCTTCCGACGACAACGTTAATCGCGGCCACCTTTTTTCATTAGGCCGCTGAGCGTGTGGCCCGAGCCTCGCTGTGCGCGTCAACCACTCGACGGACAGTACCTCTGTGTGCGAGGGCCTGAGTGGCTGGCGTGATTGCAAATTAAGAGGACGGACACGCTGTATTGCCGGACCAGTGTATAAACGAATAACGCATTTTGCTGCTCTCACGGCAGGCTTGTCGGGGGAGAGAGAGAGAGAGAGAGAGAGAGAGAGAGAGAGAAGGATCGAGGAGGATAGCCAGTCTCCCCTGTGTCTGGCGAGAGCCAGCACTGCGAGACTCTTTCATCGTCTACTCTAATGACTGAAGCAATATTAGTTAAATGGAGATATTACGCCGACGCTCTCGACCTCTTCATTACGTAGCCGCGCCGAGTAATAGAGTAACGGTCTACACCTTTTCGCTTTTAGTGTAAATATTGCGCTTAACTGCACATTTCCATAATTTCGCGTTAGATGTTTATGTTATTACAAAAAGAAATGGGACTGTCAGCTTCGTACTTACGGAATGCTTCATTAGCAACATTAAAGCACTCTCCCCACAATATTAACCTCCGGGCAGGGATTTTTATTACATCAAAGACTAGTATCAATCTCGAAGAGAGTGGTTCATCGACCGTCTCTTAGCCGTGAGGCAGTAAGCATCGGGTCCCATTTCGTCGAGCTGCTCGAGCTCTCGAGCTCCCACACTCAAGAGAAGCGAGAGAGTCGTTGGAGCGAGGAATCATCGGGACGCATCGTCGAGATACATTCTTATCAGTTCGTGGAATAAATATCGCGGTGTCCCGTGCTCGCTCGATTTGAGGCGAAGGGATAAGGGCATGGCGAGGGAGTGAGCGAGAAAGAGAGTTAGGGGGGAAGGGAAGCAATTGGCCGGGCCCTGGTTGCGTCGCCTCTGGCTTTCGAGGGTCCAGGTCCACTCGTTTCGCAGTAACTGTCGGCCTGCGCGCGTCCCGGGGAGGAAACTCCATTTCTCCTTATCTCGATGAGAGGGACTCCCTCGTATATAGTAGAGAGGGAGCGCGTATGTGTGAGAGAGAGGAGGCTGGAGGATCGCGGAGGCGCGTGTCCGTATTGCGAGGTAGTATGAGCCCACTTCTAATCGGATACTAATAGGTCCTTGGGGATGGCAGCCGCCCACGCGGGACCGGCTTCCCCGATCCTTGGCCCGTTCCGCCGCACGATTCTCGTCCACCTCCAATTACGGCGTGCAAATATATGTATACGAGTATGGAACGCGCTTCTCTGTAGGGCCCCCTGCGTCGTCGGCATCGGCGTCGCGGCGAGCCCCGAGTTTTCGTTGCTCGATCCCTGACGTTTCGCCGTGCGTCGGCAAACTGGCCGTGGCCCTTGCCCGAGAACCACGCGAAATTGCGAAATTAGAGCGGCACTCCCGCCTGTTTTCTGCCCCTTGTAGCCCTGCAGGTCGAATCTATGTGCCCGGCGCAGTGAATGTTTGCTTCGTTTAGCATATCGCGAGGTAGCTACTCGGGCAGACGTGATTAACATCTAGCCGCATCTTTTCCTTCAAATGGTTACGGGTTAGGGTTCCGAGTTCCGAGGTCCGACCCTCTTCCACCCTTTTTAAATGGACTCGTCTCGTTACGGCCGGCGGGATAAGGTATTAATTCGAGGGAGCCGGAGTTTACCGAGGATTCTTGGACCTAGATTCGGCTTGAATGAACTAATTTTGAGATTGAACCGAGGGCCAACAGGCAAACAAACGCAAAGGGCGGAGAGGAGATAATACGCGTTTGGAGGGCAGGGGCATTTGCATTGGAGGGCGTTCGCCGGTAGCCAAGTTCTGCGAAGTCGATTTACTCGATCTCGTGGTGTCGGCGGCGATGCTTTCGGCGGTGGCGGCGTCGGCAGCGCGCGAAAGAAAGTGGCGGTTTTTCTTGTTCCTCGCTTTTTCTTGCGGCTCACTGCCGAGTGTCAGGAGGAACGAGGCGAGATTTGCACGCGGACCTCCGTGCAGGTAGCAATCGGCTTATTTCCAATCGATTCGGTCCGCAGTGAGCCCCCTTTTCTCTCTCTCTCTCTCATCCTCCCTTCGCCCGGCGTCCTTCGTACCCTCTTCACTTCATCTTCCATTCACCTGCAGTGCCACTCTCTCTTTCCCTTCTTTCGCCGTCGTTCTTCCTCCTCTTCTTCTTCTTCCCCAATGATCTTTCTCATCGACTTGTTCGGTGTGGGTGCGCGACTGACGTCTGTGTGCACTTCTTCTAGAGCTCGTTGCACGGCTTTTACCCGGGCCGGCTTCCTCGCCGGCACACACCGACACCGCCGCGAGATTAAGGCAACCTTGCGTCGAGCGGCGTATCGACGCGGGCCCCTCGAGAAATCTCGATGCGCCGGGAGATCTTTGACCGCGATACCCACGCACTCAACAATTATATCGACACTGTTGCCCGAGCACCGGCTCGTTTAAATGCGTGCACGCAGATAGGCGGGCGCTGCTCTTCCGCCGGCCTAATTTCCGCCGCATCACCTTCACACGATTTCATATCTGCCAGGAGGCTCTAACGACCGGGCGTAACGTCTTGCTACTTTGTAATTTCCTAATTAACTTCCTGCGCGTTATTAAACGTAGATAGTTGCCCGGGAGATTCCTGCATTCGGTTTTGATTAGTTACAAGGATTTTTATATCGTTAAATCTCGAGGAGATTTTTCCGCCTGGCAATCGCCGGGAGTTTGAACGCGAATCAGGAAGAAACAAAGGTACTTAGAGGGCAGTCGATCTGGAAGGGGGCGCCGCTCGACCGTTTTCAGTATTCGTACCAAAGTTCCCGGAGCATTGTGGTAGTCGGGCATTGTTGAACTGTCCGTGTGTGTTGACTGGTAGGCTGCGAGCGAAACCGATGCGACTTGTGTTTCCATTATCCGCGAGCTGAAAGTTTGCGGCCGCGACAGCGGGACGTGTACCTACACGTGTTCTTGCACAACGTGGCGGGAAGAAGAGTGCGCGAGCGAGAAGGAGAGGAGCGGGGCAGTGAGCCGGAGAGAAAGAGGCGGCGTGGAAAAAAGGAGGAGACGCCGAACGGGAGGATGGGTTCCCTGAATTACACCAGCGACGGGAATTGACATTAACGAGGATTTCCTTGAGACAAGCGCACACTTATTCGAAGCCTCCCCGTTCGTTCTCGGCGCATACGCGCAAAGCCAGAGTCGGAGGAGCGGCCTCTAAAGAGTCGGGGACTTTTTAACTCGCGGACTTTATAAAACACTTGACCACCGGCCCTCATACGTGCGCGTCCCTCGGCCGTTGCTTTCGGCTCGCGCTTTATCCGAGGACTCCTGATCGCCGAACGTATCTCCCCGCTTCCCGCCACCTCGCAATGGATATCTTATTCCGGAACGAGTCTCTGTATGGTCGAGGCCGTTGCGAATTGCTCTACTTCGGCGCGGCTCTTCCCCGAGCTGCAACACGAACAGTCCAACGTCGACGTGCATTCGACGCGCAAGAAACCCCTCCATTCATCGTCGATCGGCGAGGATTGCGATAGGAATAGCATGTGGTCTCGTTTTTAGCCCAGTATTTCACTCTTCTCTTGTAGCTCCTTTTGTATCGCGCCGTCAATAATTATGACCTCACACGAGTGCCGTTCCAAGCCCCCACTCTATAATCCCCCAATTATCCTTCGGGACATTTCAACCGCAGAGCAATCAACTTGCACTTTTCCTTTCAATTTGGCCCAAGTGCGAGGTCCAAGCAATTTCTCCGAGGTAATTAGCGAGTGTCCATAATCCATCGTGCGCGCGGCCAAGACTGATTTGCGGGATCCTCGAGCGGTCGCCGCTCCGGGATTATCATCAGGAGGGTGAATCCGAAGACGCCCATTGGCTAAACGCGCGATCTTATCTTGGCGCGGTGCAGTTGGCCCGAGAAATTTCAGGGTTAGCGTGCGAAGGGGGGCGAGGATGGCGCAGCCCTCTGCTCTCCTCGTTATATCCAGGAGTCGATAGCGCGGAATGCGTATACGTAGGTCGTCGTCGGCGAGGACGCGACGAGGGTGAGAGACTCAAGCAGCCAGCCAGCCAGCCGAGTGGTTTGAATTACGACAGCGCGGAGAAGTGACGTTAACGAGTATTTCCGTGCACTTACGCGATGCCCGCGCGCGATGCTTACGATACATACGTAAGAGGAGACACCGAGAGTCGCGGGAGAGACAGGAGCGTGCAAAGGTAAATAGCAAGCCCGTGCTCTCTCGAGCCAGAGACCTGGAGATGAACAGACCCTCTCTTTCTCCCCTCTCTCTTCCTCTCGCCCTCTCTCTATCATGGGTTTCGTTCGAGGCGCTCGAAAGGCGCCCCGATGCACCTGCGGAAATCAGCGCCAATCAGGTGCGCAACGGCGAACAATGCCGCGCGCGCGCGGTCGTTATCCTGTCGCAGGATCACGTCGGTGCGGCTAGAGAACGACAGATTTTATCGTCCTCTCCGCTACTTGAGATTCCGAGGAAGGCACCGCCGTCCTCCTCGCTCCTCCGCCTCGGCCCCTTCGCACGCTCTCTCGTTATTTCGTGCTAGATGCTGGCCTCTCTGCCCTACTCCTGCGCGGACCTCGTGAAACTGGACCGAAGCACTCGCCGGTGGTCGGCTGCAATCTCTACGGCTACATATCCGCCGGGAGTCCGGCTTTTGCTTACCAAAATGTCCGTGAGATATTGGAGTACATGATGCGCCCGGTGAATAGCGGGCTATTCAGGCCGGAAAAGTCCCCTCGACGTGAGGGTTCTCTTGGTCGCCCGATGACGTCTTTACTCTGCTCGAGCGAGCCACCTTTATCTCGGCTCTCCTTTCGAAAGTCTTTAAATCGCGCCGAAGTTCAGGATATTATTATTTAGTTTATTCTTTCCCATTTTGCTGTGGAATTTTTGGAATAGAATTCTTGGTATTCGACGATTACTAGATTTTTGGCCGATCGTGTGAGCGACAGGTGCATTAACTAGACCGCGGCGTTGAAGCGGAAAATATCTCGGGCTGCGGTTTCTAATGTGGATTGATAGCTTTCGTTGAGGCGTTCGAGGCTCGCGGCGGCACGGCCGGAGCGAACCGAGGCCTCTCCCAGGCGTTGAATTCGAAATTAATCTTCGTTAATGAGTCTTATAATTAGAGGCCTCGTCGGGTACACATAACGAGATCTAAGTGCGAGATAGCCGCTGCATCATCCGCGAGCGCGGAGAGGGACGGAGTGTGTATCGGCCCTCCGCCGGCGATGAATTATTTCCCTGCTAAATCATTAATGGCCACGCAATAACTCTCCCGATAACACAACTGGTTCCGGGTCAATTCCGCGCGCGGGCCAAAGCCGATATTGCAACAATGCAATTACACACAGCGCCCCGCATAATGACAAGCAAATAAATCCGGCGGGGCCACATTAAAACCAACCGGCTTTTAACCGGGACCCCTCCAACCCCCCCGCCCATTTCGCCGGCCAACTGCCCTCGAGATCCCTCCTGATCCCCGGCTATCTCGAAACAAATTCGCGCGCCGATTATCATCCTGATTGGATCGCGATTACGCCATTGTCATTATCGATTACGAGGCAAAAAGGAGCGAGAGCGGGTCGAGTGACCTCCTCTGATTTAGGTGCAACTGGAACACGAGGGATTTCGGGGGGCGCAGCTCGGCAAGAAGGAGCTGCTGGGACGACCCCAGGAATTATCAGAGGCCGAAGAGAAAAAGAGAGAGAGAGGGAGTGAGACGGCGATGGTAGGGAAGGGGGTCTCCACTGAGGCGTAGCAATTTTTTTAGCCACTTAACTCGCACTCGATACACTCCCGGGGGACCGTTAAACTGTTTTACGAGAGTCCACGTAATTCCTTCATCGGCTGTTGCTGCTTGCTCGGCTGCCTCTTCTTCAGAGAGTCCGGCGGAGAGCGCGCGCGTCCGCGCGCGCGCGGGTCCACCGCTCTAATTGAGCGCGACAAATAAATCATAATGAGGCGGCTTCTTTCCCATTACCTACGCCGGCCGTCACGCTTTTACGCAATCTCTCTGCACCGCCAGTCGACGTCCTAGTCGGCTGAAAATGAAGTCCCACGCCGCGCAGCTCCGTGCTGCGCGGCCGCATTGAATCAGTTTACGAGGCCTCGGCGAATAATTACTGGCGCGCTCTGCCAATAATCATTACCGCGCGTCAATCTCGCGCGCGGCCCATTTAATTAGGTCGCCTTAATTCCCGGTGTGCGTAATGGCGTTAAGGTTAATCGCGCGCGTTCAAACAGCCGCTGCTACCCAGCCGTTCTTTCCGCTCGTTGCAGCAATTTCCATCGGTTTCAAGGACGCTTGCTATATCCACTCATATTTCCACAGGCTTTACAACCGCACTCGACGCGTAAACCTCTATGACAATCGGATTGATCGGATTTTTAGGTAGACATATCTTTCCAAGTACTTGCCGCTGGCGCGCAGCCCCGAAGCACATAAACTAGGCTGACCGCGAGGCATGCTGGGAATCGGACGTTTATTAGAGTCGGCGAAGTAGTCGCATACATACAGTCTGAACAAAGTTGCGTGCGATATTCTAGTGGCTGGAAAAAGGAAAAGCGAGGAGGAGGAGTGCGAGGCGTGGTGCGTATGTAGCAACGGGTGCCCGCTCGCAGGCGGCCAGTAAACTCTCCTATTTAAGTCCCGGCCGGGCCCTGCCCGATTGTGCCCCGGCCGCTCGATATCATTTTGTTTCTGCCAAAGGCCACCTTCTCTTTATCTTAATCCGAGGCCTCTCTCCCTCTCTCGGTCATTGCGTTGCCGGTGCTGCTGGTGCCGGTGGTGCTGGCCTGGCAAGTGCTTAGGGCAGCGGCCGGCCGGAGAACAGAGAGTAGTCCTGCCAAAGGGAGGATCGTGCGAGCGGGCCTCCCTAATAAAGATCCATTTCTCAGCGTTACGACAGCCCGATAAGCAAGGCCACAATTTCAATTACGGCGTTAAGCCCGCCGACGATCGGCCGACCGTAAAAACTGCGAGACTATAACCGAGATACTAAGCAAGTAAAAATCAACGATACGTCCTGCGGGCTTGCACACTCTGCGCCTGGGCCCCCTGCCCGTCCCCCTCCCCCCTGTCGACCGGATGCTCCTCTTTCCGAGCCAGTCCTACCTTGGATATTGGCTATATCCCCTCTTCCCGCCTATATTCCTCGTTCTCCTTCTCCCGGCTCGCAGACGAGGAGAGCAACTTCTCTTCTTCCTGCGGCTCTGCCGTCGCGGGAGAGGGCGCAAAGAGCGCCGAGGTTTGACTCGTTAATATATCAGATTATGCTGGAACAGCGAGTCTAATTTATACCACAGTAAACTGCAGCCCTGCACCTCGGGCACCCCTCGCCTACCCCCCCCTCTCTCTCTCTCTCTTGCTCTTCGCTGCCTGCCATTTTTAATACGTCCTTAAAGCGTCGCATCTCCTAAAAGATTTCTCCGCCCCCGGATCCCACTGTCCCGTCGCTCCGTGCACACTTCAACTCCTGTATTCTTCGAGTTTCTGCTCGCCTGCCTCCTTGGCCGCACAAGCCCCTTCTGTGTCCTGGACTTCCTTCGCAGCAAGTATCCCGCTCTCGCTTTTCTTCGGCTACTTATTCATGTACTTATGCTTTATAGTGGTTCTACGGAGCAGCTGTATCTCTCGTGGTTGTTACTGGCAGGGGACACTTTGATCGATCAAATCGCTCGGCGAATTTGCCAAGTGAATCGAGGGAGTGGTCGGGGATTGTTCGATGTGTATTTAAAAACGTGTACTATTGAATTCGATCGCGAGCATTTCTTATGATGTAATCCTCGATGATGATGGAGAATTTCTTTATTATTATCAGCATATCGGAAATTGCATCGAATGTGTTTATAGGATAGCACGATATATTCAGCTGTCCGATGTCGCAGTTGGAAAGGGGCCTTAGCTCGCGGGTAATATTAAGGGAGTCGGGGACTCGAAAGCCATATAAACCCGGCGCAAGCATTCGTTCCTGTAATTAAGGAGCGTCCGCCGGAGAAGTAACATGTCTGTGGGGCGCGCGCGCGCTCGCTCGCGGTACGTGTCACGGTCCGCAGCTCTTGTCTGACTGGGAACGTCCAAATCTCCTGGTGCGCTTCTTTGGCCAGCCGTGGCAGAGCTATAGCTCTGCTCTCCTCTCCCTTTAAACGCGGCGCGAGCGGTCCGCCGCGCCGCTGCGCGCTTACTTTTTCCAGTGTTCGCGATTCGAGTGGAACAGTGTCTGGCAGCAGCAGGCCGTGCGCCGAGGAGAAAACGACGAGGGAAAGCTCGGCTGAAGAGGGTCGAAAGAGAATCCGGCGTCGGCGTCTGTCGGAGGCCGGCGGAAGGAAGAGGGCGCGAGGAAAGTTTTTCCTTATTGTTAGACGCCGTTGCAGAATACACAAACGATAAGGGATTACGCTTCTTCTCCCCGATGCTTATTTATGGCTCGTGTCTTCCTTTTTACTTCGCGTTTCGCCTTCTTTTTCGCCACCCCCTCCCTCTCGTACCACTCCACCCCTTCCTTTTTTCCTCTTTGCCAGACGCCCGTCGTTCGTTGCCTCGTCCGCTCGTTCTCTCCCTGTCCCGGTTGAAATGCGGCTATCGCTCCAGAGAGAGAAAGATGTTTCGGTGACTGTATCCCGACGACAACGGAAAGTCGCTAATGGATCCGCCGTGATTCTCCCGATAGTAATCCCTTCCGGATCGAAAAATTCTCACCGGTTTGCCCTTTGTCCGCCCTTAATCCCGACCACGCTGGGACCCCGAGATTTTGTCGCGGCGCGCGTTTTTTACTGCTCGAAAGCCACTTGGGGGAAATAGTGATCTTTCCTCGGTTGAAAATTAGAGTCGAAATTGGGCAAAGGGAGGATTTTTATATCGGAGAAGGTACATTTTCAATTGAATTTCTTAACCCCATTCCCTCGGAATGTTTTCTTCATTCTTCGAAGACGATGAATAGTTTGATTGTTCTAGAGAAGTTTGCATTCTCTTGAAAGTTGGAGTTGGCGTGGCGGCAGTCTTTGCATTCGATAATTTAAAAATGCTACTTATGCAAATGTCAGCTCGAGAGTAACTTAGGCGCACGAGTGCAGCGAGCGTCACGCACTCCATTCCAACAACCGCAGCGGGCGATTGCTTTGTGCGGAATGAAGAGTAAACAACGATAAACTTTCTTTAAATGCTTTCCGCTCCCGCAAATTCAATTTAAGTTGGCGCCTGAAATTGCTGTCGGCCAAAATGGACCTCGAAACTCCGGCGCGCGGTCGCCGCCGAATGATTTCAGAGAAATTTCTTTCCAAGTCCCGCGGAGAGTTTCGCCTCGCGTGTCTGCCGTAACGAAATCATTAGACTAAATGTTAGCCTGGCTAGACTGGTGCTCGGAGCCTCCCGAGCGTGGCGAAATAAAAGCAGCGAGACAGCCAGAGACGGAGGAGCAAGGATCAAATGGTAGTTTCACGTGGAAGGAATAGAAAAGGCGGAAAGCATATTCCAGTGAAATTCAAATAACCCGAGAGGCTTAATTCACTCTCAATCGATCCATCAGGCCTTTTTGCACTCGGCCGGCAACGAAGCCAGGTACTCTGATAAAAGCGAAGCAGGATTTAATGCCAGACAATTTCCCCATTAAATCCCATAAGCCACATCACACTCGCGTCGGAATGGGAAAGCCGCCCGGAGAGATGCAATTGACAAAGACATTAAGATCATCTCTTCCCGCAGGAGAAGCCTGCAATTGTAATATTAGGCGGAAAGCCGAGAGCGAA
The DNA here is from genome assembly GCA_963675795.1 of Crossocerus cetratus. Classification (NCBI taxonomy): domain Eukaryota; kingdom Metazoa; phylum Arthropoda; class Insecta; order Hymenoptera; family Crabronidae; genus Crossocerus; species Crossocerus cetratus. The sequence goes on from OY776665.1 coordinate 18,529,242, forward strand.
ACGATTTCGGAATCACATTGCCCGTTTTATATTCCGCCCGCAATTGCAAACGGGGGGGAAATAAATAAGCTTTTTTGCCATTTCCACCGCGAGTGATCCTCTGCGGAATGCACTCGCTTTCTTCTGGCCGGCAGCCATCACGCACTTCCGTTTCCGACGGTGAAGTCTCGGCCGCGATCGCCCGAAGAAGTTGGCCGGTTAATGACGCAAGAAGCTATACGACTGTTACGCGTCTGGTGTAATGCGATTCTCGGATTGTTTCGGGATCAATCGCGCGGGGATTGGCCTGCTTCGGCGGAGGACTCGCCGCGGAGGAAAGCCGGCTAGCTCTGATTGAGCAGGCGTAGTCCTATTATCGGCTGCGAGAAAAGTAGCCGTGGGATAAGCCGCTAAAGGACGAGCCGATCGGTCAACCTCGGCTGAAAGAGGATATTATATCCCCGTCGGAGATGAGGGGGAAAGAGAAGCAGTAGAGCCGGGGCTCTAATACACGCTGGCCCGGAGCAACACGGAAAGAGGATCGGCCAGAAAATCGGCGATTTTTAGTAAGACGTGAGCTCAGTCCCCGATGGGATTGGCCCCGCCGGCGCTCGATGACGGAATCACTATCCATCGCGCACGCGCTTCTTCCATCGCTTCGTTCTTGTCACGGTTATTAATTCTCGAGTGTAGCCTCAGCCGGCGCTATACTTCCCGTCGACTTCTTCTGGATTCCGCTTCGCCCCAGGCCGAGACGGCTGCTAGCCGCTGAAAGATCCCACGAATCGGTAGATTAAACTTTCCGAGGGCTGGAAAAATGTCTTAATTGTCTGGCGATTTTCCGCCGCGCTGGAGATTCGCGCCGTTACGCTCTCAGGTAATTACTATCGCCGGCAATGTATTACGTGTTGCTGGCGTAATGACTCGTTAATTGCGGATTATTCCTAATTGAATTACAGCCACTCCCATAAGCGGATGCGTGAATATGTACGCGCACGTCTCGGCATTCGAATTCCTGGCCAAATAGGTTTTCTCGCGGAGCGTCGCATCTTATCTCGGTAATTAATGCACCGGCCCTCGCCGTTTCTTCCTCCCGAATTTCCATTTGCAATCCTATTAACTCCTCCATCGAGATTGATCGACAAGAAGAGGTCGCAGCGCACCGCCATATATCTTTGCGACTTGGAACTTCTGGGCAATTAATGATCCACCGTTCGTGTTGTCCCAATTTTTCTCGGCCCTTCCATTACTTTCCTCATCAAACCCGATGAATAATGTGCCGGCCCCCGCCTGCCCTGCAGCAATATCTAGTCTTACGGACATCGAAATTCTCAGCGCGTGAAAGTTGCAATTTCCTCGCGAATATCGTGAAATATAATGCTAGTCTGCTTCGGGATCTATATTGGAGGCGCGGGGCGACCATTACTTTAATCGCATAATCACAGTTCCACGATAGGCGGGGAAATGAATGAGGACCAAAAAAGGCCGAAGGAAGGTGGAACTGGGAAAAAGCATTGGGAACCCGTAGCGCGGCGGGTTCTCGGGGTGCTTGTTAATGCAAAATAAGGACGGGTTGCTGCGCAGCGTGCAGTACACGTGAACATTTGAGACTGGGAGATCCTGCCGTAACGACGTGCAGGCTGCAACCGCCGCGGGGTAACGTACTGATGAACCAGTTCAGGAAAAGAATGCGCGCCGCGCTATGGCGTGGCGGAAAGCAGCAGTAATTTCTTAACGGTTCAAGAAATTATGCGCCTTAATTATGCGTGGCACCGGCTCGGAAAGCGACTTTAGACCAGACGCGTTAAGAGGAGACCTTCCCCCCTCCCCCTGCTCTCGCTCTCTATCCCTCTCTCTCGGAGAGAGAGACCCGTCGACCGGCAATCCCTACCAGAATTTGATTACAAGATGGAAATAACATGTAATTTATAAGCTAGACCCTAGAAATGGATGGATATCACTTTTGCAATTGCTTCTTCAGGAATAAAAAGAAGATCGTAAAGAATTTAATGGCTCTAGCGGAAGATCCTTTCTGCGGTAGATAAGAAGCCATGAAATCAGTTTTAATTGCAAACCTATTCCAATGAGAAACAAGCACACAGATGAAAAAATGATAGGATCATGTGAGCAAGAAGATTCCGCACACTAGAGACAACAATCTTAATTTCAAATTTGTCTTATTATTCCGACCTTTGAATTTTCAATCGCCGAAGGGGGTGATATACGGCCGATATTGAATAAACCACAATACATATTCTCACAATAAGAGTTGAGGATATCTAGCGTGCTTTAGCAGATTATTCCGATTCAAGTTCCAATGGGGCCGTAAACATTTGAACGTGTACAGCTAGAATCATTACTCCGACGTCGGGACTTCCGGTGTAACGTAGCGGTAGGCGTCGAAGCTCCGGGAAGGGCGAGTGCAACTCGTATAAAACCGGGCTACAACCTAGGAACTAAGGAGGAGAGTGGAGCAGGCGCGAAAGGAGAGAAGTTCTCTCGGGCGGGCGCGCGCTTAGGAATAATTATTAGCAATAATTTTTCATTAGGAAGACAGTGCGAGATAATTATAGAGGGCGAGGCGCGCTTTTTCCGTGGATGCAACGGGGGCGCGCGCGTGCGATGCTCTGTAATGAATAGTCGCTCGTTACCTGCCGCGTTCGCTCTCGGGCGCTGCGCTCACTCTGGAATTATAATCCCAGCTGAATGTTTTACAATGGTTCGCCGGCGCGGCAGCATCGCCGCTCCTCGCCCGGAGGATCGAGCCCGACACTTTTCCGCAAGTTCTCGAGAAGCGTGTCCACTCTTGTTCCGCCGTCCAGCCGGGCCCGTCGCGGCGCGTGCAACTTCGCCCGCTACTTTGGACTTTAATCTTTCCTTCCACGAGCGTCCTTCCCCGAAGCATCGCCGACTTCGCCTCGCTTCGGGGATTTTCTCCTGTATTACTGGCATACTTAACGAGAGCGTCGCTATAGCTGCGACGGGATAGGCTGCCGCTTCCTAGTAGAGTTAAGTGTCTCTTTGTGGTCGGATGTTCCTGGGGTTCGCGTTTTAAGGGGAAGGTTATTTTGATCGACGACGAGGTAAAACCCTTCAACAACCGGCTCACTCGGTGCAGCATAAATCTAGCGCATTTTCATTATTTCTTTGGGATTACATTCTGGGGATCTTTTTCTATAAACATCGAGCTTTGTTTCTAATTCCCAAATTCTAAATACAATGTCTCTGAGTCGAGTTTTATTTCTACGAAAGAATAACTTCTCTTTTATGAACCCAGTGTGCGGGATTAACCACCAGGGTTTATTCGTAGACATCAGAACTATTCCCCGGACAATTAAGGATGTTAATAAAGCCGGGCTTGAAGGGGATGGAACTGAGGGACGAAGTGAGAATCAGAGCAGAACTAGAAATAGTGCGAGGGTTGAAATGGGCGGTGAAGGAAAGCGCAGGTCGTCAAATGGAAAACTTGTATTAAAGTACACGTCAGGGTCCGCAGAACTTCCGAGGCTCGGCCTGAACTTGGCTTCCCACTTTATGAAATACAGCCCGATGTCCGCGCTGGTGGCTGAATGGCTGGCTGGCGGGCTCAGCCTCTCCAGATCTCGTCTCCGGCCAGCAGACTATGTACGTAGAGCTCGAAAAGAGCGAGAGAGAGAGAGGAGAGAGCGCCGGCGCGGCATACGAGGAAGGCAGAGGACGCGAAGATGGAAAGCCGCGAAGAGAGTGAAGACGGAAGCCGTTTCGCTCTCGAGGCAGGCTAGTACGAGGGAGAAGGGGCCAAGTGCTCGGGCGCAGAGAGCGTAGCTCTGAAATCATTTCGTGCTCAGACTTCGAGTAAACTATCCATCTTCGAGTAGTAAATCGACAAACCTCCCCCGAATTCCCCATTGCCTCTGCCTCTTTCTCGCCGCCAGCACCATCCGAGAACCTCTCTTTGTTTAACATCTCTTTCCCTCCTCCCATCGTCCTCCTTCCCTGCGCCCTCTGACCAACCTCGCTTACTCCGCACTGAGATGTCGTCGAGAGCAATCTTCGAGTGTGCTCGCGAATTGCCTTGGAATTTTTCGAGGCAAATCTCTTCCCCACGAGTGCAAGAACCTGCTAGCGCGCCGGAACGTCCCAAGTAATAGAAGAATATTTCACGTTACCAGAATAATTCCCGTTAATTCGTCTTCCATTCTCTAACACTATCATTCACCCTCCACGAATCCCCGATAAACTTCTTTTCTTACTATTTCAATCGTGACATGACAGGAGTCGCTCGAAGGGTCGTTTCTCAATGAGTATCAATTCGTTAGAAGCAATCTGCGCTCTTTCCCCGGAGGAATCAGTGTTCGCCACTGATACGGCTCGTGAGTGCTAGCTCTTATTTAGTGCATCCTATAAATTAGCCCGTGGGTGAGGGAGGCGAACCTGGGAGATGAGAGTGGGCCAGCGCGAAAAGTTGCGTGGAGAGTGTGGCTGAGCGAAGGGTGGCTCTCGGGCGGCGGGTGCGGGTGCGGCCGGTGGAAATCTCAGCGAGCTTTTTGTATCTAGTGACAGGTCGGTGGGTGGGGTTATTACCTCTCGGATATTAGATGGCCGGCGATAAGTTATCCGGCGGCGTCGGCCGGCGTGGCAAGCTATCGGCTACTGTCACTGACCGAGCGTAGTAGGTAGGATATTGTTTTTAGGCTGCGGTTTTGCCTGGACCGGTACCCTCCTGGGAAATTGGACCTGGAAGCGGCCGGCGCGCTGGCAACGCGCTCGCCGCTCATTTATTACCGTTGCTTTACCTCTGGGTGGCCAAATTTACCAAACGCTGCGGTCCGAGCTCCGAATGCTCCGACCTCCACTCTCCACCCCCTCGCATATACACGCACCGACACATAGACGCGGACCCACAGACGCGCGCATTACAGAGAGAAGAGCCCTCGGTGCCGAACACACTGGAACTGCAGATCCGGCGAACAGCGACGTCACTCGGCGACGTAACACGCGCTCAAAACTGAACGACGAATTGGCACGTCGCCCGTGATAGCACCGGTCTATTAGTCAAAAAATGCTTTGAAAATTCTCATCGGCTCGACAGGGCCGCTCCCTCGGCCATGTCGAGCGCTCGCTTTTCCGACGAGAATTCCCGCGAATTTGATCGGCCTCGAAGCCATGTATCATTGATAGCGATATAGCCTGCATCCTCATAATTGGCCAAAATGCTTCGGCCGCGCTCTGTGTATTCTAGTCATTGCTAGCTGCCCTGCAGCTCTCCCGGCAACGAGCAAAACCCGGCCGGTAAAAAAGGCGCGTTTTTGGCTGTAAAAACTTTCTGAAATAATGATCCGGGCTTTAGGAGAGCCCGGCCGGAGCGCATCTCTCTCCCCGACGGTGCAGGGGTGTGCCGAGTTTATTACATATTCGCCTAGCTTTTGCCTGTACAGTTGGCCTAGTATCGCGCTGGGGCTTTTTCGCGCGACGAACCCGCCCGGAAAAATGCTTCTTTTAGCGGAGCGAGTTACGTTTCCCCGGCCTTTCTTGACTGCTGCTGAATTGTCCACTGTTATTCCGCGACAATGCACTGACTCGTATACCCGCTGTTTTATCCACCGGCTGGTAACCGTGTGGAAGTTGCACTTTGACGTAATGCAGAAACACTGTATGTATCGCCCCCCGGCCCCTCACACCCTGCGTCTCGCGCGTTCTCCGTCGATGCGGAGCGCTAGCTTGAAAAAAGCATCGCGCTGCATTCATTTTTCTACGAATACGCGCGACAATAGTACTCCTGCAATGTACTGTGCCTTATTCCACGCATCGAGTTCCATTCGCTAGTTTCCCAGTAGTTTGAACAAATCCTGTATGGAAAACGTCTGGTACGTTGTATTACAGTGGTCTGCAGAAATTAAGTCCTCATTCGGGTCTTTTAATTTTTTTAAATCTGTGTTGGAAAAAGCTATAACAATATTACGAATTTAATTAAAAGTTGTCATTTGTAGATTCTTAATAGGCGCTTTAATAGTGTATTATTGCAAGAAGGAAAGTCTTTTGTAGGTCTTGGTACCATTGATCTAGTTAGAAATAAGAGTGCGAAAGGGTTGGTGGGACGTCGCCAGCCGCAGCCACTTTCCCTCTCGAAAAGGCATTCATTTGGTGGGCGAATCAGGTGCAGTCACGACTGAAGCCTCTTCGGGGCGGGATTCCTAATTTGCATGGAGGGATACATGCATGTATGCATCTACATGACGGCGGAGGGAGAATCATGCTACTGGGCCTCCGCTACATATCGAAAGGCAGACTAGGCTTTCCGCGCTTGTTTTTGTAAATATCTCGCCGCAGCGCATCTGCGTCCATGCATATACTGCCCTCGTAAAACCGAGTATCGACGTAAAGCCATGGAATGGCCCTTGTTGCCGATCGGATTCGGTGAGAAGTAATCGTTTGATGGCGTCGATATACCTGTATTGATATGCGTCCGCGATCCGTCTATTGGTATTACCAGGCAACGCGCCTACCTCCAAAACAACCTACCGCCATTTGCCTGTTTTTCGTTGGTTTCATCGATTGCTTTTACCCGACAAGAAATCCGAGCTGAATATTTCCCTACGATCGCTTGATTTTAATTACTCCCTCGGAATTAAAAGATCACCCGTTGGTGTTCTGTGATTTCTCGGGTTAGTATACATGTACTCCTTTCGCAATTTCCGGGGTACGTGAGATAATTCGATTGGCTGAATAATCCGCCCTCGTCCGGGAGAATCAATGAGCAATACAATGGGTGCTATTCTGGTACACAGACAGTCCGGGGAGAAAGAGAGCGAGGCTGTAATTTGTGTAGTAATTAGAGCGCACTGAAAATGAATCGGCTCGAGCACTGTCGATAGAAGAATTTATTGTGGGCGCCGATGCATCATAATAATGCTGTAATGGCGATAAACATCCGGATTCGAAGTAGTAATCGCGATAAAACACTGGTGTATTCTGAATTTGTGATTATACATCACTGCCCCCGCTTAACAGGCTGAATTGCTCTAATGCTTTATCGTTACACTACTTCCAATTGCCACAGCGATGGAATTTGCCATTTACCCAAGTGTAATTCGCAAGTTGCGCAATCGAAGTTAATTAGTCACAGTAAATTATATAACATTCTCTGTGGTAGTTTGATTCAGTTTGGTAACCAAACCTTGTATTTTGATTGTGTTGCTAAATGAACCGCACTCGCTGTCTTATTAGTTCTGTCCTGATACAAAACACGATCATTCTCAAAAGTAAAAGTCTAAAAAATCAATTCGCAACCTGCAAAGTGTAGTCTATGTAATTTTGCAGTGACTAGAAGTTTGTTATCGCAATAGCTATACTCATATGGCTTACCGTTGGATGCCTTGCTGAACATATCAAATGTTATTGTAGTATGTAAAAAAATACGTAAACTTTCGAATATGCTGAATCGATAGCTGTTATATTCATACCCACTGGAAAATGCAGCTATAGAGTTTGGAAAATTGTATGTGGAGTTGCGCTGAGAGTCTCGGCTTAAAACCACTGGGTGTGAATGTGTTAAAATCCGGTGGAGTTTACAAAACAACGATACGCGTTTCCGCTGGCCCGGTTTCCCCAGCACTATCACAAGTTCTCGGATATAAACAGTCTCGTAGAGCGGTGCCGAAACTTGTCTCGGAATATTGCAGCTAGAAAATGCATTCCATCGCGCGCTCGGCAACCGGGACACGCAGTAAGTGGGATGAGGTGGCCCCGGAGTAGAAGGAGAAGTGTGCCGGGAGGGAAGCAGCGATCGCGAAGAATTCGCTTTTACGAGATTCCGCCGGAAAGTCCTGAAATCGCGCGAAATGAACGCCGGGTGCGCGTCGGGTGCACACGGAATCTTGTAGATGCATATCAATGCAACCTGGAATTTTCATTAGGGATCGCGAAAGAGAGAGAGAGAGGGAGAAAGGTGGAAGAAGCGAGGAGGTGGAATCACGTGGATCGTCGTCCCACGGAGCCAGAAAATGACGAGGATTTCTTTCTCCTCGCCCTCGCTAACTCTTCGACTTAGCCTTAACTTCAAGTATAAATAACCACCCACTCAAAATTATACAAATTTGTCGTGGTATGCTCTCTTATGCAAGTTAGAAAAATACAAGCAGATTGGACAACTTCTAAATTATGTGCCAATAAGTATGAGTTTCATTTTGGACTAAATTGGTAAAAGACGCGAGACAAATGTAGAGTTTCGTTAAAACGGATTGCCGACATTCAACATGTTGAAGCCACATGTTTAAAACTCATATGTAGAGATTTCTCTCCTTTATTTCAAGTCTCGAATCAATCGAACCCAATTGCCGAAATTCGATGGGAGATTAATTAGTGCGGCACCGAGCGAATAGAGCTACTGTTCGTCCCAACATTAACATACCCGATCGGCCGGCGAACTAATGTTCTCCGATGCGCGCCGCCGATATCTCTCACCGAAGTACAATAATTTTGTCGCGAAATTAGCAGCAGGTGCCGCATTAAACTTTCGCTACATGTTTATCTGGGCGGGGGCGCGCGATAGGAAAATTTCGCGCGGCTATAATGCCAGAAATTATTGGCACAATCGCATTTACAAATTTCGGCCGGCCGGCCGGGCGACGGGGGGCTCGCCGTGTTGTTCGTCGGGATTACAGATGTACCTCTATCGATTTCGGCCCCAGTGAACCTCTAAATTCCCCGCTTTTTGCAGACATAAACCGCTCGCGCATACCCGCCCGCACCCGGCAGTCCCTCGGAAAGGACGCAACCATTTTTTCAGATTGGATTAACTTTATTAGCGAAAACAATTTTACATCGCGCCGCGCTCTTCGCCCGCGGGCTCTCGCATGCCGGCTGCCTATCGGCTCATCTGCCGGCCCGCTGGCTGCCATATTAAAAGAATTATTCTGATTTTAAGCCGCGTCTCTATCTGTCGGTCGATGGAAAATTCGCGTTTGTCCGGATAAACGGTAGCACGATTTTTGCCCGCCGCGCCGCTGAAAACAGCCCGCGCGAACCCATCCATAAAACTTTGCGAGATTAAGAAGGGCTTCAGTCGATATAGGGGTGTTCATCATACTTTTGCAAAGTGTTTGGCAATGTATCTCGCAGCATATGTCAACTGCAGTTTAATCCGTGTAATTAATCTTCATTTGCACGGCCGTGCGGAGAAGCTTGGAATATGCCTGAAAGCCATTTCTCAACTTTCAGCTTAATTCCCTATTTTTCCCTCGCGGCGCTTTAATTATTAGTAGCATCGGTATACAACGATAATCAAAAAGAGATAATCTATCAGCAAGAGAATTGGGGATGGGGCCGCAATGTGTATCGAAGATCAAGATATGTCCAAGTGGAACTCAGACGAGCTACTTAAGGAGAGTTGGGCAACTGCCCTAAATGTAGATATTAGAGGCGGGATCGAAAGGAAATATTTGCTTTGCACCCTCGTGAACCGAGTGGAATGGCTCGCAGATTTCCTGCGTAAGCATCATCCTCCACCGGCGGTGGCCACACTGGTAATAGTAGACAGTTTCTATCCGAGCGACCCGTATCCAAAGTTCCCGCTCGTTTCTTTCGTATTTGTGTCCATCCCTCTGCTATCGTCAGCAGTCCCACCCCACCCCGGCCACTATTATCTCACCAGCTGATAGTTGAATAAGCAATCCACCGCCAGAATTTCTAATAGAACTCCCCGCCTCGCCATCTCAATCGTAGGGCGTGGGTGTCGCCGATCATATCCGCAAGGCTGGCCCCGCCGCAATCAACTTCGAAATTCACGATTCACACCAGCCGTTGTTTCTTACTGCCTCTTTCAACCCCTATCGATTTCGCCGCGTCATTCCATCACACACAGCATTGTCCCTTGGTGTATGCATCGCGAATCCAACACAATGATTTCGGGAGGATTTGAATTCCGCGCATGTATCTCTGACGAACACGTAATTAAAGGGAGCGTCGACATTCGATCCCATCGAGGCCAGAGTCAAATTCGAATCTTCGACGTCATTAGCCTATTGATAAGGCTCTTCCCTCGCCCCAATCATTCTACCCGAACCACTAGGGACGTACAAGTGTAACTAGGGCTGTCGTCAATCACGGATCGCGTCGGAATTTCGAGCAACAAGAGTGCCTGGCGCCCGCACATTGTGCTAGGAAACACAATCGTCCGATGGTGCAGGGTATATACCTCGGTGAAACTCGTCCAGTACGTATATTCCCTAACAGAGGAGTAGGCCAGAGAGGGGCAGGGGGGGGGGGGGTCTGGGATTTGGCGGATGCGATATGGCAATGAATATTCCATCGACATTATCCGCGGATGTGTGGACGCGCGACATATTTCAGCGGGTGTGCGCCGGACCTCCGGTAATTGGACACACCAACTCGCTCGCGCGATGCCAGTTCCTCCTGCGAGTTGGGCAAGTGCGCGAGCGTGGGCCGCGAGGGGGAGGGAATCGTTGCAGATTCGGCGATCTGTATCCTGCGCACATATCCTGCAGGATGTGCACCTGCCTCTTTCGGGGAGCGTTGCGCGCATGATGCCAGTGACGATAGACTAATGTATTCGTGAACGGCTGTATGCTCCGTGCACAGATGTACGCGTAATGAGCCCCGCCTATGGCTGCCTTTCCATTATGGTTGAGCGGCCATCTTCGCGCCACTGCGCTAAATACTGTGTGTAGTATTCTGCTAATGTGTATCTTCCCTCGTCACTTCTATTATTTAGTCTTCGCCCTGTAAATCTGCGAGACGGGTGAACGCCACTGCGGACCAGTACACTGGGGGATTGGATATTCCTCTAAAATGTTGCGTTACACTTTTGTAATTGACAGTTTTTATGAGCGGTTCGAGAAGCTAATTATGTAAAAGCTTAAGTGATTTGTGAAAGGGCGAGTAAAATATTATATTTTCTGAACATGGCGAATGTTTTTGCTTGGTAATCATTCTTGTTAAAGGAAAGTGCTTTGACAACGTGTACTTTTCAAGTCTTAGAGTAGGAAATTTTATAATAAATCTCTAATGGTTCTGATTTTTTGGCAGTAGATTTGTCGATTGCAGCTCTTACTTTCGAGCGTTGCATAATGAGGTTGAGCTTGAAGTTGGTCTGCTTAGCATAATGCAAAAGGAGACGTTAGGAGAGCGAAATCGCTCTCCGCTGGCACCCAGTCATCCAGGTTACTTTCGCAGATGACGCGATAAAACCCTCCGAAGTCATCAATACTTTTCACTCGGGCGATTTGAATGAAATATCGCCTCCCCGCGAACGAGGACGCGACGGGTCGCTGTCCCAACGTCGGGGACGCGATCTCCGGCTTGCGGAATGCCGTTCGTCGAAAAACGAAGTCACTGAGGATCGCCAGTTAATGACATTATAATGAAAAAGATCGATTAGAGCCCGAAGGCCATGCGAAGATTGTTTGTCCCCATGAGATGGACACTGTCCCTTTAGAGACATATGTATGTAGCTTCATCTGAAAGTAAAGTCTCCCATATGCATTCCTTTCAGATAAATCGTATTCCAGTGTCAGCAGTGAATGTCCCATCTTGCCAACCTTGCGTTTCAAGGGCCAGTATCGACATCAAACCATACAAATTACCTACTGTATCTGATTAATACCAAAGAATTGAAAGCTTTAATACCCTGTTGCGGTCGAGCTTCATAATAATACAAGAAACCTCGAACTTTTACGTATTTACGTTACCACTAATTCCTATAACTAAGACAGTTACACAATCGGGGATCCATGTACGCAGAATTATTATGCATAATTCTGTCATGGTTTGAATATTACAAGAGAGCAGTAAATAATTGATTAATGAAGTGTACAGAATCGGAAGTAGAATTATCAGAGGATAATATCGACGCTGGCATGCCTCACTCGTGCATACCCGCGTCACCCTGTACACTTCGATTCAATACATTCCCCGTAACAACGTCCAGGGTGTCCAATTAGTACGCGCAGATAATGCACAAGTACACTCTTCCAAGAGCACCAGCCTCTCCGGTCACCCTATCGATCGTAAATGTTTACAGTGGTATCGCGGTGGCACAGATGTTTTTCATTGCAAGTTCGACGGCTGGGAGCGAGCGCGCGCAGTTGGCGAAGGTTGTAAACCCAAGGCAGGCTGAAGGATGCTCCCCCACCCGCTCGCCGCGCTACGAAATCTTTACGGGTTATCGGTCACCTTGCGCCGGCAAGCAGTTCTCTTACGTTAGTGTATAAGTGCGGTCCCGGTAAGTTCGCCTCTCGTAACATCTACAGTGCTCGCGTGTGTTTACTGTGCAATTGGCGGCGTTGGATGATGATATAGACGTGAACCGGTGCGGGGGGTACTGGGCAAAGCAACCGGCGGGGGCCAGCTATCGGGTTGGAGGAAGCGATGAACCGTCGATTAGCGAGATTATATCATGGCTGCGTGTACAGTGGTATGTAGATCATGATTGCTCGTGTGCATTATGCGCATATCAGCCGGGCGCTCGTGTACCCGGCCCAAATTACATAATGATTCGCCACGATCATCGCAGTACTTTGGATTCGTTGGCCCGATCGATTACGCGCGGGCCCTTGGAAAGGGAGCTGCGGGTGAATAACTTTAGGTTTAATGAATCCAACAAGTTATTTTATAAACTGGACGGACGCAGCTCGCAAGCGCGCGCGCCCTCTCACGCTAATGAAGCGATCGCAGCCAATGTAGCGCCGATTGAATTTAAATGTAATACCGATCGGCGGGTGGGCGAGCGCGAGCTCGCCACGCACTCACTGCGAGCGGGTAAACCCGTTGGATTCGATCGGAGATATTAAATTAGTAGACACCGAATTATACGTTACACGCTCTCGCTCGCGTTGCCAGTCGCTCGGCTGCAGGTCGGAATGACCGTTCTCCCTTTTCAACTCCAGCGGCTAATTACTGGGCTTGCAACAAGAGGGAAGCTCTGATTTTCAGTCGGCGCACGGAAACAAAGTGGGCTCTCGAGCTGGTTTGAGTTTTCCGGATTATCGAGCGTTTTGTTACCGAGCGAGAGCTTTTTCGGGCTTCTCGGTGTAGTAGCGGAAGTGGTCGGTGGCGGTTGGTAATTTTGCAAGTGTTAGTTTCTCTGGGCCGGCGCGGCGAGAGGATGAGCGGCGGGGACACACATCCCTCATCCGCCATCAGAAGTGATAAATTTTGCAAGGGATATTTGGCGGGTCCGGCTGGAAAATATGGGCGAAAGTGGAGCAGGGTGGTCACACCCTCGGGGAATCGAGTCGCAAATTACTTTTTCGCGTATCCGCAAGTCGATCTTTCTTTAGAGAAGCCGCCGCTACGCTCGCCTACCCTCCTCCGGCTTCCTTGCTTCCTCTCGCCCGTTATTTCGGGCAAAGAACTTGCCCGATAATTCACCCTCCTGCTCCATGTATAGAGGACAGCGTGTCCATACATTAAGAGTTCTATCTCTACCCTCCAACCAGCCAATCGCCCGTAAAGGCAAATGTTGCGTGGTGCACGTTTTTAAAGAGAGAAATAGAACGTTCCAGTCGCGGACTCCTCCGTTCCCCCTTATTCATGAGCCGGCGGAATAAACCCTTTTATGAGCAAATTCGGAGGGAACGATCACGCGCCACTGTCCATGTCGATATTTTAACAGCATGCGTATAATTTAGCCTCTCATAAGATATTCTCTTTACATTTTTATACTAACATATTGAATGACTATCTTTAATTTGAGAACTAACATTTTCATGTCTAATTATAGGCCTCCAAACAATAAAAGATCATAACTTCCAATTTGAACAATCAATACAACTAGATAAAATTAGATTTTTTTCCTGAGGCGATTGCGTGAATATCTTACGTTTATCAAACTTTATTTCTCGTCGGTAGGGTATTAACTTTTTGGATCACTCGTATAGTTTCGCGGAGATCGATGAAATTGAACAATATATCCGCGTTTCTAAATACGGAATATTCCTTGCTGAAACAGCTGCGCTCGTGAATGTATTAATTCCCGACTATGATGATAGTTTACACTTTCCTTGGCGCTTGTCATTGCTGTTGGGAATTTTTGCGCAATTAATGGTAGCGAGGTAGAGAAACGAGAGGTAACGAGTATCCGCGCGGGGGAATTAATTCGATCCTCGGCCTAAGCACGGAAATCTCTGTCTCGAAAGTTTACGCCGAGCATAATCTGGCCGGAGTCGCCCTGTCACAATCGGACGCTCAGGTTGATTACGAGCGGAAGGGAAATATACGTCTCATTGTTCGGGCGGCGCGGTGCCGGCGCGTCGTCCCCCCGGGAAACACGATCCGATCGTTAGACCGCCGGTTTTATTATTACATCGTTATAAGCTGACAATGGCCTCAGTTTCGAGGAGAAAACTCTGTCCTCCTCCAAGTCCGAGAAGTTCTTAGCTGGCCAAGCAGCCGAGGGGGCCAACCTCCGCAACACACAATGCGCGCGGCTCTCTTCCTTGCGGAATCTTTTCCTTTCCATTCTTTCGAACTCGAGACGAGACCGAGGCCTCCACCTTCCTCAATATCGTCTGCCATCTAGCCCGAGGCTCTACCCTCGAGCCTCTTAAATTACGCATTCCGGAAATTACTTTTTCGCCACTGTTGCAATACATCCAACAGATGATTTAGCCCTGTTTCTGTCTGCATCGAAAAACAAAGGTTTTCGATACAAAATTGATTAGTAAATTATTTATTATATACATGAAATCGTGTCGCACTTTAATAGAATGTATAAGAATTAGTTGATCTGTAAAAAACAGACTAATCTATACTAGTATTTCTAGTGGGAGGTGTACTCGAAGTATATTAAACTGAGTTTGGCAAGCTGTGAGAATTTCTCATTACAGTCTGGGCACGATCTGCCACTAGATCTTGGGCAATGCAAAGCAAGGGCAGTAAACGCAAGCATCGTCTTTCGACGGTTAGCCAGTGGAGCTATTCTGTCGGGACAAGCAGAAACGGCTGTGCCACAAAGTGGCAAAGGGCTGCTAGGGCGGCAAATAAAAGGCGAGAGGAACAAGCCGGGGGTTTACGAGTATCGAGTAGATGGCAGAGCCTCGTGTTGGACTGCTCGCGTGTCCAGGACGATTGAAGTTGGGGAATAAACGCGCGGGCTACAAGGGAAACTTTTCCTTTAGATTCCACGTCTCTCCGCCGGCACTGGAGTCGATATTCCTTGTGCGCGCCGCCAGTTTAGTATCCGGTGTCCTTATCCTCTCGCGCAACGGAACACCTTTTGCGCCGGTGTGCCGATTTTTCGTCACACCGCTTTCTCGAGGGGCCGAGATTTCCTCTCCGGCCGCTCTTTCCACCGCGCGACATGCCTATCTACACAGTAGAACTGGGTTAACAATCCTCGCGGTGCGCGACTCGAGTCAAAAGAACTCGGCGAACAAAACGCGCCCGCGGGAGAGAACGTGGGCCTCGCCCGAAAGATCGGCGAGGAAGCTCAAAGGCGATAAGCTAGCTCGCCTGATACAAAGCCAGCGGGAATTATTAGTCTGTGAAACGATCGCGGAGAGGAGACCTCCGAGAGAGAGGAAGAGCGAAGAGGACGACTGCGTTTGCAAAACTTTGCATTACGATATTTCGCATTGGGGCGAGGCGGGCAGGTGAAAAGGCAGTAGAAGCTCCCGTTGACGTCTGAAGGCAGGCTTTTTCACCCGGGGGGTGGCTTCCCGGTTAGAGAATACGCGAATTACCTAGCGGGCGTTATGAACGAAGTGGACCATTGACATTTCAAAGGGGTGTCTTTGCCATATAAACCGTTACGAGATGCCAGTTCTCTCCGGCTCGCTCTCTTACTCGCAGGGAGAATAGAATGACTAAGAATCCCTGTGAACAAGGGAGAGAGGCTGAGCGAGAGGGACTTAATTAAAACATTTATTCGTCACGGAAACCCCCGAGTGGCTGCCTCCTCTCGTTTGCCAAGGTAGGACGAGCGATTATTTACGCCAAGCCGAAGGCGCACGACGACGTCGAGGAGAGGACGTTAACAATGAGGAAACGGACACGTCGCTGAGGACGTATATTATTAGTCGGCGAGCAAACGCGACTAACAGAAGCGCGGGGGAAACAGGGTCCTGGGGACAGGGAGCAAGAGGGAAAATGCGGAAAGCGCTGAGAGGGAGGGAGGGGCGTGTGTACGCGGGACCGGAGCTTTGTATTAGGGAAATTCGCTCGCTCTCGCTCGCATTTCATTAGGACTCGATAAAACAAAGAAATCCCTTTCGCACAGCTCTCGAGGTTCCGCTGGTAAACGGGGGGGAGGAAGAAGCCCGTCTTGGAAAGTGAATTGGAAGGCGGGACCCTCGTGGGTTTCGCCTTTGCTGACTCTCCCCTCGTTTTGTAGCTTTTTCCCGACGCGCGCCCGCTCCTGCTGCTCCGTCTTGGACGAAACCGTGGAATTTGCGCCGTTTGTGTAAACGGAGAAAATGCCTCGCTGCGGCTCTCGGCTGTTCCTGGTATTAATAATGATTTATAAGCACCCGACGGATTTTCTGCTTAAATCCGCCAACCCTTCGACTTGCCTTCCCGGCGCGTTCCTGCCGGGTGATATGGCACGTGAAATAGTATCGTTTCTCTTCATTATAGAAATATTTCCTGCTTCCAAGACAGCGACCTGGGATACTAGTAGATCTCGGCCTCACCCGTGGCTGTCTTAGAATTATGCGAGACATCGTTTGTTTTGCATTTTTAGTGTATGACATTTATTAAATACCGGTGAAAGTTTATTGGTGGGTTTTGGGCATTCGATTTACACAGTTTCATAGTCGTATTTCTTCGTTACTTTTGATCGTTTGAAACTTTCCATGTACAACAAAGTATCTTTCATTATATTCGGAGTTGGAGACATGTAGAGCCTCAATAGTAATGGGAATCTGCCGATAGTACTAATAGTATCGGGAGCGATTTCGATCGCATTTTATACGGTCGGCTCGTACATCGTCGTCGGGACGAACAAGATAGGAAAGTACTGATTTAAGCATAAACAGGCGATACAAAGAGTGGTATGGGGTTGGTGACTGTCGAAGGCGAGTGGCAAGGGTGTACTAGTGTCCCGGGAACCACAAGTGTACGTGCCACGGGAAGCCGAGGGAGCGAGAAAGCGAATCGAGTGTGGCTGCAGGAAGAGCAAGGAATCTCTATCAGTAGTCGACAACAAAAGACAAGATTGCCAAGGGAGATAGCCGTCGACTCGATTTCAATCGGTCTCTCTCGACGCCCGACTCGCCGTCCAACTTTCCGTAAAGTGAACAGCAGCTTTCCGAGTAGCTTTCCGAGATAACGAAGACACCTCGCGAGGAGATTCCGCCGGTAAATCCGGAGCGCAGGTTTTCCCGTCGGATTTTTCGGCTTGCCGACGGAAGATCGCGCGAGTAATTGCCCGATCAATTCCCCGACTACGAGCCTTCGTGATCCAATTTTCAATTTCCCTTCAATTTTCGGCAGGCTGCTTCGCCCCGTGCTTTGAGGAGAGGAGGCTCTCCGTCGGACTCACTTTGCGCCGAGGAGTAGAAGGTGTCGTGATAAACGCGCGTTCATCGCGCTCCCGGTATAACTATTCTTCAGGCCGGCCGATTGGACGTCCCTTTTTCATTCAGGCCCTTCAGCCTCGAGCGAACCAGCGAGCGAGCGCTGCGTACGAAAACGGGACGCTATCTCATCGATCTGAGAAATGGATGAGCCGCGGCAGGGTTAATAGAGAGTGTGTGAGGGAACAGACTAGCCGGACTACCACCTAAGCACGAGCACGACGCGTGCAACAAAGGTGTGCGCTTAGCCTCTCGTGTAGGTAACACGAGCGGAGTGAGAGAGTGAGTGAGCGTGAGAGCAAGGGAGAGGGAGCGGAGAGTATTTTCGAGCGGGCAGATAGCATCCCGAAAGATTTAGAGGGTCAGCGCTGCAATTAGCGATGTTTAGAAGCGAATTATGAGGCCGTATATCTCGAGCGCGCCTATCCTCTTCCAGGCTACTCCACTCTTTCTACCCTCCAGCTCGCCTATACTTTCTGCCTCGTGTTTCTCTTATTCAGTTTCGTACCGAGTGCTCGTCGAGTGGTAAATGGAACGAATAAATGTATTAAGCACCGCCGGTCCAAATGTCTGAATGCGTAAACTGTGATTACTGAATGGTTGAAGCTGCGCTGTTGGAATTAACGAGTCAACGACACAGTTCCCCTGAAGCCTGCCGAAGTAGGAAGCATTCTTCGCGTACTGTGAAGTATGTGCGTATGTGTATTCCTGTTATTCTGGTACCAGGAGTCTACGCATTGGAATTAGACCTGATAGCAGCCTCAGCAGACATTTGCCTGTCTGTCGTGCTGTGTCGCCGTATTTCCTTTTTTCGTCAAGCCTCACACACCTGCCATCCACCCCCGCGGTCGATAGCCTTAGACGTACGCGTGGGTCGATCGTGTACTTGGTGCGAACCACCGGATTTACCCTGACTATTTCCAGTAATCTCTGGGGTAAATGCCCTCGTCCACCCACGCGTAGACTGACGATCGTTTAATAAGGATTTGCCGATAACCAGAGTTATTGGATTTTCAGAGTTGCTGCGGGGATTATGAATTTCGCTCTCTATTTAGGAATTACGAATTTTTACCTCAAGTTATTAGGCCCCCTGAAAGAATCGGAAAATTCGAGAGATTATGAATCGTGGCAAATATTGTTTTTATAAAATGGAGGAGGTTAAAAATAACCAGATTTCTTTATATGAACTTGTAATCTACTAATAATATATTAAATCTGCTGAACAATTTGTGATTTTACAGGTTTTAACTATAACTGGAAAGTAAAAAATCTTTGTCCACCATTGAAGGGTTAATGTCAATAAGTAGTAGAATTGACTGCTCCAGGTATATTTCTTACTGAGCGTATTCCAAACCAAATAGTTGGAGCACAGGAGCTTGGACGTATACATATGAAGTACTCGCGTTTTTTCGCCTGGACGTGCTCCCGGGATGGGTTTACATTTCCCCCGGTGGAGTTTACACGCAGCTCATTTCACGGTAGCCCCGTGAAGGCGACGCCTAAACATATATCCATAACAAGGCGGAGAGAGAAAGAGGTTGGAGAGCATTGGGGCCCCTGTTTGCCGAACTTATTTTGGTTAAGTCACGTCCTCAAAACAAACCGGCCCCGTGACACTGGCAGTGTGTATAGGATCGGGGCGCGCGATAAGTCCAGTTTCGTGACGAATACCATTCCCGGTGGAAAAGTCGAGCCATGGGAGGGCGTTGGGGCCACAGTGGCTCCGAGGCCCCGTGTGTGTACCTTGGCCACCTTGCCGCCCTGTTTTTCCTTTTAACCTCCTCAGTCGTCCTCTCGAGGACGCTGGTATGCGAGACGCGTCCGCTCGACCTCCCGGAAGGCACAACCTGCCGCACTACGCCACTCCGTCCTTCCCAGGAAAATATCGCGTCGACTTAGATTTCTTCTCTAGCTTCGATTAGACACACGGGACTGAGACTGGTTTTTAGACCAGTGGCGGGGAGCACTGGCTTTTCGTTCTCTCGGAGATCCTCGACGAGTTGTCTCTCGAGTGAGTGTGGGAATTCAATGCAATCGCCGGCTTGTTCTGTCGATGGACATGTTAAAGATCAATTCAAATTAGACAGAGAATCATGTAACTTTTTGTTAGCTACATTAAATCTGAAAGTATTCGTGCAAGTATTGCCCGATCGAAATGCTTTTATATACTTAGGCTTTGATTATATCTTTATGGAATGTAGACGAAAGACTTATCGGTCTTTAACATTAAAGTTTTAAAATGCCTCCGATGCGAAGCCTCTGACAGATAGACGTGATTCCGCTCACTAGTTCGTCGAGCGGATTAACAGGAAATCATTGCCCATACAAGAGGGAAAAGTGTTTTAAGCGCGTTGAGGGCTTTTCTCGCTGCTCGGTACACCCACGCAGAGCGCGCGTGAGTGCGGGTACTCGTCGCTGCTCCAGATAAATATTTGTCGAAATGCGGTCGGTGTGACGGTGGTTCCGCTTTTTTAAATCGCAGCACAAGGGCTGCTTCCACCGGTCGACTTGATTCTCCAAGCCCCTCGCGTTTTATTATTTCCTCGTTACACGATTTTGAAGCCGCAAAACTTTTGCCGCGGGATATCAGTTAGTTTTTGCGTATTTTGTTTCCAGTCCCGAGCGGTGTTTCGACACTTTTGGCCGCCCAATTTTTCATCAAGCGCGTTTTGTCCAGTCAACGGTTTATTTCAGGTCCTTTAGAATCGACCTTCATACTGTTTCCGGATAAATCTCCCCACTGCTTTGAATAAAGCCTTAATTTTTAATAAATCCACGTACACTTCATCATGATACGCAAAAGTCGTCTCGCTTGTTATTTGAAAGGGAAAGGAATAAGATCCCGAAGTCCCCTTCTTAGATCCCGGGCAAGGCAAGGGTCTCTAACACTCGCTAATTAGAAAGTGGCCGAAAAAGACTTTCATTGGAACGGTTGCGAGGGTAGGCAGGTTTAATTGATGTCCGGAAGAACAGTGGCCAGCGTGGACTGCGCCCGCTTATGACTTATAACTCTAGAGCCGTTCCCACTGTAGGGAATCGGGCATTTGCATGTAGAGCCGGTCGGTCGTCTGGCCAAGAGAGAAAGCAGCAAAGAGGAGGGAGAGAGAGGGAGACGAGAGGGTGAGGGTTCGGCATGCGCAATCTTTTCGTCGTCCTCGTAATAGGTTTCGAGGCTTATCAGCGCGGGTGCGCACACAAAGGATCGCCGAGGATAATTCATATTCCGGCGTGCTCGGCAGTGGACGTTTAACATTTATCACTGGCCGCCCTTGGCCTGACTCCCTGCCACCCTGGAAGAATCGCGAGCTGTCGCCAAGGAGATTCGGTGTCCCGACTTAATTTAAATAGCCTTCATTAATCAAATTATTTCTCTCGGTGCAAGGCGCCCTCGCTCCCTCCCCCGTCTAGTCTCCTGTCTTTCGCAGTGTGGACGGTAGGATATTTTCGTGCTGGAAAGTTTCGCAGCATCCCTGCCGGCGGAGTTGCGCGGGTGGTAATCAGCGGGGAAGCTCGGCTCCTCGTCGCAGGAAATACGAGTGTCGAGTTTGCAGGACCTGGACACCCCGCGGTTGGAAGCTGCAACTTCCAGCCGGACGGGAATTGGCTTTTGATTTAAATAACACTCGTCCGCCCTTCCCACCACCTCAATCCCTCTCCTCCTCTCGCTCTTGCTCCCGTTCGATCTCTTTCTCGTTAGCGGGCCGCACCAATTACAAACTCGTAATCTTCTTTAAATTGTGCCCCCGAGCCTTTAAACGCCGCGGTAAACACACTAATTACTGGCCGATCAATTACTATTGGGCTCACGCTTCGCGGGAGAACCACCTGCCGGCGAACAGTTGGTTTAACTACGCCGATCTCGCGGCACAATGAATCAAACCGGCCGCGAGACTAATAGTGATTGGATACCCATCGCGTGGATAATATCAATATTTCCCGTCAAAATCCCATCCACCCACTTTTAATGTCTTCGGCAATAACCAGCCTCTGGACCTCCCACGCTTTAAGTATATACTCGAAAGGAAGTAAGCCGTTAAAAGTATTTACATAATCAGAAGTACTGGAATGCCAGAAATGATAAAAATTCGAAATCCTGCTTAATCCTCCAGTCAATCCTGTCAAGTAGCCTTAATAATTACAGTATTATCACAAGAACTGCCCCGTGTAATTGCATCGGCGTAAACGCTGTACCGGCGTGAAATTAACTCGTCGGTAGAAGGGTGGGCGTGTAATTCCATCGCAGTCGTCGCAGTATACTTCCCGTATGCACGACCTACGCGAAGTCCATGTTGCGCACTCAAGGAATACACGTCGTCAATCGTGGCTTATCCGCGGAATAACTGACTTATCAGTGGAAACCGCGTGGATTAATTAGCGGAGCTCGAGATACATAGTTTTCAAATCTCACGGGGTTCCACCGCCCTTTCTCTCACCCTCGAGTTCCCTCTCGCCACAAAGGGAGTTATCGGCGCTCGGATGTGGGGAAAGGGGCCCGAGGTTGAGTGACATTCCTCTCGTGAGGGCGGCCTTTTTACACGGACGACACCGAGCAGTGGGGGCCAGGCGTGTGTGTGCGTGCGCGGGTGTTTGTGTGGCTCGTATGTGTGTCGATAAGTGTATGGTGGTGCACACAGGCCAGGTGGAAATATCATTGCGCGATTAGGGGCGCGTCGCGTTCCAGGTTGGCAACGCGTGTCGCTTTAGCAGCAGTGCCACGCCAGCATGGCAATGGGAAACGTTATTCCTCATGTTTTGCGCGATACGTTAACAGAAAACACGAGGGCCTCTAGTACGTACATATTATCACGGGCAGACCGCCTACCTGGCCGCGAGGGGCCGCTCTGGAATCTAATTGTTCGGATACACGCATTTCAGCATGCGCACACCGAGGCCCCCACTCGAAATGCGAACACGTCTCGCCTCACGCTACGCCTTCCGTCCGCATGTATGAATGTACTTTGCCCACTCCTCCACTTGATTTTCCTACCTTCACCCCCCTTGCATTCCTATTTCGAGCTTTCGAGCATTCGAGCATTTTCAGCTATCGCTCGTGAGCAGCTTAGTTGGGGCTCGTGAGTCAGTGGTTGATCAAGAACGTTAATTAAGCATTGATCTGCATCCATTTTCTTTCACTTCGTGCCCAAATTGTGTTTCTTCTGCGCTAATATCTGTACGTAAAACTGAATTATGTTTTATAACAACCATTGAACTGTAAACAAAAACGACTGAAACAATAACATATATTATCATTGTAATAACGCGGTTTAAGTTACTTGCAAACATTAGCTAACTACACTATGATACACAAAATGCATACACGTTGACCACGCTTTCGAAATAGTTTCATGAAGACGTAATTCATATTTACTCACAGAAATTCGCATTTCTTACTTTTCACGAATATACCCTCAAGTTTCTCCCCGAAAGTGTCTTTCCCGACAGTCGTACATCCCGTTCTCTTGGTAGACAGGGCCCGAGTATTCCGCATAGAGAACGTATGGCAATTACGCGTATAAGTTTGGCGGAGAGCGCATTATACTCGATGGAGGGCTAGTGAGCGCGGCGAGCCATGATAATGGGGGTAACGTTCGAGCTAAACCTTGAATTGTATTTAACGCCAAAGTTATCGTGTTCGGTGCCGCACTCCGCCGCAAGAGCACTGTGTAGACGTGCATATTCGATGGACACGTGTGCGTGTGTGTGTGTACGGTTGCATCGTGTGTGGAAAGGTTCACGCGAATCAGCCGCTATTCTATGGGAATGGATGTCGGTGTATGTAACTATGTAGGGACGCGTATAGTCGGGGACGCGCGTTCATTATTCTGTACATGGGGTTTCGATCAGACGCCATGGCCTGCCGGGATTGTTTTAATGAAAGCATTTCCTGCAACTTGCTCGCCCTCGCGCCCCTCTTTCCCTCTTCGAGCCGCGTCTGCACATACACACCAGGTTCGCTCTCGCTCCCTCGGAATTGCCTACGCATCCTGAATTTTCGGTTTTCATCCCCTGCCGCCAGCCAACCCCCCGCGCTCCCAAGAAGAATGACCGATTGATGGCCCAGATAATGGGCCTGCCAACTCCCAAGGAGAATGAAATTCCCAGATGGAACAGCCTGATTTCTGGGATTTCTTCAAACACGAGTATCCATTCTCTTATTAGCGAATCTACATTGTTATTGGACTTTTTTATATTGAAGTTATTATCTCATCGAGAGTTTAGTGTCTAGTGTTTAAAGTTGGATCGTGAAAGAAGTATGGGAAAAGAGCGCAATTATCTATTGGAATGAGAACTCTGTCGCGTACTGTATCCGCGATAGACGTAAAAAGCAATCGACTGACAATCAATACATGTCGAAAGTGTGTATTGGCAGTTTTGGAACATCGGTTCGGTCACTATTGAGTCTGTCGTGAACATTACTCTCCCGGATGCCTTTGCTCCGTAATAAAAGACGACAGGAGCCGCACGAGAGTGGCAAGATGTATGCCCTTTCGTGCGATAAGGGATCAGAAAAGCGGACTTTTAAATCGTTAAGTAGTGCACCGGCCGCGGCAGTTAAAGCACGTACTCGACACTGCGTGTCTGATACATGCGCGGCGTTGGAGGCCTGGCAAGACAGGCGCATGAAGCGCGTGTTAAATGCCACCGTGAACGGGGAAAGGTGTTTCCGTCGACTAGCAACAAGAACGCAGCAATTACCGGGCGATTTTAAGTTTCAATTGGCCTCGCACGGCAAACAGATCATTGCGGGCGGCGCTGTGTGGGTTAGTCGTGCATAATGGCGGGCTTCGGCGCTCGAGAATCGATCGCGCTCTCCCGCGGATTCCAAGTTGCAGAGAGTGCGCGTAAACGGCTGCCGCCGCTTGAAAGAGGCCCTCGAAAATCCACGCGGACATTTATTTAGCTCCGTTTGAGGATTGTGTATAAAATCAGAGGCCTCGATTCATTCATCCGTTTCGACTGCACTCGAATCCCTCGTTGCCGCGGACTTGCTTTTCATCTCGCGGCCCGTTGTTCGGCCCCGCCGCAAATTCCTGTAAAACTCGATAAACAGCCGGGGCCCCCTCGCATTGTTGGCTACAATTTATTTACAGCGCGCTAGTTACTCGCCAGCCGCGAAGAAGTGGCGGAAAAATCCGCCCTCTCGAAAAGGCCCGGGCGCGCCTATTGCAGCCGTGTACCTACGCGGCGGCGGCGGCGGTGGCGGAGGAACGCACACGAATGCATTCATTAAAAAGATTCATCGCCGCTGTCGTACTAAAAGAGCCGCGCTAATCTTAACCGTTTTATTCCCCTGGAAAAACTCGGCCGGCGAGCGCGCGCGTCGCATTGCGCGCTCGCGTGAAAAACATCCCGCGGACCGTGGATCCTCGGCCAACCTACAATCTCACGTACACCGTGACGCGAGCATGCCGCATTTTTCGCCACTGTTATCCCGTTCCCTCACTAATGTATTCTGATTACATCTAGATTGTATCATAGCTTCTTCTATGCCTACTTCTATCCCTACTCAGACCTCTGACTCCGAGTTCGCCGGAAGGAATTTTAATTTTCTTTTCTTCAAACTAGAAAGATTAATTCTGATCATGCAGCCAGTATGTACATATATAATATTAATTTCGCGGAATTTTACATGAATAATAAAGTTCCGTTTCACTTCCAAGTCCGTCAAAATAACAGGCTTCAGATTCTTTTACTTAAAACTATGAACATCATATTGGTATAATTATAAGTATTTATTATGACTTTCAACCCTTCAACTTTCGAATCTCCTGACAACTCATTTAATAATCACGCCAAGTATACATGTCGAACACTGTCAAAGGGCTAATAAAATAGACCAAGAATCGCTACATTACCCCATAAATCTCCTTTGAACCGTTTACCAAAACCCCTCGACGGTTCTAGTGTTAACGTCCCAATTTTGCGAGGAACCCACCCTCAGCAAGTCCGAACAACTCGAACGACAGCGCTAATAAAAGGATATCCTTTTACCCCACGATTGCAGTAGGCTCTTGAATTTTACAAGGCAGTTAAGGGGTGGCGGAGAAGAGTATCGTCAGCATTATTCGTGAGGGTGGGCCGTGACCCGGTTCGCCAGGTGTACCTCGTCGACGGAGGACGCGGCAGTCCTGTCTGCCGGTGTCTGGAGTGGGGAATCCCGAAAGGCGTGCACTCGTGGCCGCCGGAGGAGGAAAAATTGAGAAAGAGGAGGAGGAGGCCGGTAGAAAAAGCGGAGGAAGAAGAGGGAGCCGGTTGGCGGTCTTATTTGCGCGGCATGTATATTTAATTTAGTCTGCATATACATGTCCGGTGGCGGGCAAGGCCCGTTTCGCTCTGGGATCACTGCGCTTCCCACTCTCCTGCTCTCCTCTCTTCTTTTCCCTGCCGCCCGCGCGCAGACTATGCCGTGCGCCAAACTTTTAGGGATTGCGCTTGCTAAGCCGCCACGGTGAATTCCTCGCCGAATATATTTGCATGCTCCACTTTTTCCCCTCTTTTATTTAGCGACGGCGTGTCCGGGCTCCCCGCCGCCCGGGGAACTGTCTGCCGGGCTATACCTGGCTGAATACCTCGAAGCGCGTCGACGTGTTCCTCGGAAATTCGCCGAGTCCCTCGAGTAAGCAGGGACTCTCGTCGCGCTTTCCTCTCCCCCTGACTCGTTTCCCTAGCGGCGGCGAGCGGCAAAACACGCGTTTAACGTGTTTCCGGAAGTTGGCGCGCGTTCTGACGTACTTGTCGCGATGCCACTGCGGCGTCCGACGCAACGGTCGCGGTAGCGGAAGTTGCGGTGTGCGGCCTCGGCTCCCTTCTTTTTTGGCGCACCGCAGCGAATGACTGACTTAGTCAAATTGTCGCTCGGTTTCACGCGCTCCCCTTAGTTTTCCCGGTGTCGCGCTGAAATGCATGGTTTACGGATGAGGATACTAATCCTGTCGAAGGCAATTTAATCGAACAACTGCTTTCATTCGTTGAATTATATTTAGTCGCACTTGCTAGTTGAAACTTATTAGCGAACGTAACTCAGTATTTCAGTGAGCCTTATCTACTTACGTGCACTGTACATTATTGATATGATAGAGACCGTTGGTGAAAGTTATTAACAAGTCTTATCGAGATTTAACACACGAAACGCAGTGTCCAGTTTATCTCCACGCCGGTATGACTAATGAGGCTAATAAAGCGTACTGATTGAAACAGTAGTATCTACAGCGATCGCGCTCACCACTAGGAGATCTTGATTAGGAACCTGTTTGTGTTCATAGTACTCGTGTACTTTATGCTCGAAAGTAAACAGACAGACGAAACCACGTGGCGCCATGCTATCCGGCTCTGCCATCCAGGCCTCCAGTAGCCAGTTACTGGTCGGCGACGATTAGTAGTCCACGTTTCCCAAACAGAGCTGGAGATTTATTTCCTTTTAAAGGGCCGGAGCTCCTCCCTGACCTTGCCGCTAGTATTTGGTTTGCGTTTGTTTGGTATCCACGTTCCGCGTTATCGGGCGGGCACAAAGGCCCACTTAGAGCCGGCTGTTGTCGTATCTTAGTCAGTGTTTTCGGTAGCTGCTCGTGATTAACCGCTCTGTAATGTCTGTCGGTGTGCATAGTCAAGTATTGACTTGAATCAGCAGTTTCAATATCCACTGGAAGTAGTAAGCAAGAAATTCGATGTACTAAGAATCCATTGTTTGCTCTTATGCTCCGTTGGGCGCATTATGTCACCGTTGGAATCACGTTCGCCCTCTTAGTTAATCATGCAAAGCCTGGCGGTTGAGGGGAATGCGAGTCCGAACGTGCCGCGAAATCGGAGAGTGCGCATGTCGATGTGGTGTCTGGCTTGGTAGACGAAACTTCGTCTGGCGAGACAATACGCCCGTTTAAAACGCGACAACTGAAGCACATTCCTCGCAATAGTCTGCGATCCGAGTGATTAAATCAATACACGAAACTCGGTCAAGTCAATAAAAGCCGTACTTCAGCAAACAAACTCGTGGAAACACGTTTGTAAAGAATTGAAATCACAATAGGATCAATCACTAACGACAATTACAATCGTCTATCCATTCCGAAATAGTTTTATATAGAGTTTAATCTCCCACATGTATAATAATCCGGCGAGGAAAGTAAGGCTAATTGCAGAGTGAGCTGCGAGATTTATAGTTAAAGCTGGAGAAAAAAAGGGAGCGCTTTGTAGTACAGGACACTTATGCGTCCCCTGGGGCTGGCGTTAATGAATTAACGTGTCCAATATTACTCGATGATGCCCATTAAAGCTAATGTATTAATTACCAGAGCGAGATTATCTTGTCGGGGGGGCACTGCGTGCGCTCTCGCATCGTACGAGAGATCTCGGCTGCTCTAAACGCAACTGGCAAGTTGCCGTAGAGGCACATAAAAATGGTGGATATAACTAACGGTAACTCCACAGCAAGATAGCCAAGTCTGTTTCAGCGAAGCCCACTCACTCGCCTATCTGAAA
Source organism: Crossocerus cetratus (assembly GCA_963675795.1). NCBI lineage: Eukaryota > Metazoa > Arthropoda > Insecta > Hymenoptera > Crabronidae > Crossocerus > Crossocerus cetratus. The sequence continues at coordinate 18,557,210 of OY776665.1, forward strand.
CACGCGTAAACGTCGATTAGGGAAGTCCGAGATTCTGGATGTTCCGAAGAAACTCTCGGTAAAGTACTGCGGCGAAACGGGAGTCTAGGATTCTCCCGTTTTATCTACCCCGATGCAAAGTGCACTCGTGTAGAACTCTCACTGGCTGACCGCCAAGATTTTTAGCTTCGTTTGGACGTAATTACATTCCACTCTCAGATTGCTCTTTCTAATGGGACGTCTAAAGATAATCCTCCTATCAGTCTCTTAAGAAGATTGTCTTTGGCGGTGGTGGTTATAATATTAATTCGCGATATTAAAATTCAATAATGTTAATCAATGCTTAGATTATGGAGTCCAATATCGATTCGCCTAACACCAAGTAATTACAATCATATTCTTCTACAACTCTTAACACCTTGACTGCCACTCTTAGCCATATGTATGTATTGAAAGAGTGAATCCGCAAGTTTGCCAATGAAAGCGTTGAAAAGTATTGGGTCGATTTTTCGAGCGGGTGACCAGCTCTCGTTTTCATAAAGCCATTATTTCGTGATCACGAAGGACTAGAAACAATCTGTCGCGCGTATTAAGCCGTCATCAGGGTGGCATCGAGTGAAATTAATTTGGAGGGCGTGCGTGGAGCGTTGGTGGTGCATTTAGGAAAGAGCCCCCGTTGATCCGGCCGCATAACGGTATTGGGTGCGGGCATTGGGCCGCGCTGCCCCCGTGTATTCAGTTAATGAAAACATTGTCCTACCCGCAGCCTGATGAAGAGAGATAGAGAGGGCCGGGAAAGGGTGAGTGAGCCTCGCAGGATGAATAGAGAGGTGGGAAGGGCGGGGGAATGAGGGAGATCTGTAGGGTGCAGGGTCAGGCGTGCACGCGGCGGCAGTGGTCCGCTTGTCACACACGATCTCGAACGCGTCGCGACGCTACCTTCGCTCCTCTCGCCCTATCGCCAACCCACCGTCGCCCAAACCACCGCATACAAAAAGCTCAATCTCCGTTTAGTTACACGCACACATCCGCATGCGTGCATGACTGACCACTGGTAATGTCTCCCTTTTAATCTCCTACCGATAATTATCTTTGCTTAATTTTGTAGAATAGACGGGTTTCCCATTAAGTAAGTGGATGACTATTAGAACACCGTTGGCTCTATGGCGCACCCAGAGATTCATGGGGAGTGGTGCATCTGTGTACATGAGCATTTCTTATCAACTATTGGTGGATAAATTTAATCTTGATATTATAAAGATATTTGAAGATTAATTAATAATATTCTTCCGGAAATAACGTCAAAATTCAATTTTTAAAAAAGAAATATTAATTGTCGAGATCGAATAGAGAGCTGTTTCTTCTAGTGGAATGTAGCAATGGGCAGTCCCGGCTAGACACACATCTCTCGAGACTAATGTATTTACATGGATAGGCAGACACGCACTGTGTTATTGGGCGGGTTTGCCGAGTGCATCGTTGCGTTGCCGGCCTGTTAACGCGGACAGGGTGCCAAGCGCATGATTTCCCCGGGAAAATAGAGTGGCGGGATTACGTAGTAATGCAGTGCGCGGCCGAGCAGTAAATCATCCGTGGGATAAAGCGAAAAGATTAAAGCCGTAATGAGGATCGCGGGTATTAGCGCGCGCGCGTAATCCCGAATTCGGTGCGAGACTGAATCCGTTAATAAATAAACGCACAGGCCGGCGAGCCGCCGCCACCGCCGCCGAGGAATCCACGGCTATCGATTCGAGCTTAATGCCGCGTTTTCCCCTGCGTATCTTCCGCGACCTGACTCCGCTCCATATCGACGCTCGCCGCCGAATTCCGGATAAACAATATCCCCCAACACCAGCGTCCACACTGGAACTAATTTTCGGGGTGATAAGCGGAGTGCAACCTCGCCCACCTGCAATCCACTGATTATTTGCTAGCCAAATGCTCGGGGGATTCGAGCCCTGAATATCAATCCTCTCTGTCCTCGTAGTAGTTATGGTTGAGGCATAATTAGATCACTATAATTAGTCACTGAGGAGATGTCCGTTCGAGCAGTGTTTATATGAGTCGTTTTGTTTGTCTGTTTCAGGTCAGTATCCTGTCACCACTGGATTCCTGGCTCTCAGGGTTCCTGTACGATTTGTTTTCAGTCGGAGACCCAATTTCCCAAAGTGCTTTGATGTAAGTGGGCTGATGCAATGGACTTTATCTGCCCTTCGGGCTGAAGGATGATAGTTTCCGGGCTTTCTTCGTATTTACCTTTTGATAAGATTCTCTTCGGGAATTCTTTTATACATCCAACTCAAATCTTCGGGGAGCAATACTATTTTCAGGCTCCTCTCGTCGATAGATTTACAGTACGCAGCTGGAAAGAACGCCTTTGGTTGGCTGTATGATCAGGGATAGATTTTTGTCTCCCCCAAAGTCATGAACAAAGGTTATACCTATAATTGGCCAGCTGTTTTTTCTTAGCCAGTACAAGACCGTACAAGAAGGCTGCTAAATGCCCAGAGCTAGTTACACGCAGCTACCTTTCCAGAGCGTACAGTTTTAATTATCAGCTCATCTCGCTAATTGCCGGATAGCTTTCGCCGCAAAATTCCCCGTGCTATCCCGGTTATACCGTTACAATTGCTAGGAGGTGATTAGACGCACCTCGAATTACAGCTTTCCATTAACCCTTAACCACGGCGATCTCCGTCGTGCAGTTTTACCCCGTCGAATCCCCTGAAAAGTGATCGCGAGCGTCTGCGAGCCCCTCACGTACACTGGCACGAGAGCCTAATAGGTTCCGCGGGTGGAGTACTGTTTAGCGGTGAATGGGAGACGGACAGGCCGGGATTAGGTGGAGGATGGTTGGGATATCGCGGGCGGGCAGGACATATATTCGCCGTGGCGCAGGAGTTATTGCCGATGGGGAGTTAAAGCCGTAACCCCGACGCGGCGTATCGTAAGGTCGCCGTTGAAGCGCGATTAGCGACGGCCGCGAGAGCAAGAACGTAACAACCGATTCTAATCAGTCGCGTCACGCCGTTGCGTACGTAACGACGTCGTTATCGGCGCCTCTCCTACCTCAATGCTTTTCGAACGCCGTTCCATCCCTGCCTCTCTTTTCCGCCCGGCGTCTCGCGTCCTCTCGCTGCGCCAGAGATTGCTTCTCTTTAACCGGACAATAGCTCGAGAGAGAGAGAGAGAGTGAGAGAGGGGGGGGGGAGACAGGCTGGGAGAGCAACTCTCTATTACGCTTTTGACAATGATTACGGTCGTTTGTCGACGCGAAGATTGCCTCGTCATCCGCGCGGCTACGTGTACCAGTCGCGCACGATCGTGTTTGACAACGCTTTAGTCCTGTCTCCTTTGAGCCCCGCTCGCCAGAGGAAGCGGCCGCCTCTCTCTCTCTCTCTCTCTCTCTCTCCCTCCCTCGTACTCATTCCGTCCCGTCCCTTCGCCTCTCTTGTTGACGTCTGTCTCTCTTTGGCAGCCGGAGAGCAGGCCTCTACGGCGCCCCGAGGAATTCGAAAGGACGAGCTTGGCGATGGCTAATATTAATCGAGTGGATGGATTCTTGAATCGAGGCGAAGTGGATTCTTCCTTTTGCGCCTGACTGCGGACGTAACAGGATCGTATGGTGGATATCGAACGCGATGATGCCTCGTCGGCTCGGACGTGTCTGTTTCCGAAAGGGATTTACAAGCTCGCCCTCGCTGTAGATTAGATATTTGGGGAAAAGGAATGTTCTCAACTAGGCTTGATACGTAACCCTGGCCCAGTCTTCGTGTGTAATCAGTCGCTCCGAATTTCGATTATAAATGGAGTGGGAATGAATCGCTAGACTCCAATCACTTCTGTCTTAATTCCAGGCATCAGTTCGGCCTGCCCCCCTTCGCCCCCTTCTCCCGATGACTCAACCACCTTTTCCGGGATATACGTCGATTTTAATTTTCCCCGGGATTCTAGTGCCGGACATAATACACACTCTCATCGTGCGTAACGATCGATCTTGACGGGCTTGGCAGCCGCCTGAATTAGTACTCGCGCGATCGCAGCTGTTCCCTTTTGCTATGATGCGGTGGGGACTGGGAAGGAACGCGGAAGAGGGTTGCTCTTTCAGGAAACGGGCTCCTCCGCGCACGAAACGAGCGTCACGTTTTCACGCGTCCCCGCCGCATAAAGTTGGGCGTAAATTTTCCGGGCGGTTCGCGTGTTTTCACGGCGATGCTGCCGGGACGTTCCAACACCTCTCGCGTCTCTTCAGTGTCTTGGAGAAGACGCCGGCGGCGTGTGTGGGGATGGCGAAGGAACGCGGAGGAAGCTGGTTGCTGCTGGCGCTGCTCTTCTCCAGGTTGCTGCTGGCAGGAGCGGCGGCAACGCGCGCCCGGTCGTAAGAGCAAAGAGACATGAATATGTATGTAACGAGATGCTAGCCTCGCCCGCTCGTGCTAAGATACGAGCACTATCACGTTTATTCATGCGCCTTTTAATATTTAACCCCGGGCCTCGCCTACCCCCTTCGCTGGCACATAATTTTTCTAATACGTACGATCGCCCGCCACTGCTTGCCGCTCCTCCTCGGCTCCTCGCACCGCACACCATATATCCCGGATCGAACTTGTACGGGAAATGCAGCGGATCAAGTGCTCGACAAATTTAAATGCATGAAGCACACCGTCCGGTCTCCAGGACTTTGGTGGTAAACCGCAGAAGTTCGCTGCTGGATAAATTTAACGATGACAATCCTTAAGAACCTCAAGGGAGGGATTCCTAAAGTCTGATAAGATATTTCATCCTAACAGATTACGCGATGATTTAATTATCAAGTTTATAAAGATTTCCTTTTCTGTTAACGTTAAAAATACCAATTCCAATGATCAAAGCAACAGGTTTCAGATTTCTTTCCTCAAAATTGCTAACATCATTCTAATACAGTTACACGGTTTTATGATGACCTAATTAGTGTTCTTTAAAATTTCAACCGTTTTAATATTTTATAGTCTACCGAACAGATACCTAAATACGAAAACCGGTCGGTGGTTGTACGGTTAATTTGCCACTATTCGATCGATACATTTTATGATAAGTGGCTTATTAAGGTTCGAATAGATTGTATCCGAGAATTTAATTGAGGAATGATTTCATAAAAAGAATGTATGGATATCTTGGTATTTAAGTCGGTGAATTGCCTGCTCATCTTGCAAGACATCGGCAATGCTTGGGAACTGGGTTTGGGAAGCACTAGCAAGCTTTAATAACGGGTCTCGCGTCGGGAGAGTAGGAACGGTAAGGCGGAAAAGAATGGCAAAGGAGGACGGTGGCACACGTTTCGATTATGGGCTGAGATAGCCCTTGGCCGCTTGCTAACTGTCGCATGCGTGATTAGATCGATAAGATTCCCGCGACGATTAGTTAATTAGACGAACATCGGAGGAGATCGTTCCCTCCTAACTGTACCTCCTCGTGGTTGGAGCTGTTCCTCGTATCAATTATACACCATGCCCGCTATTCCTCCCGGTCAAACCTTTTTCTGTCACAGTCCAATCCAAGCCCTTCTCGATAGTAATTCTGTTGGTTAACAGTGCAGCTGCAGAAGAATTGCGATTATTACAGTGTTATCGCTTCATTCCATGATTTTTGATTCCATCGCGTCGAGCACGCACATACGTCGATTACTTTTCAAGCTGCAAATACGCAGCGGGCGATTTTCATCGGTGAATTTCGCTGTTTGTTAGTCGAAGTACGATTTTTATTGCGTACTTGGTCAAATGGATCCTGTTGTTCTCTCTCATCACTCGCCCGACGAACTCTGCTCGTTGCGATGTTTGTAAAAGCTTCCGTTTTATTTGCAAATTCGATTATCTTTATTGAACTTATGCTCATACCATGTGCGTTAATTTGTATACATCAAATAATGCTGGAAATATTGAAAAATCCTGGGTGGTGGTGCTCCATATAACTTCAATCACTACGGAGATATAAGCGTTCATACCTCACTTGCTGACGTGTATAACCTTTTAGTGCCCGATACAGCTTTTTCATTCCTTCCACAAATACGTTTGCTCGCTGTTCAGTTTTCTTTTTCATCCAATTCAACCCGCAGTTTAAAGATCTCATAATTGAGAGTGGCATGAAGGAAAGTCGAGTTCGTTAAATGCATCAAACAGAAGAGTCGATTTTATCATATTTGTCATGCCACAGCATGTGATTTGCTGTGCATTGTACACATTTGACTTATTCTACATTCAACACTACATGTTATTTTCTACCCCCGATGTTTCTCATATCCGAGCGAAGTAATGAATATTCTAGGGCTGAAATGAGTAGGTCAGTACGAAAATCCCCGACATACATTCGTTCTTCTTTACATAAGTCGTTATGCAGTATATAAATCAAAGTTGGTAAAAGGCGATTCATCGTAAGATTAGTATAATTTTCATAGTAGTTTGGTTTTACTCACGAGACATATGTATAGCCAGCGAAGTATAAATAAGCGAGGATATCATAATCACGTTGGAGGGTGTGCGGTTATGGTGGGCCTCGTCGCGTTTTCCCTTATCGCTATCGAGCTTTTCAGCAAGGTTTACATTCGCTTCATGACACTTTTCAAGGAACACGAAAGCCTGCCTCCACGTTCCCCGGTACGAATGTCGTTGGTGCCAAAACTCTAAAAGCTAGGCGTACACTGATATTAATTACTCGAGCTAGAGAAGCGTGCACGCGCCTGCAGTCGAGTCGGAGGCAACCGCCGCTAATCCCATTTTCCGCTTTTTCGATCCTTCGCCCGCTTTCGAAAAAGAGTCGGCAAGACATTTATCTAATTGCCGGTAAGCGTCGGGCCCGAAAAAGCGGAGCCCTCGGATCTTCAGAGTTAGCTTCATTTTCCCTTTTCTGGACCCCCCCACTCTCTTTCACTCTCTTTCGGCCTTTTTCACTTAGCCCGCTTCCAATTTATTCCGCAGTACTCCAGCCGGAGTTAGTGCATGACGCGAGACTTTCGAGCGCGTTTCGTCTTGTCGAGTGGCGGAGCGTCTGCTGCGCCTTTTAAATTTAAATACTGGCGAAATGATTTTCGCGCGGCCTGTATATCATCGTTACATTAATTCACGGGGCGGTGAAAGGTTTTAGGCTGGCTCGTGCAGACGCCGCGGGAATTATTTATTAGGCAACCTTCGTTAATGCAGTTGGATCGAAGGGGTTCGCATTTGGGAAAATAATCTAAACTAAATCTCTCTCTCTCTCTCTCGTGAGTAGACTCCACGCTACTTTTGTGCTCTTCCTTTTGGACCTCTTTCTGCCGCTATTCTGCCCTGTGGGGCCTGTTTCAGGCCTGCCACCTTCACCTCATTATGCCTGCCGTGGAGCGTGACGTCACTTGCTCTAAGTGCCACAAGGACATACGCAAGGGGTCGGAGCGCTGCTCGAGCTGTCACTCCACTATGCACCCGGGGTGCCTTAAGTCTCATGCGGAATCTTGCAAGGGTCTCCCGTCCACCTCCAGGCCGACTGTCATCGCCAATGTGGCATCACGGACTGGCTCTATGCCTGCCGTCCCTTCGCCAGTACAAACGCCGCTGCCCTCGCCGCCGTCACCTACAGGATCACCAACGGATCAAAAGATCGGTGCCCTCACTGCTGCTGTCGAGGGTTTGACTGCCACACTTTCGAGCTTCATGTCGGACCAGCGCTCCCAGGTAGACAAGATCAACCAGTGCTTGGAGATGCTGACCACCACCGCTGCTCAACACGCAGACAAGCTGTCTAACCTAGAAAGTCGGACCAGCACTCTTGAGGCTTTAGCGAGCTCTAGCTCCTCTCAGCTTTCCAGCCTCACCGCCTCTGTTAGTTCCTCGGGAGTGGAAGTGCGAAAAGCCGTGGAAGATCAGTCTACCCTAGCGTCGCAGCTGGATGCCCTGAAGTCAAGGTTTGCTCGCATGGAGCTCGTGCAGAGATCGGCCGAGCTCACTATCTCGGGTCTCCCCGAGACCTCTGGCGAGGATCTACAGCTCCTCGTCCCTCGGGTGGCGCATGCGCTGGGGATCTCTGTCAACGCCACGGACGTTCTCTCGGTCTCGCGCCTGCGCGGGACCCCCTCCACGGATCGGCCACGCACGATCCACGCGAAGCTTTCATCTACTGCGCTGCGCGACTCTATAATTGCGGCTAAGCGTGTTAAGCGCGATCTACCTGCGTCCACTATTGACGCTGCTTTCTCGTCCCGGCTTGTGCACATAAATGAATTTCTTCCTCGGGAAATCGCGTCCTTATTGAAACGATGCCGCACCCTCGCTCGCGAGCGAGGTTATTCGCGAATATGGCACCGGGATGGCAGCATCTTCATTAAGAAGACTGCCACCGACTCCCCGGTTAGGATCGACTCGCCGCGCGATATACTAACCAAGCTGGCATGATGGCTAGGCTCCCGCTCGCCGCCCCCCGCCCCTCTTTTCGCTCACTGCTCCCTGCGTCTTGGGCATGTCAATGCGCAGTCTCTGCTTTCTCACTTCGACACCTTCGAGACGTATTTTCTGCGTTCAACTCTTGATGTCATCGCGGTATCCGAGTCTTGGCTTACCCCCTCCACCCCTGACTCTTCTTGCGCTCTGCCTGGCTACTCAATATTTCGGTGTGACAGGGATGGCAGAATGGGTGGAGGCGTCTGCATCTTTATTCGCGATACTCTCACGGCCTCTGTTATCGCGTCCTCGTCTCGCACTCAATCTCGCGGACCCGAATATTTATTCCTGGAGGTGGTTATTCCCTCTATCGGCTCGCTCCTAGTGGGGGTCGTTTACCGCCCCCCGCATGTTCCTTTCTCGGACTTTGAGCCCGTGTTTGCTGACATCGTCTCGGACTTCCCGAACAAGGTTGTTCTTGGCGATTGGAACGCGGACATGGGCTCCCAGTCCCCTGACGCGAACTACCTTGGAGGTCTTTTCTCTCGTCTCAGTCTCTACTCTATCCCATATTCACCTACTTTTCATACTTCTTTCTCCTCCACTCGACTTGACCTTGGGCTTGTGGACGACTCTAGCAGGGTAGCCTCTTTCTCCCAAAGTAAAGAGCCTCACTGCTCCAACCACGACTTTATTTCGCTAGAGTACGTCCTAACTTCTCGGGTTACTCCAACCAATGATCTTCGTCGTAGATATGGTTCCGTCAATCGTGACGCGCTACTTGATGACATATCGCAGCTGAGCTGCGTTCGACTTGCTTCGAACACTTGTGAGAGCAGCGTGGATCGGTTGGTAGACAACTTCAATTCGGGAATGCTCGGAGTTCTCGATGAGCACGCCCCGCTTCGGCCTCTGCGTATCCGACGGCCTCCTGCTCCCTGGATCACCCCTGAGATTAGAACCGAGATGCGTTCTCGGGACTCGCTCAGGCGCTCCTTCCTCAGGTCTGGTAACTCGACTACTTGGGCCCTTTACAAGGCCTCTCGTAACCGTGTCCAGGCTCTTCTGGCGCGAGCCAGAACTACCTTTCTGTTCGACCGTTTCTCTATTCACCGACACCCGAATGTTCTCTGGCGCGAGCTGAAGTCATTCGGTGTCGTTCCGTCTTCTCATTCCTCTCCTCCTTCTCACCTGTCACCGGACAGCCTTAACTCATTCTTCCTTTCTGCTCATGCTTCTTCCCCACCGGCCGTCCCCGCATGCCTGTCCTTGTCTAACCATACCTCCGACGACTCGCGGTTCTACTTCTCTCCTGTTACGGAGGAGAGTCTTGCTCGCGCCGTGCGCCTTGCGAACTCGTCTATCTCGCCCTCGGACGATCTGAGTGCGAGATTTCTCTTACTCTCTCTCCCTGCTATTTTTCCTGCTGTAATGCAGATCTTCAATTCTTCGCTCACCTTCTCTGTTTTCCCCGACGCCTGGCGTAAAGCCATAATCACACCGATACCCAAAAAACCGAACGCGTCTGCTCCTGCCGATTTTCGCCCTATCTCCCTTCTTCCTGAACTGTCCAAAGTCCTTGAGAGGGTTGTCCTCAATGACATCCAGGGCTTTCTCAGTAGCTCTGGAAAGTTGGACCCCTCGCAACATGGTTTTGTGAAAAACCATTCTACCCAAACTGCTCTCTTGACACTCCTGGACGACGTCCGTCGCGCTGCTGATCAGCGGATGGTCACAATCCTGGTGTGTCTGGACTTCTCCAAGGCCTTTGATACTGTTGACCACTCTCTCCTTCTTACCAAACTCTTTTCTCTCAACTTCTCTCTTCCGGTCTTACAGTGGATCTGGTCCTACCTCTCTAACAGGGCACAGGCAGTCAGAATCGGACGGTCTCTCTCCCGTTGGTCCCCGGTGCACTCGGGCGTGCCGCAAGGTTCCGTCCTTGGACCGTTCCTTTTCTCTCTGTATATCCATGACCTAAACTCTGTCATTAAGTTCTCCAAGGTAGTCAAATACGCGGACGACGTGCAGATGTACATCTCTGCGCCTTACTATGAGTTAGAGGAGGCGATAACGCGGCTCAATTCCGACCTCGCCAGCGTCTCTGGCTGGTCCTCAATGAACTCCCTCTCTCTTAACGTCTCGAAAACGCAGTGCATGATGCTCGGCTCTGCTCGTGCCCTGGGCCTGCAGTTTGTTTCTGGTGTTCCCCTGGTCCAGATGGGCGGTACGCCCATCCCGTACGCCTCTAAGGTTGTCTCGCTGGGCCTGCACATCTCGCCTGCTCTCGACTGGGGCGACCACGCTGGACACATCTGTAAAAGGATCTATGGTGTGCTTGCGAGTCTCCGGCGCCAACGTACTGCTTTACCGCGAAGCTTAAGACTTAAGCTTGTATCCTCCCTCATTCTGCCACACCTGGACTATTGTTGCCTCGCCTTCTTAGGGATTACCGCTACTGACGAGATCAGAGTCCAGCGTGCGCTAAACGCCTGCGTGCGTTTCATCTTCGATGCACCGCGCGATGTACAAATTACACCCTTCTTCCGCCGCCTCGGCTGGTTGAAGGTTCGCGAGAGAAGGCTACTCTTCCTCGGTGTTTGCCTCTACCGTGCTGTCATCTCCGACTCTCCGGGTCCCCTGCGGGATCTGCTCACGCCTAGGTTCGAAGGCTCTGCTGGATACCCGTCTCGTCAAAGGGGTACCCTGCTCCGTGTGCCCAACCACCGCACCTCTTTCTTTGCGGCCTCTTTCTCCGTGCGGGGCTCGCAATTCTGGAATGACCTTCCAGCTGTCATTCGGGAGTGCGAGTCTGAGGTGTCCTTTAAGAACGCGTTATGTGCACACTTGGCTGGGCGATATGCGTGAGATTTGCGTCTTTTTGGTTGTTGGCCTGCCTCGTAATCTTGTAATTTTATTATGCGTTCTCTGTACTTAAACCTTTGTGATAGTTCTGTGCGTCTATCGGGGTGCCTAGCTGCTTTGCTTTTTTTGTACTCACACCTCACCTATGCATACTTCTAGTTTTAAGTTCTCTATTATAAACTTATTCTGTTTTACACTAATTGTAATGTTCTGAGAGGGCAAAACGCCCTAGGACAAATATACGTCTAGTCTAGTCCCTCCCTCGTACTCATTCCGTCCCGTCCCTTCGCCTCTCTTGTTGACGTCTGTCTCTCTTTGGCAGCCGGAGAGCAGGCCTCTACGGCGCCCCGAGGAATTCGAAAGGACGAGCTTGGCGATGGCTAATATTAATCGAGTGGATGGATTCTTGAATCGAGGCGAAGTGGATTCTTCCTTTTGCGCCTGACTGCGGACGTAACAGGATCGTATGGTGGATATCGAACGCGATGATGCCTCGTCGGCTCGGACGTGTCTGTTTCCGAAAGGGATTTACAAGCTCGCCCTCGCTGTAGATTAGATATTTGGGGAAAAGGAATGTTCTCAACTAGGCTTGATACGTAACCCTGGCCCAGTCTTCGTGTGTAATCAGTCGCTCCGAATTTCGATTATAAATGGAGTGGGAATGAATCGCTAGACTCCAATCACTTCTGTCTTAATTCCAGGCATCAGTTCGGCCTGCCCCCCTTCGCCCCCTTCTCCCGATGACTCAACCACCTTTTCCGGGATATACGTCGATTTTAATTTTCCCCGGGATTCTAGTGCCGGACATAATACACACTCTCATCGTGCGTAACGATCGATCTTGACGGGCTTGGCAGCCGCCTGAATTAGTACTCGCGCGATCGCAGCTGTTCCCTTTTGCTATGATGCGGTGGGGACTGGGAAGGAACGCGGAAGAGGGTTGCTCTTTCAGGAAACGGGCTCCTCCGCGCACGAAACGAGCGTCACGTTTTCACGCGTCCCCGCCGCATAAAGTTGGGCGTAAATTTTCCGGGCGGTTCGCGTGTTTTCACGGCGATGCTGCCGGGACGTTCCAACACCTCTCGCGTCTCTTCAGTGTCTTGGAGAAGACGCCGGCGGCGTGTGTGGGGATGGCGAAGGAACGCGGAGGAAGCTGGTTGCTGCTGGCGCTGCTCTTCTCCAGGTTGCTGCTGGCAGGAGCGGCGGCAACGCGCGCCCGGTCGTAAGAGCAAAGAGACATGAATATGTATGTAACGAGATGCTAGCCTCGCCCGCTCGTGCTAAGATACGAGCACTATCACGTTTATTCATGCGCCTTTTAATATTTAACCCCGGGCCTCGCCTACCCCCTTCGCTGGCACATAATTTTTCTAATACGTACGATCGCCCGCCACTGCTTGCCGCTCCTCCTCGGCTCCTCGCACCGCACACCATATATCCCGGATCGAACTTGTACGGGAAATGCAGCGGATCAAGTGCTCGACAAATTTAAATGCATGAAGCACACCGTCCGGTCTCCAGGACTTTGGTGGTAAACCGCAGAAGTTCGCTGCTGGATAAATTTAACGATGACAATCCTTAAGAACCTCAAGGGAGGGATTCCTAAAGTCTGATAAGATATTTCATCCTAACAGATTACGCGATGATTTAATTATCAAGTTTATAAAGATTTCCTTTTCTGTTAACGTTAAAAATACCAATTCCAATGATCAAAGCAACAGGTTTCAGATTTCTTTCCTCAAAATTGCTAACATCATTCTAATACAGTTACACGGTTTTATGATGACCTAATTAGTGTTCTTTAAAATTTCAACCGTTTTAATATTTTATAGTCTACCGAACAGATACCTAAATACGAAAACCGGTCGGTGGTTGTACGGTTAATTTGCCACTATTCGATCGATACATTTTATGATAAGTGGCTTATTAAGGTTCGAATAGATTGTATCCGAGAATTTAATTGAGGAATGATTTCATAAAAAGAATGTATGGATATCTTGGTATTTAAGTCGGTGAATTGCCTGCTCATCTTGCAAGACATCGGCAATGCTTGGGAACTGGGTTTGGGAAGCACTAGCAAGCTTTAATAACGGGTCTCGCGTCGGGAGAGTAGGAACGGTAAGGCGGAAAAGAATGGCAAAGGAGGACGGTGGCACACGTTTCGATTATGGGCTGAGATAGCCCTTGGCCGCTTGCTAACTGTCGCATGCGTGATTAGATCGATAAGATTCCCGCGACGATTAGTTAATTAGACGAACATCGGAGGAGATCGTTCCCTCCTAACTGTACCTCCTCGTGGTTGGAGCTGTTCCTCGTATCAATTATACACCATGCCCGCTATTCCTCCCGGTCAAACCTTTTTCTGTCACAGTCCAATCCAAGCCCTTCTCGATAGTAATTCTGTTGGTTAACAGTGCAGCTGCAGAAGAATTGCGATTATTACAGTGTTATCGCTTCATTCCATGATTTTTGATTCCATCGCGTCGAGCACGCACATACGTCGATTACTTTTCAAGCTGCAAATACGCAGCGGGCGATTTTCATCGGTGAATTTCGCTGTTTGTTAGTCGAAGTACGATTTTTATTGCGTACTTGGTCAAATGGATCCTGTTGTTCTCTCTCATCACTCGCCCGACGAACTCTGCTCGTTGCGATGTTTGTAAAAGCTTCCGTTTTATTTGCAAATTCGATTATCTTTATTGAACTTATGCTCATACCATGTGCGTTAATTTGTATACATCAAATAATGCTGGAAATATTGAAAAATCCTGGGTGGTGGTGCTCCATATAACTTCAATCACTACGGAGATATAAGCGTTCATACCTCACTTGCTGACGTGTATAACCTTTTAGTGCCCGATACAGCTTTTTCATTCCTTCCACAAATACGTTTGCTCGCTGTTCAGTTTTCTTTTTCATCCAATTCAACCCGCAGTTTAAAGATCTCATAATTGAGAGTGGCATGAAGGAAAGTCGAGTTCGTTAAATGCATCAAACAGAAGAGTCGATTTTATCATATTTGTCATGCCACAGCATGTGATTTGCTGTGCATTGTACACATTTGACTTATTCTACATTCAACACTACATGTTATTTTCTACCCCCGATGTTTCTCATATCCGAGCGAAGTAATGAATATTCTAGGGCTGAAATGAGTAGGTCAGTACGAAAATCCCCGACATACATTCGTTCTTCTTTACATAAGTCGTTATGCAGTATATAAATCAAAGTTGGTAAAAGGCGATTCATCGTAAGATTAGTATAATTTTCATAGTAGTTTGGTTTTACTCACGAGACATATGTATAGCCAGCGAAGTATAAATAAGCGAGGATATCATAATCACGTTGGAGGGTGTGCGGTTATGGTGGGCCTCGTCGCGTTTTCCCTTATCGCTATCGAGCTTTTCAGCAAGGTTTACATTCGCTTCATGACACTTTTCAAGGAACACGAAAGCCTGCCTCCACGTTCCCCGGTACGAATGTCGTTGGTGCCAAAACTCTAAAAGCTAGGCGTACACTGATATTAATTACTCGAGCTAGAGAAGCGTGCACGCGCCTGCAGTCGAGTCGGAGGCAACCGCCGCTAATCCCATTTTCCGCTTTTTCGATCCTTCGCCCGCTTTCGAAAAAGAGTCGGCAAGACATTTATCTAATTGCCGGTAAGCGTCGGGCCCGAAAAAGCGGAGCCCTCGGATCTTCAGAGTTAGCTTCATTTTCCCTTTTCTGGACCCCCCCACTCTCTTTCACTCTCTTTCGGCCTTTTTCACTTAGCCCGCTTCCAATTTATTCCGCAGTACTCCAGCCGGAGTTAGTGCATGACGCGAGACTTTCGAGCGCGTTTCGTCTTGTCGAGTGGCGGAGCGTCTGCTGCGCCTTTTAAATTTAAATACTGGCGAAATGATTTTCGCGCGGCCTGTATATCATCGTTACATTAATTCACGGGGCGGTGAAAGGTTTTAGGCTGGCTCGTGCAGACGCCGCGGGAATTATTTATTAGGCAACCTTCGTTAATGCAGTTGGATCGAAGGGGTTCGCATTTGGGAAAATAATCTAAACTAAATAGATTCGAATGAACAAACTGAAGGAAGTATTGCTAAATGAAGTTTGGATTCTTGTAGAATACAATTCAAAATCATCCGGTCGATATGTACAATAAATCTATTAGAATCTTTGAATCTCTCATTAATGAAATCTACTTGGCGCGTCGGAAGTATTTCTCATTTCGACATTTGATAAACGGTAACCTTCTCTCCGGAATTCTTCGTTAATTAACTGTAAGTCGTGGATTTTAATGTGCTCGATAGTTGGCCGTTTACCTGGTCGTAAAACCGGTAGAAACACGAAAGCGGCAGTTGGGCTAAACGTAGAGCGTCGCAAGTGGACAAGCGGTTTTTCCTTGAGTGGCTCTGCCGCCCGGTCGCATTTACGAAAAGGTAAGCAGGAGTGGAGAAGTTTTCCCGGTAGTTACCAGCCAGTCGGGCTGAAAGGCCCGTCGCGGCCGTCGCGGCCGTCGCGGCCGTTGCCGGGAGCGTAGCACGAGCGCTACATTAGTAATGCAGGATTTTGAAAAGCGAGGCGGCCTGCGTCGGCCGCTTTTTTCCAAAGCCGCCGAACAACTCGAGCGACGGGCACTTAGGCTTTCGTGCTGCGCGAGAAAATTGGAGGGATTTCGCGTTCTACTCGGCCCGCAGCCCGAGCGGGACAGGCTTTTATTATAATTGCGTCTGGCACGAGATCGTCATTCGAGATACAAGCGCGCATGCACACACTACTCCTCCTACGTACTGGAACCGTCGCGGCTAGTAAGCGTATGTATCTCAGGAATATCAGCCAGTTACGTACATTCGAGTGGAAACGGAACAGGCGTAGCTAAGTGGCAACAGTTCGCTAAAGTCGAGTGAATTCCTGCCGACAGTGCTATAAAGTCCTTGGGCTCCCTGTGGTCGCCTTGCACCGTGTCACATTGAACACGAGGAATTCGATTTCCACCGAATCCGCCATTGATCTCCGATAAATCAGACGGTTTGAGCGATTCTTATCGGACCTTATTAAGTCGGCCCGACCGGACGGAGCTGTTAATCTTTCGACTCTACGTCTACGCCGCTCTAATGCAAACACCCGCCGACAATCTAGTACAGCCGCCTTTTTATTAGTTTGATCGATTTCTTTGAAAATTCTAGTATACCTTGGCATTCTTTGTCAACGCGGCAACTTTCATGGAAAGTCGCAAGAATATCTGAGCCACTTGATTACTTATAGCTGCTGCTGATAGAACGAACTTTCCCTCATCGCGGACCAATGGGATTCCTCGCGGGGGGAGACGTCGGGTCCTAAGAGTTCAAAGAATACGACGCAAATAGTGGATTCGGGGGATCATAACAAAGTCGAATGGTACATTTCGCATTTATCAAAGAGCCCTCGCGCACGCCGGCGCTGGCATTACCGAGCTTAGAAGGAGAACCCCCTACGAAGACGTTCCATGTAATCCGTGCTTTCCTCCGGGCCTCGGTCCTCACTTCCGGCCTTCTCAGAAACCACCCACTCTCCCGTCTCCCGTCTATCTGTATCGCCGCATTGCATCTGTATAGTCCGCTAACCGCTCTCCCAGGATAATGCCGGCAGACGACGGGGACTTCAAACGGAATCGCCTATTCCTCTTTGGGGTATAAATAACAATCTGCGCGGCTCCATATTGATTTCGGGAGAGACGCAGTGCATACACCAACAGAGAGAGAAAGCGCGTTGGAGAGCGAAGGGCTTCCTGCATAGCTTTCGGAACAGCAGAAACCGTGGCGAATAAACTCGAGAAAGTTCTTTTGTGTCGCGACGCCGACTAGAAAGGTGGGTGCTGCGTGGCAGAGCGGCATCGTCGCGCAAAACGGGGGCGCGTTCATGTTGAGAATCACTCTCGCGATGATGCAACGATAATATTTGTCCGCGCCTGGGATTGAACTCTAAAAGCGATGGGTGAGATTCGGAAGGCGATGGCTAGGGTAAATGATCCAAGAATGTTACGATCCTTCTTTGTCGATTGTTAAGCCGAAACTCGATTTTACATGCGCAGGAATCTACCGGGGGGTTTTGGTATTAAAATAAAAATGCGGTGGCAACGTGGCGTTTGTCTTTTTTTGTCTCTCTGGCAGTTGCAAAAGGCAGGCCATCAAATTTTCAACAGCACACCGCAGCACACCGTGTGCCGTCGCTGGCGGACGTTCCTTCCGCTCCAATTTCTATTTTTCAACTGCAATTTAATGTTACGAGTCTGAGTTTGCCTTTTCTCGACAAATAGTTGGCCCGTCACTGTTCCCTTTAAAAATCCATTCGCAAATACATCGTTTCGCATGCAGAGGTGGATGGCCGTTGCAATTTTTATCAGCGGCGGACAATTGCGCTGCTCCTCGCTCGGAGAGTCGCTCGAGCTTTTTTCATAGATAGAGCGAGGGAGGCGGAGCTCGGAGACAGAGGTAGTAAAAAATTGCTAAGGCAGAAAGGGTTCAATTAGCCGGGGACTATCGATGTATATGTTCACGTAAAGCCAGCGAACTTTACCGGACTCGGCGCGCTTATTACAAGTGGATGAGACAGGTCCCCGGTAGTTGCAGGAGCGCCGGAA
This sequence comes from Crossocerus cetratus, assembly GCA_963675795.1. Lineage (NCBI taxonomy): Eukaryota > Metazoa > Arthropoda > Insecta > Hymenoptera > Crabronidae > Crossocerus > Crossocerus cetratus. The sequence continues at coordinate 18,575,051 of OY776665.1, forward strand.
CCGTAGAGAGAGGGAGAGAGAGAGTGAGCAAGTGGGTATTTACACGGTGTATTGCGCGTCTAGGAAGCCCGATGAGAACATAGCCAGCTGGCTCTGTTTCGCTGAATATTTCCTGGCAGTGGAGTGCAGGCCGGGCGACGTAGAGGGTTTGCCGGGGCGATATCGTCGGCTTTCTCCCGCAAAACTCTGAATCATCGTAGGGTCCGGCCGTTTTTCAAAGTTAGCAAAGGGAGAGCGAGCGAGCGAGATGGGATAGGAGCGCGTGTGTCCCCGGCTGCATTAATAACCGGAGCAGCGGCCGGGAGAGCCGGCTCGGTGTGGCGTGCGAGAGAGCCGCCACCGATTACAATGAGAACAAAGCCGTCGAAGGGTGGATTTCAATCTGTAAGTTGCGGACGAACCAACCGCGCCGTTCCTTCTTGCTAATATCACGGCATCCTCCACTCGCTCTCGCGCGGCAGCAGCCACCGGCCGGGAAAAAACCCTTGCTCTCCTCTTGTTGGATGCTCGGATCATTTTCGCGAGCAAGCACCCCTCCTGCTAGATGACCCAGATCCCACCTCCATATTCCGCCAGTATTCACTTTCTCCCTTTCTCGCTGTGCCCTGGCTTACTGGAGGCTTTTTAACTAGCACCGCGGGCGGTGACTTATTGTTGTGCACACGCGTGTTCTTTAAGCCGCGCTCGGACTCTCAAAGGCACTTTCATGCCGCCGCCTATTCGGAAGCGCCCTCATTCGACACTCACCCTCGGTACACACACAGGTACTAACAAGTGTGGCCACTCGATTTTTTTTCGGACGCGACACGTGTCCTAGAATTACCACCGGATGACCCAGTCACTCTCTCCTTCCTCCCTCTCTCTCTCTCTCTCTCTCTCTCTCTCGCTCGCTCGCTCGCTCACCCGTTCACTCGGAAGGGCTTTTGATTTTACATGCTAGCAGATTTCGCTGGCGGGAAAACAGGTCAGAGATAAATCAACTGGCGAGATACACTCAATATTCGATCAACAGATATGTACGTGGAAAGTGCGGTTCCCTGGCGATATTTCGCAACAAGCGCTCGGGAATCCTCGGGAAACAATTGGTGGACTAAATCGAATCGGGCTTATCAAGTAGGGCAGGTGTGAAATTTTGAAAATTAGTCTACCGTGACGTATTTTAAGTTTCATCAATACGGGACTTACTAGGTTTACAGTTAAGCTAGACACAATAGATTTTGATCCGCGGGAAAAAATTTGTGGGCTAATGGAACCGGTTTTCTCGAGAAGCGTAAAAAAATTCTGAAAATCAGGTTAAAGAAATGATATTTTAAATTCGGATTTCCACTTAGGCGAAACATAACATTTTGATGGTTGCATTCAAGCATTCCTCCAAGTAATTTCCGGTAGCTAAGGGAGCCTTTTGGTAGCTGGGAGTGTTTGGAAAGGCAGAGGAACCGAGATCCTTGCTGGCAGCCGCGCTCCTCGCCGTCCTTGCTCGCTCGGGTCGTCGAAAGGTAGAAGAGGAGAGGGCGAGAGAGCGAGAGGGAGGATGGGGAAAGGGAACGATTAGAGCACGGTGGCCAAAAAGATGATCGGGTTCGGGATAATGAGTGGCCGGCGCTGGCAATAGCAAAGGCGCAATGTGGTAGGGCACTTGCTCGTGCCATAATTTTCGGTGTGAATTAACATTCCTCGCCGGCACCTGGTAATGGAAGCTACCGCGCTATCATTCCTCTCATCCGGCTTCTGTAGAGATGATATCCCAACCCTCTTTTTTTCGAACGCCTCGTCATTAAAAACTGTAATAGACTCGGCTCGATATATTATTTCACGCCGTGTTGCTAAGAAAGTTACAGGCCTAGCGTATAACTGTAATATGTGAGTTGTGCTTTTCCTTCTAGTATATATTATGAATATGATTTACAATAATTTTACTATATTAGTTTTCTGTTTGTCTTATGAGTCTCAAACGAATTTACGTTTTATTATTATTCGAGTATTACGAAGAAATTAGTTTTTAATTGAGCGGATTTGTATGCAAGTATCAGTTTTCGTTGTTACATTATACATTTATGTACGAAGTTTGAAACTAAAGTATTCAACGGCAATACGAAACACGATAAACGGAAGTTTCCAATTTGTGTGGTTCTATCGTACTTATGTATAGATTTTTTTAAATCAGGGTTGCCTCGTCTACATAAATATCCGCAGTCTGGTTATCAGTTTTATAGGGTTCAAGACTTCTGTGTAGCAGTACATGTAACAAGTAGTAAAAAACTAATATTTTTATCTTGACTTTAAAAATTCATTGGCATGTAATTCTTATCTGCAAGTACTACCTCTTGAGTCTAGATAAAATTTACGAGCTGTAATACATAAACTCCCAGTCTCACAAGAAGGCCGAACATGCCCAGTTATTAATGTCAATATATACACAGAGGATATTAAAGATGTTCGCATTAAACATAAGTTTGATCAATTTGAAAAAACTTGGGTTTCACAGCCGTTGCGAGAGTAAATCTAGCATATCGCAAACACTCTTCTCGAAGCCTGAGGCATCTGAGTATGAATAGGAAGAATCTCTCAAGCGTTTGTAAGAGATATTCCTCATCAGACGTTTCCGTGGACCTCTGTTTTCCCACTGGTCGAGAAAAGCGAGTCTCCCCGCAGCAAAAAGGTTGCGCGGTGCATCGATGGGAATTAATTGAGGGGCTTGGGTGTTTCTGTCGGAGCGCAGGAGGGTAATTGTAGGTGTGGGGGCGAGGAACAATTAAGTCTGCATTTAGAGAAGTTTCGGGTGTGCGAGAGAGTGCGGGGGAGGGAAAGCCGGTGGTCCTGGGGTCGCGCGAGCCACGGAATAAATGGGAAGCGTGCCGCGGAATTCCATCGGCCTACTCAGCCGTCTTAATAATTTGCATTCCGGCGGCGACATTCAATAATAAGCCACCATCACCGCCGCCGCCGTCGCGCTGCCGGTACGCTTGTATCGGGGAGCTTTCGAATCTAATAAGCTCGGCCGTCGCCGCGGTGGGCGACGGCGACGGCGACGGCGCGCGAGAACCCCCGGACAATTCTGATACTGTCCCACCAACTTTCCTGAAAGCTCTTAACAGCTTTCTCCCCTATTCTCTCTTTTTCCCGCGGCGGCACTCGCCCGGCCACTCCTTCCCCCTTATTTCCCTCGGCAGTGCTCGCTCTCGGCAAATACTCCGCTTTCTTAGCCCGCTGCACTCCGAATTACGCTCTGGTCAAGCACCAAAAGGGTAAAGCGCTCCGACCCGCCGCCGTCTTAATTTCCAGCCTAATTAGAGGTGGCTCGGATAAATTATCGCGGCGGAAAAGCCGCGTGTCCCCTTGACGCGGAAAACGAGCTCGCCCCGGGTAACTTGAATCGTCGAGGAAAATTGTAGTCTCCGCGCTTTCTTCGTCCACCGGTTCCTTTATAATTTCGAGCGACCTTGCTGCCGTCGGGCGCAACGAGGCCTCGGCAGTGGAGTTGGAGTCTTTGTCGGATCCTCCGATCACGAAACACAATTTCCGGATCGCGGGATTGCGGGCGAGTGCAGTTAGTTCGCACTTGCCAATCGATTGGCAGTCGCTCCATTGAAAAGCCGAAAAAGCGGAGGGCAAGCAGCGAGAAAGGCTTTACGCCGGAGTGAGCGGGCTTTGACATCGCTCGCTGGCTGACGCATTGTTTCGCCGAAACAAAATTACGCTTGAGAACCAGCTCGCGCGCTTTGTCGACGGGAACGCGATACAGAGAAGGTCGCTGTGTGAAATCACAGAGGCGGACACGCGGGTTCTCGGCAGTGCACACCTGTACACACTTCTCTTCGGGAGGCTCAAAATAAAACATTCTCTCGGCTTGAACAACAGATGAAATCTGTATTACACACGGAACCTCCTGTGTAGAGTTCTACCCGGGTTGCCCATTAATAACATAATTATCGTTAATGCTTTGCCTCCTTACACTTCCACAGACCAGTGTACTTTTAGGACTTTCTGCTTTCGAATAGTGAAACTCCCATCGAAATCACTTCAGTAGTTTTTGCACCAAATCGTAACAAAAAATATTATAGAAAGATGCATATGCATATAATATAATGGCATGTATAATGTACACATAATATAACGCATAAATACAAAGAATGTCTATACAGACAAGCTTTTAAAGCCGAAGAAATAAGTAGAAAAAAAGAACTTGTCTTCATTGCTCGTTGGGTTGTGGATCAGAAGAGTGTCGAGTATTGTCTTTGCAAACGTCCGCGGAAAGAGAAGCTACGGCTTTCCGGTATTTCCGACGGTCCGCTGGTACGCGGCGAGATACAGCAGGACACAGCGAGCACAAACAGGAGAAGCAGAGAAGGCAGCGAACCGGGAAACAGATTGTACGGCTCAAAATCAATAGGCACTTGATTTATTCCCATGCGCCGAACGCGTACCTTGCCTGCTGAGCCAGGTTACGTACGCGTAGAGGGGACCTCACTCCGATTTATGCAAGATACTCCTTTTCTCTCTTGCCTCATGACAGATCAGTATTCTTTTATACTTCTCTAGGTTTTCATGACGAGTGTTCATGATAACACGCGTATTAACTAGTTAGAGTATGTATAATAGTAAATAACACGGTGGCGCAGATGTTACACCATATCGTCCAACACCCTTTCAATAGAACATTTGATAATTTGAACAATAGAAATCTACCCAACCCCTAAATAATCACTAATTCCCGGCGAAGCGGGAATTTGGCGGGTGAAAAGAATGCGTTGGGGATTGTTTAGCGGGGTGCGTAAAGGAGACAGGCGAAATTTTCCTTCCACCGAGCCTATTGATTATCCGACGGGTGATTCCGGCGGCGGTATCGTGTTACGGGGCAAACATTTGTTAACAAATGTCACGAATGGAGCCCCGGGGAGCTTTGGGAACACGTTCTAGTTAGCAAGTAACATTGTCGGACACGCAGAGGGCCGAGCGAGCAGTGGAAGAGTGCGTAAGCGTGTCGAGCTCCGGAGCCCCGTGCACCCTTTATTCTCCCGAGCCCAGCGAGGGCCGTCCTTTTCCTTTTACCGGCGCTGATGCCTCCTCTCGCGCCGCTCGGAATTATTATAATTTAATACGATACTAGCTCCGGCCCTCGGTGCGGCCTTGCTAGCCTCAAATCGTGCCATTGGCGAGCTCTCGCGACCGCCATTATTCGGCGGTGTTTGTAGCCTCCGGCATCGCGTAATAAGCCGGCTTATACACACCTAGGCTTCTTCTTTCTCTTTGTGCCCCGCTCCCGCACCGTGTCCGCACAGACACACGCGCTTGTAACACGCACCTCTCACGTTTTCCTCCTCTCCGTGCGACACGCCTACCTTATTCTTATTATACATACTTGCGCCGAGGGCCCCGCTCAACCCTCCCTACTTGCCCACCCAGCCCACCGTCGATATGTGCATCTGTCCATCCAGTATGTTTCCAACCGGCGCGAATGCCGCCGGCTTGCTCCCACCACTCCCAATCAACAATTCCACGACGCTTAATCCAATTCTTCACAATTTTACATTGCGAAATATCGATTGCGCTAGTTTCTAGTTTGGCTACGGGATTTATGCAGACCTTATTAGAGTTCCGGTTCGAAGATTTTGTGATTTTGATTTTTTGCCGGGACAAAGTAGGATTACCGTTAGAAACTTTCTAAACGTTTGGTGTTAGAAAGTGATGCAATGGTTGATTTTGGAAAGTATTAATTTAGAATTTAACGATCCAAATATTATAATCCTCCTGTATGCTCGCGTTTGTCTTTCATTATTACTCTCCGTTTTGTTAATCCGTCATCTGGTCCCAAGTGGCGTCGTTGCGTTTCAGTTGATACGTGTAATTAATCGAACAGGCTATTAGTCTCGCATGTATACACGAAGTATCGAATATCAAATCCAAAGCACTAACGTGCGGCTCGCGCGGATTGAAAATTGCATGTAATATTGAGGGTAATTATTAGGGCGATGTAGGTATCGGGGCGATGAGCGCGATTTACACGGTCTATTCCGGTGGAAGTTGCGAATGAGCGAACTCCTCGTAATTAGCAGCAATGTGTCCCGCACTGATGTACCTGCGGGGCACGCGTAAGCACGTGGTGGTTTCGAAGAGCGGGTAACGATCGAAGTCGGCACAATTGGCCGGGTTGCAGGGTGCACGATATAGCCAACTACGTGCAGAGCCCCGCCGGATTCAAGGTGTTCGATCAAGGTGCTCGAGAGGCACGCCTACCTCGTTCGCTCTTCTCCTGTGTCGGCCTCGTGCGGCAACATTCTATCTGCATCTGGCGGCCCAACAAACCAGGTCGTCCTGACCGGAAGCCTGTCGTTTACGTCCGTCCTCATTGTCACTGCCATGATCGAGCGGGAAAAGCGGCGGCTCGTGTGTGCGTGCATTGCCGGCGAACCCCTTCGAAAACCAAGGCGTCTCCTGCTCCTCCTCGCGTATCCTACTTGCGGTCGCATCATTTCTATCCCCCGGCAATGTCGGTCCTTTCTTTGCGCACAATGAGGCTGGATCCGTAATTGGCTCCTTAGGGCTCGATACAGGGGAGTGGATATTAAACGTCGGCTAGGAGTCTTTCTCGATCCGGCCACTCACCATTCGGATTACTTGCTGGCCCGCTTTAAGCCTCAACTTTCTTTTCAAATGCAGAGTAGTAAGAGACGCTTTGCGTAAGTCGAACTCTTCGTTCTCAGAGACTGGACTCGTTTAACAATGTATCAGTTAGTTCTCTTTGGATATTTAGATCGTCCACGCATCGGTGATTCACTGAAATTTGTACTACGACAACTTCAATAACTCCTGCAGGAGTTAATGAGAATTAAAAAGCGTAATTGCAAACGTACTACACTTTCAGTTCCATTATCCCGAGAGGCAGGATGCGCGGTTTTAAATTAGGAGGAAGTAATTAATTCTGGCTTTCGAGTCTTGTCAATACATGCAATTAGCAGTAATCCAAGTGACAGAACAAATTTACGGTCAGTCGGGAGGGTCCGAGTGCGATAACCCGGCGCTAGGATGGAAAGAGGAGCGCGCGTAGTAATAATTAATTTTACGATATCGGAAATACTAGCTGTAGATATCGCGTTTCAGTTCTGGCCATTCTTTCCGCGGCGCTAAGGGAGCCGCCACTATATTTTTCAGGCCACCTAAGGGGTTGGGACTTGCGAGCCTGTCTCTGTGTGCGCGCGTGTAAATTACATTACATAGTTACCGCGCTGTTTCCAGGTGAAACGGAGGCTAGCGTGCGAGCATTAAGCCGGCGGGAGGACAGGGACTGCTCGCGAGATGGTGCGCTCCGCTGCTGCTTAATAATTCGCGCGGCATTTTGTTGCGGATGTGCCTGCATTTACCGCACGCGCATTGTTAATCGCGGCCTGGACTATGCGTGTGTGTATGGGCCGCGTGGCCGCGCCAGCGGAGAAAAAAGGCGACGACAGCGGCAGAAAACGGCGGCGCAAGCCGGACGATATATTTACGGGCGGCCGCTCTGAATCGAATTAACGCGCCGCTGTATATCATCCTGCGCGCTGCACGTCGACAACATTTGCGATTCAATTTTTTGCATTTCACGGCACAATACCGCTACTGCCCTCTGCGGGCGGCGGCTTCCTGAAGCCCTAAATAAAAATTCTCGGCCAAATCGGAATAATAAAGGCAGCAAGTAATGGCTTAATTCATAATGCACCGGCGGGAGCGTTGCGCGCTTCGTGTAGTTGCAAGTATGATTACAGAGTTTTATGAATTTTACGGTCAGCTGATTGTTTGCGACGGTGTACCGCTTGACCCAGTTCTCGAGGCGGGACGAGCCGGTGAACTTTAAATGGTCCAAATCCAAATGGTATATCGGAGATTATACTGTCGATATGCTTGATATTTCATGGTATTATGATGCGCCATTATAGGGAATGGGAGTCTTATGTGCTTGGTGGGTGAATGATACGTAACAAAATATGCGATCCTGTAGTATCTACCGGATATCAAGATGCCTCAAGCCTCATTTCCCTATTTCGCACATGGCTAAACACGATTTATTCGGGTATCAATACAATTCCATCCCGTATTAATTTCACCGTTGGTATTGAACCTGTCTTATCCATAGTTCCATTTAATCTAACTCTCGCCCGCATCCGATGAGAGTTCTCCGATGAATTTTTCGTATTTCCACGAATTTCCGGGGCGTGCTACAGCCAGTCCAATATCAGTTTAACTATAGGGCGCTCGGCAAATCCATCGGGCGCACTCATTTTTATGAGTATCTCCATTCTCCTCGAGATTGCCGAGTGTACATTGAACTTGATCCCACAAGTAGACCGGTATATCTCTTGAGCGCGCTATCTCGCTTTCTCCCTTTCTCTCGGTGGCTCGGCGTAAAGAGTTTTCCTCGAGATAGGGAGACGGTGAGGAGGATTGATGAGAGTGGTATTTGAAAATGATTTCAGGGAAAACCCGGTTTGACGCGCGGGCGCGCGCGGAGGAATGGCCGCTTGTCCAGATAATACAGGCGCCCGACAATATGTCAATAGTGGACGACAGGCTGTAGAGCCGAGGCTTCGGGCGAGTACCAAGCGCGCACGTACGTGGGAATGCCAGTCTGCATTCTCACTGGTACAACAACGAGCCTGATAAAACTTTATCGTCCATTTGAAAGGGACAGTCCTGCCGCGCGCGACGCTCGCCCTGTTGGGACTCCTGTTGGAGACGTCGCCGCCTGCTCTCGCCGTCTCCCGGAGAAATGGATAAGAATATCCCGAGATAGGACAGTATCTTCTTTCTCCTAAGATACCTCGCGATTGACAGTAATGCGGGAAAGGCGGGCGGAATGTTACATTTCACTGGAATTCCAATAATGCCTGCGGATAACAATTCTGTTTGTGGCGGTAAAGTGATCGAGCATCTTCAAATTCCTTGTGGGTTCGTAATCGTTTGGGTTTCTTGGTTCTGTTGTGTTAATCGGGTATTTTGATTGTCGCGCTATTTGTGTTGGAACAGAGAATCAATCGAGGTAACTCTTTCTACTCAAATTTGAATGAAACCTTTTTTATGATTGTAATTCATTATTTCATTCTTTCACTAATCGTTTTAGAATTTCTGCCGATTGTAGCTTGCTGTTATACGTTCTTGGTTATTCGAATGTGAAATCATTAGATAATCCAAAGAGTTTTGCGATTACTAATTTCTATAGTTCGTCGATCCGTTTTCCACATCCAGCCAGTTTTATCCAACTTTCCTCCGTTTCAACTATCGGCAAATGCACCGATTGCGAACCAATAGCTCTCGAACGAGCCGGGAAATCCCATTTCGCGTAAAATGTCCTGCGCACATTTGATCTCGCGCGGTCCAGCGTCAACGGTGCGCGCCGCTCTCCGTTGTAATTGATACCTTTATCAGGGCACAAGTTTCCGATAGCCCGGGGCTACAGAAATTTCATCAAACGAAACGTCATCGGCTCCGGACGAAATATTATTCGGATATGCCGTTTTCTCTCTCCGCCTCGATCGATCGGACCATCCTTTGTCATCGAGTTTCCTGCAAACACGCGGCGCCGAAAATTTTGGGGAAAACTGCAGGTGGAAAGGAACAGCGAATCGCTCGGGTGAAAAGAGGTTGAAAGTGGCTTTTACAGCTGGGAGACGTAATCTGGCATAATCTCGTGGGGCCCTTGCCTCTGAGCAAATATACACAGTGGTCCCATCGACGTCCTCAGTCCCACAGGGTCCTGCTGCGGTTCCCCGTTATCGATACCACTGATTATGCCGGGGCGAATGACGTATCGGGGTGCCCAACAGCGTCGCCTTTTCATCGATGCATCTCTATCTCCAGCTGACAGCCTGTCGGGAATACTCTATCTAGGCAAATATTAATCTTACAGTGATAAAGGATGCGACCGGTGCCAGAGAATTTAGAGTAACTTCTGCCGTTACAGTGAAATCACTGTCGTCAGGTTACCCATGGTCGCTGTTTTAAAATCCATTTGAATAATACTAGAAAGAATGTTTCCTCGAATTTCGCCAGAAGATCTGATTGATCGGCCAGTCCAGTGTACATTGCTCTTTTCAATATTCCATCAGTGCTTCAATATTTCACCAGATTTATTTAGATTAGTAAACACACAAGTATCCCAAAGCAAAACTCGTATCTATAAAGTTCAATGACACTCCGTCGGCGCAATTAAAAGCAGACAAATTTATCGACGCCTTCACCACCTGCACAAGAGCCGCGTCATGTTTCTCGCGCTCGACCCTCATTACACCGAGCACTGGGTGTAATTTGGAGGGAATGTCCCGATTATCATTGGGGCGCGTGGCGCGTTCCGCGGTGGAAAAATGTCGGGGAGCGAGGCGATCCGGGGCGAAGATAGCGCGCGAAACGCGCGGAGCGACGCAGTCAGTCGGCGGCGTGGAAAATAAATCAAAGCCAGACGCGCCGCTCTTGGCAAAGGTGCGTGAGCTCCGCCGCTCTCGGGCGAGGGGGTTGAAGGGGTTGGGGGCAGCGCGCGGCGCATTAATAAAACTCGCACGGGCTTCCGAATAATACGAGCGACGGAATTACACTTAATTGACAGCCATCGATCGCGCAATGATAACGGCGCGCCACCCTTGAATGAAGGGCCGTCGAGAGAGGGGGAGAGGGAAAGTGAACCAGAGAGAGACAGAGAGAGCGGGCGGGAGGCGGAGAAAATCGCGCCTTTACGCCAACGGGTTCATCGAGACTGGCTCTCACAAAAAATTCCCTCCACTCGGTAGCGCGCTCGCGCCTTCCTTTTTTTCCACGAGGGTCGTTGATTCGCTCGAGGATGCTACTCCTAACATCTTCATACTTCGGCCCGAATGGAGCAAAAACCGCGCACAAGTACGCACTCCGCTCGTTCTCTCGCGCCGCGCGATTATGGCCGCCGAAAATTAATGCCGGCTCGGGGGGAGATTTGATGAGAAAACGTTGCCTGGAGAGGTGGTAGCGCGTGCTCTAACTTCCATATGAGCAGACTTTTATTCAACCTAATTAAATGGGGGATACTTGATCATTCTTTCAGTAATAGAAAATGTCGCTTACGCCTATACATATGATGTACTCGAATTTCATAGGGTCGTGTCTGGGCAACCCTTGGCCCTGCGATCATAAAGCTCCGAGATCTGCACAACTGGCATATTTAATTTGAATTATTTATGTATACTCTAACCATGCAGACTTTACGAACCCAAGGAATCGTTCGATTGTACGAACTCGCCTGTACTTTCTGAAAGGAATATCTACGCTTTGAATAGGATCTTCCATTAGCCCGAAAGATCTATCGCGAGGCATCGACATATCGGCGCGCGTTTCACGCTCCTCGAATCGAAATCCACAGGCGCGCCCCATAGAGAGCGGAGAAGAATCCGCGTGGTCGATTGTCAATAAGTCCGACTGCGTGCGCCTTCGCAATTGTACGGTGAAATTAGCATGTCACGGTTCAGCGAGTGCGATCCATTTAGCCGATATATATCCCCTTTGTGGCGGCTGCTGAAAGCGCGGCTCTTTGTGCGGGCCGAGGTCGCTTCTGGCCGTTTTGAAAATTCCCTCGCTCTCGGCTTCTCGCTCGCCGGGCAGAGCCGGATAGGCGGATAGACGCGCAGAGCTGTATACATATACACCTACGCGTAGATATGTGTATAGGCGAGCAGAAGGAAAGAGAGGGGCGAGCGAGGAGGCCGTTTTTATTCCTGCCGGCGATTGAAAACGGCGCATCGGCGAGGATATCGGCGAACTTTGGAGGAGGCCGGGATGCGACGGGGCCTCGCTTGGACCAGGTCCCTCTCTCTTTCTCCGTCTCTTTCGTGCGCGCGGGGCTCATGAATATATTCAGAAGCCGGGCTCAGAAGTACGAGACAAAGATGTTAACTGGTGATTGGGGAAACGCTTTCCTCCTTTAAGATCGTCTTGTTAGCGCACCGACAGTCGCGCGCTCGCGCACACTGCCGCACTGAGACTTACACACTTAGGCCCGAAATACGCTGGCCAAGCGGAAGATGAGAAAGAGAAAGAGAAAGAGTGAGGGCAGGGGGAAGGGGGAAGGGCAGAGCGAGCCAGGCCCCGGCGTACCCACCCATCGAAATCTCTTACTCCTCCGTGGACTTTAATGTCTTCAGTAACTGGTCGTAAAAGAAATTCGTGTGTACCCCTCTGCTTACCGCGATCCTCGTGTCTCTTCTTCCCGGCGTGTCCGCCGGCCGAGGTTCAGTCGAGCGAAGAGAAGGGAAGGGAGGAGGAGGAGGAGAGGAGAGAAGAGAAGAGAGGCAGAGCGAAGTAGTGTGCACGAAAGCGGGAGCCCGAGTGGCAAGGGGCGGAGGAAGACGCTGGGCTGCTCGCCTCGATTTTATGCAAAAGGAGAATCAGCTGTAGGTACTTACAATGTACGCGCGATAAGGAGCGAATGTCTCCTCCAGGGTGCCGGGCTTTTAAACAGGCTGCTCCTTAAATTCACTGATTCCGCCTCTCCCTTTCGGCCCTCTCGCTCCCTTAACCCTTCCTCTCAGTGCAGGGAACAGGCCCTCCAATCCATCTGCAGGGCCGGTCTGTGTGCCCGCACCAGACGAATACATTTGCCGCTCCTCCGCGTGGAGTGATTAAGTTTTGCGACAGACGGAATTAACATATTGATCCGGCCGGCGCACAGGCCCAATTAAATATCGGCCGGCAACCTCGCTCCCTCGTCGGATCCTCCGCCGCGGCGGACGCGACATTCAAATGGCCTCAACGCGCCCGCTCTGCCTGATAAGCTAGTGATAATGAGGATTTCGTGGTTGTAAGCGCCACTCAATTGGCGAAAGGCTGCGCCCGGATCATTTGGTCATCTATTCAATCAGCCTCAATTGCACCGTGATTCATAGTTATTCGCACGAATGCATTGACCCTCCGACCGGCCGTAGCCAGATCCTACACTTCTAGCTGCTCAGGCACGGCTTAACACGCTGTCCGATCACGATAACTTTTTCAGATCGCCTATCCTCAAACAACAGAGCTCTTCACTGTTCAAACTAATATAAAACTCGAATTGTAGCAAAAAATAAGGGAAATTTCGTCTCTGGACCAGACAATTATGAGGTTTTCATTTTCATTTACTGTATATTTAGTACCTTGATAATCGATTGGACCGTTTAATCGACATGGTCAGGTTCGTTTTTAAAATAAAGGTTATAACAGAGAAGAATTACTCCTTTATTGGCATAGGATATGCCTCTTTAATGCATATGTGTTCGTGTATGTGCGGCATATTATCTAGAATTGCGCAGACAAGACTCTAGAATCGCCTGGAGGCAAGTATCGGTGGTACAGCAGATGGAAACAATAATCGCACGTATCACGCTGCCTCCTGCAGGGTTGTCTTTTAATTAATATCCACTTAATTAAGTCACCGTCAATGGCTTTGTAGTTCGACGGCGCGGCTCGTTATCTATGGGGCGCAGGGTGCGCTCGATTCGCTAATAGAAACTGCTCGCGGAATAGTTGGCGTAGTTAAGCCCCTTCGAACACACATCGGTGGATTGATACGCTTCTATTAATACTCCTTCTTCGACCTGGCTTACCCCTGGCCTCCTGCGCGACAAGCTCTGCTCCACGCTGCTGTTTCCAAATCACGTTGGCCCCACGTTCCCGATAGTGCACGTTGCATAATTATTTCGTGAGACTGCGCGTGTAAGTCAAAGTCTGCGTTTGAAGATTAGGCTCGAAATCCAAATCTCTGTGTTCGCAGCAAGTGATTAATAGCGTCTGGCTTCCTGTTGTCCTGCGGCATAGAGAATGTCGCTGGTGATTAGGATTAGATTCGAAGATTCGCACTGATTATGTAGAGGCGTTGAGAGAGTTCATCTTCTCATGTAGTAAACTTTATGCAACTAAAAACCATTTGTCAAATCTTCTGATTTTGGACATGAATTGGATTTCGATTCTCACCGCGTTTGTTGAACTTTGTAGAATATGAAAAATAGAAGATTGGCATGAATATTTTTAAAAATCATTTGTCTAGGTTGTAAGTTCTCGAATTAGATGAGCTCAGTGCGCCACGCGTCAAGCCCGGGTGGAATGGTGTTCGAAATTAGATGGGGCATATGGCGCGGAACGGGTGAGCGAGTATCAAAAGGCTGATTGCGGCTCGGCGATCGAGCAAAAGTCGCCTCGGGCTAACTCAGATTTCCGTCAATTATGCGCGCCGTTCTTAATAAAGCTGGCCGATAGGCCAAGTGCACAAAGAGGGTTGATTTGACCAGTTCGTTCGTTCGCCCGAAGAAAAGCGTAACGGGGACTCCAAGGGGGAGGAGAAAAAAGGAGAGAGCGAGAGAGGAGGGGAGAGAGTACGTGTACCAAACGAGTAGCACCCTCGTTAACATTTCCTTCGTCAGTCCAGCTTTTGTCGCACCGGCGACCCTTTCACTCCTGAAAATAATCACTCGAAACGAGCCAAGCTCCGCTATAGAAACGCGCTCGAAAGCGAAACGGTTACTCCCGTGCGGACTAAAGTTACTTACGCACTTCTATCAAAAGCAGACGGTTCGACATTAATTGACTAAGTAACCGTGTGCGAGTTAATAAGTCTGCGAAATATGAACCGTACAGGCGGCGGCCTCGACTCTTCCAGACGCCGACACACCCGCCGGGAATAGAAGCTCCGATAAGTCGACACACATTACATGGCTACCGTATATTTATTCTCTTACAAACTGGTTCTTTCTGTAAAACTATCCCGCATCAACGAGTACAAATTACATGTCTAGCAGTGACTCAAAATGCAGACAAAATATTACAAAAGCTTTGAAACAACTATGTCCCTATTGTTAAAGAGATGGTGCCTTAAGTCTATCTCGAAGTACGCGCTCGATTTCCAGCACACGTGTGTCGGAGAGCGAAAGGGCTTCCTGCGGATGCGACTTTCACCCGGCCACGTGTGCCGCTTCCCGCGACATCGGGGGTATTGTCGGATCGCGCAAATATTTCGAATAGCCGGGCAATAACAAACTCGGGCCCGTCCCCCCGCCATTCCCCAGGGTGCTTGCGTGTACCTACGCGAGATGCCTGTGGGCATCGATCGCTCCTCGGGAATGAAAGGAAGACGCGCGCCGGCAGAAGGAAGAGAGGCAGCGAGCGATAGAAGGCGAGGGAGAAAGTGAACGGACGCGCACTCGTCTACATAGGGCATATGTGTGCGCCGCGGCATGATGTATCCGAGTAAGTGACATTTCATGTTTCGCCCCGCGGAAGATTTCACCGATGCACCGTACACGGCAAATAAAAATATATTCGTTTGAAGAAGGCACTCGGGCAAGTTTCGCTACGGCGACGCGCCGCTCTCTTTCTACCGGTGTCCCCGCTCGCGAATCTATCGATCACCGATATCGAGAGCCGCCTGCATATAAACAGAGTGATTCGGGGGAGCCACGCGATTATTTAGGAGTGTGTGCCTTCGTGATCGTATGGATGAATTCACAGTGGTTACCATTAATATTCGAGGGCTTGGGAAAGCCCTTATGTATCCACTCGAGATATATCGCGCACGAGAAGGATGAAAAATGCAAAGAAACTCCGGGAAATTTGGTCCTCTGCATATTTGGCTGATATCGCGTATCGCGTTGCATGACGCATTTATTATTAAATTCGAGCATTCCTTTGCTCTATGTATATTCCTTGCCTCTTATTCATCGTACTGTTATTCCGATTAGTATCGTTTAATGTGCAAGGAGACTAATTTTTGTATCACTTGGTGTCGCATCAATCTTCCAATATTATTATTATGGGTCGGCTTAGCCAGGGGCTAGTATTTGTAGCGATTTCTCTTGGTGAAAGGAGTTCGAATGATTAGGATATTAGCCCGAGCGACGATTAATTGCTGGCATTACGACTGAATGAACTAGAATATAAATAAAGATTATGAGGAACAAGGCTATAAAATTGTCATGTAACAGTGATTGACGTGTCATTTGTCTCATATCGCTCAACACAAGGTTCGTCCTAGGCTCATTAGCGCGATGTAACCCGCCGGTGCAACAGCAATTAATTAACACACAAGTGCTAATAGAAACCAGCCATGAAATCCACCCGGGCGATTTGTACTGGCGGGATTTTTATAGAGTTGCGGCTACAGAACGCCGGGCATAAAGTCGCTCGGCGAACCCGTGGCATTAAGCGATTTTCCCTCGTGACGATCGATATAAATTTCAGCGGGCTGCCTGTATTTCGCGGGGACATTTTTCGCGCGAATCTCCATCCACGAAAAACGTCAAGCGCGCGTGTTACTCGATAACATACTCGAGCGTTGGTGAGCAACAAAAAAAACAGGACGAGCGAAACTTCTGTCATTACACTTGCCCGTAACGCCGCTGCTGACAAATTCAATCTCACACGTGAATCGTGCAACTCGCACGGAAATGCGTGTGTATCCTTTTCAGGCATCGGATCGCTCTGGTACAATTAGCTAGTGTTATTCCTTTTATTTCTTGCGCGTTTACGATCTACATGGTCACATAGTTAATGACTAAACACCAATCTGTGTCTACGAAGCCCGTAAAAATGACAGATTTCAGATTCCTGGAGGAATAGTTGACTTTTATGATGACAGGAATACAGTTTCTAAAGATTTTGGATCAAATAGAATAATTGCTTTTTTATTTCTTTTCGGTGTTAATACTCTCAGATTAAATCAGTCACGCTGACAAGTATCACTACACTCCGTTCTCTCACTATTAACACGTATCCCTTAACGAGATAAATTCGTCAGGCTGTTCCTGCGTGTTCTTGCTCGCCCAGAGATGATCGTGCAGCGCAACATAATCCAATAACACTTAAAGGTTTTGCGGCTCCCATCGGAATACACTCATAATGGCAATCGTATTTTTCCGGCGCAGTACAAGACGCGTGGTAGCAGTGATGGAGTGTGACCAGATGTTGCTTCTCATCATTTCCAGCTGCTTCCGCCAATTCCAGTTTCCAGTAGAAGCGCGCGCGCGGCGGCGGCGATGGTGGCGGCAGGCGGCTGGGGTCCGCTTGTTAAGTCGGGGGCATGTTGATCGGCCCCTCTGGCCCCTCGCTCTTCGCGAGAGAGAGAGAGTGAGAGAGAGAGCGCGCGCGCGGGGGGACGAATAATGGGCAGTAAAAGCCGGCTACGAAGTGGCTGGAATATGCATATCGGCTTGTATCAAGCAGCTCTTAGGCGCTGGCGATACTATCCACTTTCTTGTCAGTCGGCCATTGAGAGCCGGCGGCTCCGCTTCGGAGCGGCCCGGCAGCGCGCGTCCCACTACTCTATTCGCCTTCCTCCCTTTTGCTTCTTTCTCGTGTCACGAATTGGATGGTTTAATCGCTATTACCGCGCGCCGCGAACTCTATTGGATCCTCTCTCGGCAGCAGACAGCGCGCGGTTCGGAGGGCAAGGGAGTGGGCGATAGCGAAGGGCGAAGGGCTGGGAGGGAGAGGCCGCGCGCTCGTCATTAACCGGCAATGTATAAAATCGGGCAGGAAGAGCGCGCGCGCTCCCGGCTAATTATAAATAATAGGAGCGAGCGGTACTTTGGCTCGAGGGAGTGCGGGCTCGATCCTCGATCGTTTTATGGCGATGTTATTCGGCGAGATGTAATCGACGCCGACGTCTTGCCGGGATATATCGTGAAATTACGATAATATCAGGGGTCAAGGTAAATCGGCGCGCTGATTAAAAGACGATAAAGATCGTAAAGGCCGGCGAGCGGCCGATTGCGCAAAGGCCGCGCGCGCTTTCACCCGACTGGACAAAACGCTCGACTTCCGCCTAATTCCTCGGGACTGGCTCGACCGCCCGCCAAACTAACAAAGCCAACGCGACGGAGCCCGCGGACCAGAACTTTGAGAGCAGACTGGGAAATGAGGGATTCGCCAAGTAGGCCAATGCTAAAGTAAACAGCAAGTTTGCGCCGATTTACTTGGGAATTGTCCAAGCGTCACTTTTCCGCGACAAAGTAAATGCGCGCGCGCGCGCGCTCCCGTTGAAATCAAAAACTCTTCGCGCGACGACATCAGCTCGCCGACGACGACCCGAGCGGATAGTGTTTCCCGAGTTACTCGAGCCCGTGGATATTCATACAAAAGAAATCAAGTGAACTTGGGGAAAAATGCGCCGTTACAGAGGAGTGCGGCGCGTACCACTGAGAATTCCAATGCAGCGGCGGCGGCGGCGTCGCGCGTTTCCAACGCCGCTTATGAAAAGACACGTTCTCGCGGGGATGGGAGCGGAGGAGGGCGAGGGGTTGCGCTGTAGTCACGATAATTACAGCGTGTCTTTCGGATTAAATGTCTCGGACGCGCGTGTAATTTGCGCGTCGTTAAAACGAGAGCCAGAAGCTAGGATTAATTTACAGCAATGAATAACGCACGCGAGAGCAGAGAGCTCGCCTTCCGCTCGAATTAATGAATGCCGCGCTCTCTCCTCTCTCGCTCTCGCGGCATTGTGCCGCGGCGCGCCGTGTTATTAGCAGCGCGCACCAGTCGAAAGGGCGAAGCGAGCCAATCGGATTTCGCCGATATTCGGCCGGGCGAATCCGAAAAAGCATCCTAATAAATAAGAGAGCGCCTCGTAAATCAGCTGATGCGTGGCTAATCGATCGGTCGGCCGGAGATCAAGCAACGAGCGAGACTAAAAAGTCCCTCCGCAGTCTCTGTATCTCCCACCTGAGGAATCTTCTCGGAAGATCGGCCCTGAGTCCGACGATGTAATTTCACGGCCAAATCACGGAAGTCATGGGCAATGGGGGTTTCTCTCTCGTTTCTCGAGCGCGCGCGCGCGGGCCCCGATACATACAGGGCCCGCGCGCGATTCAGGCCGAAAGGAGCCCTCGTGTACACACCTTGACTCGGCGATCGCGCCTGCCATTTCCTTGGGCCCTCGGTGCCTGGCCCTCGCAAAACAAACAGTTGGAGCTAGGTGGTCCCTCATTAAGTTGGCACCACGAACCGGGAGTGGTCCCCTTCGATTCAGGCTTGATTCCGCCGCGCCGTAGGGAGGCCCCTCCGAACGGCCCCGAATTCACCTCCTGCCCATTACGTCTGTATACACACACCATGCAGCCAGGCCCACCGAAAAACTCCAAAGAGTTGAATAGCCAACAGGTATAACAATAGCAGGAAGCAATTAGTAAGGTGGAATAAGCTGGGCTCTCGGTTTCATGAGAGCATTAACACTTCAACTATCAAGCCCGGGTTATTTAATTGTGTTGCGTCAGTTATGGAACTATTTATATTCTTCATGCAAGATTCTGCATTACTCTTTGCAATTATTGCAAATCAAATGGATGCTCGGGTTGAGATAAAATCTTTCCCAAGATAGAAACTCAAAAGCTCTCGTATTACGCGTGACTAAACAATAAGTGTCGCAGCTAATTGCACAATGCAGTTCGCGGTTAGTCATTGAATTTCTTAGGGCACGCGCACTTTGGCACACGTGCATACTTAGATGTTCGTCCCCCAAGTGCACTCGAGGCTTCCTGCACGTCCTTGGTGCCCGGGGACGCGAGTGAGACGTTCCCGAAGCGAAATGAATGCATTCGATACATGTGACAATTGCCGCGGTGGCTGGATATGCTTGTTAGCTAAACGGGCGAGGTTACTGCCAGGAGCATTGCCACGTGGATGTCGGTTGCACGTGTTCCCCATCCAGTGCGCTGTAAGGGCTCCATACATTTGTCGCGTGGAAATTGGATCGATTTCGCGGACGTTTAGATCTAGGAATCGGGAGTAATTGATTTAGGGCCGCCACGTGCATCCCCGATTGAATATCATCGTCCATATCCCCCGTTGAGCCTCTGCCATCTCTCAGAATTTACGACGGTGATATACTCTGTTTTACTATTACTGTAATTGCCATATTAACAATTTGATTGGCATGTCAGTTGTACGAAAATAACGCTAATAATAATATTTAACATGCCGTGAAAGCATCAATCAAGTTTAGCAGCCAACCTGTTCATGAAAAATAAGTCACACTAGAACTATCGACAGGTTTGGTATATTTAGGTACACGTTCGGCAGATATTGCGAAGGATTAAAACGGCTGAAAAAAAAACTGATGCAAAAGCAGTTGTATTGTATTAAAAGTCACCATTTAGTAGGAATCAATGGTGTTAGCCGAGGAGTTATTAGGCTAATTCAAGTTTATACGTTTTATATCTCGATCCTAGATCCCCGAGATTCGTAAATCGAGTTTAATGAAAAGGACTGGCCAGACTTGGAAAAATCCCCGGCGAAAGTCTCGTACTCCTTTAGTTTTATCTTTCGCACTCGGCCCCACATCCAGTTCCACGCGGCGCGGATATCTCCCTGGAGGTATAAAGGTGCGCTGGAGGTATAAATATAAATCCGACGAGGCGAGGGATGCAGGCATAATGTCGAGCGGATCATTGCACAGAGCTAAAGAGGAGACGCATTGGTGGTACGGTGGACGCGGAGAATGCGTCGCCGGCCGCGCGGCATAAGGAAAATGGCCGATAATGGGATTACCCATGGAGAATGGATTACTGAAATCCCTCGAATGCAAAACCTCGCGATAATCTCGTACGTAGGTATAGCGAGGTGCTCCGGTATCCGTGACAGTCGCGATACACTCGTAGTGAGCCTCTCTCGGCGCGGCTATCGCTCTCCTCCGCTCTCTCTTTCTATCTCTCGAGCGCTCTCCCTGCGCCTTTCTCTCCGCCCTTCTCAGCCATGCACACTCTCGCTCTCAGTGTCCCAGTCTCAGGACACGAAAATGTCCTGGGAATAAATATACTTATCGGCCGACGGCTTTCTTGCTCCACCTGTTGTGCGCGCCGCGCGGCATCGAGCACAGGTTTCCGCCGTCTATCTGTGTGTGTGTGCGCGCGTTCCTCTGCAGTGTGTGCGCATGTGTGCGATCACCGGGGAATTATCCTTCCAGAGGACGTAGCTAATGCGAGTAGTTAGCGCAAATGGTACACTGGCCGGCCTCTCTCTCGCCTCTCCCCAACCCGCCGCCCGCCCCGCCGGATTATAATGAAATAAATACGCCGATTAAGAGAATACCTTTAAATTAACCGGTGTTATTATCCCGCCCGGTGTGTGTGCCCTGACGAGTATTAAGTTTCCGAGTCTCGCGTTCGAACTGACTGTCCCCCCAACTCTCTCTCTTTCCTCGTCGCTCGGATCTTTCTCTGTTCTTGCTCGCATGCCTATCGTCATAAACGCAAGGTACGTTCAAGCGGTAATGAGTTACTCGTCCGGCCATATCATCGTCTTTTGACTGGAAGAGTCCGCAACTCTATCGGAATATTAGTCGCAATTAGACTAGATCCCGGCGGCGGAGCCGCGTCGGAGATAGCATTAAGTTTACTGATAAAAGCGACGCTTCCGATGCTAATGGTTCTTCTTAATCGCCGGGCGCATCAAGTCATTGGATTGAGAACGAAAATATCGTGGGAGTTAATTGCACTAATGACGTCGAGCGCCTCTCATTCACGCATCATGCCGGTGACATTCTCGGAGGATCGTTTACCCTAGAAGGCGAAGCTGTTCCAGTTTCTAATTCCCCGGCTCAATTAAACCTCGCGCTTGTATATGTAGGATAATAGTAATAATAAAGATTTAAGCTTCCATTGCACCGGAACACCTGAAAAATGCCTCTGCAAGATTAACACATCCAATGAACCCTGGAGTTTCTCGATTACTAATTACAATTTTCTCCTTTTGCAGATCCCCGTGAAAGGCCGCTTTGGGCTCGGGACAATCGTTTGGAAAAATAACGTGAGTACTCCATACAGCTATATGTATACGTAGAAGATAAGCACAGGTTAACCGATACCTAATAACCGAGTTGAGCTCGAGATGAGGTCTGCTTTAGCGCTGGCCGCGCTCGCTTCTTTTTAGCGGCGGTCGGCGGACGCTAGTCTCGGTGTAGCAGCACACGAGCGCTAATTCGATCGTGTCGGGGCGAAGACAATGAAACAAAGAAAATTCTTTCCCACGCACAGGTGCCGCCTTATGGTGCGTATGGCGGCTGCAGCGGCGGCGACGGCGTATTCTCGGTATGAAAACGCGCGCGCGCGCTGTCGCCGCCACGGTAGCTCGCCAGTAGCAGCTTCACGGTTCGTAAGTGAAGGCGATAGAGAGTGGGTGAGCCTCCGCGGCGAGACAGAGGCTAGAGTGCTGGCTTTCTTTTAATTTGAGGATAGAGCCGCCCCGGTTAATGGGAGTTTCGTGTAGATTTTTTAAGCCGTTAGGTAAATTCATTAACTCGCTATCGTGTTACCAAGCCTCGCCGATCATATCTCTAATCCTAGCTGGCCTCCATCCCCGAGCGCAGAAAGACACTCGTCGTCTTCTCTCTTATTCCGCTCATTCTCAGGCGCCCCGGCCTTTTGAAGTGTGTCCGTCTCGGTGTGTCTGTCTGCCTGTCTGCCTGTGGCTCGCCTTGGCTGCTGAATGCTCTTCCGGCGTATCCAATTCAGTATCGCACTCGAATGCTCCGCTGCCTTGAATGGCCTAGATACCCGAAAACCCGCCTTTCAGTGGCCTCGCCAGGAAATGTACTCTTTTTCCGCTAGGAACCAACTGTTTGATGTGGCTGGCCCAATATTGCTACTCCTGGCAAATCGGTCACGGGGATCAGTGCCCACCTCATTCCTCTCTCGTCCTCGCTACGACTTCGTTAATCTCAATAGAGTCAACATCCGATCTAGTATGCTTTCACAGTTTACAAGGGGATGTATACTGTGTGGGGACGTGACACTATTTATTGAATTCTGCTTTCCATCCAAGAAATTCAACTCGTAGCCTTTCGCTTTAACTTTGCAACTGCTAATGGATTAAATAATACATATACTTGTTTTCTTTGAGTAAAACTCATAAATTCCCACAACTATACCAACGCAATGTTAAGTACTTTAAATGTAAAAATCCGAAATTCGTAATTTTGACCGGTTTGGTAATTCTAGTGTTAATGAAATCGTCACTGTCAATAACTTTATTTCGTTCCTTCAAACGCAGACATATATTTATATTAGAATTCCGGTTATACAGGGTGATTGTAGGTGTTAGGTTGGTAGAATGAAAGATATTACACATATCCTAGTTACACCGTCGAGATAGACTCCGGCAAGGTGTCGAGTACCGCGAGTGTACCCGCGCTATCTAAAGATCTTCCTATTTGCCAGTAACGAACACTCGAGAAATGTGCGATCCAAGTGGTTAGAGTCGAGCGGAGGGAAATAAGCGGCGCGGCGCACCGGAGCTACGATCCCGAACCTCCACCGATTACGTAGAGTGGGCTCGCTAATGTAATTGTACGTCGAATAATCCGGAGTCGGTTGTACCGGTGGGCATGCGGCGTCGTAACTCCCAGCATCAGTGGTCCCGATAAACTTTTAGTTTTGCGCGGCTTCTATAAGGAAGGGCGGGCGATGGAGGGGCGGGCGGGGGGAGCCGGTCGAGTCAAGTCGAGTCGAGTCGAGTCGGCGCGGCGAGGCGAAGAGAGCGGCTTCAATAAAATCGTGAACACGGCACTTACACCGGCAACGTCATAAAGTAGCCGGACGCGTGTAACGAACTCGGTTAATACTCCGGGCGTGTAGCTCGTTGGAAACCGGACTAATTGTGCGCACACGAGCCTTCTTCCCTCGCGTCGGCATAAGGGGACAGGAAGAATCCGAGCGGGCGAGCGGGCGTTCGTTCTAGCGTGCGGATAGAGAGGAGTTTCTCCGGCGCGGGCGGAGTGTGTCGACTGTCGATCGCTCTATTACAACTGGGGACTGGGAACTCGACTCGTTTTCACGGAGTCCGGACGAGCCGTGAAATAGTCAATGGCACCGCGCGCGCCGAGGGTTCACCGAGAGGTTAAGGAGAATGCGAGCGAGCTCCCGGTGCCAACAATGGGCCAACTTACTCCCCCGCCGCGCCGCCGCCGACTTCCCCGAATACGTATCCCCGAAATCCCGTCCTCTCGCTCTCTCGTTCTCTCGCTCCCCGCGATCCTCCGCCAGCTGCGTTAATGTCGTGGAACGCGCCGACCATAACGCCCGGCCGATTGTAGTAAGTTCCTCGACTGGAAACCGGCTAGGAAACTTGGCCGAGGACCGATTCGAGTCGACCGATCTTCCTCTGTTGACGTTGCAACCCCCATTTCGTTGTTAAGTCAGCACCCCTGCCTATATCTATCCCTCTTTAAATCGCTTCCCTCAGCCTAGGTGAGAAACGCTCGATCCGATCGCTATTGGGAGCAATTGCGGGCTCGGCGTATATTCGCCTCGGTCGGAATCCCGCCACTTTTTCCCTACGGGCCCGTGAAACGCGGCTAACTCGGCCGGCAGCCCGCCTCGAGATCGCTGACACGAATCGAGCATGTTTTACCTCCGCTTTGCGCAAACCCCGCCGACCCTCCTTTCGCAATCGCGCGTCGGCTTAGACGGCGCGCGCAAGAACTATAGAATTCCAGTTTCCTATGATTACGCCCAATTCACGCGACGCTGGAGCCCGGCGGCGGGTCCGCTAACGCCGCTTCCAGCCGCGCGACTGCTATCGATGAAAAAGAGCGGGTGTTACGGCCGCGCGTATTTGCCCGCCCGGCAAAACACTCGTCGGGTGCATAGGCCGCCGCGCCGCCCCGTCGTGTTGAAATGCCGCGTCGATAGGAGCTATCATTTCCGCCGGCCTCTTTCTCCTAATGCAAATATTACGGCTTTTAGTAATAGAGGCTCGTCAAAGCGAGGGTGCGGGGTTGGTGGTGGCATCGATGGCTGGTGCGCGCGCGGAGCCCACCGGGCCAACAACACTTGGACGAGTTCGTGCCGAGTTCGGCAAGCCCCGCTCTGGTAATTGAAGCGTTATCAGCGCACCAGAACGATGTCACAAATATTCAGCGCGACACATCGCGGTGGCCGAGCGCGCGCGCGCGCGCGCAGTGGATTAAAGCGTCATCACCGGGCAGTGTCAGGGTGTACGGTACAACTGTGATCCTGTAAACGACCCTTTCGAGAATAAACTCCCTGCCAGTATTTATGGACTTTTGGGATTAGCGCCGGCAAAGTGGAAGAAGGGTAGGTGGCCCCGGAGCTCTCCTCCGCGCGCGCTGTGTCGGCGGAGAGTGGCTCTTTTGTAAAGTTGCTCGTTCTCTCTGTAAGTGGTTGGCTCCTTCCCTGCACGGAGCTGGAGGAGGCCGCCGCCGGGAGCAGCTCGTAGAACTAGAAAGAGCGAGCGAGAGAGAGAGAGGGAGATAGCGAGCGGGGAGGAAGGTCGTACATCCTCAAGGAAGATCGGGCGCGAGCCCGATCTCACTTCTGTTTATGCGATACCTCGAGATAGGGCTGCGCGCGGCCCCGCGCGCTCTTTTGTCCGAGGGTGGTTTTCACCGTTCACCGGAGATACGAATGAATAAATTTCGGGGCCAGGGCGCAACATATTTCACGCGCGCTCCTGTACGCCCGGGCCGTGCGCTGCCTCCGCTAGAACGGGGCTCTCTCGCCGTGTAATGTGCCCGTTGCGGTTTTCCCGGCGCATTTACAAGCCGCCCCGTTTTCCCGGACGCGCGCTTTAAGGGACTTAACCCGGATCAGCACTCGGCGATAAGCGGGAAGAAACCCGGGGATTTGGAATAATCACGAGGCGTTATTGTTTACCTCGCCACTCTCTTGCACGGCCAGTGGGCCATCGTCGCATTAAGTTATTAAGGCGAATATACCAACAGCACCGCCGCAGGCAAACTTCCTCCTTGGTAATATCAATTGGCGCACTCGAGGCTCCGTAACGCGCTCAGCCGCCTTAACGCGCGGATAAATGCAACGATTCCAAGACACTCGCGTGCGCCGCGCGTTCTCTGATATTGAGAGTGGCTGATAAAGGAGCGTGGAAAATTCGATAAGTCACGCGTTCCTGCCTCTCGGCGACGGTGCAGTCGCTCCGAAAGCCCGATAGCAGCAAGAGAGCTGCCTTACATATCGCCACTAACAGAAATCCGTCTCCCGTCCCTTTCGCCGGCGCACAGTCGCATCCTTGCTATCGAGGGCCGGACTCGTCCCGTCGGAAATTGTTGCGATAAAGATGTTAGGGGACAAGGTTAAACGCGGTTGCACGGCGCATAGGAGTGACTGGAGGCATTTCTCGCAATCAATGATGCTAATGACTTGGGAGGCCGCCGCTACCCCTTTCGGTGCCGGAGGCTGCCGAGAAATCCTTGGTATTTCAATATCCGAGCGGGCGCAGGCCATCACCCAGATACCTCGGGTACACTCGGTATCCCGCTGGCGACAGATCAAAGCGTTCCCGATCTTCTGGAGTCATTAGGACACCCTCGGACCTTACGACCTAACGGTTCACCTGAGCCGCTGCCGCCGCCGCCGCTGCCGCCGGTCGTCGCGCGTATAGCCAAGTGCTCGCACTCGTGCGCGCACACGTACCCGGGCCGACTCGAGGAAGCGAGCGAGTACGCAAGCAAGTAAGGAAGCGCGAGCGAGCGTTCGAGAGATGCCGTCGAGTGAGAGGAGGCCGAGAGGAGACCGAGAGGAGCAGCAGCGGCGGCAGCTCGGCAGATACGGAGAGAGCGCATCTCTCCGCTCGCCGAGTGCCTCCACCTTGAGCTCGCTGCAGAGCGAGCGAGAGACCGAGGGAGAGATAGCCGCGCGAGGAAGGAAGGGACAGGTAGTGAATCCGAGAGATAGAGAGAGAGTGAGAGAGCCGGAGCGAGGAGGCCGAGGAGAAAGGGCTCGCGAAAAGGGCAGAGGGGCGAGAGAGGGCCGATGAAGGAAAGAGGTTGGCGAAGGGTACCTGGCGCAGGTAGTGGGAGCGAGAGGGGGAGAGTCCTCGGTATGGGAAGGCATGGGGAAAGGAGACGGTAGATGGCGATGCTCGGCGTCGGAGGGGTGACGCTCGGGGCGCCCAAGGGGAAGCGGTCGCTCTCCGCTCCGGGCTCTAGGTGGGGGGTGTAGGTGCCGGGCTCCGGTGGTGGGGGTAGACGCTCTCTGGCTCCCCTCGTACGGTTAGTTTCTCCGTCGACACCGCGCGAAGCAGATCGTACTGCCGTTCTCGTCGCCCGAGTACGATCTCCTCGCGGTATCGTTCTCCAGTCCGATCGAGAGAAAGAGAGAGATCGAGAGCGGGCGCGCGCGCGCGGCATCGAACCCACCACTACGCGCTATGGAGACTCGCGTTCCAATGAGCCAGTGTGCCGTGTGATTTGCTCTCATTGTTGAGCTCGCCTTTGTGACACGGACCTACGAGGTCCTTGGGTGCGGGAGAGCGCGCGTCGCCCTCCGGAGCAGAAGCCGTACGTGAGGATTGAGTGGCTGGCTACTTGATTTTGCTCTACCGAGTGTACTGGGTGTTATCGTCTGTGTTGTACTACGTACTTGCTGCTGCTCGCTCGGCCAGCTAAAGCCGCGGTCAGTGAGAACAAGAGTCGCTCTCTCGGGAATCCTCGCTGAGAGGAACTCGGCGAGTTGGCCCTGTGAGATTGTAGGCTGCGGAGGATCGAGTTAAGGACGAGAGAGTAGAGAGTATACGGAGTCGAGAGCTCGGGCGGCCGTCGGGCCAGGGGACCCGGTTCCAAGGATCGAAAGCCGACATCGAACACCGGCCGACGGAAGAAGGAAGATCGTATTGCTCTTGATCCCGAGGAAGCGGCGGATTGCCCGCTCGGAGCCGCTCGCTCCAGGCCTTCGGCAACCCTTTACTCTCTTTCTCGCCTCTCCCCCGCCGCATTCCTCCAGCCGCCGCACCAGCCGCCTCCAGTCCTATCGAACCGGTGTGTTTTCTCATGTGACAGTGACAGTTCTCAGTGCTTCCTAGTAACCTTCGTGCGATGTACTCGGATCACGCGATCGCCCACTTCCACCTTGTAAGTACCAAAGTACCAGTGGTGTTCTCTTCTGTTGTGCGTTGATTCCGGCCGGCGCGAGTCGCCCCTGTGTACCGAGCGCGCGCTCTCCTCCGCTTGGAGTGAGTTCCCCTCGACGGAGCAAGAGACCCCAGCGAGGGAGAGAAAGCGAGCGCTTGGAAGATCGAGTGGCATTTCGAGTGGACCGTTGGATGATTAAAGGAAAAGTTAGGCCGACGAGCGAGAGAGCAGTGCATGTGTCTCCGAGTGCGAGAGGTCAGTGAGGCGACTTTGAACTCTCGATTCCTAGATAGCGAGGGATGTACCGACGCCCCTCGTTTGACGAGTCAGTGCTCAGAGATCTCGCGCCCAAGACTAACCCGGAAGCGAAGCCTCGTGTTGTGTGCGGCACACGTGACCTCACGACCTATGTATATGCGTCTTCCCGTGTCACCTCGCGTGGCCGTGATCCTCGCTCCAAATGCGATGGCTATCGCGGGATGCGCGGAGGCTCTTCGGGGAAATAGCCGACCTTTCAAGGCCGCCTCATTGAAACTCTCGCTGATAACGAGTGCTTTCCTCTCGCTCGCGCTCTCTCTCTCTCCCTCAGTGCAGCGCATTGAAGTTGGCGGGACGACCTCGGCAAGGCCGTCCTCAGGTGAAGCGACGCCTTCCTCGAAATTGCGGCCGCTAGTGTCTCGCCTCATTGTCACTCGAAGTGATCTGCATAATTTTTCTCTCACGCCCCGACCCCGCTGCCCGATGCTGTTGGAGGTCGCGCGGACGGCGAGGCGACCTCGCAAGGCCGGCTCGGTTCCCGGAAAATGCCGCTCGGGCGACCTCAATGCCACTCGTTGCATCTTGCCGCTCGCTCTTGCTCATCTTTCTCCGGCGGAGAGAGAGCGTGTGTGTTTCTGTGTGTGTTTGTGTAGGTAGGTGAGAGAGTCCGGCCCTTGGACTTGCTCTCGCAAGAAGTAAGGGTAGGTCGGGCGGAGCTACTTATCGTTGCGGGCCAGCCGATTTCCACCTGGCTCGTTCCGGCCCGGCCATTCCTTTTCGTTTTATCGGACGCCGATTTCTATGGATCGCAATTCCGAGTGTGCTGCGCCTGGTGGAGTGTGTGCACTGCCCGGCTACCGTACGGCCACCGGTGTCCGTGTGGGAGAGGGAGTGTGTGTGCCTGTGGGTTCCGTGTACCTCGGGGAGAAGAAGTTACGGCCTTTGGAAAGTTCGCACTGCCGGGGCGAACTTGGACGAAATTTAGGTGACGCCGGTGATCGAAGGCCTCGGAGCTCGTCTCTCCGAGTACCTATACCGAGGGCGTCCTGCCCTCCGACGCCCTCCGGAGGGAAAGAGGAGCGGCGCGGCGCGTGATTCATTTATATCAATATTGGAGTACCGAGCGATTAGGGAACCTCGTTACCGCGCCTTGTCACTTCTGCTAATCTCGTCGCGACTTTCTTTCTCTTCGCCTCTTCTCTCCCTGGGTGTACGATCTCCGTGTGTATCGATGCTTCATCCAGTGCCCGCCAGTGTCCAAACAGATGATCCTCCTCTCGTGGTCTTTTGTGCCTCGGCGGTGAGTGCCGATCCCGCTCCCAGATAAATTCCTCGCTCGCCTCTCGCGCGTCTCGTTAATTCTGACGCTTACGTCGCCCGATGACCTTCCCTGTCCCGCACGACAATCGACCGCCGCCGCTGCCGTCGCCGTCGCCGGTCCATTTACCCGCACGGGATTAATAGTGTCTCTCGCGATTTTCGTTGCAACGAGCACCGCGGAGAGTGGCATGGCCCCGATGTACGTGTATACACCTTGCGCACATCGATTTCCAGCGGAATTGCAGTGCGCCGAGCTCGACCCAAGTGATCCGTGCGTTTGACAGATTTGGGGTGAGAGTGCGCTGGTCGACGGAGTAGGCTCGGCAGTTTCTTTCGTGCTTTCCTTGACGCTCGCGCGCTCCTCCCTTCATATGCAGTTGGCGAGTCCGTCGCCGACAGGTGTGCCATTGCGGAATTCTCATATCGTCGGATTTAAAGCGGCTTTCGTACCTTTTTCTTTTTCTCTTCCCTCTGGGAAAGTGGATTTTACTGTGGGAACGCCGAGAGTAATCTGAATGGTGTTCCTATGAGAAATTGGTGAAGTCGGATCGACGCGCATGAGAGTGAGTTGGAATTAAAATGCGTGACGGTTCAAGTGGAAAATTGCTAATCAAATAGTGTGAAAGTTGGATTAGTCTATCTGTTTAAGTGCGGGCAGTGGTACACTTGACAGGTCGTGATTCTAAGTCCAAAGCTTCCAATGCCCGTGTTCCATGCGCTCTTATAATTCTTTCGTTTGCATTGGCGATTACACTGCACATCGAACACTCGATCATCGCATATCGCTAGGTGTGAGAATCTATGCAAGTTGGAATGCGAGAAATCCAGTTATCCGCGTGTCTAACGGTGCTCTTACTCCTACTCTAAACCTCGTGAACTTCATTGGATTGGTTCCGCACGAGTGTATACTAGCCAGGCCCAAAAGCGGCGCCACTCATAAGAACGCGTGTGTTTACATCGGACCTTTTTCACCAGTGCGTCATTCGTACGCGCGTACGGATCAGTTTTTCACTCATTTACTTCTTGAGAGTCAGTTGGAAAGTCGGTTGAAAATTAGCGTGGCGCTTTCGCTGCTGACATCTGCCGTCACATTGCGCGAAACGCTGGCCGAAGCGCCGCCGGCGAAAGTTTGCGAAAATCGGGAAATGTGTCGGAAAGTTTATTTCGGCATGTGTCAGTGGCCACGAGGTCCGAAGTTTACCGCTTAATTTAACCGCGATTCATTTTTGATTCGGCTTTTTACGCCCCGGGAGCGCGGCTCCCTTATGAAACATGCAGAGGACATCGCGCTGAAAAACTTGAGGAACGGGTGCAGGTGGCGAGGATATACGAGGAAACAGGAAATACCTGAAACCGTTTCGAGTGATCGTGTTTCTCGTGGAACGAGCGGCCACCCTCACCCTCCGCCCAACTCATATCATACCTTCCTGCCGCATTTACATCCTTTCGCGCCATCTTTTTCATCGTTAGCGTCGACCACCTTTCAAGCCCTGTGCTATTTTCTCACCGTCAAATACATACCTCGCCGAATGTTGCTGGTTCCTTTGGTTACAAAATGTCCAAGCGGCTAATCATTTGACAGGCGGGCATAGTTAATGCGATTCCTGACCGAGTTGAGGCAGATTCGGAGCAGGTTCGCAAATCTGGGGAATCGGTAATGGTCTAAAGCATTTTACGGTGTGTTTTCCGCGTTTGCTTGGACATTGGGACGTGTCGAGTTGGAGGGATCGAGAGGAGAAGGAGAGCCGGTCGATGCTGCTCGTGGTCTGGTTGCAGGCACGTCCTTCGCGGCCGATGGAGTGAGGAATTCAGGCGATGGACGCCGCGCGAAAGAAGGAAGGAAGGACGGTGCGCGCGATCGTAATATAAAATCGCGGAGCGGGTGCAGTGCTTGCGTATCGTGCCGAACGCACCCTGCGCCGATAAACTTAGTAATGGCAGAAAAATTGCCGCGATTAAGCCTGGAAACACATCGAGCCAACCGCCATTTTCTCACAACACCTGCGAATTACGCGTAATTGCCGCTCGCCGCCACTCTCTCGCTCCTTCTCCTCGCTCTCGCAGCCCTCTTCTCTTCCTTCCATCTACAGCGGGCGGCGAGATCCGTTCATGGGAACCCGAGGGCAGTTCATTGTCTAACGCCGCACATACACGATCTCTTCTTACCCTTTTCCCCCTGGGCCGCCGCCGCCACCGCCAGCGCGGCCACTCTCGCTCATTCCTCGGCGGGCTCTCGTGTCACGAGAGCGAGATAATCGTCATGTCGAATCGGAAATTAATGTTAAAGCGCGAGCCGAACTCTCGAAAGACTTCTCCCGTGCCCTTCTCGATACTCCTCGGGGAAGGACGCCGATGAAAGAAAAAGACCTTCCCTCCAGTCGCAGGAACAACATATCCGCCCGCTATCCGGACCATCCGTATCGAATCTCGGGACCTTTAAATTTCCCTGCCGATTATAACCGACTATTGTCTTGGCATCATATGCCCCCTCCCCCCGTGTATGTGCCTGTGTGTGTACCCCGATATTCCCAGCGCGACGAGAGAGCGGGCGCATGCGAAATCGCCGGAGAAAGTTACGTGCCGATGTATCCCCGCATGCATTACAGACCGAAACTTTATTAGATACACGCTCGCCATCGGAATCGTGATGAAATATGGTATCGCTGCCGCTCGCGCTCGAGTAACATGGGAAGAGATGGCCCGATACAATACGAATCGTTGGCCGGGGATTGCCTCTATTAGAGTCTCGTCGGATAGTTTACGAAAATCTTTGAAGCAATTTCTAGTACTAACTCACGAGGAGTAGGCTTTTTTAGCAAGGAACAAATAAGCCGTAGGTTTATCTCGGTTCAACGGAAGTTACACAGAAAAAAGGGCAAGAGTTATCAGTGGATTTACAAGTCGGTCACGGTACATTTGTGTCGGCCTCCCCGAGAGTTCCGTTAAGAAGACTTTGGTTTTAGCCGGGAAGTCTCTTGGAGTTACTCGCAAAGGAAAAATTAGTTAATCCGATGGGAGGCCGCGGGTGGGCTTGCTTGACGTAGTTTGGAAGTTGGGTCAAACGACGTAAGAAACTAGTACAAGACTCGTCGCGGGTTCACTCGGCTTGGGAACCGACGCGCGCGCGTCCTAGAAGTGTTTCTTTGGTTACGGCGTTATCGAAATTCCGGCTGAACGTCGTTCCGCAGCCGCCTAGAGTTATTGCTGAGATATGCTATCGCGCGCGCGTTTCTCCGCCAACTTTTTCCATCCTTGTACATACATGCATACATAGAGCGCGGCGAGCGTTCACTCTAGCGCGCGGAGGCGAGAAGGAAACGAACTCGTTTCCCCGTTAGCTCGGCCGCGCGATTCCGTATTCAGCGGATTTGGAGATCTCCAGTTCCAACGGCCGAGTATCGCTGTCTATCTCAAATTCTCCTATCCCCCGGCGCACACCGCGCCGCGAGAAATACACGCTGCATTATTTTTAATGAAGTTCCCACTCGCCATGCGGAAACTCGCAGGGCTTCGGAGCGCGTTGCAATCGCTCCGATCGAAATTCTGATCGAGCCAGTCGCGAGGGAGTGAATTATGGAATTCCATTTCTGCGGAAATTACTTCGGCCGGGCATAATTTAAATCAATTATTAGAGGCTCGTATGGGACATAGCGCGCGCGCGATTAATGCAATTCCAACGAGTAATTCCGCGGAGCTGCTCCTTCTTCATTGGTGTAACGCTGCAGCCAGTCATCGATTCTAGCGATCCGATAATTACCCGGCGAAATTATCGCTGTAGCTCCGGCAAACACATCTTTACCAAGAGTTTACCTCTAAAGCGATCGGAGTGCTCCGCGGCGCGCTCCGTCAATTCACGAGGCGAGCTCGCCCTGTTCTCCATACTAGTTTGCATTGGCGAAGGCGGGAGGCGCGTGAAATTACTCCGCTACGAATGAGCGGGTGTCTGTGGGTGCGTGTCGAGCGCATGAGTGTAACTTAAGCAGAGCAAGGCAACCTAGGGCCGCTGCAATCTCCTAGGGAGCTTAGACACACTGGTGGCGCTGATTCCACTCTCGCGGCGGCGGTGCGGCTGCGATTCACCCTTATCAGACGCTTTAATTAACCCGATTCTCGCCAACAATACTTCTCCCACCGAACCGGCGATAGCGAATCTCCCGAAATGCACTACTCCCGCGGGCTGACAGTGCTCTCTCGAAATCAAACGTTTAACGCGCCCCCACCCCTTCGACTCCCCAAGGATTTCCCTCGCGCGCGTTTACTCCATCCACTTTTCCATTATTATTATTTATTCCGACCTGATACTATACCTGTTATATGACGCGGTCACCTGCGCCAGTAACGAAACCAAATTTTAAATGCGACTTTATTAAGTAATTAGTAGTCTTCGGGGGGCAGTTTCCCTCGTTTGAACGTGAGGGTAGATGAAACCATTTGCCGGAAGGGACGCGTTCCTCTTTTTGCCCCCGCTGGTGGTAGTCCGATATGCGTTTCCCTTTTTTCGAAGGGACACTTTTTCGCCCCATTACTATGCAGCTCGCGCCTTACCCGTAACGACTTGGGGGTACAAATTACACGCGCTGCATGCGTAAACTGTCCCCTTATCGTGTGGAAGAAGCCGCGCGGGCGCGCGTATGTAGGAGGCGTGTTCGCCAAGTTATGGTGTCCACCAGAGCTTTTATGGACTAGCCGCGGCGATGTAAGTGCGGCACAATGCAGCACGGCCTCTGCGTGCACCTACACACAAACACGCGCCGAGAGACGAGATCCTCGCATGCGTCCCTATCATACAGGAGAAACTGCTAGAAAGAGAGGGAGCGAGAACCCACATATCCCGCTACACATACGCGCGTACGTGCAGGCAAATCGGTACACGTGTCCAATTAGACGCCACAAAACCGCTCCCGATAATTGTTGCGTGATCCTTAATTAGCCCGTCAAGCGATCTCCGCGGGCAGGGGAGCGAGCGAGAGCGAGTCCGCCGAGAGGATTCCGTCATAATACCGCGATCTCTGCTCGGCTCATTATGAGTGGTAACACAAGCTGCCCCCCCCCCCCCCCTCCCCCTGCTCCAGTCGGACGAGTTTTAGCCGGGCTTTCTTGCGAGGCGGGCGCGCGCGTCAAATGATTTGTTCCGAGTGGATAATGTGACGCCCTTACAAATCTCAAGGCGCCACCATTAAATCCGCCTCGCCGGGGTGCGACAGCTGCTGCGGAGCGCGCTCGGGGTGGCAGCGCCGGTGTCACTGGTGGCAGCGAGCGGTATAATGCCGCGTTCCCCGCCAGTCGAATCGAATCGATTTGAATACATTCACGTGGCACACACTCCGGGGTCACCGGGGGCCCCACTCGAGCTTACGCTCACGGTGACTCCGCAGCAGCAGCGCGCACGAAAAATCCGGCTGACTAAGGGCACCGGTGAAGGCCGCCCTGATTCCTCGCGGCAGCCGCAACCCCCAATAGCCGAGACACTCGCCTATAGGCAAATGTGTGTATGTAGGACTCACCTCCTAAGCCCGAGCGGGCGGAACACGTCCCTCGGATAGATTCAGTCGTCACCGGCTCTCATTATGCCGTGTCATTAATCATAATTCCAAGCGGGCGCGGCCGGAAATCGGAATTCCTCGGCCCCAGTGAATGGGAGACAGCTAGTCTACCGAAGTAGTTCCCGAGTCACACAATTGCATTCGATGCTCGCTTTCTATAGAAGGTTCCTTGTTAAACATGCTGGACGTAACTCGCCGCTTGGGGTGACTCTGTCGTGGGATATAATAGGCGTAAGTTTGTACTATGATACTTGTCGATTGTCGTGAGGACATTACTGTACTCTGCAGACTCAACAGATTCCATGTGTGTGTCTTTTATAATGTCCTTTCCTTGGAATAATCATCTGGAACTCGTTTCCACTGGCGTGCGGCTTGCATACCTATCACATGTATGCACATATGATAAGCGCATGCTACATTGCGACATTGAAAATGGGACAACATTCGCGGTCGGTGACAGCTTTATTCAAACGTGTCTCGCGTTCGCGCGGTGTAAGAAACTTGTCTCTCCGCTTTAGAGGGCCCGCGGTGGCCAGCCGAGTCTAGCCACGGTTTGCGTGTAATTATCGGGGCCTAGTAATATCGGCGTCGGCCGCGATGAACCATTTGTATGATTAATAGAGGCCGGTAGTTGGAGCGGGCCCTCGTCTTCTTGTGCCGGTGCTGGCATACGTTGTCTCGGGGGGAGTGCATCGGCGCATCCACACACACAGAGACACAGGCAGGTTTGCTGGCTCGGTAAAGGCGTACACACACGCAGAGGTATACCTGGGTCGGTAGAACATACGTGGTGTGCCCCTCTCGCGCGAGGTATGCTATTATCATAATTGCTGCCAATAACGGCCGGTGATTGGCGCAATTCACGCTTACCTCTTGCTCCTTTTCGGAAGTTTTGCATCCTTCTATCCCGACTCTCTCTCTCGCTCTCTCTCGCTCTCTTTCTGTTGGGCCTGCTGCCCTTCGCTCCACCTCATCTCCACCGGCGATCCGCCGGTGTCTGTCCCCCCCACCATTGCCCCAGGACTTTCCAGGCCCTCCAATGCAGTCTGCGTTTTCGAATTGCCGAGGGGTGGATAGAGCGAGAGAGCGAGGGAGAGGACGAGTAGAGTGGAGGATCGCGAAAAATGAATCGTGAGAAATTGGGGAGGGCGTCGTTTCGGCCTGGTGGACGTGCACCCCTGGCCCTATCGTAGTAGCCTCGCTACCCTTTCGCCTCTCCGACTACCCTGATCTCCATAGCCGAGGTACCTCTCCCCTTCGGCCTTATCTCTTTCTTTCTGGCGAACCGTGCGTCCGCCGCTCCTCGTAGTCGTACCTCCGACTGGGGCCATCCGGGGAGGAGGGAAGAAGAGGAGGAGCCTCTGTTCCTCGCGTGCTCGGCGCCTTGCAGCGACGAAAAATATTACTTTCGATGGAAGCGCTCCTTCAAGCGTGAACCCCGTTTCCACCCGTTACCCACTGCGAAACGAGCCGTCGATTTGACTACCACTACTTCGCACGCTAGAGTGACTTCTCTCGTTCTCCTGGCCCCTTCCCTTCGCTCTGAGCACTCCCTTTCTGTCTCTTTCTCTTTATCTCTTGCTTCCAAAGTCTCGCTCGCTTCTCCAAGGGCTGAATCGGACTCGCGGGCGCGCGCTCTCTCCCTGGAAGGACACGATTCGGCTGCACTGGCAGAGATCTCGTTCCACGGGAATAGCGCACGCTGCCGGACGGCAGCCTCGGTGGAAGACGTGCTCTTCCGTGTTTCCCCTTGTCTGCTCGGACCACCGGTATCCTTGTCACTGCGCCCTCCGCTTATTTACATTTCTGCTCGCGCTGTTGTACGAATCTCGGATTAATCGGTGGAGGGCTTGTAATACTGGTGGTCGGGTTTGAAGAAAGGAGAGGAGTCTGTTTAATGCGGAGCTTTTATTATCGTTGGTATTGTGGACAAGGATGAATGGTAGTGATCGATGAACAAGTGTTCTCCAATCTCTTCGAGTTCCCTCTTGTGGCTTTTGTTTTATATACCTCTTCGCACCAAAGTTATTTTGGAATCTGTAAGATATTGTGAGGATGTTTGAGAGGGGAAGGTTTTGGAAAATAGTTTTCATAACCAACATAACATTAAACCATCTCGAATTCTTCATCCGTAACGGAATGAAGTATCGAGTACACACACACACACATACACACACAGTGGGTTTCGTATGAGCCAGATCGATATTAGATTTGGAGGATGACACGCGAGGGAATTTGGTGGGGAAGGTATACGCGGGGCCATCTAACTCCGCGGAATGGGAGCGAAGGGAAAGCGATGTGCGCGGATCTTTCAATTGGCGAGTAGGTGGATGTTGCGGAGATGAGAGCGGGCGTGTCGGTGCCGGGGTGGGAGATGGCAGTGCCGCGTTGTCGGCGATGTTGGTAAACGAATCCGGCGGAATGTGTTTCACGTCCGATCGCATATATCCGGCGCGCGTTTCCCTCGGCGGGTGCGGCGAACCATTTCTCTCTGCGGTATAATCACGAGTGACGCATCGCGGCAGAAAACAGGCCGCGGGGATGGTGTCCGATGTGTCACCGAGGCGTGCATCAAAGGTTTTAATCTGCTCGTATCGGCTCGCACGTGCGCTCGGCTTTTTGCACTTGCTCTCGCGCGCGCGGGCGCGCGGGCGCGTAGGGACAAGGACGAACACACGCATCGGGAGCGCGCCGGTGGTACCACCGCTGGCGATGCGTGTAAGTGACATTTTGCAAAATCAAGATCCTTTTATCCCGCCACCGCCGACGCGACGTCGCCGGTCTCGACACGCGCAAATAGATCCGCCAGCCGTGAAACACCGCGGCGCGTGGGTGTTTGGTGTCTGTGTCGCCGCGCTCGTGGGTGGGTGGCGATGGGTGTCCACGCTCGCCACGCTCCGATAAATATCCATATTGTCACCGGGAACGCCGTGTAATCCGCCTGTCATTAGAACGGCCGCGGTCAACCAGCTGCTGACCGAGTTCCATTAAGTCGTGTGAAGTAGGCCCCCGCGGCTGCAAATATTCCAGCGGATTATCGGCTTGCGAAAGAAATGGACGGCGGTGACGATAGCGAGTGATGGCGACACTCGATGAAACATTGATATCAACACCGACTGATTAATATCGTTTGGAGTCCGCGTCAATGGCAGAAAGTCAGTCTCACTAAGGTGATAAGGGTTTTACATTCTCTTGCAGGATCTTTTGACACTCGATACAATAGAAAAGGGTCTGTAATATTTAAGATCGCGATAATCAGTTTTAATGGAATTGCTACATCAAAAGTACGTCGAATCGGTGGAAGAGTTGACAGGTACATCGTATTTCCTGGCGCGATCCGACACGATCGCAAAGACTTTTCGAGACGAAGCGCGCATCGAGTGAAAGAGACTCCGAGAGAGGTGAATAGCCCTTTGAAGCCTCGTGGGAGAAAGGTTCTCGCGGAGAAATTGTGGTCCAAAGTCAGCGGCGGACAAGTGGGAATCACGCATTGACAGGTCTGGTAATGGAGCCCTGGACTTGGTAGCGAATTCAACGGCGAGACGCCGCCTGTTATCGACGTATCTCGCTGGTCGATATTACCACTCGCCAGCCTCGACACTCCTCTCCCGCGCTCCTCTCTCTTTCACTTTCTACCGAATGAGAGTGCACCTACACAGAGAGACGCGGCTGGCAGTCTATCGGGCCGAGTGCGCGTACTCTCCCGTGTCATAGGAAGCACCGAAAGCTTGGTGCACGAGCGCTCGAGAAGCTGCTGCACATTGCAGCCACCTGCATTCACGTCGAAGCCCACTTGGCCACGCGGCGCGGCCGCCGCCGTCCATATACACAACCGGCACATGTACAGCGTTAAAGTGGAAACAGGTAAATGCCTTGTCAGCTGCGGTACGTGGCACCGCCGGCCTCGATCTATGTACACTCGCACGGTATAAGTAGCGGGCTATCGCGATATCGCGTTTAATTTCCTGAGCGAATCGGCCGCCCTGCAAAAATACCCGACCTCGCACGAGAGACCTCGCCGCGGCCGGACCGAATCTTTTCCTTTAAATCTCTCGAGTTCTACTGGTCGTTTGACTTGCACTAATCTAAGCGCCAGTCAGTTAAAGCCATCTTCCGGCGATTCGGAGAATAATAGATAAGGAGGGCACGAAAAAGACGAACGACCGAGGTATAGACTTGCCGGGGAACACCTGGATTCTGATAAAGTCGTGTAAAAGCGAGTTTTTCTGGGCTCACATTAGTCTCATAATTGGAATGCTAGGATAAAGAGGGAATTAAGCAACGCACGCGGCGAAAGATCGTGGCCCGAGATTCCTGCCCAATCTAGGCATAGTCGTTTCTTATGTGCGCGTATATAGGCACTGTGTAGAGCGGGAGTGCGGGTAGGTCGAGTCGAGCCAGTGTCACAATTAGGGCGGTTTTTTGTCGCTCTCTTGCACGCTCGCTACACGATGCCGGGGTTATCGTCGCCGCGACAGAGGGAACGGGGGGCTTTTTTACATAGCTTCCTTGCACCCCGGCCATGGTAGATTCAAGTGCCGGAAGAGCGATGAAAATAGTAGCTAGCCGCTCGCCGGCTCCTCGCTCTGTGCCAGCTGCTTGAAAAAGAGCTTCCCTTCGACATGCCGGCGACGCAAGGTCGATTCGGGCCCTTAAATCACGATTCCGGACACTCCCCGTTGATTTATCGCTCGGTTTTTTTCCCTGAAATTTCTGGCATATCGCTGAGCCGCGACACAGAGAGCAGCAAGCAGCCGGCCGCGCGCCGGCTTCCCACCGAGTCCCAGATTCACCAAATCCGGAGCGAGCCAGCCGCGCGCTACACGTTTTCCACGCTACCTAAAAGGAAGTCGATGTTGCATTATCGCCGCTGCCGGTGCGCGTTAACGACACGCTATATTGCAAAATCGAATTCGCTTGTACTCAATTGTGCCGGGAGATATATCCGATTGCGGCTCACCGCTGCCCAATTAATCGGCCACCGCGCCGTAAAATGGTTGGCGCTTTGCATCCACCGTGCGCACACCTTCCCTCTTGATCTCTTTCATCGCGTAAGAAGGGCTATTTGTTATACGCGCGGCTCCGCGCTCTCTGCCACATTGCGCAAATGTTGTGATAATGTTTCCCTTAAGTGGTAAAACTTCCAATTCATTCTATCTCTCAATCTTCTGCTTCAATATGAACCTTTCCCCTCACGTAGCATTAATTCACATTTGTCTTGGGGCTAACGTAAAAAAGGCTGTTTCCTGCATGTTATGTGCACGTAAAGTCCGCGTGACATTAATGCGTATTATGCACAACTCTTTTGTATCTTAATTATTGTGAGTGAGTCACTTGGAATAGAGGACTGACGCAGTGTGTACACGAGCACAAAGTAGAGAGACTAGAGTGTACGTATGTGTGGGGGTGTGTGCTCGATGCAGATGGAGGTAAGCCGCGGGCGCTTATTTATGGGGGTTGCGCGCGTTCCTGTCGTTCGGGCGTTCAATGCAAAGCTGGTAGGAGGTGGAGGTGGAGGAGGCCTTATCTTTTACGCGATTTGAGGGGACTTGTAACTGCGCGTAATCACGCAGCACGTACGCACCATCCGTACCACCCGTCGTCCCGCACTCCCCAATCT
Source organism: Crossocerus cetratus (assembly GCA_963675795.1). Lineage (NCBI taxonomy): Eukaryota > Metazoa > Arthropoda > Insecta > Hymenoptera > Crabronidae > Crossocerus > Crossocerus cetratus. The sequence continues at coordinate 18,615,624 of OY776665.1, forward strand.
CCCCTGTCTGTCTCTTCCGCTTTGGAATCCGCTGAAATGCCCACTTTTCCCACTCGCCGCGAGGGGGAGGATTTAACCTCCTCGTGTCGCAGCGATTCCAAAAGAAAGCGCGTGCAATCGCACGCTCTCCCTCACACCCCGCGCGATTCATTTCGCCCGGTCCCGCGCCACCGTCTCCTCTCCTCTCGCTACTTTCCCCTTCGCTAGGCACGAGGGAGGAATTTTTAATTTCAAGGGTGGCGCCATTGTCAGTCGCACGCAGAATTGCCGTACTCTCATCCCCCGCGCTCTCGCTTTCTCGCTTTCTCGCCTCTCGTTAGTATCGCGTCCGCGAATTAGTGTGACGGAAGACAATGCCGGTTAATGCCGAGGGAAACGGGCCAACGCTCTCCGCGGTCGATCCTTAAATGCCTGTCTCTTTACCTCACGGCTTATTACAGCTGACCCTTGGACAATGCTGGAATCGAGGGAAATGCGGTAACCACCGTGTACGTAAGTGCACACACGCGTAACGGGCTAGCCCTAGAGGCCGTGTGTCCCGTTGCTAGTTGGGTATAGCGGCGGTAAAGGGCGGCCAAATGCTTGGAGGTAGTTTTATTTAGAAAGGTCCCACCACCCTACCCTTTCCTTCCCTCTCTCTCTCTGTCTCTCTCGTGCTCGCTCTCGCTCTCGTTATAGGAGGTAATAAAAGCGACTGCTGGGAGGAAGAACACGTAGGCTCGACTGTGTTTTCGACTAATTAACGTTGCCCGAGGACGCCGAGGCCACGGCGTTCTGTGGACGGTTTTAATATCGGCCCTCTCCCGCCACTAGCCACCCGACCGCCCCGAATTCGAGTGCTTCTTGCCTCCTCCTCCACCTCCTCCTCCCTCTCTCCCTTTTCCTGTTTGGTATTCCGCGAACGCTACTCCTTCCCTGCTAACGTTAACGCCGTTGTTACGTGCGGCCACACCTCACCCGCGCCACCCTCTGATTAGTCTATGAAAAGTCACTGGCGAGGCCTGCCTCGCGCTTATTCGCAATCGATTCCACCGCGCGATCCTCTTCTAGTCCTCGAGCTTTGAATCGGTAACTTTAACAGAAACAAAAAAGGTCCTCGCAACACCACATTCCTCGATTAGCATTCTAAATGTAAAAGCGGGAGTTGCGACGAATGCGAGCTTTCACGTATTAACATGAAATTGACAAATACCAGCTGCTGTGGGACACAAATCCCTGTACTATTACTAGGATTACAAAGGTATGCCGTTTTATTAATACATTCCGAATTAGAGGAGAGGGCGCGCGCTCGCCTCCGCCCGGTTTCCGACTGCGCTCAATGAAAGCCCCGCTTGCTAATTACTTGGGCGATGCTCGAAATTTGCTCTTTCCTGAACGCGAATAATCGGCAAAGCGTCGAGCTGCAGGTTGGGTCAAAGGCTCTTATAAAATGAGATTCGTTATTCTGCTCGCATGGCATTCGCAAAGAGGGGAAGGGGGAACGGGGGGTGCGCGAGAGAGGTGGAGAGAGGAAGCGCTGGCTAGTTGGAGGAGAGCCTTAATTGCCGAGGCCGGCTTGTAACATGTTCTGCATATTTATCAATGAACGCGGCGGCATTAACGTGGGCGGCCGGGCAGGGCCCCACTCGAATATTGGATAGACGCCCGTTTATCCAACAACAACAATGCCAGTTTGTTTATAACGATAATTAATTTACTTTGAACTGCGCTAGGATATCCTAACGCAACCCAGCTGGATGTCGCAAATATCGAATTGCGCCGGCGAACCTCGGATGTACTGGCATTTATTATCGTTTATTCCGCGATCCAACACGCCGCGCGCGAGCTCCCGGCCCGGAGATTATTTTTCCTCGGACATGTTCTGTCGGCGGGCGAAGCAGCGCACGGCAGCGCCGCTGCCATGGCTCTTCGGTCGTTTGCGCGTCCTGTTGACGGACTTGGCGAGACAAGTCCATTATGCACACCGCAACGCCCGGACGATAAACCGGGATTTATCGGCATAAACAAATACTATAGGCGCGCACATCCATTTACAAACAGCGCATTCGATCGGCCCTCTCCTCCCTTCCCCCTGTCTTTCTCCCCCGGAGGGTCAAGTGAAAAGCGAAATTCCCTATCGACTTTTGCCGCGTTGCAAGTTCAAGCCCGATATAAATGCGGCTGGTATTCCGGTCCGGCTTTCTCGCTTTCTCGCTTTCCCCGGCTATTTCCTCCGCGCCGCGGGGATGCCTCGAGCGTCGGGAATAAGACGGAGAAAGAGAGCAACGCCGGCCGAGCCCGGAGAAAGAATCCGCAATCCGAGAATCGTATTACCAGCATCAATTACGCCGGCGTTCCATTGTGCGGCTCGATCTGATGGGCGAGCCTTCCGCGGAGATGATTAATCACGGCCGGTGCGCGAGCAGGAGGCACAGCGGCCCCTCGGGAAGCAATGATTTTCCCGATCGACAGGGCTGTCTACTTGTCGAGGTTCAGCCGGTAACGAGAGACGGCTGGATCTTAAAGGAAGAAGAGCTACTCCTCGGCCAGCGGTGCCCGGGACACGTACTGCTGGGGAACTAGCGGGGGAGGAAACATCTGTGCTCTCATTTCTTTTCTCTTGACACGCGCGCGCGCATGGATCCTCGGTCGCGCGCGCGAGACGAAGAGGAAAGCCGCGGCGTAGACGGGCAATAAACCATAAGTCGTTGACGGCTCGGGGAGGAAAGTCTGAGAGCTTGTTTCCTACCCACCGCACCACGATCGCAACACTCTCCCGACTGCCTTCCTCTTTCTCCCTTGTTCCGTGAAAGCTGCTTCAACCCCGCATTCCCATCTAGTTAGTCTACTCTTCTCCCTATTGCGAGATGCGCTCTCCTCGTTCTCTCCTCTCTCGCGCGCCCCCCCTTCCTAGTCCAATGGGAATAGGAGAGCGCGCCCAGCGAGAGGCGTACTCAAGCATTTCATGTTTCCTTGCGGGGCCTCTCTCCGGCTGCCGCCGCTTTTAATCGTTATTGTCCTAATGTAGTGTTATAAGGCCGCCCACCCCCGAGCCTCCATTTCGTTCCTATTTCGTTGCGCCCTGCGGAGCCCGTTACGCTTGGCGTGCGCCCGCTCCTTCTTCACGACCTCATCGCCGGGGCGGGCAACCCTCCACAAATCTCGCATTATATCCGCAATTCGCACGATTCGCCGCTCTTCCACCGCGCTCGCTCGGGCAGGAGCCACCCCTAGCAGGCGCCCGGATCCCCTTTTATTTCTCGGTCGAGCTTGCCACTGCGACCCTTTAATACTTTTATAAGCGCGCGTCCGATCCGTACGGTGGCGCTGGCGGTGGCGAAAGTTCGAGTCCACTTTTCATCACAGTCGGAGCGTTGATATATCTTCCAGCGCCTTTGTTACGGCGACGAGGATGAACGGGGGGAGAGAAGTATTATTGGTATTAGGTAGGAAGAGAGTTTCGAGGGAAATAATTCGCTATTGCTTCAAGTGATACTACACCTGTTTCTTTGTTTCTTTGTTTGCGTGTTATCCGAATTTTCCGCTTGATCCCCGGTTATCATTATTTTATTCGTCGCTCGTTGCGACGCGGGGCGCCGCGATGATTAATTTCTTTATTACTTCATCTTAATTAAAATCTGTGGGGAGTCGGAACAATGCTGTCAGTGGGAAATATGGCCGGAGCGTTTCATCTCGCAGCGCGACCGCGGCTACAGCCCCAGCCACCCCAACCCTCCCATACGGGCCTGCCACGAAATTCTGGGAGCTTCCGATTTTATGAAACGCTTTATACTCGACGTGCTTAAGCCGGCTTCACCCTTCGCCTTCAGCCAGCCACCGGGGGAGATTACGATGGAACTAGCGTTGATCGCCTGTCTATTCCTCGCCGATCGGCAAACGTTTTTTCGAGAAAGCGCGCGCCCCGGGGGATTGGACCGCGGGCTCCCATCGAGAGGAACCCGTTCGCGGTTCTCCGCAACTGGCGCTCGATAAAAGCCACTCTCTGTTTATTGTAATACACGCAGCGGAGACAGCGGGGTCTCCAGTGATATCCAGTGTCGGCCGGGATCACGACCGGAAGTCTGATCCTCGGCTTTGAATAGATCGATCTAACGGCATGATGCGTCGACTAGCCCCATAATTGGATTATCCCGTGTTGCTCGAGGGGCCAAGCTGCCTCTCGGAGCAGTTGCATACGATTTTCACGAATTACACGTAAACACGCTGGGACGGAATGCTCGGCTGGAACAGGCTCGTTGTCGGGTGAGCGGTGCCCGATGAAAGAATCCGATCGCTATCGCGGCCCTTAAGTGCTTGATCACGATGTTGCCATTGTCGTAATTACAATCGGACTCCGTATGCGGTTTGACGATTGTAATGCCGCATTGTAGGACGGGCGCGTGTGTGCGTGCGTGGCCGATTGGGCGCGCGGCTGTCTGCGTGTGTGCCTTGTACCGCACCCCTCGAGGCAGATGTCACGTGGCTCTCGTCGCCGGGAGAGAACCCTCGTCCACCTCGGGATCCACCTTATCTTCGATCGCAAACAACCGGATACGATAGCAGATCGCGTACACATGTCCACGCACGAAACGACCAGGCCTGCTACAGAACTGGCGTTTTGTAAGTCGCTTCGATTTTTTACCTTTTGCCTAGCCGCCCGGCCTCTCTCTCCCTCCACCTCCTCCTACTCCTCCTCGCCCCATAATTCCGATGGAGCTAGCGCCTCCAACCGTATACGGATCCCGCCCGATGAATCATAGACATTTCGTGGACGCGGCATTAGCTTCCACATGCAGCGGTGGTCGGCCTTTACAGAGTTTCCTTGATGCAGCATTGATTAATGTGCGCGCGCTCGATTCTGGCCTCATTTTTCAAGTTCTCAGCGAGCGCAGTTGGACGGACTGGGCCGCAGGCAGCCTCGGGAACTCGTGAAGGGAGATAGTCTATTTGGATTTGTCATGGTGGGGCCCTATAAAAGGGCTCTACGACCCTGCTTAGGGCCTGTTGGCTTCCAGAGATAGACATTCCTTGATCCTAGCCTACGATCGTTAGTTAGATCGGCTCCTTTAGTCCGACGAATAGTCCCACTTCAAGCCCAGGCTCTAATTGTTCTCGTAACTTTTACAAATCGTAGCCTGTGCTCGTGTACTTCCCAACTCTTTCTCAAGCTGATCATAATGCCTGGTCATTTTTAGTTACTATTATTATTCAGCGGAACGCAATTCAGAGACACGATATCCTGGTTCGATTTTTTAAGAAACACTCGATTTTCCTGTACTCGTCAGACGGATTGTCAATCAATTAATCTGAACAATCAACCGTTCATGCTTATGCGCAAGGCGTGCGCAGCCCACCAGCGTTTGATTGACAGGAGTGAAAGGGTTCAATTATCAAGGAACACGACAAAGTGCCGGACATACTACAGCGCCTTACCATATTTAATCAGCGACTTGTAGCTTTAGCCAACTAGTGGCGAGAGGGGGAAAGCGTCGGGTGCTTTTAGAGGCGTGTTTCCACGTTTTTGTGCATCCATTAGTGTGTTGCCGTGCTCTAGCCAAGTTGAGTCCGGCGCGGCAGACAGGCTGCGGAGGCGGCGAGCGTACAAGCACCAAGGAAAACATGGCCTGCTGTGGTAGCACAGTGCGCCGGCAAGTTGGACCAAACAAGTTGGCAGTACACACGAGTGGAAGGGTAGAAATAGGCGAGTGTGGAAGCACGTGGGTCGGGAGGAGGACGGGCCGGAGTTTCCGGGGAGCTGGGAACAGAGCTTAGGATAGAGTTCGGAGGGTAAGATCGGGCAGGTTGAATCGAGTGAGCGAGTGGCGCGCATTCATCGGTGCCAGGCCGAAGATCCCGAAGTTCAACTCTCCCCAAAGCGGTTGATTTCTTTTTTGGATCTTCGCCTTCTGTACCAACCAGCCAGCCAGCCGGCCGGCCCTCTTCTCGCTCCCCTGTCGTCTTTCCCACTCTCCTCCTCTCTTTCCCTCGCTATTATCTCGTTAGTAGCGCGCTGTGTCACGGTCCAACAAAGTTTGAAGCCTTCATAGAAGCCGGTGCTCGAAGGGCTACGCTACGTAGCTCCGAGGGATTGGGAGAGCGGACGATGGCTCTTCGTATTACCCTTCATAACTAGCTCTGTCATTCTTCCTCGCGGCTTCTCTCTCGCACTTGCTCCGCCTTAGTAGTTGGCCACTCTTGCTCCCTACGGCCGCTCATCGGCAGCCGGGCCTCCACCACGGCCAACTATACCGGAACAGAATTTTCGCGGTCCTCGAGAGGCTGGCTTGCTTAGTCAGGTCGTCGCTGTACTCTCGTGCCAGATTTTCCGAGCCATGCGAGTGTGTATCGTCGCGCCACGGACACACATCGCGCACACACGACACACGCCACCTGCTCCAGATATTTCGGCGACCTCCGACGCCCGCAATTGCACGAGTCGTGTGCACTAGCCGTGCGAAATTGTACTCGCCACTCTGCCGGCCGTTTATTTAAGGCGGCCCGCTTAATAAAGAGGCGAGAACGTGCTCCGAGGGCCGCGGGCACTAATGAAACACACGGCTACGAACTAGGGAAACGATCCGGGGGATCCAGCGGGGGGATAATTACTCGAGCGGGCGAGAGAGCTGTTCTCGCGTCGGCGGGAATTCTTCTGGCGCGCGATTGTTGTTTCGCCGTGGATGAATGTATCTCCGCGGGGCAAGTGGGCTTAGAAAAGTGACGGGGTACACGAGCGCCGGTTGACCTATCGCGTTCAATAGAGGGCTCATATTGGAAACGCGAGTTTCACGCTTAATCAGACGCCTGGCTCGATTGGGAAAAAGGTATGCGCGCGGCTCTGCACGCGCATACCGCCGCGTGTATGTGTAAAGAGAAAGAGAGAGGAGAGGCGGGCGTGCTGTTTGGCCGGGCGCGTGCACGTATGTATGTACGTGGGTACAGATATCGGCGCGAGATCCGAAAAATGCGGGCGAGGAATGCGCGGTATCCTTTGGCAGCGGCGGACGAACGAATTTCTCCTTGGGAGAACGGTGCAAAAGATGGAGCGCGCCGATAGCCGTAACGGACAATTAGCGTTTCTCGATATCGAGCGGGGGCGTACGAGGCAAATCTATAGAGCGTGGAGGGCCGCGCTCGATCGGTGCGTTCGATCTCCATGCCGACTTAACGCGCGCGGGCGCGTTCGAGTATAAGCCAGATCCACACTGGGCGCCGAGCGAGAGAGCGAGAGTGAAGGATCGAGAGTAGCGGCGAGGTGGCAGTGCTCGGGGAAGAGGAAGAGCGAGAGAAAGCGAAGAATGACGTGTTCGGTAATTAGCGTATTATGCATTCGGCTGCGTTTGATTTATCGGGAGCCTCGCGGGGGAACAGGATGTGCCCCATGGGCGCACCCAGCTTCATCTCACGCAACTTCCTACCCCACCACACCCCTGCCGTCCTTTCGTTTTCTTTCACTTGGCCCTTGGATCCCGCTCGGTCCTCTAACTCTCTCTCTTTCTCTCGCTCTTTCTCTTGCCTCTGCCTTGACTGTCTCTCTCAGAGGTACAGGCACCGAGGCCCTTTGCTCCGAGAGCGTCCTCTCTTTCCTTCATTCTTTCGGTGATGCCCTTTCTCAGCTCGCCGTCCGTCCGCCCATCCTTCTCGCCAGCCAGCAAGGAGTAGGTACTACGTGTCGTGCTCCTTCTCTTTCTTCTCCCAGTCTTTCTCGTTTTCCTGCGCCTTTCCTTCTGAAATCTCTCCCTCTCCCTCCCTCTCTCCTCGCTCCTCTACGTACCTACGTACGGAGTCTGCCGGGCGAGCTGCTCCTCCGCTCGACGAACCTTCCTTCCTCCACTATTCAGCTGGAGGTTCAGGTCTCCCTTGGTTCTTTTTCACTGGTCTCCGCTGCCCCGTGTGTGCCTGTTGCCGCTCTCTCGCGCGCTATTATCTCCTTTCATTGGCCTTCGCTGCCTCCTCGGCCGGCGATACCTCGGGACCGACGGGGCGAGAGAGGCCCTGCACTCGCAGCGTCTCCCTTCCTTTACCTTACCTTCGCCCTACCGTCCTTACTTGCGCCCACTGGAGGGATAAGTACGGGCTCCTTCTTCTTGGCAGCGAGCTGCTCCCAGCAGCGCGCGATGCCACGGATCTTCCTGAGCGATGTCGATCAAACTCGAGGCGCATTTACCTTATCGCGGCGAGATTGATTGATTGTCGAGATCCATCGATTTGGCCTGAGGGAATCGGGTAGGTTCGGCTAGTTTTTCGAGGAAAATCGTTGCCTGCCTTGGCCCGTAGTGCTCTGCCGGCTGGTTCAATGGCCAGGTTGCGCAGGTAATGGAAGGAGGGTTTATGGGGGAGTGGAGGTTCGGGGTATTTAAGAAGCGGGCGCTCATATTTCTTGACCTGACAGCCTTTGACCAAGTCTGACGAAAGTTTTAGCGGGCTGTTGCTGTAAACTGACCATTAGTGAACACCTTGTCGCTTTGCTGTTAGATAGAAGTAAGATCGGAAAGATTTCTCGAGCCAATATTACCTCGCTAGCTTTGGCAACCAAGCTTCCTTGTATTAGTTTACCTGAACATCATAAATTTTAGAAATGTTATTCATGTCAGGTTAAAACTAAAATGTACTACATAATATTTTGCTTGTCTTGTATAGATTCTACTTTGAGTTTCCAATCGTCTCTCGCCCTCCACCGTTCTCGAAACTTGTAATCATCGCGGCTAATTCCCAAATCCAGGCAAATCCCCCTCGCGACCAGTTAGACACGGTCAGCCCCTCCAAAGTATTATCTTTGGCAGGGCGTGTCTTTCCGTTGCATTACAAAATATTTTGTCTCACCGCCAGCTAGATCAACACGGCTTTCGTCGGCCGCTTCCCACTGGGGATCACGTTCACAGGGCGGTTTCGTCGAAGCCGAAGTTACTCGGAGCGAGAGGGTTGTTGGCGCAGGTATCGCGAGAAGTTTCGAGTCCTCGAAACTCGGAGCAAGCTGGGAGGCAAAGAGAAGGAGGGTGAACGAGGCAATAGCAATCGGTTTGGCATACGGCGATTGTACGTGAGAGTCCTTCTCAACTCTCCCTCCCCCGCAGTTTCGAGGAAACGCGCCCGCGCGCGCGGCCAAAACAAATCGTGGAAAGAAAGCACGCGAAACTTGCTTAACAATCGGATCTACAAGGCAACTTCTCGTAAACAAAGTCTCTCTTTCTCGAGGATTTTCCTCGAGCGGAGGCCTGATATGACTGCACGCAAACCTCAGGATTGTACGATTTTTTCCCCAGTGCGCACGTACGCACGCACGCATTCAAAGCCGAACTTTTTCGGCTAACAAGATGAAATGCCCGAAGAGGATTCTTCCTCGATGGTAGAGAAAAAGAGAGCAAGAGAGCGGAGAGAGCGAGAGAAAGAGGGGGAGATAGTAGGAAGAGGATGTCGCCGGGACCTCTTTCGCGAGGAAAACACGCGAGACGCGTCTACCCTCCGTGGCGCTCGTGGAATTTTTCAAAGCCGAGTACCGTGACCGACGTCGTCGTCGACGAGGAGGAGTGTCCTTAGTGTCTCCCCCGGTGTACTGTGCCTTCGCTACACGTCCTTTTCACGGGACAAAGATCTGAGAGTACATAGTATCCGCTCGGAGTATAGGGAAGCTTTAGAGGGCCTGGCGGGGTGTATCTCGATGAATAACACGATAAAAATAGCGCCGAGGAATCACGGGGGTTCTTACCCCTTCCGCTGCAAGGGCCGCCAGAGAGAGCGAGAGAGGGGAGTCGCTGGGGGTGACTTTTATGTAAACGATCGTCGGGCTACCGCGTCAGCGTTCCACGATGTGCCTTGCACTTTTCCCTCCCCCAAACCGCCCCCGCGCCGAGGGAGCACATACAATCTTGCGGGACTAAAGTCGCCGAGCCGCCGTTTGGTCCGACTGTTGTTTGATCAGAGCTGCGGACCAATACCGATTTCTCCCCATTCCAGTTATCCTGTCTGGTTTCAATTAAAACACCGAGGCGGTGTCACTTTCAGGCTCGTAGTTGCCTTGTCGATTTTATCAAGCACGCCCTTAATCCGGCAAAGTTATTAATCAGCTGGGCTACCAATAAACCGATAACAGTTGATCGACGCCGATAGCGGGCAAGTGCTCTCGGGGCTGACTGGTGTCAGTCAGCGGCACACACCGCCGAATTTTCCGAGTCCCGCCACGTAGCGGAGGCGGCGCGACACGATCGCTTTGGCACTTGACGAGTGGCTCGGTATGGGACTTGACGAGAGAGCGCGCCGCCGACAACGATTATATCGATAATGGGCCTCGAGAGAGGATCGATGTGTCCTAGCCCCGAAAGGCCGGGCGAGCTAGCCGAACTAACCAGACCAGCCAAGCCCTTTTCGCGAGGGTGTCCCGATAAACGTGCTTTACGAGGCGATTTCGCGAATTCCCGAGATTAGATCCATAAACTTACCATCTCTCTTTCTCTTGGCCCGCTCCCTCCGCGCTAGCTCACGGAAATCTTTTGTTTCAATTTTCCAAAGGGGGATCGACCACCTGCCTGTCGATAAGGTAACGGTGGACTAGTCGATGATAAAGAGTGATATGTATCCCCGATGCTTCTCGCTCGTCTCGGGGATCAAGCTGAGCGCGCAGATGATCCTCGCAGGGCGTAGGGCACGGCGTCGGCCCTGCCACCGATAATAATAAGGGTGTAGGCCAATGCAGGGGTGACACGCACGGCCAGAGTGATTATATCAATAATAGCACCGTGGGGAATCAGTCTGTGCAACGTGTGCAGTGTCGGTCCCTCCCTTTTTTCGTTGCCGTAGCTCTCTCCCTCTCTCTCATTCCTTGGTTGCATTAAGATAGCGCGACTTGATCCCGGCGATTCCATAGTTTACACCCTCCCCACCCGCCTACCGAAGCCCAAGCCCCTCTCTATCTGATCGGCCGGCCACTGAATAACTTTTCAGTTTATCTCGGACTTAATAAATTCCGTCGGTTATCGCGACAGGACATCGGGCCGTTTCTCGCATCACCGTTTCATTTCTTCGGGGGAGGAGAGCGACGCATTGTGATCGATCGCGCGCTGGCGGGATGAGCCACCGCCGCCACTCGGCTTTCTCTATGCGGAAGGAACGAAAGATGTTAGTGGTTGGTTCGTTTCGCCGTTATATACTGCGCCGGCCATCGCCTGCCGGTTATGGGCTACGTGGGGGCCAGTTGCGCCTTTCGTGATCTCGTGGCCTGGTATTAGCGTTATGGTGCCACCGAAATCCAGCCCGAATGATGCACCCTAAATCAAGCGGGCTCGGCTTAATAAAGACCGCGGGCAGCTCCCTCTTTCACTCTCGCGGACGCGAGCGAGTGCGCTCGTCCTTTCTCTGTTGCGAGTAACGTTCGGTCTCTCGGTCGTGCCGCGCTGCTCTCGGTAATAAAGCGCATTTACGAGGACCTCCCTGCCGCTCCGAGGTTTTCCGCTCTTCTTCTCCTAAGCGAAGCGCACAGTTTTTCACGACCCCCTTCTGCGCCCGACCTCCGCGAAGAGCTGCCGCTTCTTGCCAACTGCGCGGCACGTTCCTCATCGATACTCTCTCGTTGCGTCGAACCCGATGCCGAATTAAGAGCCGCGTAACTCGGGCTAGTCCGATAGCCCGCTTTCTAATAGATAGAAGCTTCGATGGTGGGCCGTTCGCTTTACGGGATTACTTTAAGACGAGTAATCATTCGCTGCGTATTCGCGTTGATTGTTAAATAAAAATTCGACCTCGGCTGGTGGTTGGAGTTTCGAGCCAAGAGGTTCTCAGGTATCGTGGATTGTAAAAGTCGAGTTTCCAATTTGACGGGGGCGTCTTTGGGAGAGTGCGCCAGTTTGAGGGGTGAGCGAGATCAGGACGTAGAATAAATCCCGAGCGGGCGAGCTATACTTTGTCGAGCGGGCGTAGCGGGAAGGCGAGGAGTCGGGGCGATCCGTCGTATTACTTAATCAATTTGGCCCGAAAGGCAGAACCCCGGGGATGCTTACTATTCATGATATATTTTGCGGCCGCGGCCGCAGCCGTAAACGTCCGGGCAGCTAACTCGTGCATTCCGCGTGCGCATCTCGAGTTTCCCAGCGACATACATAGCGCGCGAGAGACGCTCGAATGGCGAGGTTTATAGCGGACTGGGAGTGGTAGGAACCGTCGATGGCTTGGGGTTGTGCAGAAGGGAAGCAGGAGGCAAACCAACGAGAAAGAGAGAAGGAGAGAATATCGTAGTCGCCGCTCGCTGGATGCGCGCACGCACGTACAATTACCAGGGCGAGTAACGAGCCGCGGGGCAGAACGAGCTCTCTCTCTCCCGAGCAAACGGGGGGTGCGTTCGCGAGATTTAGATGGCAGTCCCTCGATCCCGACAATGATGGTCACCGGTCCGGGGAGACACCGAGAGCGAGAGCGCGCGCCACGGAGAAAAGGGAGGGCGCGGCCGCGCGGCCGCCGCGGGAGGACTCTCCCATGGAAAGAAGAAGCCAGCCCGCCGAGCCGGCCACGGCCATTTCGTGCCATTTACGCCGCCTTACGACGCGTAAAATAATAGCCTCGTTATGCCGTACCTACCGTGAAAGAGATCCAGCCCTCCCGTCCCGGCATATCCAATGCCTGACGAGCTCCTACAAATTTCCAACTTTTCATATCGCCGATAAAGCTCGACCGCTCGCTCCTCCCGGCTCCAATACGGCCCCGGCCGTCCCAGACCTACCATCCTGATAAAGGTGTACGATAGGCGATAAATTAATTTCGCGCGTGTCCGCCTAACCCCCCGGCGCTGCTAGTCTATCGCCCGTTTCTATTTACTTGGCGCTGGAATGCCGATCGTTGGCTGCGAGGCGCGAGAGTACTTCTCACTCTCGACCAGTTGACTTTTTCCAGCTCATTTCGCGGTTACGCGGCCGTTAATTGATTCCATTCGATTTTAACGAGTTTCAATTGCGAAAAGTAAATACCCAAGTCACACGCGAACACGAGCGAATTAGGTATTTATCTGTTTTCCGTTAACGACAGACGCGTGTTTCTTCATCGTCATCAATTCTTGCAGCATCCTCGAAACTGTTAATTGGCGGGAAAGTCTGCGTTGCTGACGTAGAAAGATCTAGAGGTACATGTATGCTCTCGCTCTCCAATCCGCGGTGCGCCTCTCCGCGTTTCGCTGCGAGTGGATTTGTTTCTGTTGAATGTGAAAACAGTCAGTTAGCTTTAGTCGCCGGGCGCAGTTAGTGCGGGGGGCGAGAGAGGGGGCGATTCTCAAACGGGCAGACGCATAGGTGCTCTCGCCGTAAAAGAAACGGGCTGGAAGTAGTGCTGGCTGTACATACGGTAGTTGGTCGTTAAATCCTCTCAGTGCTTCCCCCGCGGGCGGTTTCCCTGGCCACGTACGTACCCCGGCAGAAGTCGGTATCCTGGCAAGCTCGGGCTTGCCCGTCTCTGGTTATCACTGCCGAGTTTTCCTAATCTCCGCCCGCCCTCGCCCAGCTAGAGACGCCCGGATCAGGAAAAGCCGATGCCATTTCCACCAACTTTCCGTTAAGATAAGATAAATATTTGTCGAGATAACTGCTATCAGAGGTGAGCATATATACGACTGCGGGCGCCTAGTTGCACCTGAGAGCGGGGAACTCGGTGGGGAAATGGTTGGCGAGAGCGAGATCCGGCAGGGAATTCGACTGGATTTCCTATGGAAAAATCACTCCGAGTGAAGTACCGCGCGCAAATTAACGAGTCGACTCCGACTCGCTCCCCATTCAAATTTAGAGTTCTCAGTAAACTCGTCCCAACCTTGTCACACATTAACGCGCGTCCCCGTTTTCACAGCTAAAGCCACAACATATGCGTGGAATCATTAACTCGCACGGAAGAGATTCGAAGCGTGATTCTTTCGTCGAGGCCTCACTCCCGAAGGAAAGATTTTCCCGATAATTCGGCGATGTGACGACAGGCAAATGGTGAATCGGGCTGATTGATTTGCCGAGGGACCGCTCGGAGTTTTGGGCCGCTTGGGCCCTCCGGCCAGCTTTTAACCCCGTTCGCCGCGGGGTTCATTTGGAGAGGCCACCCTCGTCGCGAGCGCGGCAATGTCATTACGCGGAGAGCGGGCGCACGTGAACGAAAGTAACGAAAGTAAAAGGGCGGCAGGCGAGCGGGGCGACAGAGAGCGAGAGGATTTCGCCGGGAATAATAAGGAAAGGAGAGAGGGCCGAGCGACGGCGATAGTGGAGAAAGATAGAAAGTGCAGGGTGGGGCCGGGGCCGAGTGCGTTGTGTGTTCCGGTCAGTACCATCTTCTCTCCATCGTGGCCTCGGCGTAGCCCTTCGTAATTTATGTTTGCTTTATGGCCAGGAGAATAAGGAAGCGTCTTATTAAAGACAGCCGCGTTGCTGCTCGCTGCTCGCCAGCGCTCCGAGTCCTACCAGAGTTAGACAGAGGGAGAGAGAGGCAGAGGCGCGGATAAGGATGAAGGGAGATGAGAGAGAGAAGTCGAACCGCGGACAGGCAGTCGGACGAGACCACATGAAGGCAGAGGAAGACGTTGAGCGCGCACCGGGAGAGACAGAGAGTGTCGGTGGAAAGGGCTCCGCGAAATCGCGTCCCTTGCCCTGGTCAGGCCGGCTCTCTCTCGCGGTTTTACATTCCCTTTATTTTTATTCCCCGGTGCCGGAGAGCCGTAACCGACGTTTTGTTACCAGCGCATTTAGGTAAATGCGTCGTTAAAGCCGAAGCCGAGGCCGAAGCCGTAGCCGCCGTAGCCCTTTCTCGCTCGCTCCCTCGCCCTCTCAATCATTCCCTCACTCTCGGCGGGCTTCCTCCACTCTGGCGGCCTCGCTAATTTTTCCATCGGCTGACTGCGAGAGCGCGCTCGAACAACGCTCTGGAACCTCCACCCGTTGGCCGGCATCCCTCGGAAACCAGTCCTCCTCGTCAATCTCATTTGGTAATGGGTGCGTCGTCCTCTCGAAATTGGCTTTCGCCCGATGTTTCAATTACACGGACACGCACGCACTCTTCCTCCCTCTCTCGCCCTCTCTCGCCCTCTCCTGCCCACCTCTTTCTCGCCGCCCGCCCGTGCAAATCCCGGCGAGGCTTTGCCATGCATCTTTTAGAGGGCAGAGGCTATAGCGGAAAAGTCGCGCGGGCTTAATCGGAGAGAGGGTTAAGCAGGTTTGGTGTGTAAAATGGAATAGTGGAATCGGCCGATAGGTCGGCCGAGAGTGTGCTGGTTTACCCTGCTAATGGCCGGCATTAATAAAGAGCGAGCGGTATGACACAGTGTCTATATGATTGGCGACGTCATATAGACATTGCCGATGTGCCTTTGGCGGGGAGGGAAAATATCGAGCGGGACGCGACGCCGCTCTAGGCATCAGCCTGTTTTCCGCGTTTACTAAAACGCGCAACAGGAAAGCCAAATGCGACTGGGAGACTATCCGCTCTCCCAAAACGTCCACGTACCATTTGGTGCCCTTTAATATCGTTTAATACAACACGTGATACAGTGGCAAGCTTTAATAACGTCCCCCAATTTTCAAGCCTCCTCGAACTCAGCTATCAAACCGGATCACTAAAGAAGTAAGTCTCACATCGTACATCACTCGAGGATTTCCTTGCTCTTCGCGTCGCACTGTCCTCCCAGGAGTGGAATAAAAAAGCGAAGGTCGCTGAGAAAACAAGTGGAAAATTCGTCGGCTAGAGAAGAAGTAGTAGAGGCTCACCCCGGCGGAGGTAGGCGATAGGGGTGTGATCGGAATAATTCATCGGGGGGTACACGGAGACGGTGGAAAGTTGAGATTCGCAGGGGTGTGGTGGGCAACCAGGTGAAGCTCGCCTAGCTCAGCTCCCCGTGGCTTTTTAAACAACTTCATTCGCCGTAATAAATTCGTGTCAGAATGTAATGCGACAGGCGTTACAGGCTTGATTCATGGCCGGCTGCTGTCACGTGTTGGGGATTTCGAGCATTTTTTTGTTACGTTACGCTCAGTCTCCCGGGCTCGAGAGACATATCCCGCGCCAGTGTGTGCGTGTGTGTGTGTGGCGTTGTATCGGGGTGGGGCTCGTGCGATATGTGTGCGGAGGGCTGGACGTATGTATGCGAGCTTACTTCCCTGGGGCAACGCGGGCATGTGCCTGCGGAGGTAGCAGGATTACCTGAAATCTACCTGAGAATTCTCTCTCTCGTCGGCACGTCAGCATGTAAAGTCCCGCGGGAAATCCATAGCTTTGTTTGGCCGGACGTCGACGTGAGCGCGCGCGGGGGTATAAGCGGATTTATACTTGCTAGTTTCCTGACTACCTACATAACTAGTAACTCTCCCCGTTATCCCCATGCCTTCGCTGCCTATCGGACCCGATTTAATAAGGCGGCGCGGGCGGCGCCTCTCGCCTTACCATCCCACTCGGCGACCCCAACTTCTTCTCACGATTTATCTACACACACCATCCATTCCCTACGAGCAACCTACCAATTCGATGTTACATTTTTTCACATTCCGCCAAACACGAGACGACTTTCACTCGTCGGTCTATCGTAGACCAACAGGTACCAAGCTCCGCGGGATCCCTGATAAACTGTCGTGTTAGGAACTGGAGATTTGCATATTCCCCCCGGGAGAAGAGTGCGGAGAGGAAGAGAGCCAGCTGTTTTCGAGGCTGCGGCGACGACGGCGGCGGCGGCGAGCGGGAGAAAAAGGATAGACTTCTTAGAGGCGACGGCATTCTTCCCGGCTGTCGGCGACCGTATATTCCGCTAGTGTCTACATTTTCGAGCGAGGCTTATCCGGGTGCCGGTAATGGAAAGCATTAAAAAAGTCCGCGGCGATCGAAAGACAGTGGGACGCGGACGGGGACGAGGCCGAGGACGCCAAGGGACAGAAGTGAGAGGAGGCTCGGAGAAAGGTTGGGCCGAGCGAGAGCGGAGCTCGCAGTATATACGAGCCGTTTAGCCGAGAAATCGTCATTTAGATACTTGCTAAAAGCGATTCGCCATAAAACTGAAACCCCGGGCCCTCGAGCGCGCGGCCGGCTCTCCTCGCGCGCGATAGGAAGTCTAATGGGACTCGCTGGCCTTCTTCTCAGCGCCCGGGGGAATAACTTTGCCGCGTTTATGTAAAGGCCGCTCTCCGCTCGCACTCGCAGTCGAGTGTCCCTCATAATCCCAGCACGAGACGATTGCCTCCTTTCGCGAGGCTCCTTCCTAAATCAAAAGCGGCGATCCGAGCGGCGAATACACCGGACAATCTGAGTCATACCGAGCCGCCGCCGCGCGCCGGCACCGGGGCATACCGTAACTCCGAGATACGGCCAACTCTTATGGACGCGGTATTGCCGTAAATTCATATGGTAATGCACCGAGCTACTTCTGCGGGTCCTCGAACCCTCGGCCCCGGTCCCGGCCTCGGCCCATCCCACCTTCCAATCTCCGAGTTTTACTCTTAAACCCTCCCATCATTGTCCCGCTGTATTCCTCACTTAGCGATGCTCGCACAACTTATCGATGCAGTACAATTATTCCCATACTTGTTCCCTGCGCGCACTAGCTCCTCTAATCCCCTTCATCTCTCCACCTCTCGCTTCATATCTCATCCTATCCCTAGGGAGTCTATTTCTCATTTCTATCTAGTCGTTCAACTATCATATCACATTACAAACTGCCCAATTTATCGGAGGATGAACGCGTCAAATTCAAAGGGTCGAGGCAATGACTCGCTGTTTCTTCGTAACCCTCGCTCGAACTCTATCAGCAGCAGTTGCAATTTTCATTTGTGGAGGTGTCGGAGTGGCCTGTTGGAAAGTTCGTTTAGCGTGTGGTGGGATCGGCCGGTTCGCTCAGGATTCCTGGCGGCGCGAGTTGGCGCGTGAAAGCGATTCGCGGGTCCTGTTGCACGCTGGTTTACGAGTGTACAGAGATATAGAGGGCCTGTGTAAGCTGGGAGCCTATAGGTGTACAAGCGTACATACGAGACTCGGCCGGCATACGTGTAGGACGAACACCCAGCAGAGGCGGGCGAGGCCGCACTGGAGAGCGGAGAGTTTCGAAGGGCGCGATGCTCGCGAGAGAGAGAGCGAGAGAGAGAACGGGCGTATACCTGTAATTTCGATGTCGCCATTGTTCGCTGGCCGCGACGATTAACGTCCCTTTAATACCTTTGCCGACGATACCCGGCGATAGCCGGCCAAAGAGAGCCTGCCCGGCCAATGAAACCGACGGGAATCACGCGCGGCCACGGCGAACGAGAGCCCCGCGCGATCAGGAACGGGAATGTTGCGCGTTCCTCCTTTTCCACCTTCGATATACGTGTAATTCGCCGCGCGGTATTTCGGCCCGCCAGTATTTCGCGGAGCGAACACGTACGGGAAATTGAGGGGGCCTTTGTTTATTGCTACTGTGCTCGCATCGTCAGGTTTCGGCTCACTTTGCGGCTGGTTAATATAGGCTTGGCCCGAGAGTTGCATAATAAAGTAGGAGTGCAGGTCATTGTTGAAAATGAGAGATATAGTTGCAAGTATCAGCTTAGGGTCAACATAATTTCTATTAACAGAGAGTCCTTTGAAGTTGTTGATGTAAAGCTGGTCGCATTGAGTACACAGAGTTTCAACGACCATGTGTACATCCGATCAATGTAAAAGCTTCAGTAATATTGACGTCACTAGCTCACGCAATCCTTACGTACAATTAGTTTTGCGAGCGGAGAGGTGGATAGATGCGCACTGGCTGCCGGCAAATGCGGGCGGACTAGTAGGTATTTGCTGGCGTCCTGGGACACGCGTATTTATAATGTCAATATTTGGAGATTCCTCTGGAAGCCGGCTCCGTTATGCGGACCGCGCGAAAAGTTAAACAAAGTGTAATCATCGGCGAACACACGCGGTCATTCCCTCTCGCCCTCCCTCGAAGTGCTTCCTCGCAGCGCGGCCTTTTTTTTTTTTCGTTGCTTTTATCCGCCGACGGGCACAGATTCGCGCATATCGGATTCGAAAGGAGATTAACATGTCCACCAATTTGCCAATGATTTACGGCCGCTTCGCCCCGCTGTGTCTGTCGGGGCTGGCTGGTGTGGCCGTGGAGGGGTTGCGGGGGGCTCGAGGGGCGGGTTCAGGGGACTGACGGGGTGCCCCCCAGTTATTACGCGGCTTTTAATAATAGAGACGCCCGCGTATGTACGCCTTCGGCGCATAAATCTTGCCGGCCGCGCGATTTCGCGTCGGCGATTAGCGTCGAGAGCGTACCTCTCAATGGAAATTACCTTTCCCTTTTTATTCCCGGCACCCCCGGCCCGTCGGGTTCAACCCTCCTGGGCGCGCGCTACCCCTCCGCCCGGGATTCTACTCCTCCTCCCGTATTCCTGGAATCCAGAACCGCCGCGCGCGCAGTTCATTTCGGTAGAGACTTCTAATCCGAAATTATCCCTGGCTCCTGCTCCCGTAATATTTCATTATTTCGCTTTTATTCGTGCGCGGTTTTAATGTAGCCTTGTTTCGAGTTGCGGAAATACTTCTGCGGGGAGGAAATGACAATATGACGGCGATGGGAGATCTAATGTAGAGTAGAGAGTTTATGTGTTTTCTTCTGCCTTCGTCCGCCAGGTAAACCTTTATTATCACTGCACAGTTGTAGGGGACTTTCATTTGCTCAGTATTCGTTGTGCCTGTCCGACCAGCTGCCGCTGTGTTATTTCGTGCTCAGCACTCCAATCAGTTTCAGTTTCAAGAGTGATAGTGCGTATGTGTCTCTCTAGTAAATAGTCCGGCATTTACCCGACCAAGTGTCGAACGTTTCGCATGTTAATACCCAGAAGCCACATAACTAGAAGCCTCCGTCAATCTAGTCTTTCTCATTACGCGCACGTTACTTTCCAATCGTCACGCATCTTCCAATTAACAGTCCAGGATGCGTTCGTCATCGACTTAGTCGGCGGAGTTCGCGCGATGACGCATTGTCGCCGGTCAGCCAGGGCCATTCATTACTTCGGGGGGGGGGGGGGGGGGGGTGAAGGGGTCCGCGCAGTAAGCCGGGATAAATATTCATTAATAACAGCGCTCGCTCGCTCGCGTGCGCTTAGCCGAATTTCCGTCGGCGGGCGCGGCGTGAGTAAGAGAGAGGGAGCGAGCGAGCGGGTTATATGTGCTGGTAAGCGGCTGTATTTGTCACGCTTCAACAAGTAACGACTACAAACGTGCTTGCCGGTCCTCTTGCGCTTGCGCTTGGCTTGCAGGGGGCTAGGGCGGGCGCACGTGGGCGCCCGCGCTCCTCTGGTGGCGTCTGTTTATACCGTAAACATTTGCCCCGGCTCCCTGCCCTATTAATGACATTCGGATCGCTGCCGCTCGAGTCGAGTCGGGCTCGCCCGTCCTTCCTTCCTTCCAACCCTTTCGCAGCCCCGGCGCCGATTACCCTAAGCCGGGAGGACCGTCATCGAAACACAAAACGTCCTCGCACCCCTGCAATCTCGTCACCCGCGTGATTGCAGGTATTTTCTCTCTCGCTTTCTCTACCGGGCCGAGGCCCACCAGCGCACCGATAAATATTTTTGCACCGCGATTAAAAGCAGCGGGGACCCAATCCCGTGTACTCCGTTTCGTTCTCTCTCTCCCCCCCTCTCTCTCTCTCTCTCTCTCTCTCGCTGACGTGCTGTGTACCCTGGAGCGGGAAATTAATTAAGGTGCCTGGAGAGAGCGAGAGCGAGAGAGAGAGAGAGCAAAGCATCGGAAGGGTGTGATTGAACGGGAACACGGTGTAGCCGCGGGGCGGTCGAAACCCAATTTAGGAATTACTTGCTTTCGTTATCATTAGTCGCTGCGATCACGGGGGCTTTTGAACATGCTAATTATTGCAGTAATAACCGAGGTGGCTCGGGCTACTGGTCTTTTCGGTCGGTGCCTCAAAGTTACGTGTCTTTCAGTGGTTTGCTGAAAGGTTTCTGCTACTCCGACATGAGTAATTGGCACTGGTTGGTCACAGTCAGAGAACATAGTATTAATAAGACATTTCCTATCGAAATATCTCACTGGACCTCCGGCACTTACATCCCTTCAACCTAGTTAAAACCACACCCTCTTCTCACTTTGTAACTAGTTATTAATAAATACTCGTATTGAATTCGCGTAGAATAAATACGTTGCAAGTTCCTCTCGAAGAAAGCATATTCTGAACTGACCCAAAGGGGTTTGCATTAGGACTAATTACGGCTGGGAAGTATGTAGTCAAAGTCCGAGTTAAATCGGCCGCGTGAATCATCAAGGGGCCCGCTGCGCTCACGCTCTCTTCCTGCCGGGGCACCGCCTCGAGAAAGCACAGAGAAACAATAATAATGAAGGATCGGGGGGCGGAGGGGCCGAGTGGAAAAGAAAGGGCAGTGCGCTCACGGCAGGAGCAAAAGCACCGACAAGCAGCGGGTGTAATTCGAATGGCCGGCCGCGCGCGCCCGCGCCTACATACATACGTACATATACATATATGTCCGATCTGATTGCATGCCGCAACGATATTAATCATAGTAGCCTGACGTACCCTCGCCCCTTCGCTTCACGTTATTTACCTCCTTTCAGCCCCCCCCCCCCCTCCCTCTCTTGCCAACCCCTCCGGGCCCATACCCACCAAGCAGACGTTCCCCGACAACCCCCCTGCAATATTAAGGGGTTCCTTCTTACACCTATGTACCTTCGTACATAAGCTCTACAGTATGTTCGGCATAAATTTGTATTCACCATTATTACTACTATTCGAGTCGGGGAAATTGTCTACTTGGATGTAGCTCGGACTCCCCAAGTTCTCCACTTGCATGGACTCGAGTCGCCCTGATTGATCGATACGTGGGGTACATTTGATAAAGTTTTGTTTTGCTACAAGTTTCTCCGCGAATAGAAGTTTCAATTCATGTGAGTTGATATACAAAGCAGCAGGTAGTATTTCGTCGAATTATGTTTGAGTTTATGTATTTAGTTTCTTTACAGTTATTTTATCTAATATTAGATTTGTAATTTGCCGGTGGACGGATTTCTAAGGGTGCGAGTATAGCCATTGCGGGTCCCTGAAAAAGATTTCGCGTGAATCGCGCGAGATATAGCTCGTTAGTCAGGACTCTGCGTGGGGTGGGAAGGTAATTCCTAAGTGAATAACTGTCGTATATCTTTAGTCCGGGGATATAAAAGTGCGTTCCCATAATTTTTCGGCGCGGTATTATACGCACACACCCAGACATAGATTATCCCGCTCCACCCTGTTATACCTGCGGGTAAAGCCGGCCGAGTCGTGGCAGCTCGGGGTAGATCGAAAGCGGGTGGCGTGTCGGTGTATATAAGCGAGATGGCACCCTGACACGAGCGTTGTCCGGAATTCTCATAAAAAATACTGTCGGGGGGATTAATTAAAAAATGCCAGGCCGCGATGGATGACAAAAACGAGGGAGTGGGTGGGGAGTTGGGGGGTGGAAGGAAGGTCCGGGTTGAAAGAAGGAAGTGAAAGCAGTGCCGCGAAAAGGCTCGGATTATGGCTGAGTCTCCGGAAGATTATATTTAAGTTCTCCTTCCTGCCGTACCACTGATCGATCTCTCCGCACTCGTTCTTCCTTCTTTCCCTCGCCTTGTTCTTCCCTTGCTCTGCTCAACACCAGCTAGAGCCTCCCCTCGACTTCCGAGATCGTGCTACTTAGCTCTCTACCCCTCGCTTTCATTGCCACCCTTCCTCAAATGGGGCTAAAGCGCTTCCTTCATTGAACCCGACGACTCTCTCTTTCTCTCTCTCTAGCTGGTTTCTCTGTGTTTGGCGATGAGCGAGCTACGCCGAGAGCGAGCGCTGCTTCCCTCCAGCTTGCCCGGCACAATGCGACGCCGCCGACGGGAAATCTTTCACGATGATTCCACGTTTTTCAATCGGGCTCCGTGGCTCTAGCGGTGGCCGGCCGTGCGATACGGGTTGGTGCGTGCGTAGGTACTTTGTGGAGGACGCGAGATCGTTAGGGATAAAGAGAATTGATTCGTAATGCCTGGCTCTGCTTCCCGCCGGAATTCCTCCGGCCCGGGATAAGGACCGCCGGGACACGTAATTCCTCCGGCCGCAACGGTAAATCACGTATCGCTCTGCTTCACGGAGAACGCTCCTTAATAAAGTAGAAACGATATCTCGGATTAGCCTCGCTCGAGTAACCCAGCTCTAGCATGCCGAGGGGAGGAAATGTCCCTCGGGTTTTACCGGCCGCGACGCGGAACTCGCCTTGTAAGCTGAAAAATGCTCGCTCCCGAGCCACGCAACCCGACATTCCTCGATAAAAAATGTAGATATGTTGTTTGCTCCGCCGTATATATTTCACATGTCGTAGGATTTGGATCGTAATTTATGCCTTGGCGAGAATTAGCAGCAGGGACTTATTAGGCCGCTCGCTTGATTAAATGCGTTGAATACTTGTAACAAGTACTATGTCAATAAATGCATGGTGCAGTGTATACGCGTGATATTTAAGTGGCAGTTAATTGGGAAGTTTCGACCGGGTTTTTCACGCCGTCTCCCATTAATACTGGGAGTTTTTCACAGTTTTTCTTTTACGCGGGAGCTGCGGTTTAATAGTCGAGGAAAACCTATTAGCCCCTTGATTAACGATAGGTGCGGACGGATCGGTAGAGCAGCGACTCTAGTTCCATCGGTCTCGACTAGGTCGAGTGGAAATAAGTATAAATCATTAGAGCGTAGCTGCTAATGGCGGTAGATCGACTAGAGTGGAGTCAGTAAATCAGGGATCGCAGCTCTCAGCACCAGTGGCATTGGTCCTTAATGAAGTACGAACGATATCGTGGATTAGCCCCCGGTGGAGCTGGCGTCGGAGGAAGGAAATGTCTTTCGTTTGTGCGAGGGTGGCCGAGTGTGTGGGTAGGTTGACGCGCCTCGCCGACCAAGAACCCGCCCGTCCATTAAACGCCGAGAGAGCGACTCAACTGTCGTATGTGGGTGAGCGCCCGGCGACTTTGGGGTGCAGTTTTTATGCACCACCCTCCTAGATCGGACGCCGGCAAAAAATAGAGCGCGACCGCCCCGGAGGGAGCCACCGAACAAAGGGACTACTGTCACCGAATGGAGAACCAGCCGGGTGCTGATGCCGGTCAGAGATTTACGGGTGCAAGCATCAAAAGCTACCCTCGCAAAGGCCCACCGGGATTACGAGCGCTCGAATTATTTTGACATTTATTCCACGCTTTTCCAAACTTTACTGCTTCACTTTTAACGAGTCGCTGCTTACTCCGCCGCGGAATGTGCTAGTCTCGGTGGACCGTGTCCATCCGGGGATTAGTTTGGAAATTAAGTCGTGAAGTTTCTCAAGCGTGTGTAAAGCCTTTGACTACCGCTAGATAAGGATATTCCCGTTTGGGAATCGGGGATGAATCGCGCCCTTTGTTTGACACAGTGGGTCTTTTGAATGTGAAACAGTCGTGTTTCCTGAAATATTATACCTTTTTTCTCACCCTCGTGTCAGGGATCGTGCCTCACGCGTGCCAAGTCATCTTGTTCGACTAAATAAGAATCGAATTCCTAAGAACTGCTGAAAGTGTAAACTCGTTTTCTGTTTAAAATAGTGCCAGAGAGAAAGAAATATTTGTCTATTAAAGTTTTCGTATAGTTGGGTGATCAAAGTATTAAAATAGCACTCGAATCCTACATTTATCATACAGGATAGTTCACCTAGTGTAACACTTCGATCGGATAGCGGAGCTAGGAAAGTTCAAACTCACCGAGCGAAGTAGAGCATTGCGGAAATTCCGCGGGTTATTATTCTCGGGAGACAATCGAAATTCGCTTGTCACGAATTAACCGGGCGCCTACCGTGGGAGTTAAACGACTTCGGGACGCCATTCGTTATCGAAATTCCCGCGGAACTTAATTACCAGAAAGCCCGAAGCCGAAGAATTTCCCATTCGTGAGTGCGCGGGTGCGAGCGCGCTTGCCGGGCCACTTTTCATCCGTAAATCTTGCCCCGCAGCGAGGACGCGCGCCGCCTTGGTGGGGGGAAAAGGTTGTCCCAGTAGGAACTTCGACACGGGACAAACACGGTTCGCCACTTTTCCCAGTTACTATTTCGGTGACGCGACGAGAGGATCCCCTCTTCTCGGACAAATTCAGTTTTCCTCTCGTTTGGAGAAGCTTGTAGTGGCAGGGAAAGGCTTTAATGGCCTTTAAGTAGTTAGTCTGTTGATCGCAAGATTAAGCCAAACAGGCGGAGACAGCACTTTCCTCGCAAGCCTGCAGTGGTAAATGTAGCACGACAAAACTATTCCTAAAAATACTTCTGGAAACACATGTTCTGTGTATTTACTTCTGTCATTGAACTTTCACTTTCGAATACATTTGTTTCTCCCGTACAACTTGCCTAATTATAAGTTGCAGCACTTCTGATTCTTGCACTTGCAACATACATATGCAGTTTTAAATGTAAAGTCCCACGTAAGATCTAAGGAATATTGGCTCAGAGAAGTCTTTCCACGCGACGTCATCGAGTATAAACCACTGTTGCTATAAGTGCATGAAGCCGCGAGTCACGCTTGCTAAGAAAAGGGCAAGCTGCATTCGCTTCTTTATGGATGAATGAGACTAATTTGTCGCGAAGGCCGCGAAGACCAGTCATTCCTTGACGTCGCTGCTTGCCGTATATTTGTCGAAACTGCAGCTACGTCGGTGCCCGCTTGCACACACGCGCACCTCTCTACATGCTGGACGTGGAAGCAAGCCAGCTTGTCGATGTCACGCGACATTTGACGCGGCGTTCTCGTGAAAAATTCCCTGGTGAGCTCTCCCTCATTTCTCACCTGTCGCCGATCACCTTCGATGTTCCGTCGGTGGCTAGCAGAAGAGCCCTGACCTCCGCGAAAGCATTTCCACCCAGTGGAATTCTGCATTGTATAAGAAGCGAATGGAAATATCTTATCTCGCTGTATTGCTTGTAAACAATAAGTTGCGTGCTATTTATGGATTACTTTTCCTCACAATTATCGATGATTCGATTCGCAATTATTTTTCGCGGAAACATTACTCTCAATTAGCGATAATAATTAGTAAATTATTTCGATGAAAATTAACCAACGGTTTTAGAATTTCTGCCATTGCTATTTCAAATCTCAGTGATGTGCTTAGACAATTCTGAACTCAGGTATGATAGCAATAACTTGACATTATTCGTAACTTGCCGCATAGAGGAAGGCGCCGGGAATAGTGTCCGCTCCATTCCTTGATTCGCAGGTACTGTGCAAGATTCCGATCGTTACCGCGTGAATGATTGCACGCGCGTTTAATGCCCTCGTAATTATTCAAAGCCTACAGTAATTCGTGCATACGAGTGCGAGGAGGCCGCGGGGAAACGGACTGGTTTACGTAAATGCTCGGTTAAACTGATCGCGCTTGTCCGCGGTGGCCGGGCCATAATCGTGATGAGCGTGACTTGCATCAATTCGTCACATTGATTAGTATCAGTCTGTCGTAAGGTAGTGCGCGCACACCCGTCCCATTTCGATTTTTCTCATTGCCCCGGCTATCTAGCGCGCATACCACGGCCACACGGGACACGGAGCCGGAGAGATCCCCCGGAGAAGATGAAGTGGCCAGGAGGATACCTCGAGAGAGACCAAAAGAGAGGCAGAAAGAGTGGAACGGAGAGGAAGAGGGAGGGGAGAGAGAGAAAAAGGTAGAGATACACAGTGTAGGGAAGCGAGTGGAAGCGGAAAAGGAGGTGGTCACTGGTGGTAGCCAGCCCGGTTGGACTCTAGATGAAATGATTAAGAGTGATTCACAGCCCGCTTAAGGGACAGATGCCGGCTGCCCGCCTAATGAGTTGTAATTAATGGTTCGGCTATGCGTACATACGCACTGCCAGCCGCTCATAACACATCTTTCCCCTTGACTCGTCAGCTCTCCTCGCTCGAGCCTCCTCCGCCTAGAAATCGCACTAAGCATGGAGACTCGCGCTTGCTATAAGGAATAGGGAAAAGGACTCGGACATTACACGCACACGCGGCCGTTAATAATTGACCGGGATCGTGGATGTCCTCTCGCGGTCACGCTCCCCTTGACGCACAGCTACCATCCAACCCTGCGTATCTCACCAACTAATGGCTACACGCGTATGCCGGAAGTTTAAAGGGTACGTTTGCGGCTTTTTAGCAGGCGTCGCGCGTGGGCTAATGATTTTGCAATCCCAGCGGTTTGGTTATTGTGTAATAGAGTTGGGGTATAATGATTAATATTGCTCTTGATATTCCGGGGAGATTTATATGTTTTTATTAAGTTGGTACACCTACACTTGTGGTCGAATTGGAGGTCTAATTAGTACGCTTTTAATTAGTGTGACGCTCGAGATTGGAGATACTGTACTGCATTGTAGTCGTACGGGATTCCAGGGTTTCTCTATTAAGGATCGCCGGCCGTATTTAGTTGCTTTCACGGCTTATGTCCTAAAGAATAGAATGGATACCGGGAAGAGCTCATACTGGGTTTCCTTCTTCTATTATCTTCATCCAATTCACCTGAAATACCCAAGGCAGAAAGGATCGTGATTCATCACTTCCCAGGAGTCCTCGATACGCTTCCTATCCACGCTAGCAAAAAAGTCCTCAAGCACGCAGCCATACGAGGAGGAACTCGTGCTGTTTACAAACACTCTCGTTCTTCTCGCGATAACACATCAACTCAAATACAATCTACTCTCGAGACGTAGAATCGAACGAGTGCGGAAGGACGCGTTATTGGGCGCGCGCGTTATTAGTTGAAAGGGCGCGTCGCTCGGCCGGTGTGGGCGTTGGATCTGCATAATTAATACGAGATCCGACGTCGGGTTCGCGCGCGCGCTCGGGCTTAATGAAGCCAGAGGTCAATGCGGCGCATTCGCTTGAAAATCAATTTTGCTGCATCGGTGCACCCTCCGCCTGCTCCGCCTGGGCCAACGTGTGTGCACGTACACGGGCTCAGGCAACCACGTGGACCCACGCGCGCTTTTTCATTTTTGCCACAGCCACTCGCGCGATCACACACACACACACACACACACGCACGGGGGCCCCGAAGTCTGGCCGAGCGTGCGGCTTTAATACATATTTCCAGTGGACGAATGTACGAAGTTCCCTTCAAAGTGTGAAGCAAGCGCGAGAGCCTCTTTGATCTCGCCATCGCAAATTACTTGCCAGCCGAATAAAGGCACTCCACCTCCGACTCCGAGCGCTTCTACCTCGCCGACTTATGCCCGGCGTCTCTTTACCCGCCGGGTAATCGATACGCCAAGTCGACGGAACCGCAATTTTGATATTCGATTTTGGCGCCGCATTATTCGCTCGATACCTGCGCTGCTGCACGCGGGTAGGCCTTGCATCGGATGAATTCGATCAAGTGTCTATGTGTGTTTGTTAAAGTTGCAGAGGGTTTCCAATTCCACTGTTAGTTGTATCAGGTGAATTGTAACTGTCTTTCAGTTATTTAGTTTTCCATCTGTATGTTTGTTTATTCGTTCGGTTACCAGTTGGATAGAATTGCATTGAGCAAGTGAGAAATGCAGAATAGCTAATTATTTAATAGGAATTTTACTTAGTGAACCGCAAAACACTTCTACTGCAGTAGCCGAGGAAAGTCTAGCTAAATTCAGGAAGAATATTCCTTCAAAGGGAGAAACACTACCACCGCGCGCGTTTCAATTCAAACGTTTCCACCACCAGACTTTCCCTCTTCGAGTCCCTTTTAAATCCCACTTGAAATCGTTTCGCAATATGCTTTCCTATTTTTCGCGCCCAGCAACAGCTCTCTCATCGCATTCCGGCGCAGCGAGGGGGTTTGAGGCGGGGGAGAATATAGCGGGCGCATAAATCGCAATCGAAACCCACTGACATTCCGCTAATTACTCGTCGAACCGACTGAGGCCGATTGGTGGCTTTAAACAAACACCTTTCACGCGCCGGCGGATCGAGAAAGAACCGGCTTATTCCGCGAAGCCGCTCTCGCAGGCACTCCTCATAATAAATCACGATTTGCTCGGGCGCGCGGGGCAGAAAATTGTGAGGGTGACGTAATTGACACATTCACGATCTCCGCGGAGTATAGGCGGAGAGCGCGGACCGAGGAAACCAGCCGAGTACATGAGCCGGCGGAGGAGCGAAGGTGGTTCGCCTTGATACGTGCGCCGAGCGGGATGGAGATGGGAAAGCTCGGGAGAAAGGGAGAAGGAAGAGGATCTCGCGGCGAGGGAGAGGAGAGAGGCTAGTAGCTCGGGCTCTAACCATAATCTAGCATTATGTCGAGTGGTCTTCTGGCGAGCGGGGGAAGAAGCCGCTCGAAAACGAGTTTGTTCGTTTCGGCGGATTATCCCGGCTCGATGTCGACCTCTCCGGTACAAAGCGAGCCAAGAGGCATACATATTTTCACCGTTCAAATTCACGTCCGAATACGCGGCGACCTCTTGACGCATTACGCGCCGGCTTTGCGCCGGTTCTCTTCTACTCTTTATCTGTACAGGCTCGACCGAAAATCTCCGGATACGCGGCACCTAATGCTGAATAATTGCTCGTACGTAGC
Source organism: Crossocerus cetratus (assembly GCA_963675795.1). Lineage (NCBI taxonomy): Eukaryota > Metazoa > Arthropoda > Insecta > Hymenoptera > Crabronidae > Crossocerus > Crossocerus cetratus. Next base: position 18,645,124 of record OY776665.1, read on the forward strand.
ACACGACCTACTTGAGGTTTGTGGTAATATCTGAGGAGGTTCTATGTCGAATCCTGAATTTGTTCGAATATTATATTGCAAATGCCTTTTACTGTTGACTGTGTGCGCACAGTTGCCTTATTAATTAACAGTTCGAGTATAAAACAGGCTTTGATATTCAAGTTTAATTATTCGTAGTAAAAGTATACATACATGAAAGATTTATTCTGTTCTTTGTAGACAAAGATTACAACATAGAAGATTTCCTTGTTTTACAATAGGATTAAAGTTTGGCCAAATAAGCGTTCTCAGCAGCGCGTTAAAACCTCGCAGGAGATTTTTGCCTCACCCTGTACAGGTTGCTTTAATGAATTCAAGAAGCAGTCGTAGAAGAGCCAACAAGCCGGCAAGTGGAAGGAAAGCGAGTAATACTAGAAAAAGAAGTAGAAAGTAATCCCGTGAGTTGGCTTCCTCGGTTGAGGGACGAAGGCTCGTCGAAGAGGATGCTGCCCAGTTAATGAATTCTCAAACGAATCTTTTCGTAAGGTTTCCACGTATAACTCGAAGCACCTGTCACTCGTGAATAACTGGTCCCAGACTCTCTCTCTCTCGCTCTTTGACTCCTTTTTCCTCAGCTTTTCTCATTTCGCTCCTTGAGACTCTTCGCACTCTTTCACGATATGGCTTCGCTAAGTATGAGCGCCATTCCTCGAATATCGGATTCCTCCGGGCAATTTTTCACTGATATTCGATAGCTGGAACTCGTACGAGTGCTCGCCACGGTTATTCCAGGTCCGTGGATGCATCTCTCCTCTCTCGCCGCTCTGTCTTTAGTCTCCCCTCGTTTCCTTGCCGCCCGCCTGGAATATCATTCGGAGCGCCACTTACGAGCAGCTTGGAAGGAAAGGAGTCGAAATAAGGGAGAGAGCGAGACGGAAGGGATGCTGTAGAAAAAAAGCTTATTGAATTTCATACAGTAGCCCGTGGAGATCCTGTTACGCGAGCCTGCCGTTTAATTATCGGGTTCTTCGCAGTCTTGACGCACATGCTCCTGCCAACTTCCCTTCAAGTATCTTCCTAATTTCCTCGGCGATCGTCGTGTTATCGATCCCCGCCGATGATATCTGATATCCGCTGGATTTCCGCCCGAATTCTCTGCACACACTGCTTACTTCCCAGGCGAGAACTGCAATTATAACATCGACTAGTCGTATACCTGCTTGTTTGCTCTCCCCCTTGGGCCTCGAAAGGCCTTTGCGATACATTGACTTGCACTTGTGTAAATCTTGCGGGGAATCCTGTTAAAAGAGTTGGGATGGAGGGTGAAAGGAGAAGGAGGCGAGAGTAAAGCGAGGGAAAGTGAGAAGTGAAGTCGATTGATCGGCGCGGAGGTGTTGTCGGGTATTAATGGTCCGATGGGGTGCGAATGCGCGGCCGATCTCGGAATCACGAGGGTCCAGACTGAGTGGCGGTCCTTCAGCATCCCATTCCACCGCTGAATTTCAAACTAGCCTACACACGGCGAGCGCGTGAGCGAGCGATGGAGAGAGGGAGAGAGGGAGCCATTGAATAAAGGGGTGTGGGTCTTCCTCGTGGTAGAGAAACGTCGGCGTGGAAAGCGTTTTTCCCTCGGTGAGATCCGTGTCCGGCGGTCGTGAGAGCGTTGCATAAATATGAGGCAGCCGGCGCACACCGAGCGACATGAAAATGCGATGAAGGTTCCGTCGATGACGGAGAGAAGTCTCTCTCCTTCCGTAAAGCGCGAGGGAGAGAGTAGGAAGGGTAGAATGAAACTACTAAGACGAGTAAAAGGCCCTTTATACATGTTGCTGAAGGATTCAAAGATCAGTATCAGGTTCGTTCTAATACACGCCTTCCTCCGCCCACTTTCTCACCGGAGGATTAGAAGTCACAGAGAGAAGTCCGCTTTGGCCGCGAGAACAAAACCGAGTCTTAGGTGCGATTGCGTAAGTCTCGGAGAAAATCTCATCGGACACATACCGGCTGCGGTCGAGGAGACTTCGGTGTCGTGAACTCGCGATTAGATCGGAGCGTGAAGGGCAAACCGAAAGTTGGCGATCGGGGAAAGGCAGGAACTTTCGGTCCTGGACAAACTTGGAGGCCAAATACGCCAGGGTTAAAGCTCGGGATGAAACGGCGAAGGAAGTTCGCATTGGGCCGTGTAATTAGGATTAAGATCGCCGAGTGACTTTCCTAGGAATCCTCCAATCTTACCACATACTAGAATTACCCAAACCGAACGGAATTACCAACGAACACAGTACTACCGAACTAAACAACGCTTTATTTTCATCTGGGTCAGCCTGGCCAAGTCCAACTTGTCCCAAGACGCGCGTGCTCTTCCCCCGACAATTACGGGGCATAAAATCTAGGATTGTGGCGCACGGCGAATCGTTGCATAAATATGAGTCCTCCTGTCCCGCAGGCGAGAGTGTATGCTGGCCGTGCACAGTGCTCTATGAAAATGCAATGAAGACGCTATTCCAGCCGGGCATTGCGAATGCGGAGAAAACGAAAGGGGGCCGAGTCGGGCGCAGCCAGTGGTTCGCGGGCCACTGGTTACCAACAACTAACCACGAATATCCTGAGAAACGGGAACCCGACGAATCTCGATGCGCATTAGAGAACTGCCCGGGACTCGGCCAAAACGAAAGTTAGAGAAGCCGCGCTCGACGATAGAACGAGTAGAACTGTACGAGTCCGGGCGGGAAAGGGGGTGGACGCCGAGGTAGAAGGCGAGGGCGGAAGGGTAGACGAGTGCAAGCCACAGTGGCGGCGCTAAATTATTTTAATTTTACGGATACGCGTCGCTCGCGATGAATGGCCGTTTCTTAGCCCGGCCATTCTTCTGGTAATTGCCGTTTTAATCTGTCCAGCAGACCGGGAAACCCAGTTTCCTCCTTGGCGGAGCTAGCCCCATTATGCGTGCCCGCCGATACTCCTCCCCTCGGATCCCCTTTCATTCCTCTTTCCCCTCTTAAATCGGCCGGCGGGTTCTGCCGGGATCGGGGGGGAATCCGTCGGGCGAATTACGAAAATACTTTTTCGCATTACGCTCCACTTTGGTGGTCGACTTCCGCAGGGGATAAAGGGAGGGTAGGGTCGCGGATGCGCGCAGGGGTAAACCAGTGTTTCTCCAATAGGAGAGACCTCTCTCTCTCTCTCTCTCTCTCCCTCTTCGTTTTTCATCCGCGAGGACGAGGCCCCGAATGCTAGAACGCGTCGTTTGAAAGGAATCCTGTGAAGGCCGAGCGGAGGGAAGGGTACACATCTATATGGGGCTGAGAGGAGACGCTCCTCCCTTAACTCCTCGAGGGTGGAAGCTCCTCTCGCGCGTCGTATAAGCAGAGGAAAAAATGGCCGTGGAAAAAAGCGTCGAGGGCAGAGGGCTCTCTCTCTCGCTCTCTCCTTGTGTTCCGCAGCAACCGGCGGGATCGCTAAATGGGGAAATATCATTTAGGCCCTTAAATATTTGAGTGCAGCCGCGAACAAGGTCTTTTGGACGGCGAGGCCGCCCGTTGCGGGCTTCCTCGCTCCTCGACATTTCGGGAGCCGGCGGCGGCGGCGGCGGCGGCGGCAGGCGTCGTTTCTCGGGCGGAAAGAGCGCGGGCGCGTGATGCATCAGCGGAGATTGTGTGGCTTGCGAGGGAAAAGGAGGAAAAGAGAGCCGGAGGAATGGCGGGCCTCTTGCGCGCTTTACCCCGATTAAATAGTACGGTCCCGCCCGGCTAGCTGGTAATTACGCAAAGTGGTCGGTAGTCCCCGGTAACTTCGCGTTTTCCGGCCGCCGCTTCCACTTTCTCCCTTGCTGTCTGTCTCTCACCCCCGCCGACCTATCTCTCTCGCGCTTCGTTGCGTACTCTCCTAGCTTCTTTCGGCAGGCAAATTTCTTACCTCGAAAAATGGAATTCTTCCGTTCGTTGCATCTTTTTCTAATGACATTTCGAGTGTTTTATGGATGCTAAGAGAAATATGTCCTCTTGTAGATTGGTGTGAGATTTGAACTGGAGTTGAACCCTTGGTTGATCAAAACCCTTGAGAGATGAAAGCGTCACTACTAGCAATGTGCGCGCGCGGAGTAGAAATTGCTGGTGCTCGCTCTTGCGTCCAAGCGAGTGGGCAATCATAATTCAGAGAGCAAGAACTCGCATCTCCAAACGGTTTAACGACACGCGCGCATCCCCTTCGACATTAAGAATCTCGGTGCGGCCATCCGTCAATGCTGTGTCCAGTTCGCTATGGCTAGTAAGCACATCGGACGATCATCACTGGCTACTTTACGCCGCGCAGCGGGATATAAATTTCCGGGCTTTACGGTTTTCAGTACATCAGTGGCCCGCTTAATTACGAGCGGCCCTGCTCGCCGTATCGATGATTATTTATACTGCGTGCCGGGGACATTTACTGCCGCTCCTCGGACTGGCATCGAGTCCTCCTCGCCGTCGTCGTCGTCCTCTCTCACCGAGGGGTGCGCGCACCCAGACTTAATGGTGTTCCGTGTCCCATTCGCCGCTGAGAAAAAGATGTTTTATGATTTACATGTCAATAACGACACCATTATGACCGGCAGAACTCGCCGAGTAATTCGCGCTCGCTCGATCGCGCGGCATCGCGCGGCCGCGCGCGCGCGCGCGCCCCACCGGTGCACTGAATATTTATTAGGTCAGCCGACTTGTTTCCCGGGGCATTAATTGGCGAAGGGACGACCTCGCGATCGGCGGGGCACGCTGTTGCGCAAACAGCCGGACATTTGGGTATTAATCCCAATAGAAATAGGGGACTGTTTAATATCGTAGAATATCGAGGGCGTATCTATAACGATCGGTTTAGCTGCATAATTGAAGCGCGATGCCTCTCTGTTTCCGATAATGCACCTATTTAATATTGCAGCAGTAAACGGCCGAACTCTATCAAAGGATCCGATTGAGCGGGCCGCGCCAGTTTAATAGGTCGTATCACATTATTCGAACTAGAACTCTATTAAATGTTGATTGGATACGATGCCCCGCACTCGAGGACTCTCCAAGACTCTCTTAGCAGCTCCATTATTCGCCCCTCTCTCTCTCCCCCTCTCCCTTGGAAAAGAAACCAAGCAATGCGAGCTGAAAAAGTATTCATCGAAGCGGCGCAGTAAGAAAGGCTGCCACTCGGCCGCGCGGAGTGCGGCGCAGCGATGAATCTTCTGGGGCGAAATTGATTTGATTACGCCGCTTCCTGGCGCACGGGATTTTTTCTCGTCGCTTTGCGCGGCGAGTGCGAGCGGCAAGAAGCTGTGGATCGCGAGACAAATCTGCGGAGGGCGAGGGGGGCCTTCTGGGCTCGCGAGGCCGATTACACCGGGGCGAGATCTCCGGGCGTTCGAGATGCGTGACTCGATTTGCTACTCGTAAATCGAAACCGCAATCCATCGTGCCTCCAGCATCCTCGCCCGTGTATCGATTCCTGCCAATAAGGATCTTCGCTCGTACCAGGAATTTCAGCCTAACCAGTTCGCATCCTCACTTCCAATCGAGACGTCTGCCTGATACAGATTCTCCCACGTGTGTGCCGGCGGTTATTTTACACGCGTCCACTGTGGTCCCGTGATCTTGGCAGAAATCCCGCACACCCCTCGGGAGCGACTTTCGAAAATTTGGCCGAATGGGGGGAGAAGCTTTTAATCGACTCTTGGTGTGGCAGGTGTTGTTCCTGCTCTCCCGGAATAACAGCGGGCTCCCTTGGCCCGGGCACTGCGAATCGAAACTGCGACCTCGCTTTCACTTTATTGAAATTACAATTTCGCGGCGAGCGCGACGAATGGCGCGCGCGCGCTCGTACGAGTGTGCAATTTTGCGCTCTCTATCGAAATGAGGCATCTCCCGCTCGATTGCTGGCCTCCTCCGTGGCATCTTCTTCGGCCGGTTCTCTTTTTTGTTGGCCGCTCTGCTACTCCTCTTTCCTTTCTTTCCCTCGTTCGAATAGCCTCGTGGCTGGCTCTCTCTCTCTCTCTGTCTCTCTCTCTCTCTCTGCCGCGCGCGTTCTTCTCGCGGCTCGCCGTGTAATCGGCCCGGGCAAAAGCCCATTACAACAGATGGCTTTGTCACGCCAGTGGCACCGCCCGAGAATTAATAACCCTACTACATTCTGGCATGTAGCACACACGGACGCGGGAACACGCGCGCCCACGTAGAGCGGCCTGTATTCGTGTCGGAGGTTCCCGGTGTTGGTAGCCAGCCGTCTCTTTCCACCCTCGTCTCGATCCTCTTCGGGGACCGAAACTCTTTTGTGAGCGCGGCAAGGCCGCCGAATTATTTGTTCGACACGATTCGATACGCGCGTTTCTCTCCTATCTTATCGTCGATCTAGCCGGTCCCTCCCTCGCCGCCGTCGAGAGCAGAGAGAATCGAGGGTACTAGAAGGAGAGGAACACACGAGAGAGAAAGTGGCTGTACAAGCGGGGAAAGGAACGCGGGGAAATATCGTGGCGCGTAAGCCTTTCATTATAGCGGGCCAAATATTAAATGTATCATCAAACGTTTCGTCCCGGAGGGCGGAGTGTTGCGCGACTTCTTTATTTCTCCCTTTGAACACCCAACGGCCAATCAAATCGTCGCGGCTTGAGCAGTACGAAGCGGGGGATTTTGCGCGGTTCTGAAAGAGAGAGAGAGAGAGAGAGAGAGAGAGAGAGAACGAAAGACTCACCGGTAATCCTCTCTTGATCTCGCAGTTCGTATTTATTTAATAAGGAAGTCGGAACTTGGCGGATTAAAGCGACCGCGTAAAACTACTGTCGAGAGCTGGTGGTGTGCTGGCTGGCTCCTCGGCGCGGCCAGAACTTTGCGTGTATGAGGACTGGCGCGCTGCTCGCCGGGTTAATGTAACTCGTTTCAGCCGCCACCGCCGCAAATGTAGCTCTCGGGGCTTTCCACCGCAGCACCGGCCGAGAAAGAGAGCGAGTATGCGCCCGGAGATTTCGAGATGCGTTTTTCGGATGCTGGGCACCTCTCTCTCTCTCTCTCTCTTCCGCGGGCTCTGGGCCTCGTTCGTATATCACAATTAGCGGAAAGCGGTATAAATGCATTCATCTATCAGGTAACATCCTCTCGCGGCGGTAATCTTTATTAATAGGGCGGTGTGCGCGCGATACATTTTTCAGCTGGGCGAACGTGAGGCCCGATGAAATATCATAATAATAAAGGAACGCCGTGCGCGAGCGCGTGTGTGCGCGCGCGCTCGCGGCCGTGTCCTACGAACAGCTCTGCCATGGATATCGGTATCGCGGATAATAAATTCTCGGGCGTTGCTTGGGTGTGCGGGATTAATCGTATCGAGCGAAAGCCCACACGGGACAGGAGGCGGCGGTGGCGGTTGGGTGGCAGCCAGTGTAAGTCAGATGAGGAGAGGACATTGCGAGCAGTGGTAAGGTGGATTAAAAGCTTTTCGTATTCGAGTAATACAAGTTTCTTGGCTTGACGCGGGGTAGAGGACTCGGTGCCCTCGGAGCAGTCGGTTCCGCCGAATTTAAGCCTCGATCTGCCGGCAATGCGCATTTAAATTGATGGCTTCACGCTCCCTTGCATTTCGCGTAGTCCCCCCCCTCTCTCTCTCTCTCTCTCTCTACTCCTTTCAGCCTCTCTGCCTCCCGCCCTCTTTCTTTGTTGAGTCGCTCTCCCTCTGGCTCGGTACTTGTGCCTCCCTCAATCGTCGGGCCACGAGCGGCGGCGGCGGCGGCGGCCTTATCCTATTAATCAATGCGCATAAATTGTTTTAAGGGAATCGTTACTGCCATTCAGACACGCCATATAATGTCGCCGGGGTTAATGTCGCGCGAGTGAATAAGGGACCCCTTCGCCCATTCCCCCTCTCTCTCTCTCTGTCTCTCTTAGCTGCTTTCTCGGTCTCCGTCCGATCCGGAATCATTAGAACTACGCCACGAAATAGACGCGGCTAAGGGCGGAGATTTATCGTGCACGGCCTGCACCGGGGATTCGACGCTCCAGTTCCTATTTGTATTGGGCCAACGAGGATCGGATTTGCAGGAGTATTTGTGACGATAGCAAAGGCGACCTCGTTGCCCTCGTGCATTCAGTCCGCTATCAAAAGTAACGCCAACGCCAGGCACTTCGATTGACCCTGATGTAAGTCGACTCGCTCAAGTGGACTCGATTCTCTTTACAAAGAGAGCCTAGAGAGGCTCGTTCTTTCATAGTTAAAAGAGCAGTGGAAAATCCGAGAGCAGATGGAAGTCGATATTGTTTGCATTGGAGCCCCTGGCGTTTCGGCATCTAAAATACTGATAGACTCGAATACACATTTTACCCGCATTCGATTTAGTTAATAATATTTCCTCGCGAATGATTAATCGCCGTTCCGTCGCGGCTAACTGGGAATCTGAATCTCCACTACTGGGAAACGACTGGTGGATTATTCGTTGAAACCGAAGGTAGTAATCTCGAGGAGCAAGTTGGAAGGAAACAATTCCGAAATGACTCGACACTGCGTTATTGCAGAGTTGGTTACTCTGGAGACGAGAGTCCCCGGTCGATGGTGGCTGAGCTCGCGTTGTTCTCACTGCCGCCGGAGGAAACGGGTACTCGCTTCATTGAAGATATCTCCTTTCCTCTTCGGAGCCTCTTCTCGGTCCACCCTTCTATCGGGGATTCTGGGTAGGCCGAGTTCCGGTTGCCGCCAAGCGGAAATCTCATAGTGCTCGAGAGTGGAGCGATGCAGGTGAAACGTTGAGAACCCTCCAATGTACCCTTGTCTTCCTTTCGCTCGGATTAAAGCGGAACAATAGCCTGTTATGATTGCATTTACCGAATTAAATAAATGCAGAATAAACCGCGAAAAAGATTCTCGAGTGCCTAGTCTGCATACAAAGCGTAGTTTTAGCTGGTCTTTCTTACAATTGCGAATGGAGGATCAAATGAAAGTTTACACTCTCATTTTTGTTGTTAAAACAAGTGGATGGTAGGTAAGAGGAAAATCGGGCCTCGGGTCTAAGCTCGGGGACTTTCGACAGGTACACTCCCTACTCCCAAGACTTCCATACGATTCTCACTGATAAGCCACATACACTTGTGTTTAAACTCCGAGTACTTGGCCGTCGACAGTATTACCTGTTAACCAGCCCTACTTCCTCCACTAGTGTAAAAAGACTCTTAAGATGATTTGAAAAGATTCCTCGCTTCTCCACACTGAATTTTTTGGAGCGGCGACTATTTTCCGCGAATTTATCGTGGTTTTCTGGTGTTTTATGTGGTCTTTGCCGAATTCCCGGGCTGCCTGCTCCTCTTTCCCAAGAGTCTCGCGAGTCTCGAGATTTATCGGCGACGGGGTTCCTCAGGGCGCACACCCCACGCATGCGGTAATAACGAATAATGCCGAGCAGTTAGGAGCGAAGCTACCCTTCTCGTTCTTAAGTGAAAAGCGAGCCCTCCTAGAGAGGAGCGAGAACCCCCTAAGCCGTGTCTCTCGCGGCGGGCACACTGTGCGTTTGAACGGCGAGCGGCAAAGGTCGGCCTCGGGGAGAATTTTCCGAAAGGGGCCGAATAATACAATCGTTACCACGAGAGATCTTTCCCCGTAACTTTTCTTTATATCGCCCTCGCCACATCGCCCGAGTCCTTCTCGCTCGCTCTGTCGGTGCACTTACTGCGCCCCATTTATCTCAATTTCGGTTTTGTAATAACGATTTTCCTGCCCACGCACCCCTCGCCGATAGCCGCGATGCCAGTGGTTATCAGAATCGTTCTATCTTACTTTAACGAGGCCGCAGTTTGCCGGATTTAATGCGCGTTGCCGCCAAGTGAAACTATCGATCAGCCTTTTTCTCTCGCCTCGAAAACGTCCACGCACTCCTGCGCTATTGTATACATCGAGTCTTGTTTCAAAATTGTGTTTCTATAGCCATGGAATTAATGATATCATCATCACTGAGTAAAGGAAAAGCGCAATTGAGAGAGAGGAAAAGAGGGACACTGGGCAGGTGCGGCTTTAATTATTTTATCCTCGGGGAAAAGGTGCATCGGGTGTTCTTTTAATACATTTAATTGCTTCTTTGTCGCGCACTCTCGTTCGTCGCTCGGCTCCAGCGTCTATACGACCTTCTTTTCTTCATTCTATTTATTTTCCACGCTAGCGGGGAGTGGATGCTCCTCGTCCACTCCAGAGTTGCGGGCATCCAGCATTGATGACTCTCGCTAGCTTATTTTTCCCTCTCTCGATCGTTATAGTTTCTTTGAAAATAACGCTGGTTTCAGTTTTCCTCGTTCTCGTAATTATTTGATGCCTCTCTCTCTCGGTGGCATTCTCCTGTCGCCGCGCGCGAGCTGGCGGAATCCGAGACGACGTTATTTGTGTCAGGAGCGGAGAAGGCGCGGGATGCGCTTGCGAATTTTTCGCTGACAGCCGTTTTGCATAACTACATCTTTCGTAAATCCTCGACGGGGGGTGACGATCGCAATATTCATAGGCGCGTGCTCTTTCCCTCTCTCTCGCTCTCTCGGCGACGTGTCTGCCTTTCTCTCACTCCGATACCAGCACACACACACACACACAGGCGCACATGTCTTTTCAAATATACGGCGAAGCCGCGGGTAATGCTGGCTTCCACACATGCGAATGTTTCAATAAAGTCGCGCGGATATTTCGCCGAGATATCCTCCGCTCCTCTCGCGCGGATATCTTTGCCGATTGAAGCTGTGAAGTCAGCATGAACTCCCTCCGACACGCCCGTTAGTTATACTTACGCGTATATCTGGCAAGTTGAGAGCACTGCCAGCAAGGCGCCCATCGAATTTGAGCGAGCGATAAGTTCGTGCTTTAGAGAGCGGAGGCTGAGGGCGGTGCGTTTGAGTTTCGTTATTGCAGTTTGTTATGCTGGATTAAGTGGTAGCTGGTAGACTCGAGATTCCCACTGGGTCTTTCAGTGCTTTCGCTACTATTATTTATCCTAATTGGGTTACTGCTCCTCGCGGTAAAAGCGCTGAAATCCTCGACTAAGAAATAGATTGCACGCAAGAAGAATATAAATTGCAAATTCTTTATCTTTTTCATTGTAATAAAAGCAGAGTTTACAGCGCAAACTACATGTTGATTCCCATTTGATAAAGTTGACCTGAAATAAGAGACTTTCTTATACCAAAGAATATCGAAGTGTTTATCCCTTTAGCCATCGACGCGAGGGTCCCAATTGCACTTGCCACAATTTCGTTGTTTTCCCCTTGGAAAAGCCAATCACACAATCCGACACGAGCAGTAGAGTCACCGTACACTAGTGAGCCATGGGAGTTGGATCGAACTTTAGATTCTCCCGACTCGATAAACCTTGCGGCAAGCTCGGCGATCTTCGAAAGGGGAATTTGTCAAAATACCCGAGGCCGCGATTGCTCCGGGCGTGTCGATCGCACGCTTCCTAGAACAACGTCTGGCGTCGGCGTCGGCGTCGTTGGGGAGGAGGGAAGAAAGGGTGGTGGCCTAGAGAGTCTAGAGACTGAGGGAACGGGCGGGAGAGCTCGGACAAGAGTGCACGGCGAAGAAGGAAGGAAGTGTAAGTCTGCAACAGAGAGGGTCGCAGTCGCCGTGTTTCTGCAGCGTCGAAAATGTCGAGCGCAATTTCTGAAATTCCGTCGCGTCGCTTCCGCCGTGCCACTCAAATGCCGCGCGCTGCATCGCCACCCCCTTTACTGCTTTCTCCTTTCCCCCTTTCACCCTCTTGATGTCTCTCGCTCCCTCTCCTTTCCTCGCCTCTTACACAGCGAACCGCTCTCTCATTCTCCCATTGGGCTTTTCTCTTCCCCGCTGGTAAGAAAATCTCGTCGGCTCTGTGTTTTACTCTCGAAAGCTTGCGCTCTCGAGAGGCAAGAGCTTCTAGTTCTCTAGTACGACGCTGAGGGGTGACTCCGCGCGAACCTTCACCGACCGATTCCACCGCAGCTTTTCCCTTCTTTTCTTCTCTCGCGTGAATCTCCTTACCTGCAACGTGCATACGAACATTGGCTCGTGTTATTAAAATATGAATTTCATTCGAAGATTTTTCTGCTGATTATTGACATATTTTCTGTTCGGCTTTCTTACAATTTACTGCACAGGTAAAAGATTTTTATTTTCACCGGTCGTCATACAATTTAAGTCGAGTTTGGAAGTCGAGCCAATGGAGAATTTCTCTGTTGAACGCGTCCCAGCTATAACTGCCAGGGTTAAAGACGAATATCCAGAAAGAACAACTCGATCGCGGCAGCACAGCCGGCAGATTGAACGAAATAAGGCTGCGTCGGGGCGGCGGGGTGGTGGGATCGAAATGAAATTTAGCCGCGATGCTTCTCTCCTTGGCGTCTTTTATTCCACTCCATCTTGTTTGCCGACGTGACCCCGTTCCCAATTGTCCTCGCTGCTTTCCGCCGCAGTGCACGCGCATATCTCGCGAAACTAGCTTAGATTTCATACACACACACACCTCATCCGGAGAAGTGTGCCCGTGCATCAGGAGAGTGGCGCATCGGGCACGCGTGCGCTCGTGTGGTGCGCGTATGTTTACGTGGAGTTGCGTGATGGAGGCGCGTTTCCCAAGTGGTGAGCGAGGGTTGCGGGAGGAGGGGGCGGGAAATGTCGTGGCACTCTTCTTCCACCTTGACGGAAAGACGCCCGTTTCATATTCGCGCCAAGGAGGGCAAAACTAATGCGCCAGCTTCCCTCTGGCTTTCTCTCTCCCTTTTTCCCTGCTGGTGCACGTAGGCGTGCACCTTGCGATTCGCCGTCGAGAATACGCGGGCATGAGGGTACCGCGCTAGAGGGAGCCTAGAGGTGAAAAAAGGCGGGCGCTTGGCGAGACAGGAAATACGGAGGGGCATCTCGTACTAGATAGAAGCGTCGTTAGGTAATTGCCGAGCACCGCGATCGCAACGAGCTCCACACGTACCAACTTGGGGAGAGGCCTGCCTTTTCTTTTACCCTCTCAGTCGTCTAGCCGCACCCGGCTGCACGTCAGATGCCAATTGAATTTAATTGCAAGGGTCAGAAATATGAGCTTTTTCACTGGGTTTCACCGGGTTTCAATGGAAAAACATCAAAGTCTGTACTTTCAATTGTATTTGCTTCAGTCACATAAATATTAGTAAGACTAATTAGTAAGGCTAAGGTATTCCAATGCTATTTCACAGAGCGACTCTTTTTAGAAAGCGAGCATAATGGTTTCTCTTAGATTTCTCTTACGCTTAATGTTGGAATTAGTTCGCAGTCCTGGCCATTAGAAGCCAGTATAAAACGGTTAATGCTATTCGGCTGGCCGTAGCAATAGCGTACATGGATTGGATCCGCAAAAGCTCGTAGACAAAGGAGCCGGGGGTTAATCGACAATTACGCGGGCAAAGAACGGTGCGAACGAGAAGCTCTCTTCTAATCGTCGCTAACCGTTGGAAAGGCCGAGCGCGCGCGCGCGCGCGGCACGACGCCGGTGGCGGCGGCAAGCTCGGCACGCGAATATGCAATTATTTTTAATTGCGCGGGAGGGTGAAATCGGCGCCGATCTGGTTTCCGTGGCCGCATTAAAATGCGGCTGGTTGTAAAATTGAAAGCTGTTTCTGGTCTCGCGAGCCTTCGTACTGTGCGCGAGAGCCGGCGCGCACTGTGTGCTCGCTGGTTGGTTGTCCAGGCCGATTCGATAATGCGATTCTCAGCAAATAATTTCGCGCGACTATGACCAGTCGGCCACCGCGCGCTCTCGTTGCTCGAGAGCTTTTCACCCGTTGGACTCTCCGCGGGGCCGATATATCGAGCGATCGGGCCGATATATCGAGGTCACGATGATGGCCGCAAGCCTCTAAATCGCGGCCGGAGCGCAGCCGATGGAATACGAGGCGTAGAGAGGGGTGGAGACACTCGAGCGGAGAAGGATCGAAATGATTTTAAGTGGCTGACCGGCTCGAGGCACTCGAGGCATCCGCATTATTTCGATCACTTTGACGCTCGGTATTTTAATAATGCTACACTCGCAGCTTCCTCTCCCGCCGAACTTATTCCACGAATTCAGTGAATCCGAGCGGTGCAATACGCGCCCGATCTCCTCGGCAGTGTGCGCGCACCATCCGCGCGCGCTCCGCTGGAGCCTCGCTTTTCCGGCTTTAACAGAGGCACGCATCGCAAATATGCCGCGCCCGCTCTCCCCTCCCTCTCCCTCTCCCTCTCCCTCTCCCGGTACCAGGGCGAGTGCCCGCGTAGAATTGCATAATACAGCGCGAATCCCGCAAATCTCGGTAGAGCGGATCGACTGGTGGATCAGTGCTGGGAATCGCCGCTCGCGAGCGAGGGAGAGGCTTAGAAGGAAAAAGCCCCGGGGAAGAGAGAAAGAAGAATGATACGCGGCGATAGATAATCGCAGATTCTTAGAATTTCTCGTGGCAAGTCTGGCGGAACCCACGTCCTCGTCGCCCTCTTCCTTCTCGTGGGCGCGCGGCGCGAGGGATATACCTCGAGGAGAGTAGCTCTTGCGCCGGAGTATAGCCCGCAACGATTGGCGATCTTCAAAAATTCCCTCCGCGGCTCTGCTGGCCCAAGCCATTTCCAGGGAATCGCATTGACCGGCCGGAAAAAAGTCGCTGGACCGAGAGATTACGGCGTTGCGTTCGCCATCCAATTGTATCGAACATCGCGCGCCTTCGGCATTCTCGGACCACCGGCTCTCCTCCACTCTTTGCTGCCTCTTCTTTAGCCGCCCCACTTCCACCGCTCTGCCCTATCTATTACTCGGCAGAATATGTGCGAGAGTGTGTGTGTGTGTTGTCTGCACTTCCCAGATGCGAATCGGGCTTTGTGTCATCGAGCTGCTTATCGCAATTATCGCGGCGAGGGCAAACGCACTGCTTCCTTAAACCCGATCCCCCGCGGCCTCCCACGGGAAGAATTAGCCTGCGTGGGAATCGGCATCTAATGGCGAGCGCCTCGTTTTATGAGCCTCAGTCTCATTAAGCCTCGTAGTCCGCTTCTCCCCCTCCCCCCGCCCCCCTAACTGGCTCGAACACGGCTTTCGCCCAGGCGCTTTTTAATGAGCGATTGTATTTTTCGTCCTGTCGAAATTGTAGCTCTCCTTCCATTTTGCACGGGGTTAGCCGCTCGAGCGGTAATTAATTGGTTATTCATAAGGACGCGCGGGCCTCATTGGCGGTCGGGGATTATTCGGGCATTAAATCGCCGAGTGGATTTCCATCGAGATACTTCCGATCTCAATATCGGTAATGCTCGCGCGCACAAACGCCGAGCGAGTGAGCGAGCGCGCGCGCGCTGGTATTGAGGAGTAGTCCCGTTGTAATCAGCGTGGGAAGATCTTCCTCGGGGAAATTACGGGAAAATAGCGCTGCTCGAAATCACTCGGCGGCCCCGGGGGTGGCTAACGAATCCACATAAATAAAAGGAGCATATTCCGGCGTAGCTGGAGGGGGCAGAGGGAGAAAGAGTGGCGCGAGGTGTCAAAGGGTTAGTAGGGGCGCAGTAGCGAGTTTAAAATCCTAAATGTAGGCCAGATCCCGAGAGAGAGGTCGGACAAGGCAGCTAACTCGAGAGGCAAACATAATGGAAGCATATGCCCCGCGAGCAATGATGCAAAGGCGCGCAACGCCCGACTGCGACGGCAAACGAGAGAGAGAGAGAGAGAGAGAGAGAAAGAGAGAGAGAGAGGCCGCGGGGGAGCGAGAGGGATGCGCGCCGGGGTTGCAGAGCTAGGGAATAGCGCAAGAAGCGTGTACAGAGAAGAGCACACGGCTGCAGAAGTACAAAGGGAACTGGGTCCAATGTAGAGACGGAAGGGCGAGAGTTACGCAGATAGGACAAAGAGGACACGGGCGGGTGCAAGGGCAGGCCAGCTCGCTCGGTTCTCAGTTTGCAGGCTTGCGATTAGAGAGCGAGCCAGAGATAGAGAGAGAACTGGAGATCGCGATCGAGAGGGAGGGCGAGTAGGGCTCGGGAGGTGGCGGAGGAGGAGGAGGCGGATCGCAGCATCGATGAAAGGAGAATCGTGCCCGGCCGATTCTATTCACGCGATGAACGTGCAGATACAAGGTTAGAAGAGATAGCATCATCGGATTAATTATGCGTAATGCGCCGCTCGGACGTGCGCGCGGGGCCGTGCGCTCGCAAGGGCAGATCTCGCGTGCAGAGGCATTACCTAGCGAGGACTACTGGCTCGCACACAGGGAACGCAGGTGCACCGAACCAACGGACCAACGCAGGTACCTAGTACACAGGCGTGTTCGACTCTACCAGATACACCAGCCACCCCCCGGTGTGTGCGGCCGGCTCTCTCTCTCTCTCTCCCTCTCTCTCGGAGCAGCAACAGCAGCGCGCGTTCAATTATCATTGTTACTCGCCGCGCGGTTTACAGATGTTACCGCGATAATCACGTCCACTGGCAATACTCGATTGCCCCCCACGCTTTGGCCAGACCACCCTTCCCGGCTCGCGGGCCGCCTCTATTTAAAGGGCTATTGAATGCCGACGATAACGAGAAGGGAAGCCGGGGATGCCGGCGCAGGACCCCCGTCGGAATATCGCTCTGCGTACGAGAGTGCGACGACACTGCGCTCTCGGCTCTGCTGGCAGCCGGGCAGGCACTGAGTGCGCGAAAATTGCTGGAGGATCCGGGCGGGCTCTGCCCCATGACTTAATTAGACTCGTTAGAAAAATCCACGCTGCAGGTCCGCGCGCGCGCGCACGCCTGTCCGCCCGTCCACTCGCCGAGGATGGACACTGGCATTGGCAGTGCTCCAGATTCTCGGTCGTTAGTCCCTTTGAACGCTTCTCTCGCCGATTGCCATACCTACACCGGCGGCGACCCTTGCACCGCGCGCACTCCCGTCGAGTGCACGCGGCTCACGAGCACTCGAGCCAACTTTTTCCCGGCATATGTGTGTCGTTGGTCGCCCCACCGGCCCCCACTGCGTTCAATTGGAATTCGTATTTCAAGTGTTTTCGTATTAAGTGGCACGCGGCGAGAGAGTTAAGGCATGGACTCGACTCTGGGTTAGTGTTGGCTGGAGAGCGGGTGTGTAAATGCTTGAGGGATTCGCTGGATTCGGCTTAACGACGGGAGTAACGCCGGAGAGGGGATTGGCGTGTTGGCATGTGCTATTTCGCAAGCCCTGTTTTCCCAATCCCTTTTTTCCATTGCTTTCTATCTTCTATCCGGCGCTCTCTCGAGCTTTTTCTCCCGGTTGTACCTTGGTACATCCATCGCTACTCTCCGGCCGCCCGATCCTTTTTTCCTCCTCTCGCGCGCACTCTCGGTCTGGGTTGCTACTCGCAACGCGCCCTGCAAAAGCGCGCGCGGGTGCGCGCTCTCTCGCTTTCGAGCTTTCTCCTCTTCTGGCGCGCGGCTCGAGCGCGCAGCACACCGGCAGCATCGAGTAGGATGTTTTCATTCGGCGGGATCGCCATTGTGCGGCGCCCGGTAAACGCCCGAAACGCTGATGCGAAAACTGTTTTCCTTTTTTGCCTTCGTTAACCCACATTCACCGATGCATTCGCTCCCTCGGCTGCCACTGCGCCGGCCGGCCCACCGCCACCACCCCCGCCCCGCTTCACTTGCCGTCGGCTTTATTTGGCCCGTGAATTAAGTTGATTTATAGTGTTTACTGACAATAGCCCGCATTTTGCGAGGGCGCCCGCGCGCTCTCCGCGGAATTTTGCGGAAGCGTACACACACGCGCCGCTCCAGTCTGTGGGTTTACCGATAAAAAACGGCTCTCCCACTCCTCCGGGAGCGAGAAAAAGGGAGATTGAAAAAGACGGGACGGCGGCGAGGCCGCTGCGGAAAAACGGCGGCCAAGTTAGCAGCTCTCCGGCGCACGAGGAACTCGGAAAAAATGCGGATAGCCGAATCCCGTCGAGAGTGTTGTCAGCCTCTCGGAGAACAGGTGCGCCGAGGCGGCTTAGCGAAATCGTACAGATAACAGGTTTTTCTCCGCGTAATTCCACGCGACAAACGGACCGACGGGGACGCCCGCCGGATATCTTCCCAGGAAAAAACATATCGTCCTTTGGATGGGTAAATACATGCCACGGCCTTCGGGATCATCCCAAGTTGGACGGGTTTCAGGGGCTTTTACACGTGTCTACGAAGCTGAAAAGAAACCGCGCGCGGCTGGGAGGAGAGCCAGCAAAATTTGAATGTCCAATGGACGGGGTTGGATTTCGGAATAAATCCGGAGATTTGGCCAGGTGGAACACCACTCTTGGTTCAATAATCCATAGGATTAGTAATAAAAGTCCTAGTAATCAGGGGTGTACATATTGATTATTATGAGACTGCGATTATTTATGCAAACAAGGTGGATTTGAATTCTGGAGAATCTGTATTATCTGATGAAATATGCAGAATTCAATATTCCACTTATATTTCAATGTGCAATGTAAGAATGAAAATTGATACTCGCATAATAATCCACCGCCTAACTATTTGTAATTAAAAATAGAGTTTCTCCTGAACATTAAACGTTCAAGAGTTCTACTAAAGCTTGTAGATCTACTACAGGAGAGCTATAGGGAACTTTTAATTCATAGAACTCTGTCTCGAACACCATCTGCATGCAAGGAGGCTTGCAGTTTTATTAAAGACTCGCGGCACCGGCAGTGTCGTAGCCGCGCTGTTGTCGGTGTTCAGACGGTTGCCAGGATTGTTGAAATATTTTCTGCCCCTAACCAAGGCCTGTTTCTTCTGCTTCCAGGCGTAGTCGGAGCACGGAACTTCACGATGGAGTGCCGCAAGGGTCGACGGAAAGGTCTACTTGGTGGCCTGGTGCTTGCATGGCTCCTAACCAGCGGCTGCACGGTCGCCACGCGAAATATAGGTGAGTGAGGAAGTGTATTTACGATTTCAGCAGGCTAACCAGCTCCTGCAGCAGGCTAGCACCGCGGGCTGTTGCGCCAATTAAGCGCTCCGACGACACCGCGCTGTGGAATTGCACGGGAATATTTATGCCCCGCGCCCGCGTACCTCTCGCGCTCACTACTAAACAGAGCGAAAACGATCTCCCCCCCCCCCCTCCCAATTTTAATTACATTACATTCATCAGTCATTTTCGCGCGGATCGACATTCGCTTTTTCCAGTCTAGTTGCTGGGAAGAAACTGTACAGTTTATCAGCGCACTATGCAAAAACCGACTGAATTATGATCGCGGAGATTTGGTAATAAGGTGGTTGGTGAATATTACGGTACACCGTGAGTGTTTTTCGGTACATCACCATTAGTGTTTGGAACACAAGTGGAATTAGCCGGCGGTGAGCGGACGATAGGAATCTCGGCAAGGGTCGGGGTGTGATGACACGTTTGGGGGAATCATAATGACGGTGGGATGGACACGAAGCACGAGCAGCGGCTCGCATTGGGGTGGGCGCAGTGGTCAAGTCAGTAGGAAAGTCCGGGCAGGACGCGGTACATATCCGGCCGGGCCTCGACCGCAGTTGGGGCTGGTACCGTTGAAACATTTATCGGAGGGCAAACACGCCGTGTTTAATAAGGAGGATGGAAATAGCCGAGCGTGTGCACACAGCCAGGGCTAGGTTGTGCCTGCAGCCTCGCGACTCAAGATCGTCCCTTCAACCCTTCCCATTCTCGTGTTCGCGCGTGTCCCGCTCGTCCTCCAGCATCTAATAGAAAAGGCCCCTTACCAAATGGATCCGAGGTAGGGGACGTCTGCCGGCTAGCTGACCGAGTTTGACTTTCGAAAGGTACGCGCGCGTGTTGGTGCGCCGGCATTGTGTACGCAAGATCCGACCGAAAATTGCCTTACTCTCCCGCTAATTGATTTAGGAAATAGCGGCCGCTCGAAGTCGCCTTAACAGCCGGCAGTGTCGGGGTCCGCACTCGACCCTTGAGCTATTAGCTTTCGGGAAGCCGGCAGCCTGTCTTATCCACACGGCGCACTCATACTTCCAAGGCAAACATCTCCCGCGGACAATCATACGGCGTCGTTATACCTACAGGATCCGCGCGCTCCCAATTATATTCGACTATTCGCCCTCATAGCCTTACAGCTCTCTCCGCCGGTAATAGGAAGGAGGGGGCTCTGGCGGGGCTTGGTTGGCCTGGAAGGTAGCAGAAATTTGAGTGGCGACGAGAGGGTTTAACCCTTAGCCCGGGGACCGGCTCTACGCGTGGTTTAGGAGAGATCAGCCGCGTTACATACACGCTCCCGAGCAGAAGGAGCATTAACGAGCACCAGTCTCAAGAGCGATTTCGCCAAGTTCAGAAGGGTTGAGGAAGAGACCTTGCGTGAAAGGTGCGCGCGGCCTTGCTCCTTGCTCCGACCGAGGAAAGAGAGGAGAGCCGCGCGTGTTTCCCCCTCTTTCTCGATTACTCCACGATTATCACACACTCCGCCGGCTCCAATCCACGCTGCAAGCGTCCTTCGACGTGCGCCTCGTCCTCCGCTTTCCGCTGTTCTGCCCTTTTCCTTACGCTTTATTCCTGCTCCCGCGCCATCCGCCGTCTCCGCGAAAGCGTGCGGATTTCCACCCCATGGAAACTCATGTAAGTCATATATGTACTTACATAGTGGGCGGTACGTAGTTGAGCGTAGTGGAATCACTGAACGTCGGGGAATACGAAGGAGGACTTTAATATCCATAGAAGTAAAAGAGGGAATATCGTTTTAATCGATCTTGAGTGAAATATTGCCAACAAGAGTAGTTTGAGTAGAATCTGTACTGTCCCCATTCTTAATTCGGAGCATTCGTCTTGTGAATCACCGTTCCAAGATTAGACGCGGTTGAAGGAGCAGTTCTAAATCACAGATATATTTCTGGGAGACGTAGCGGATCGAAAACAGAATAGAAGTTTACTCGGGACAGTTGGCGGTGTGTGTGTGCGCGAGCGAGTGTGTCTCGCCGCGGAGGAGAAATACTCTTTGCAGCTGTGGACCACCTGGGACACAGAGAACCCTTTCTCTCCGTGCTGGTCTCCCTCTTTCTCCTATCTCTGACTGGGTGTCTCTCCGTTTGTCCGTCCGTTCATCTCTCCGTCTGTGGGGGGAAGGTGTACACCTTCATCTGAGATCTCGCCCGATGCTCTCTCGGCTCGGCCGGGTCCGTCTCAGTCGCTCTCGGGGAAGAGAAGAGCGGAGATTTATAGGCGGCCGGTAAAGGGGGTGGTTTCGCCGAGCAATTTACGGCCGAGTACACGCGGCTCGCTCTTCCACCCTGCCTTCCTTCCTTCCGAGAGCAATTAATATTTATGCAGAGGATAGATCGGTAATACAGCTGTAGACTGGCGGCGCGCAATATTCCGGGTAATAAGCAGCGTAGACACTCCTCGATTGCAGGCTGCACACTCCTCGATCGTCGGCGACCTTCGCTCGACGGGACTCGCAACCTCCCGACCAATCCCACTTCCACTCGGGATATTGTGTACGCGAGACGAAAAGAGCAGGCTCGTAGACGGCGAAAAATTTCTCACGCCTGCGCTCGCCACGGCCAAAGTACGCCCGACAGGAGAATAGCACTCATTTCGTTCCATTATTCGCCCGCAGGTATAATCCACCGTTAATTATCCGCCGAACGCAGCGCGGACTTGATTGCTTCTTCGCGGTTTGATCGCAGGTTAATGGGTAAAACATAATCGCATGCGGATTCGCAGCGTCCCGACCAAAGACACTGGTCATTTGCGGCCGTGACATTGGCTTTCGATCGCGTTTTCCTCGCTCTGTGTTTTGTCAGTCGAGGAATCTTAAATTTTTCAGGGAGGTATTGATAGATCCTGGTTACTCGTTGTAGTCGAGATTCGATAGGCCTTCGTCGGCGGTTCAGCCGCTTCGGACATTAATCATTCGTCGATCAATTTCCTGTTCTCGTTGAGCCCCTCAGAAATAGTTGGCCTGAACTGTTAATAAGCATCGCGGTTTAACCCTTTTTCGAAGGGGGGTTAGTATTATTATTTTCGTAATGGTCCTGTGCGCCGGTTGGCAGGAATAATTGCGCGGCATGAGCCAACCGGTGAAAAAGCTCGGGGATTTCGCGTGACGCCTTAGTAATCTCGGCAATGACCAGCCAAACAAGCTCTCGCCCCCACGAGCTCCTCTTCTTCTCCTCTCCGGCGAAGCTAACGCGTATCCGGCGCGCACTCAGCCCCCGAAGATTTGTGGTGCATCGGTAACACACGGCGGCCCCAATTTACTGCGCATTACACCGCTTTTGCCGCTTGTTTCCCTTCCACCCGCTCTCTTCCTCCTCTCCTTTTTGCCGGTTGGCGCGCTCTCTGTCGTCCGGTGGCACTTGTTCCTCGCCGTTTCTGCCATCCGATTGCCTCCGTCTTCCCCGTGGGGCTGCCGGCTGCGGCGAGCAGTCTTTTCATCGTCTTCAATCCGGCCCTTTATTTCTCTCGCGCAACTGCTTGCCCCCGCGACTACTACTTGCTGCTTGCCGCTGCTATCATTAATTCCCGGCGAGTTTTCAGCCCGGTTAAGCGCGAGATGGCTGCTCTTTGTCGAGCTATGCATAATTCGTACGCTTTGATTCACGCAGCCCGAGCGAGGCGGCGATCGATGCCGGCGGCGGCGGCGGCGGTGGCGGTACCAATGCGAAAAGGACGAGCGCCCTTTCCGCATTATTCCTCGCTCCCAGCCAACGTGACTAATCAGATTCCCAATCACGTGCGAACGAATATTACAAGCTGCGGTGGACCCTCTTTTTCCCGGCTCGCTCCGACAACCCCCCCGATCCTCCATCGGCTCAATGAGTCCGAACGCGTTCGTCTGTTCAGACTGGATGGCCCGCACTTAAATTTAGCTGCTCCATCGAATTCGCTCGGCTTCCACACACCGCTCACCCCTTTCACGCCCGTTCTCGGTCACTACTACTTCTTTCACTACGTACGGAATCTCTTTCTAACTCCTCCCCTTATCAGATTGAGCTAATCTCTTGTCTAGTATTGACTTGCAGAACGAATCAGCAGCTTAAATATACTTCCTCATTATTTATCGGCGGCTTTGTTGGAATCACGACGAGATTCGCAAGGTGGATAAATTTTGCATTAGTCATTTTTGTTATTTTCACGCTTTACCATTCCGTGGGGTCATTACATACTTTAGGTGAGCGTGGCAGTGGCTGCTTAGAAGGGAAGAAGTAGTAGTAATTAGAAAGTTGAAAGGATCTCGAGGGCTGTAAATTGCGCGCTGTAAGTTCGGAATTAGTTTTTGACTAGTTTCCTGGCACGTTAGTGAAAGAAGTTGGAGTTTCTTTTGTAACAGAGGCGTATTAATAACAGGGTGCAGATAGTAACAGCAGAATTAACCAGTTTCATTCTTAATATAACAGTGCTAGCGCGACGGTAAAGGTCCAAATGTTCCACGAGAAACACTGATGGTTTCGAATGGTGTTAGCGGGCAGGTTGGAGAACAGTGGAAAGGAAGCAAACGAAATTCCGGTCCGGGCCACCCTTCGGCACTCGCCTAGCCGCGTAAACTCGGCAATTCGGTGCGACCTCCTTCGGCAACGAGCCGTTTCTTTCGCTTTCGTCCGTTCCCAGTTCCCAGTGGGTCCGTGTGCTGGCAGCCGGGCGCGGAAGAGCACGAGGAAGTTGGTTCTCTTGCCGCTCGCGTTTTCCAATTCGCGCCGAATGGATCGGTCGCGCGGAAAATAAGAGATTGCTGCGATCTCCTCTCGACGTTTGCCGGTGCGGTTGCACCCGCCATTCTCTCGCTCCTAGTCGACGAAGAATCGGAGGGAAAGAGAGCACCAGGAAAACCATTGTGTGTGTGTGTGTGTGTCTGTCTGTCAGCATGTGCGAGAGGGTAGCGGTTGCTGGAAACGAAACTTCAGTTGGTCGGTGCTCTTCGACAAGCCGAGTTCGGCAGTGCGGCTTGGGCTTTTAATTCCCGCGACGTTTACTTCCGGCGTACGTGACCCACTTTCACCGGAGCTCAGCTCGAAAAATTGCCTCCCACCAGTCGCATCGCAGACTAAACCCCTTTTCTAGTCGCGTCGTGAACCGCCCTCGCTTTTTCCCCTGTGATTGAAAATCTTTCGTTTTCTTCGATTCTAGAACGACTGTCTTCAGTATTGGAAAGAGGAGGCTTAAGCGGTTGGCAGCGATAGCAGAACCATGTGATAATGTCACTGGGTCATGTCGGAGACCTCTGCGATTGATAGAACGATCGCGCGAACGCCGGCTCTGATAACCGGCTCCGTTAATTTGATCCGACAGTCGACTGCCGACTGGTCTGGTATCTGGTAATGACGAGTTTCCCATACAAATTGAGGGGAGATGGGTTGTTTTTCTCGGGAAGAGAGTGCCGATGAATGGGAAAGGTCACAAGAGTCACTATATCATGTTCACCGCTCCATCCAAGGTTGTCAGAGTGGAGTAATAAGGGAAACATGTGATTCCCCATGTCATGAGAATGACTTGGGAATAAATGATGTAATAAATGTTACAACACAGTCGTGAATAAATTATTATACTGTAAGTCCTTAACGGATTCGAGTTCCGCGGAGAATATGTATTAGATACAATTTTGTTTCGACAAAATTTCAAGTTGGAGTTTCAGTGGGTGAAGAGTAAGCTGCAAAGGAGCATTTCATGAGTCCTAAAATAGGAGGTTTTGGGTAATCCATAGTGGCAATATCCCGCAATTTACGAATGCCTGTTGGCGGCTCGACGTGTTGGGAAAGGTCGATTCTTCAGAGGGCCGGGTAGAAGGTATCCGAGCAGTGTCTTCCGAGGCGAGCGCCCATCAGTTTCTCTCCTTATAGCGAGCGCGTCACCCCTTTCCGCATTCAGGCGGCGTAATCGATTTCCGATTTCGCACTGGCGGCAATCTCTCAGCCTGGCCCCGTGAAAAACAACTCCGGAATAAGCCGTGCTCCCAAGCACATCGCGAGAGACGACGCCCCATCCGGAGTCACCAGCCGACGTCTCGTTCTTCTTCCTTCGTCTCGCAAGAAGCATCATCGAGACTCACCTTCGTGGCTTTCCGCAGCCTCCTCTTTAACCGGCTACTGTTATTCCTTCTTGGAACAATGTGTGGAAAGCCGAGATGATTCGGTGCGTGAGAATCGTACAAAAGTCGAAGATGCTTCTTTTTTAACATACATATTACTATTGCTGACATAGACATATTACTATACGATATTTGACATATCACACACATATTATGTTCTGCACGTTATCTTGAAAACGAATCTAATGATTTTTAGAAAATGGGCTGATTTACCGTTTATAGGATTAAAACTAACTAGCTTGGTTTTTACGAACTGGTACGTTCGGACTTCGAGATATTTTATACAATTTCTCAAGGGGTCTGTTTCTTCAGCTCACTTTAGTTGCTTCCGAATGGAAAAGGAGTAGGAGCATGACAAAGTGCAGGTTGAAAGAGAGGATAATGCTGTTGGTGAAAAAGTGCGGATGAAAAGGGTTGAGGGTGGCTTTCAATGGTAAGCGTGGCGGTGGGGGTATGCTTGGGAGGAAGGTGAAAGTAGTCGATGAGAAGGGTAAGGGAATCAGTAGAGCTTTATTAAGAAGCACGAAGTGCGCACGCCGGGGTGAAATAGCTTGCGGTAATAAAACGACTTTCCTCTCTCGTTCCCGAGCGGATCTCGCGCAATCGCTCCGTTGTTACCGGCTAATGCAGAGCGGCTTCGGTTTCGCTCAGGGTTTCTTACACCCCCGCCCTTCCCCTCGGAACCGCAGTGGTCCTTTCTCCAGCACTCGTTCCGTTCCAGCGTGCTTTCTCCCCCATTTCCACCCGGGGACTCGTGCGGCTGGCTTGGTTCCCGTTCCCGTCCCGTTGCCGCGCGCGCTCGATGTTCTTGCCTGCCGCTTTCTTCCACGCTCTTGACCCGTTTCCCGCCCGTTTTCCTGGCCGGCGGAGAGCAGCCGCCACACACTCGAAATCGTTTCCCATTCCGGGCCGCCCACTCTCGCGATCAGCCCCTTGGGCCCTCCAGCATTCTCCGCGCTACTTCCTCTCCCCTATCGCGAGCGCGCGCGCGTCGCTTTGCCGATCACGCTCTCGTTAACATTCATACGAGCGAGCGCCGGGCCTTTTTGCCAAGTCGACTGACTCGAACCCCGAACCCTCAAAGAGAGAAAGCCGGGGGGTAGAGAGTGACGCGCGCGGCAGCCCTTTTCCCACAAGGTTTCGCCGCGAAAGCAGCCGCTGGCCCCTGCGCTTCTCCGCCCTCGAATCCCCCTGAAAGCAGTCGGCACGCAGAGTTACAACAGACTCGGAGGCTCCACGCGCCGAGGCCGGCATTCCTTTCGATCAGCCCCTCCCGTTATTGATAGGTGCCGAAGCAGATGCGGATTATGCTGTCGGCGAGCGTTACCATCCCATTTGAGTCACAGCTCGTCGCGTCCAATCTCGGAGATGCCGCTATCATTTTCTAGTCGTTGGGTCGGCCCCGACAGAGCCCCCCCCCCCCCCCATTTAGAGTACAGTTCGACGCTAGTCTACTTTGCGCACGCACAAAAAATATCAAGTCTCTTCTCGATCGCCGGAAAAAAGCCGAGGGGAAACCCGTTGCATTGCCCTCCAACCACTCCTTCTTGCCAAAGAGGGAGACAGAGAGAGAGAGAGATGTATTCAGGTAGAACGAGAGAGGGCGAACCTCGCGGATGCTCAACTCGCCGTGGAAGTTTGCGGGGCGCATTAATGCGCGCCAAATTAAACCGGAGTTTCTTCTTCGGGGCGGAACTTTGTTAAACCGCTTTGTAAATGCCTGTCTGGGCTCTGCTCTCCCCCCCTCCCCCTCTCTTTCTCTCTCTGCGGTGCCTCTCTGCCTGCTCGCGGAAGTGTAAAGCGCTTCGGTAAAATATTATAGTAAATTACGCGAGGCTCGATACGCGCCGAGGCTTCTGCATTCTCTATCCTCACATTGCGTCCCTCTCTAGCCTATACATGTGATCTTGGTATCGATATATCGGAAGCTAAGCGATACCGAGTACGGAATTCCAGGGCGGTGAGCCCGAGAAGAGCACTGTGCTCTGGTAGATCCGCCCTCTTAAGCCGCTCGTTCGTCCTCGTCATCCTTGTGGCAAAGTGCGCCAGCGGGGGGCCGGGGGAGAAATCGGCGCAGCGTAAAAAGTGCTTATTGCACGGGTTAAGCGCGGCTCCTTTGTCACGACGAGATTGCCGTCGAGCGCACAATACTTTGTTTAATTTTGCCCCCACGGTTGCCGAGGGGAGAGCGCCGGTGTGTGCTTCCCCCCAAATAATTCAGATACCGTGGAGTACTCGGCAGTGGTGTGCGCGGTGCTCCTCCAATATCGCGGTGAATCCGCAGTTAGCTCCACTTCTCCTTCCATCTGCCTCAATTTCCCCCGCTCGCACGGTGCTTCTCGAGCTTCGTCCCGATGTAGCATTATTTATGCGCTCACCTTCCTAACACTCTCTCGTTCTCTCTCTCTCTCTCTCTCTCTCTCTCTCTCGCTCTCTCTTTCGCGAGGTAGATATTAATCGATATGAAATGCGTAAAGCGCGCCCCTTGGAGTGGAGATGCTGTCATGGCAACGACGAGTTTGAACAAGACAATCTGAGTCATACGCTCAAATATTATAATCTGAAATAACTTAAATAACATCGAGCAAGTTATTTCTCAAAGAGTCGTTTTATAGCAAAAGTCCGATTTCGCTACTTTCGAAGGTTACATGAAACGCATAGTACATCGTAACCAATTCTAAACTCTAAGTTTCTAATACTTTGTAATCACAAAAGTATTAAAAGCTCGGTGGAATAAAAATACATGTTTCAATGCACAGTGCGGTATCTCAATATGAATCGAGGTCGAAGTGTATTGAAACCTAAATGAACTAGACCGCGAGAGACTAGGTCCGAAGAAGGAAGGGTTGGGCGATTGAGGAGGCACCGGGCTGGCGCGACGTATCCAGCAAATAATCCCTATCAGTAGCACCGGCTGCTCCTACCGAGTTGGCCTGGAAAAAAAGTGCGCGGGACACATGTGGAAACGCAGCCGGGTCTCAATGGGCAGAGAGCGGCGGGTCAGGGGGAAGCGGAAGGAGTCGGAAAAAGAGAAGAGACAGAGGGACGGGGTGATGCAGAGCGGAGGATCAGATTATAAGCCGGGAGCGCTCGCGCGCTCGCGCGTCACCTACATTAATTTAGCGAGCGCGCGAGTCTCTCTTTCTGCCGCGTGACAGCCTGTTTCCACATTAATTTCCTTGTGGCCGAGGTATGCATGGATTACAAGAATCCCGTGCACGCTGTACGCCAGCGCGCTCCTTCCCTTACGCCGCTTTTTCTGTCGTAAACTATTTAGCCGGACGAAATAAATGTCGCGCGGCCACGGTCGCAGCTGAACCGGGAATTCCGATACACTGCTCTACCCTCCTTGTCTCTGCCTCTCGCTTTCTCTTTCTCTTTCTCTTTTTCTTCCTTTTCTCCTCTCGCTGCAATGTGCAACTTTCTGTCCGCCGCATTATTTTTGAACCAGTGTTATTGAACACCGAAGCATTCCACGGCGAATCCTGGACTCTCGCATGCGTCATAGAACTGCAAGGGCACCTTTTTTGGTTTTTGGGACTGTGGGGTATAAGGGATTCCTCTGTTTCTGTGTATAGCTGGGTCGGCGAGGCGAGGCTCATTACAGTGACGGCTGTTGACGAGTGAACATCGCAGTTACAGTTAGGGTCGACTTGCTCCAGTTACGCCCACTTCCACTGGAAATGTCAGTAACGACTATTCGCCCGAAAGTGTGACAATTAATATTCGATTTATTTATTTGCCTGTTGAGTGTGCTTTTGACAATGGTGAAAGTAGGATTGTTAAATGTGACGAAAACTAATTAATCTCCAATTTGAAATTGTTATTTCTAAATATTAATTGAGTGGTTGCAGAAACTAAAGGGGTTTCTTTTGCAAGGCGGCGAGGTGTCGAGCTTTATTTCCAAGTGCTGAAGTGTGATTCATTAGTTCCGGTCCATTAGTCTTTCGAAGCGACTGCAAATCATACATCTCCGCATACAATATGCCTCTGATATTGAATGCGGTGACGTAAAAAGCGTCCCGAAACACGGCTTCCCTCGGAGTAGACCTCATTCCCCGAGAGGGCGCATTATGGCAGATTCAGCACTCTCCTCTCCACTCTCCCCCGTTTAACTGGGATGCAACTTAATTTTAACTTGCTTTTGACGGAGAGCAGTCGGCGCGAACACAAAATAGGTAGGAGCGGGGGGGAGTAGCGGAGTGCATCGAGGGACTCGACGGTTAAATTGCTTCGCATCAGAGCATTGACAGCATCGTCGTCGACTCGCGAATTTACCGAGAGTACCTCACCCACTAGATACACTCGCTATTCACCAGACACGCACGTAACTGCAGTAACGACCGTACTCTCCTCGCATCTCTGGCTACATAAACT